>CM036921.1:15171523-15750370 GCA_020800305.1 Porphyrio hochstetteri | reverse complement strand
CCCCCTGCTTGTTTTTTTGGAGAGCAAACATAGTTTTCCCTGTGCTGCCAGTACCTCGTGCTCACGATGTATCCACCAGCTCCCTTGAAGCACTTGATTTGCTGCAAAATTAAAGCCAAACCCAACAAAAACGGAGAAGGGGAGAATAGGAAGGGGAAGAAACCTCCCCCCCCCCCCCCCCCCCCCCCAAAATAAAGCCCCAAACAAGAAATAAACCCAGTTTGGGGTGGGGGAATAAATGGTTTCCCTGATGATGCGTATTGGGAAGCATCCACCTCAAAGGGAAAAGGCAAAGGGGGTTATTTCTGGAGGGGAAAAGCAAGAGGAAAAGGAAGGAGTGATGGGATCGGGGAGGCCCCATTCGCGGAAGTGGCATCGTGGGACGCAACCGGCACCGTAACGACCCGGAGCCGCCGGATTCCCGGCGGCTCCGGGTCGTTACGGTGCCGGTTCCGTCCCAGGAAGGGTTTTTAACAGAGAAGGATGAAGGTACTTACCTATCGTGCGGCTCCGCCGGAGCCCCTTCAGCCACCGGGGCAGCGGCCATGGTGCTGCCGGGGGAGAGGCAGGACCGGGCGGGCGGGGGAAGCGGCGGGGACCCGGGTTTGGGGCGGCGCTGCTGCCGCTTGGCTCCCCGGGACTTGTAGTGCAGGGCTGGGGAAGGGAAAGGCTGGGGGTAAAGGGATGCTGTGGGGTGCTGTGGGATGAGGGGGAGGATTTAGGCACGGCTGGGTGCTGGGGGGGTGAGGGGTGAGGGGGATGGGGGATGTGTTTGGGGGGGGGTTTGGGGTAAAGCATCACTCCTGCGCCGGGAGGTTTAAATGGGGGAGTGTGGGGTACCCAGTGAGCATCAACGAGATGGGTTTAGGGATGGGGTTTGGGTGGGTTTGGAGACAAAAATGGAAGTGGAAGAGGATTTATTCCCACACCGAGGTGGCCAGGGGGTGTTTTGGGTCCTGCAGAGCTCCCCAGGGAGGAGAGGTCCCATGCTGGGTGCGGCCACTGGCGCTGGGAGATGCTGGGTGCTGCTAATGGGAGGATGGGGGCAGCTTTTGGGAGGAATTCTGCCATGGTCATCATGCTGTGGGCATTGGGGATTGCTGGCTGTGCCAACAGCCAGTGTGGGGAGCATCACCAATCCTTGCCTCAGCCCTCCCCAACCCAGGGACCCCAACTGGGGACAGAGCCAGTGAGCTCCATCCCCATCCCAGAGCTGGATGAGGGTTGGGGTGGTTCCCCCGACCACAAAGAAAGACCAAACCCAGCCCCATCCTACACCAAACCCTCCCCCCAAACTGCAACACAACGACACGAATAGTAATAATAAAAAATCAATAAACATTTATTGGCTACAGCTGTGTGGAATACATACAGTACATCACGTCACCCCGCCGCGGTGCTGGGCGGCGCGGCTGTTGGAGCTGCTCTGACAGCCAGTCCTCTCCAACTGAGGATTTGTCAATGATTAACAAAAACAGATCGTCACAAATCGGGGGGGGGGGGGGGGGGGGGAGGGTGTTTATTATAAGTTTACTGTTAAAACAATTTGTATTTTTTGCAAATAAACACTTTTTTAATATATATATTTATATATTTATATATATGGTTACAAGTGATAAATTGAAAATTCTTTTTTTTTTTTAATGGGTTTTTTTTCCTGGTTTTTTTTTTTCCTGTTTTTCTTTTTTTTCCCTGTTTTTCTTTTTTTTTTTTCCCTGTTTTTCTTTTTTTTTCCTATTTTTCTTTTTTTTTTTAGTTTTTCCCCAAAAATACACTTATGCACTAATAACTGGCATCGACGAGAAACATTCGGGTATGCCGTGGGATGGGTGTCACCAGGAGGGAAAGAAAAGAACAAAACGCTCCCCATGTTCACAGGGGTGAGGTGGATCCAGGCTGGGGCAGCTCCACATGGTCCTCAGTCCCCATCCCAAAGAGGGACCGTGCTGGCCTGGCACAGCCGAGCTCGCCGGTGCGGCACAGCCGCCCGTGCCGGTGCGCGGCGGTTGGTCAGGGTGAGGGTCTCCTGCTCGTGGCAGCCCGCTGTGATCACAGCTTTAGGGGGGTGGCTCTGTGAGGTTTTCCTGTGGGGTTGCAGCCCACCTATCCCCGGCCCCACGGAGGTTCAGCCCTTTCCTCAGGGATGTGGTGGTGTGATGTGGGTCTCTGCAGCGCTGAGCTGTGGGGCTGCGGTGCCCAAGGTGCCACAGGGGCCGCGGGCAGAGCCAGCTGAAGGAGCTGCCCCGCAGCCCCCCGTGCTCTGAGCCCCCCACACTCCCATTTACTCACTGCTATTGACCCCCTGAGCCCCCTCCCTGCAGGTTACCCCCCCGCTGCAGCCCATGGGTCAGGCCCCTGGCCAGCACAGAGCAAGCCAGGCCTGGGGGGTCCCATGCTACCAGCCCTGAGGGTCTCCAAACCCCTGCGGGTGGGGGGACAGAAGGGGAGAGGACGTGCTCGTCCCCGTCTCACCCCACAACCCCCACCTGCTCCTCAGAGTTAATGTGAGTTTCTCCCCCCCAGCTGCTGGGAGCACCCCAATGGGCACAGCCAAACCAACACCCACGGTGCCACCACGGCTCGTCCCTGCCAGCCCCCGTGTCCTGGGGCTGCTCTGGATCTTCCCTGGACAAGCAGGAGACAGAGGGTGTCCCACAGAGAAGGGGGGGGTGGGAGAACATGTTCCTATTGAGTGATGACTCGTGGGGGGAGAAAATACCTTTTACAGGGAAAATAAACCCAACAACCCCCTGCAGATGTCACCTTCTCATAACATTCCCACCTGCCCAAGGTGCTGCCTTCACGGGGGGCTGGGGGCAGCATCTCCCAGCTCTGAGGGTGGCAGGGGACAGCCCCAGCACTGGGATCACCGTCCCCACCGCCCTGAGCCCACTGCCAAGACCCCACACTGTCCCCTCCTGGATGGTGACATCCCCTTGAGGTCACTGGCTGTCCCAGCTCCTGCCCCTCACTCCTCCCAGGATGCTCCTTCGCTGACACTTGTTCCTGAAGTGGCAGGATGGGTTTTGAGCCACAAGGACACCCCCAAGCTGGCCCCTCCCCAGGTCTCCCCCACCTTGAGCAGCTCCTGGGGCTGAGCTCCCACACCAGGGCTCCCCCCCAGCACTGAGCACAGTGCTGCCCGTTAATTTAGTCAGTGAGAAGCCAATTAATTGCATGTTAATGAGAATCCAACCCGTGCCATCCCCAAGGGGAAGCAGCAGGTTTATGAGGTGAACTGGTCCAAGCCAGCAGCCCAGGCCAGCTGCATCCCCCCTCCCCAGGACACAGGGAACTTTGCCAGGGGCTTTGCCCCACGGTGGGGACAGGGATTTTGGGACCCAGCAGCTCCCTCTACCCCTTCACAGAGATTTCAAAGCCCAACTCCATGCCAGGTGCCCAGCTCTGCCTGCTCTCCCCCTTCCTGCTGCTGCCTACACCACCCCAAAGCCACAGTGTCCCCCCTAGCATTGCCCAAACTCCTTCCTTGGGCGCAGGAGTCCCTCCTGCAGCCCTTCCTGCTTCAGCCAGCAGGCACAGTGCTGTGCAGGCAGGCAGTGCCACCCCTCAGGCTCAGCCAGGACAGGATTCCCCCATCCCTGTCCTGACAAAGACAGAGACACCTCTGGGAAGGTGGCTCGTACAGCTCCTGAAGCTCTCCTCTCTTCCCTGGGGGAGGCAGGACTTGTCCCAGTGACACCATCAAAACAATGATCAGGTGAAGCACCAAGCAGCAAACAGGCTGAGCTGCAGTGACTAATTAAGCTTTCTCACTAATTGCTTTGATGCCCCATGCAAACAGCAGCGGGTTCCCTGGCCCACAGGTACGTGCCCAGAACGTGGCATCCAGCTGCTGGGGGGACTTGGCTGGAGCAGGAGCATCAGCTCCCAGCTCCAGACACCACCCCCACCTCCTCCTTGCCTCCCTGCAATAACCTGCCAGTGGAGAAGGACGTTAATTATTACTGAGCAGCTCCTCAGAGCAGGGAAATGATCCTGAGCCCGTGCCCAGCGGTGAGGGAAACTGAGGGCTGAGGTTTTAATTGATTAAAGTAAAAGCAGAAGCTCTCCTCACCCTCCCACCCCCCTAACTCCACCTTCCCAGCTCCCGCAGAGGGAAAAAACAGAGAATTAAGGTTTTGTGTTCTGTTACAGAGAGAAATCGTGCCTGTTTCCCAAGGACAGAGGTAGCCTGGGTTTTGTCTGGAGACAGACACATCCTGGTCCAGGGATGGGGGATCCATCCCCCAGGCCAGAGCGAGGTGTCATGTCAGTGTTGGTGCAGACACAAAGAAAAGCCCAGGGAAAGAGAAGGAGCAGGGGACAGGGCACTGTGCAGGGACACCCCATCACTGAGGGAGATGGTCAGGGGTTTGGATGTGTCCTGGGGGAGCTGAGACTCACCCCGTGGTGGGTCCCAGCTCGGAAGGACAAGGCGAGTGCAACGTGCCCGAAAGCAGGACCTGTGATTGTCACTGGAGGTTGTCCCTGTCCCACTGCACAACTCCTGCAGCTGGGTGACCAAACCCCCATTCCTGGGGACTCCTTTGGGATGGGGTGTGATGGGGACCCTGAATTGTCCTTTCCAACAGCTGGACCTGGCTACAAAATTTCCATTCCCAAGGACACCTTGAGCACCGGGGCATAGCTCCCCCCTTGTCACACCTCCCCTGCAGTCTCAGCACCAGGCTCCATGGTGCTCACAGCATTCCCACACCTTTCAGTGAAGCCCTCCACACCCCAGCATGCCCTACAGCAGCCCCCTCTCCCCTCAACACCCAGGGGTGCTCACACCTCCCACACCCCCTCTCACAGCCACAGCCATGCGGGGCGATGCTCTGCCGGCCCCGTGCCACGCTTGCTCCTCTACCCCTGCCTCACACCACCAAACCAAACCAACCTCCTGCCCAGAGCTGGCCACAAAGCCAACACACCACAGAACCAGTCCCAAAAAGGACCCCCCACTCCCCTCACCCTCCCCCAGCACCTGCTGCCAGGTCCTGCTCTCCCTCCGCTCGCACAGGTCAATTATCTTTGGAAACATCATCCCAGGAGCAGGGATGTGGGTGCTGCCTGCACCAGGAGGCTGGAGCCCACCTGAGGCTGCCCGGGTGGGCAGGGAGCTGGCAGCACCAGGGCTGACAGCCCCCCACCCTGGCACACAGCCACAGAGAGACCCCATCCACGGGGGTCCCACTGCTATTGCACTTTTCTTTCACTCAAGTGTCCCCAGTTGGGCGCAGGGAGTAAGGAGGGACATGGGGGGGGCAGGGGTGAAGGCAGCAGGGTCCTGCCAGGCAGGGGTGGGGGCAGAGGGGTATGTACATGGGCAGGGGGGGGTGGAGAACGGTCCAGCTTCCTTGATCCTGTTTGTTTTCCAGTGTGAAACAAGCTCTGTGACTTTCACTTTTAAGTGGTTAAATGGTATTTTTTTTCTGTCTCTTTTTTTTTGTTTGTTTTTCCTTTTTTTTTTTTTTTCTTTTTTGTGGATTTTTTTTTTGTAAAAAGGGGGTGAGTGGAGGGTTGGGGGGGGGAAAGAGGGGAAAGTGGATGGGAAGGGGGACAGAAAACTGGGAGAGCCCCCCCCACCCACCCTGTTACCCTGGGTTGTAAACGAATCCTCGGAGATGAGTCTCTGAGCTGCTCATTTTTCGGGCATCTTACTGGCTCCCCCCTTCCGCTGGCTCAGGGCTTTGGGGATGGGCTCATCCTCCTCAGGGCTGCTTCTGGAGCCTTCCCAGTGCTCGAGGGTTTTCTTGTGATTAGTCTTTGCTGCCATGGTCTCTCTGCCCTTGGGGGATGTTTCTGGAGGCCTCTCCTTGGGTTTTCTCCCCCTTTTCTTCCCGCTTGTGCTTTTCTTTTTCTCCTCCTTGTTGGAGGAAAGCTGATCCCTGCTTTTCTTTTTCCTGCTGGCCTCTGAGGAGGTTCGGAACCAGTTCTGTGATCACAGAGTGACAACAGGGTTAGTGACCATCCTGGAGCTGGGTACAGGCATGCACACCCCTGCCCAAGCCTGGACCACCCCACGCCCTGCTGACATCACCTCCCTGAGGACAAGCTGGCTGGCACTGAGCAGCTGCAACCAGCCAGGGGGTGTTGGGGACCAAAAAGGGACAGGGAGGTGTCCCCCCCAGACTGTCACAGCATTGCTGATGCTTCTGGGAGCTGCTGTGCTCTGATCTTGGCAGGCAGGGATGGATGAGCTTATAAGCAGGAGGGGATTCAACTTTTTAAAAGGATAGACAATGACAGGACAAGGGGGATGGATTAAAACTAAAGGAAGGAAGGGTTAGATTAGATATTAGGGGGAAGTTTTTTACAGAAAGAGTGGTGAGGGGCTGGAACAGGCTGCCCAGAGAGGGGGTGGGTGCCCCATCCCTGGGGGTGTTCAAGGCCAGGTTGGATGGGGCCCTGGGCAACCTTGTGTAGCTCCAGACTTGAGGTTGGTGGCCCTGCCTGTGGCAGGGGGTTGGAGCTCTGTGATCCTTGGGGTCCCTCCCAACTCAGACCATTCTATGATTCTATGATGGAGCAGGGCAGCTCAAGGGTGGGCATGTTGGAGCAGGGACCAGCATGGAGCATCCCCAGCCACCTCCTTACCTCTGAGTGAGCCTTGATGATGTGGTACTTGACCCCACTTTCGGAGCTGAACTCCTTCTGGCACAGGAGGCAGCGGTACTTGCCCACTGAGTGGTCCCCCTGCAAGACAGAGCATCCTCCTGTAGTCCAAGCAGAGCCAAAAACACCCTGGAGGGGTGGCTGCCCCTCCTCCCTGCTCCCCCACCTCCATGAAGGGAGGTTAATGCTTGAACCTTGAAGCAACAGACAATAAATACTCATTCCTAAACCACCAGCCCTCAGTCCCAGGCCAGGGGCTCATGACCACCCCCTCTGCTCGGAACGACAGCTCATGCTGGCTGTGCAGCAGCGCCGGTGGTGCTGCCCATCACCACACCAGCACCAGGCACCGGGTCCTACAACCAGAGAGGGCAGCAAGCAGCACGTTTGGCTGCCTGTGCACCCCCAGCACGGGTTGTTGGGTTACCACTGACACCATGTGTTTCCCCTGTGAGCCTGGCAGGACCCATCACCCTGTTTCCTCACTGTCAGCAGATCTGTGATCTCCAGGGACTGAACCACCCCCTAATTTATGTCCCACAGACTCCCCTCCTTCTCCTTTCACGCTGTCAGAGGCAGTGACTGCTGGCTTTCTGTCATTACAGCCCTCCTGGGATGACTGATCCCCCTGCTGTGCTGCAGTTCAAGGCACAGGGGAGATAACGTGCTCTCTGTTGATGAGGGGGGGTTATGGATGGGCCCATGCAGGCGATATATATGTGCCCTGGGAATTTCTCCTTAGCCAGCTCTGGGCTGTAAATCCAGTGTTAGACAGGGCTTTCATTTCAGGGACAGGCAGGAGGCAGGCAGGCCTGGCCCTGCTGCTGGCTGGCTGCAGAAACACTCATGCAAAAATCAGTTCAGAGCACAAACCCCTTCAGCACAAACCACCGAGGATGGGGTGCTGCTGGGAGCCCCCTCAGCTCGATGTGTCTCAGCCCACTCTGTGGGATTTCACAGCACAGGTCACAGGCCAGCTCTGGACCAGGTTTGACCCCAGGTATCCACTGCAAAATGAAATCCTCTGTGTCTGAGGGCGAGATTCCCTCTGTGGGGGACACGAAGCTGCAAACTCCCCAAGCACTGACCCCCAACACCCAGCCCTGGCTGTGCCAGCCTCACTGGTCATGGAGGGTGCAGCTCTGTGGTTAAAGAAAATGCTTGTGCAAACCTTTCTGTGCACAGCACCAGCCAGAACACGGCTCTGCTTCCTCCCTGAGACCGTGCTGCAGGCTAGCAAAGGAACTGCCCTGCTCCCCTGTGCTTGCACTTTCATCCCATGTAAGTACAGCTTCATCTGCTGGATCTCTGCAGCTCATTTTCCACACTATCTCATTAGGGGCTGATGTTCCAGCTAGTGTTGGAGGAGCACAGGAGTTTGTGTTTTTCATAACCACAGGGTATGGATTGGAGCTGCCTCCTGGAAGCTCCGTTCAATGGAAGTTGCAGCTGGAAACATTTCAGGGTGTAAAACTTTACCAGCTCAGATTTGAGGGACCTACACTGAGCTCTGGACCCCTCCTCCTGTGGCAATTGCAGGCCACTGGAGCTTGCTGCAGCTGGCAACACTGCTGCTCTGTTGCAGGAGCGAGCACCGGTCACTGCACAGACCAGACACCAGTTCCAGCCTCAGCTCTGTCCCCAAGAGCCATCACACCAGCATCCCTCTGCCTGGGGAAGATGTTGGGCTTCCTGAGGGGCTGTAGAGCTGCCCAAATCAGTGAAGAAAGATGCCTGACTGCCACATGCCCAGGGAAACATCCAGCTTCCCATGCCCAGCTCCCTGTCTCTGAGCTGCTGCTGTCCATGTGTGGCTGCGTGGGAGGTGCCGGCCAGGCTGAGCAGCCCAGGGCTTGTGAGCACCTCAAGGGCTGCAGGAGACAAGCTGGGCAGGGTCAAGAGCTGCAGGAGACAAGCAAGCAGCATCAGGGGATGCTGAGGTGGGAGGATGTAAGGCAAATGGGCTTGTTCCTGCTGCCTGCATCTCCAGGGCACGTGGTGTGCAGGGGGGCTGGGACCCTTGGGTGAGACATTCATGTTGTAAGACCTCTCCTCCAAGGCTGGGGTGGCAGCTAAATCTCACAGAATCACAGTCACAGAACCACAAGGTTGGAAAAGACCTTTGAAGATCATCAAGTCCAACCATTCTCATCCTAAACTAAACCATATCTCTAAGAAACTAAACCATATCTCTAAGAAACTAAACCATATCTCCTCCATTGCATCTGCTCAGCTTGAGCCTCTCTGCCTTCAGCTGCCTGTGGCTGTGGGTTTGATCCTGCCCAGGAAGACAGTACTGAAGGTGAGTGGCTGGGCTGGGATGCCATGACACCCAGCTGAGTGGTGACAACTCCATGGGCAAGCAGCATTGCTTGCCCAGCCCTCCCAGCAGTCATGATCCTTTAACCTGTGCTGCTGTCCAAAGGAGCCAGGGGAGGGAAGAGAAAAACCAACCCCCAACCCCACCTTCGAGCTGAGGCTGCAAAAGGAAGAACCTACCTTGTTGCAGTTGGCCAGGTGAGCTTTCAGCCCCGAGACACTGGAGTAAATGGCTTCACAGCACTGTGGGGAAAACAAAGCAGGCTTTGCCACGATCCTCCCTTGCCTCTGTGCCTTCCTCTGTGCCAGGGCCAGGAGCCTGCTGGGCAAGCAAGGCCACCAGTCCAGGCTAAGCAGCGTGAGGTTAATGCTCTGCAAGCCGTGGGGAGCTCTGGTCACACGATTCCCATTAGTGCTAATGGGAGTCATGTGGCCACATCCCTCTGCAACGGGCTGAAAAATGTCTCCCCTAAACGTCTCCATGGAAAAGGTACATTTGTGAGCAGCTGGGAGGTCCTGCTGGGCTACAGGAGTTGTTGGAGCCACAGCAGAAGCTTAACAGAGCAATCACCCGGGCAGCAGCATGACCAGTTTCTGAGTAATGCCTTTTCCAAGTGCCTGGACATTCATTAGGCAGCGTGGCTCCCCCAGCCTTGCAGCAAAACCCCCTTCAGCAAGGCTTTGTTTCAGATGATAAATCAACAGCCCAGCATGAGGGTGGAGTTCACCTCCCCAGAGCTCAGGCCAAGGCTGCGTTTCACAGCAAGATAAAGCGCACACACCATGTGCCCGAGGTCTCTGCATGTCCCAGGGCTCTAAAAAGAATGGCTTGGAACCAGCCCTGCCTTTACTCTGGGACAAGCAAGTTCTCTGCATGAAAAGGCTCTTGAGCACAGAGCCCTGGATCCTGGGAGCTTCCCAAAGGCAGCTCAGAGCCCTGGATCCTGGGAGCTTCCCAGAGCCTGAACTGGGCAATGCTGAACCATCAGCCCAAGGATGCGTGGGGAGGGGGTGGCTCAGTCCCCAAGCGCACCAGGAGGGTCCCAAAGGTGGGACACACTTCAACCAGGTCTGGCAGCAACCCCAGGGAGAGGAGGTGAAATGAAGGTTTGAGCATCAGTGCTGGTTCTATCCTAAAAAGAACCTGGATTTGGTGGGTTTCTGGCCCAAAATCTCCCCGCTCAGTCCTACAGATTGAGCCCAGCCATCCCAGAGAAGAACAGAGATGGTCCTTACATTGTTGGGACAGTTGATGTGGCCCTTCTCCTTCACTTCATTCTTCCAGTTTTCCAGCAGCCTGGGATTGAGCTTTGGAAGCCCTGGCCTGGTGTAATTGAGCTGCAAACAATAGAAGATGATTAGCAGAGCGGCACACACCAGTCTGGTCCTTGGTGGAGTCCTCCCTCTTCACATGGGTCCTCATCTTCCCCCAGGAGAAGCTGAAGCGAAGCTGAAAACTAGTTGGGAGGCTTCCCCCAGAGATGTCACCTCCCCCTTGGGCACCACACAGCACAGGGGGGTAGCTCTGCCTGCTGCTGTGCCACTGGTGTGGCTGAGGGATGGCTGTGGGCCAGGAGCAGGGCTGGAGCCCCCGGTGCTGCAGCCACCTCCCCATGGCACTGGCATACTGGAGAGAGGAGGCTCCTGCCCCCAGGTCCCTGCCCCATCACAGGGCCAGGCCCAGACCTGGCATTTTTGGTGCCTGGTGTCAGCGTGGCCCTTCTGCCACGTTTCATAACTGGGAGAATAAACAACCCTGCACGCTGGGCAGAGAGGAGGGATGCCAAGAGCCTCCGTGGCTGCCTTCCACCGATGAATGGGCACAGCCCGTTGAACAATGAGAGGCTCTCGTGTCTCTGCCTCTCCTTCTGGCAGGGCTGCTCTTTTTCAAGTGCTTTTAATTACTGCTTTATTAGCAGCTTTGAGGTTGAGCATAGCAGGCCGCTCTTCCCAACGCTGTTTCTGTGTGCTCAGCACAAGCAGGAGCAGCTGCAGCATCTCTGTGCCTCACAACTCAGCCCTACCTGTGGGGCTGGTCTCTGCCTGCTGCCCTGGCAAGTTCCACAGGGGACACAGGGCTGCTCTGCCCGTGGTCTGAGCTACCTGCCTGCTGCACCACTGCCTAACTGAGCGAGCTCTGCCAGAACTGATGGGTGCTGCTTGGATCCCAAGCCCTGAGCTGGAGCACAGCTCAGTGAGCTCACACTTGGTGCAGTGTAGGTGTGGGTACTCCTATCCATAGGCACCTCCCAGCGTGGGCCACAGCAGCATCCTCGCTGTCCAGGGAGGATGTATGGACAAGTGGTGCTCACAGAGAGGTACAAAGCCAGGCCCCTGTTTTCAAAACACACTCCCAGGATCCAGAGCTCACGGTTCTGACACAGCAGGGAGGTGGCTGGCTGGATTTCTGTTCCAGCTGTGACTGTTCCTGAACATGCTGATAAAGCTGTGAGTTTGCTTTATCCAGCTCCCCCAGACAGGCTGCTCCCAAACCTCCCTGCAAAGAGGAGCTCCCACCAAGGGCTCAGATACCAACTGCTCGTTTCCACTCGAATTTAAGTGATCCATAAAGCCCCCACAGCCCCCACCTTGGCACGTGGCAGGGCACAGCCAGAGGAGAAGGGAGCCCAGGGAGAGCTGGGCTCCACGCAACAGGCCAGGGCAAAGGGCCTTGTGAAATGATGCTACAACCATTGGTAAGGATGGATGTGGAGCAATCCCCTGAGCCCCAGCACGCTGCTGTGCTGTCATGCTCTGCAGCTGGGGCAATGTCAGCAGAGCTCTTTGAAGCGCTGGGATGGGGCATCTATCAACCGCTTGGTCTCCCGCCTGGGGAAGGCAATGGCACCTCCAGGGCAGAACACAGGAGTCCCTTTTTGTCATTGATACTGAGAGCCAGGATGCCAAACAGCCTCCTTAATTAAAACCCAATCAATCCCATGAATAAGCAAACATTAATGGTAACCACACACAGCCCCAGCAACAACCTCTCCCTCCACACATCCCCGGGGAAGAGACGAGGGGGGATGTTCAGAGATGTGGACTCTGCTGCTCTGGCTTCCCACTCCAGAGAAAAAAAAAAATCCCCCTCCCTGCTCTCCTCCAACAGCCCTGCACAATAACATGCAAATCCCATGTCTTCCCGGGGCGCTGCGGTTCTGGGAATGTCAAAGTCATCTTTATGTCTCTATTAAGAGGGAGCCCCAGGCATGGAACACTCTTTTTCTTTCCATTTCTTTTCCTCAAACAGCCTGTAAGTGAAAATCTTCATGGCCAAATCATTAAATGGCTACAACTGGTTTTGGCAACAGCCCATCTCCTCTGAACAGTCGGAGGGTGGCAGGGTGGGAAGGCTTGTTTTCTTTGACTGACGGTTTTATTTAGTTAACTTTCATATTTCAATCCTCCCCGCTCCCTAGACAGCTCTCCCCTTCCCCAAAATACATCAGGGTAAATGAGAACCATGCAGGCTGCCTCAGCCCCAGCCAACAAAGTCCCCTGGAAGGCTCAGCCAGGTCCCCAGCGTGAGGCATGGCTCCCCCATCGCCCCACGGCTGATGCCGGCCGGGAGGCAAAGCCAAAACACACTCAAGGGGTGCTGGCTGGCACCCAGGTCCCATACGCTGCCCCAGGCAGCTGGGTCACACTGTGCTGGCACTGCCAAGCAAGGAGAGGAAGGATAGACTCTGTCACACTGAGCTCCGGGCCCACAGCTGGAGCTGGAATCCAGTTTGGCCACTGGTGATGTGAGTCCTCAGGACTCAGCCTGGCTCCTGCCTGGACAGCAGAGCCATTGTTTTGGGGGATCAATGTGAGCCAGGCTCTCCTGCTCCAGAGCTAATCCTGGCTCCAGGATAGGGTTTTCTTAAAAACCTCAAGCCTGGAGATGGCTGTTCCCCTTTAGCTGTAGGAGAGGCCCAGGCAGCCCTTCGCTCTGGACTCCCGTCACCCCACGGCGCAGCACTCAGGCTCCACGATGACCATAGAATCACAGACTGGCATGGATTGGAAGGGACCCCAAGGATCACAGAGCTCCAACCCCCCTGCCACAGGCAGGGCCACCAAGCTCCAGGCCTGGAGCTACACAAGGCTGCCCAGGGTCCCATCCAACCTGGCCTTGAACACCCCCAGGGATGGGGCAGTCCCTGATGTGCAACCTCCGTGACTTCCCCCAGTCCCACAGCAGCACCCAGACCCCGAGCCCCAGGGAGGCGAACAGGGCTCCTCTTGCACCCCATGGAGGAGCTCTGCATCCCTCCCTGCGTGGCACGGGGGCTGCCTGGGGTGCAGGAACCCACTGCCACCTCCAGCACAGAGCTCAGAGCACCCTGAAACAAACCACCCCACCTCAAGCAGCACAAGGAAAGCCTCTCACCACAGAATGGTGAGATTTCCATGGTGGTCTCTCTCCTCTCCTGCCTTAATGCCTCTTTTCTCTGCTCAAGGAGAGTATTTCTCTCAACCCAGCTTCCAAAATGGGTGAATGCATCATCCCCTGCCAGATCCCAGAGTCCACCATTGCCTGCCTGTTCCACCGAGCTGGGAACCTGTTGGCCTCTCACTCTTTCCACAGCAGATCCAAGATGAGCATGTGATGGCCTCAGCGAAGGCCAGAGGAGCACTGGAGGATCAGCACCATCTTCACAGAGCTTCTGGAAAGGGGCTTTTTCCCAGAAAAGCAGCAGAGGTATGCCCTTCCCCATCTGACATCCCCAGCAAGAGGCCATTGTGAAACACCCCATCTGTTTCAGCTTATCCAGAGGCAAATAAAGATCGGGGTGAGAAAAGCAGACTCCAGTGTATATTTAGAAATGCTGGATCTGGTTAGTGCAGAATGAAGGCAGAGCAGGGCCTGGGATCAAGCAGCAATCGTTTATTCTAATGCCATTGCTTTGGTGTGAAGGAATCCGTCCTCCTGGGGAAAGGCAAACACATCCCACCATGGGCCACCAACAGGATCCAGTCCCAGAGCTCCTCTCCCCATCCAGGACCTGCTGCCATGGGGCCGTGATGCAGGACTGTGGTGTAGGGGCTGCAGAGGGGCTGTGCCTGGCAGGGGGCCTGCAAACCCCTGTCACACATCAGCTTGCTGAGGAGCTGCCTGCCTTCCCCTGGGGAAAAGCTTTGCTGCCTGGAGAAGGGATGGAGAGGAGGAGTAGGTTTCTTCATCAGCTTCCCTGAAATCCACACTGGCTGCTGGGGGCCATGGTGGGTGACTGGAGAGCTTGGGGACAGAACGTGTCCTGCGGTGCAGCAAGTCCAGATACATCCAGCCATCGCTGGTTACAGACCAGAGCTGGGAAGCATCTGTCCCTCTGGGACCCTGGAAAGCCCCAGGTCTTCCTGAGATCATGCAGGATCAGCTGGATCTGCCACCAACCCCTAACATCCCACCTCTCCCCAGGTCCAGACCAGTGAGAGGCTCTGAGGGCCTGGCAATGTCCTCCCAAGGGCTGGCTCACTGCTCCCAGCTCACTGGTGTTGGCCTTCCTGCAGCTCCAGGGGGTCTGAGCTGTCAGGTCCCTCCAAGGGTCGGTCACCACGCAGGGCAGGGGGACATGGGGACGCTGCCCACTCCCCCAAGCCTCCTGCACTGCCTGCAGCTGGACCTGCCAGCACAGCTGAAGCCAGTTCTGAGGGAAGGGCTGTTTTGGGGGGCTGTAACAGGCTCAAACTGGGCATGTGCTGGTGTGCTTGAGCTGCTTGCAACTTGGGGTGGGGGGGCGGTTCCCACACCCTGAACTGAAGCAAATCATCAACACAGACCAGTTCTGCTGGATGCAAGACGAGCAGAGGGTGCTGAAGTCAGCGAGCTGCCACGAGCCTCCCTGGGCAGAACCTGCCTCCCACCTACTTCCATGAGAAAAAATGTCATAGACTGAACAGCTCCTGTTTGAGGGTGTTGTCAAGGGAACGTGACAGTCGCTGCAAGCTGCACCCACAGGCACGCTCACAGCTACGTACGTGTCTGCCCACTGTGCTGACCCCCTCTGAAACCCATCTGTGTGACACATGGCCAGCACAGCAGGGGACAGCAGCCCGTGCAGGGCCAGAAGTCCTGATCCTCCAAACCAAGAGCCTTGTTTTGCCACCTGGGAGCTGATCCAACTCCCCCCACCCTTGCTCATCTTCAACACAAACCTGCTCCCACCAACCTCACAGCGATTCCCTTTGTTTCTCAGTGCTGAGATGGGGCTCAGTTATACTTAAACCAACTCTGAACACAAGAAACATCTCATAAAAAACCTCCCCCCACAAACAGCATTTCACAGAACAATTGTGCCAGCAGCTGAAATCTTTATGATGCCTTTGTATGTCAGCTTGCACATGGGCCCCTTGTCCAGGCCCAGGACTCCTGGCTGCTCCCTCAATTCAAACAGAAAATACCCAAAATCAAGAGTAAGGGGAGCAATTCAAGGAGGAGAGTGGAATGCAAGTGCTGAGGTTGGAGAGCACCACACCTCTCCTCCCACAGTATTTGAAATGAAACAGCTACTTTGGGCTTGGGGTTTTTTTATGCTATAAATGAACTGCAGCTGAAGTCATCTGGGAAACTAACAATGACAGCACCCAGCCTTGGGGAAAGGAAAAGCCTTCAACCAGACCTGACCCTAAACCCCTCAGCTCTGCTCCACGGCACAGAGCAGCACTGTGGCTGGATGTCCTGCACTGGACACTCACTCAGAAACCAGGCTGCAGCTTGGGAAGTGACTGGCAGGTTGGCTCTGTGCTGAGCCCCAAAGCTGGCCAGAAAGTGTCAACTACGGGATTAAAAATTCCAACCCCCACTCTTTTTCTCCCCTTTTACACAGAAAAGGTTTGTGTTTTGCTGCTGCTTCATTCCTTTCACAGTCCAGGAGGAGTGATCCTGAAGGGAATTCCAGCTTCCTAGGAATCACCTCCTTCCAGGGCCAGGAGGGATGTTTGATTTAACATGTTACTTCAATACCTCCATGAAGCTCCAGGCTGCTGAGGCACTAACTTTAGCAGTGCAGATCCCATGCATCAGTACTGGGGATGCATAGCTCAGCCCTGCCTCCACGCTCCGGCCTCCTCTGCTTGCAGGAGCACTGCTCCAGCAACACTGCAGGCCCTTTACCTCCAGGGAAGCACCTCCCAGAAATTAAGGAAGAGCTGTGGAAGGGAGGAAATTCCTCCTGGGGAATCTTTACTCTCTGACAGTGCAAGGGAGATCATTTCAGAGCCAAGCTCCAACTCTCTCCACGTGCTCCTCTTGGCTGCCAGTCCGCACCGCACCACTGACCACAACCAACCTCCTTCCATGACATCCCTCGGGATGGACTCTGCTCTCTCTGCTGCCCATAAAGCACCACCTTTTGCTCCACCTACATTTGGGTGCCAGCAGTGGGAAGGGCAAAGCTGCCTCCTGCCAGGGTTGTACAGAGTCTGGGCTCAGCCTGTGCCGGGTGAGCAATGAATCACAGAGGTTTCATTTAACACCTAGGAAAGGCGACACACGAGCCCTGAGCCAGCGGGGGCCACGCTGGCACCCCAGGATCTCTGGGTATGGAGAGCACACACAAAAGAAGAGAAACCAAGGCTCCTCACCCGCTTTGTTTCAGGCACCAGGTCATCCTTCATCCTCCGCTTGGTCCAATCCCGGGCGAGCTCGTCCTCCGCGATCTCCTGGAGGTGGAACACGGCCACCTGGGCTGACGTCCGACGGATGCGGCCGCTCGGAGTCCTTTCAAAGTCTTCTACAGGGCCAGGCTCTGGCTTCACCTCTGGCTCCTCTGGAGGCTGCAACAGAGACAGGAAGGGCTGACAAGGGGTGAAGCAGCGAGGGATGGGGATGCGGGGGTTCAGGGTGGGTGTTTGCAGGCCTGCTTTGTGCAGGTGAAGGCTGCAGAGACAGCTCTGCATCCGAGCATGGGAACAAGCAAAGCACCCCAACTCCCACAGCCCAGCAGTCAGCCACACACCAGACTGCCTGCATCCTCTCCCACTCCCACGTGTGTAAACATCTCCATTTATTAGTTAGGGAGTTATTAGCGTTGCATGTGCTGTCAGTAGGGATCAACAGAACAGAAAAGGATGCTCCCCAGGGACAGATCCTGCCACCCCAGTGCTGGCGAGCAGCCAGTGCCTGCCTGGTGCTGAGGGAGAGGCCTGAGATCTGTTTATTTTCTCCCTGCAGAGTATGGATGCAAGATCACTGAATCAAAGGGTTGGAAGTGACCTCGAGAGATCATCGGGTCCAACCCCCCTGCCAAAGCAGGCTCCCTAGCTCATATTGCAATATGTGCTGGGGCACAGCCCTGCAGGCACCAGGGAGTGCAAACGCTGCTGACTGCTCTGCTCCATAAACACAGTTCCCTGCATTCTCCAAGGAGCAAGGGGGGGCTGTGGCCCGTTCCCCCCCACACCCAACACACGCGCGCAGTGATGTCAGTCCCGACGGCTGCACCTGCCTTGCCCGGCCCGGCCCTGCCCGGCTCTGTCCTGCCCACAGGCTCAGCAGCTCTGCAGTCACCCCCAGGGGGGGATGGTCCCGCTCCTCGGGCTGTGGAGTCATCCGGGGGGCTCACCGAGGCCATGTGTTCTGACCGCACATGGTAGTCGTGGCCAGCCTTGGATTTGTACTTCTTGCCGCAGTGTGGACAGCTGAAGACAGGCTTGTCGGCCTCAGCGAGCTGCTTCCCACACCGCTTCTGGTGGTACTGGTAGCCCATCAGGCTGGAGAAGTTGGCCACACAGCCCTATGGAGATGGGGAGGGTTAAAGAGGGATGGGGTATCATGTGCCCATGTTGAAATGGTTGGGGTGCCATTGCTACATGTCCTGAGGAGCCCCCTCTGCAGAGCAGCTCCACCAGCCTGGCCCCTCTGAGTGATGGGGGGATTGTCAGTTAACCCCTCTCCCCCAAAGAGCCACATGCAGGCATGGTGGTGCCACAGAGGGATGTGGAACACTGCCCCCATCCCCAACACACCGACAGAGCTCCCCAGACATGCACAGCAGGCAGCAGGAGGGGAAGGCGGTGAGGAGGCATTGCCTGCGTGCTGAGCAAAGCATCCATGGGGACACCCCTCTGCCACACACCCCGTTACCCATTTGTGACTTGTCTGCCACCAGCTCATGACTGTTTTTCAGTGTGGTTTGGTTTAGTTTTACCCTGTGCTGTGCCCCCTCCTGAGTTCAGGAGGCAGAACCTGCCTGTCAGTGCCCCCCAACCTGCCCTGTGCCCACCCCGCTGCAGGGAGCACACAGAGCCAAGGGGATGGGGACGGGGGTGGCTGTGCTAAGGTCAAGAGCACATCAAGGGATGGCTGGAGAGCATGCATTCCCCTCTGTATTGGGGCTCCCTCCTTCCACCTTGTCACACAAGGAGAAACAGGAATCGTTCTCCTACCTCATTGGGGCATTTCAGCTTTCCCATCTGCTTCAGCACTTTCCTCAGCCTTTCCCGCTCTTCCTGCTCCCCAAGTCCAGCAGTTTCCACAGGAACAGGCTGGAAACAAGGCAATAACAGAAGCCACAGTCAACTATTTACTCATATTTACTTCTGTGCCAGGAGCAGGTGGTAAACCTCTGCCTCTCAGGAGCTGCCCTTGGCCAGGGAAACCTCTCATCAGAAGAGCTGGATCTCCCACAGCTTTACCACACACAACGGCTCCACCGTTACGTGGCAGATCTGCTTGTGCCTTTCCTGTGTCTGCACTCAAAGGGCCAGCTGGGAAACCCAGGAGCAGCTCCTGCACAGAGGATTCACAGGAGATGAATGTGAAAGGCCAGTGATAGCTGGTAGGCAGGGTACACGTAGAAATGGGGTTATCACAGAACATCAGGAGCTGGAAGGGACCTTGAAAGATCATCCAGTCCAACCTCCCTGCTAGAGCAGGGTCACCCAGACTAAATCACACAGGAATTTTCCAGGTAGGTTTTGAATGTCTCCAGAGAAGGAGACTCCACAACCTCTCTGGGCAGCCTGTCCCAGGGCTCTGTCACCCCCACAGTGAAAAAGTTCCTTCTTATATTCACATGGAGCTTCCTCTGCTCCAGCTTGCACCAACTGGCCCTTGTCCTATCACTGGCCATGACTGGGAAGAGCCTGGCTCCATCCTCCAGAAAAACATTTCCCATGCCTCACCTTGCTACCTCAGAGACATACATGACACCCAGATTTTTAAGAACAGCATCTAAATCGGTTCCTGTCAGATTTTATCCATGATAAGCTTCCCACATGCATGTTGGAGAGCTAAAGACTGGATTTTGAGGTTCATGCAAGCCAGAACCCATCAGTCCCAGATTAGTCCCAGATCTGTGGGCACAGTTTTGGAGGCAGAGCTTTGCCATTCAAAATCTGCCCTCACCATACTCACTGAATCTTCCCCTGCTCTGGGATTTGAAACCTTGTTTTACTTCTCCAGTCATCTGCTCTACTCCCTGTGATCAACCTGAGCTGCCTGGGAAGGAATGGCTTTGTTTGGCAGGGAAGGGGGAAGGCCACTGGACTGAGCAGGATGTGAAGTGCTGCAGAGATGGTGTTCTGAGCTCCCTCTTTCCAAAGGCAAAGGGAAGCAGACTGCCAACTGCTTTGTCTTCTGCATCTCGAGGTGTGAGAGAAAAGCAGCCCAGCTCTCTTACCTTGCTGACATGCTCAGCCATGGTGTGGTAATTCAGCCCAGCTTTGGACTTGAACTGTTTTTTGCAGTGCTGACACTTCAAGGCATCCTGCAGCTGAAGGAATTAAAGACCAGTCACCATGGAGGCCACAGTTCATCATTCATTTTTCCAAGGGCTGCTGCTGCTCATCTGTAAGACCCATGGGCAGTACCCAGCAGGGGGACCCAGCAGGTAACACAGTGTCCCTGTCCCCCATCCCAATCCCAGCCTGCAGCTCACAGCTTTCTCTGTCATCCTGGACACTGTTATCAAACCAACATACCCCAATTTTGGGAAAACATTCCATTTTGGATGTAGATTTAAAGCCCCACTGGCTGGGAACATCTGGGATGTGGTGTCTTAGTCTTCCTGTTAAAGGGTTAGGGGAGAGAAGCTTTGATCTACCAATATGTCAGAGGACACTGCTCTGCAGCCCTATTAACTCTGACAGCTGCTGGCGTGCAGTGAGCTTTCTGTGAGCCTGGGCTGTTTGAAATTAAGCTGCTGCTGGACATGATCACAGCAGAACAACACTTCCTGCCTCACACTGCTCTGCTGTTTAACCTGCCTTGGCCTCCTGAGCAAACTGGGGAGATGAATTCAGTGCACACACCAAGGGCAACGTGCAAAGTGAGCAAGGAGACTGTGAGTCTTGCTGGGGCAGATACCAGAATTCATTGATCAAGGTGAAGGTTCTGGGGGCCAAGAGATGGGATGTCTCAACAGGGAACCAGTGCCTGGATGGCCATGGGCATTCCTGCTCCTGCTGCCTGGCTGGTGCTCCACCTGCACCACTTCCCCTGCAATCCAGCCTGGACTAGAAGCTGGAGAGGGAACAAAGCTGGAGCTGCAAATCCCTCCTTATCCTGGAGCTCTGGGGAAATTAAGAATAAACTCACTGCAGCCAGTTAGGAATGACTCACTTGTACCTGTGCTCCCATGGGTTAATCTTCTTCCAGACCCAAGTGCTCCATCCTAACAAGGTGAATGCTAAAAGCTCCCTGACTGAGCAGATGCTAATGCCAGCCAATTTGGGGTTCACTCCTCCAGTCAACACTGAAGGACAAGCCCTCCCACCTGGGATGCCAGGAGGATATACCTGCCCTCCTCTCCTCCATGCCCAAGCACATTACAACCATTCCCCATTCCTTATTTCCTTTTTAAATCTGAAGGAGACACAGCAGAGTGCTTAGTGCCAAGCAAAGAACAGTGAAACCAGTTTCCACTGTTTTTATGAGAGTTTTGTGAGCCTCCACATCCTTTTTCCCACTGTCCAGCTAAGAAATTCTTCAATCCTCAGAGCAGAGAGCAAGCTGAGAGGGTGTGTGCACTCCAGGGTCACTTCTGACAGGGACACCCTGATGGGGATTGGCAGTGGGACCTCACTGGACATGCCACTGGTTCATCTCAGAGATGAAATGCTGAGACTGGATCTGCTGTCACACCACCAGAGCTTGGGGACTGTCTTCTCTGGACTGCTGGCTGCACTGTCAGGGCTGTCACAAAGCAGCCCAGCTCCCATAGCCACAGATCCAGCCCTGTGCCACACAGGGAAGGGTGACAAAACACCTGCCCCTATGGTTGGAGCCCCAATTCTTGTGCTGAATATCCACTGGCCTATTTATAGCAGGGAAGACAGGCCCAACTGCTCTGGCAGAGTCCTGCTCAACAGGCTGGCTGGCCATGCAGCCTGTGTGGAGCCTGCCTGGCTTGGGAGATGCTCCCAAGTGCAGGAGAAATGAACAATGATGGCCAGGAACCCCACTCCACCGAAGCCAGGAGGATGTTGGAGGAGGCAGGGTTCTGCCAGGCATCGATGTCATGCAGGGTTTGAGAGGGAGAGGAGCCTCCCACTGCTGTATAAATAGTGAGGAGAAGGCTGAGGAGGCACTTAGAGAAAATGAATGTGGAATCAAAGCCCAGCCACATATTTTCAAAGCAGGAGGCATCGATCCCACCCTGGCTTTCCCTGGCCACGGCTCTGCACCGTGCCAGGTGACAGATGAAGATGTAAGCCTTTTGCTCTGAGGGATGGTGGTGTGGCAGGGAGGCAGTTTTTCACTGCACCATTACTGAACTGCTGCATCCTGACAGCCTGCCTGAGCACCTCCAAGCGTGGTGTCTCCCCGAGACGTGCTCTCATTCAACCACAATTTATCTGGCCTGGCACACAGTGAAATCCCACAGTCAGGACTCCTGAGGACAGATTAGAGACAACCCCAACAATCTCTCCAGCCTTAAAACTACTTGTTTAGCTACTAGAAATACCCAACTCTGCTAGACACACTGGGGCAAGGAGCCCAGACCACGAAGGGATTTAGTATTGCTGAGAATTAGGTGTCCAAATCCTTCTGAATCAATGCAAAGCAGCCAGCTCTCTGAAGATGACTAGCAAGTGCCCTATCAAACACAGCCCAGATTTGGTTTTAGGAGCATCAATACACATTTATGAGTGGCACATGTACATGCCTGTTTCCCTCCAAAAGCCCTACGTGTGTGATTGAATAAAGCAAGTCCTTACTTTCTGGCAGACATCCATGTGCTTTTTGAGCCCCACAACAGTTTTCCTGGTGATCACACTGCAGGTTGGACAGGAAACTTCTCCCTTCTCACTGATCTCCCGCTGCCACTGATCCTCAGGGTTTGCTGGTGAGGGAAAGAGAGAGGTGTTACACCCAGCCACCCACAGAGACACCCACAGCCCGGGCTGCTCGTGAACCTTGATCTGCTGCACTGAAAAGCCCTGAATTGGGAAAAGTTGCTGATGTTAAAAGAGAGAAATACTCTCTGAGGCATGGCCAAGCCTGGTGCAAACCACACAGCTCCCACAGCCACCTGAGCAAAGCAGGTCACTGGGCCACTTCACGGGGAGTCACCCAACCCGCTGGCATTTCATGGGGAAAAGAAGGTTTGCCTTTCCAAGCCCAACAGTATCCTGAACACCAGGAGTTAAAAAAACCCATGGTGATATCCCCAGCCACCTGATCTCCTCCCTGTGTGGAATAACTCCCCCCTGCCAAACGAAACAATTAGCGGGACTGAAACAAAGGTGAGTGTCTGGGCTCCATCCGGGCGTGTGCCTGGAAAGCTGCCCTGGAGCTCCTCTTCCCAGCAGACACACAGGCAGCTAAGGGAGTGCTAGTTTCAAGGCATCTGTTTATTTGAATGGCTGTGACTGGCTTAAAAAACACTCAAAATAAGAGATACATGGGGCCAAAACCTGCTCCCAGGCCCAGAGTTCACGCTGTGTTCTCAGCAGAACAGCGCTGGGCTTCCAGCAAGGGAAGCCCGGTCTGAATAGGATCTGCCAAGGCTGTTTATTTGGATGCTTCTGCATGGCTGGGAGATCAGAGAGTCGTTTATTTGAATTTGAAAGCAGTGCAAGGCACAGCAGCTGTGTTTATCTTGCACATCCTGCGTTCTCCTGCTGTCAGAGCTCCCAGGAAAAGTCAGCAACCTGTGCTAGGGTGTAGGCTGCAGCTCCGGAGGGTTAGGGGAGACATCATCATGCTCAGAGTTATGTACTGGTGTCATTCATGGAAATGATGTTAGGAAAATGCCATCATCCCCAACACTGACCCAAAGCGAAGAAGCCAGGAGGAACCAGGATTTGGCTGTCAAGTCCCAGCACTTGGAGCTGTCTGTCCTGGCAGTGAAGCAAAGGTACAGCAATTCTTTCAGGATATCGTTTGTGGCTGCAACAGGAGCAGTGGCTATTGCCACATCTGTGCTAAACCTTGAGCTGCATGCTCCTACTCCTGATTCTGGACTGCTTTTGCTTGCAAATCTGCTAGAAAACTCACTCAAGGAACAGCTGCTGGGCTGGGAGGGGTGTGGGGACCACTAGCTGTGGTGTGAAGTGGGGGGACACCACTGTGGCAGCTCGGAGCAGAGCACAGGACTGAGTTGATAAGCACCTAAGCTGCACACAGAGCAGCTGCCTGTGCCCTGCTTCTGCCAGGCTCACCTGCTGGTAGATGCACAGCAGTTTCCTTCTTCACACCAGCTCCTGGAGGTTTCTTTTTCAGCTCCTCCACGTTGGTGTTCCCCTCCAGCTTCTTGGCTCGATGGGCTTTTGCCTTGTCCTCTGCTTTGACAAGACCTGTAGAGAGAGAGGATTCTGTTTGGTACTTGCATTAATACTCTCAGACCAAGTCTCATTTAGCAGTGAAAAACAATCTCTACCTCTGACCCAGGGGCACTAAGCTGGCTGTAGGTCTGCCAAGGCTGCACGTGTAGGACCAGGTCCATAATTGTGACAAGCAAAATCCTAACAGTTTGTGGTGTTCAGAATAAAGAGAATCATTTCCCCCAAACCAGGCAGTTTATGACCTATGGAAACACCGTGGCAGAACTGGGTGGGATGCTTCTAGCAAGGCAGACTGCAAGGAAGACAGGCTGAGGAGGAGGCAAAAAGGGAACCCTGAAACTAAAAGGGGAAATTGGAACTGTAAATCAGGATAAAAGTGATGTTCCTACTGATGAAACTGCACTGCAAAGGCTGCCTAACTGTTTACACCAGGGAACTGGGATCTCTCTTAGAAAACAGGGCAAATTCTGGGATCTCACATCAGATCCCACAGGACCTTTTGTCCCTGGATCTGTGCACAACTGTCACAATAAACATAGGTCTCTCCCAGTCCCACCGGGTGCTGGGAAGGGTCAGGAAGAAACAGAAGGAGAGGAGGGGCAGCCAGGCAACAGGCACATGGGGAAGAGGAAACCTGGTGTAGCAACCCTGGGCTGCTGGTGACAGTCACCAAGGCTGCCTGCAGAGGGGAGAGGAACCCAAAGGCAGGGCTCTCTGCACAGGCAGAGCACCAGGCTCTCAGTCAGCTCCTCCTGAGCGCATCCACCTTGTCTGTGCCTCATCCCCACCCGACTGCACGGGCAAAGCGTGTGCTTCCCATTCACAGCCCATGCAGGGCATCACTGCCAACCCCCCAGGCATGCTCCCTGCACAGAGCAGGGCCAAGCAAGCAGGAGCAGGGCCAAGGAAGCAGAAGCAGGGCCAAGCAGGAGGAGGAGGCTCTGCACATGCTGAGGACACGCTGGCAGCGGCCGTGCTGCCCGATCCCAGCTCTGCTGCGCTGAATCCCTCAGTAGTTCCTGGGCTGATACAAGGAATGGAAGATGTGACTTGTAAATGATGCTCTGGAAAGACTGGCAAAGGGAGGAGAGAGGCTCTCCCCTGGGTCTGCCTCCTAAAAATCCACATGCAGTTCAGCCCCGTGCCTGGGCTTCCACAGAAGGTAACAGAGAGAGCGCTGTGAGTGCCAGGGTCTGATTCACACCTGCCCTGTGAGGGTCCATGTGTCCCTGAACTTGTGGGTGATGTCTCTTGCAAGCCCAGGGTCTGAATGGCAGCAGCACCCCACAACAGGCTGGTGGCAGCCAGGTCTTTGGGGAGCAAACTGCTATGTTGGCCCTGGGGGGTGCAGGCAAATGTCTGCCTGATCTTCACTCTCCGTTTCAGGCAGTGGGTCACTGGGGGGACCACTTTATTCTGGAGGAATCCACAGCAGATGTTTTGGTCTAGGCAAAGTCTTTGTGGAGAAGTTAAGGAGAAAAACCTCAGACTTCCCAGGAGCCAGGGAAAAAATCACAGAGACAACATCCATCCTGCTCTTCAGTAAGTGTTTAATTCCTTCAGAGCCATTAGTGCCTCTGGTACTGGAAGGTGCTGCCTCCTGCAGTGTCTGGAAACATTTTCCTTTCCCTGGTTGAACAAATTTCACAGCCAGTCCAACTCCAGTTGCTCTCATGCCAGGGATGCTCCAGGCTTCCTCCCCTCTTCCTCCCCCAGCTCAGTATATATATGGAGCATGACCAGAGTCCCACTCACTCAGCAGCCAAGTCCTGAGCCTCGTGTCTCAGGAAACATCCCAGTAATTTGTCTCTTCCCCCTTGAATGTCTTGTTGAATGTGGGCAACCAGCATTGGAGACAATGTCTGAGGGGTGGATGTGTCACCCAGCAGAGCAGAAACTCTTCTCAACGCCCTCAGAAATCCTGTAGAATCCCAGGATGGTGGGACGATGATGATGACATGATGTTTCTCATGTCTCACTTGTGTCAGCAGCTCATTACTCTTGTGTTACAGCTGGACATACCTGTATCCTTCCCACTCTTCCCTCATTTACCACTGACAGGCTCCCAAGCAGAGCAAGCCAGGGTTGTTATCAGTACCAGCTCAGCTGCTGCCCTTCAGTCCCTTTATGGGTAAGAGGCACCATGTCCTCCAGCACAATATCCCCAGGTTCTGGATGGCTGTCACATTATCCCCACCACAGAGAGGGCTCTGGGGAAGGAGCTTCCCTGAAACACCCCAGGGAGAAGCTACAACCCTACAGCTCACCAGGGCCAGCCCTGTATTACCTTTCAGTCCAAAGGTCCCCGAGATGGATGGCTGCTCCCCCGTAAATTTCTTAGGAGTTTTCTGTTTCCTTCCTGACTCAAAAGAGAGAAACAGAGAGAGGGATTTGGTCAAATAACTGTACTGCTGTGGGGGCTTCAGCAGTCCTAAAGCAAGGGGGAGGCACACCCTCTGGGTCAGGAGTGAATCACCTTGCAGATGCCTTTACCCCTGTGAAATACAGGGCTGCTGAACAGAGCAGACACCCCATCATTAGAGTAACAGGATGCTGCTCCCCACCCTACAAAACCAGGAGAAAAAACTCAAAACACTGGAAGTCGTGGCTCTGGTTAGCTCCAAAAGCCACACAGTTTCCACAGCCTAAGGTAACTGGTGGTGGTTCACTTGGGAGCTGCAAGCAGTGTAAACCCACACCAAGACTGGGACAGCAATGGCCCTGCCTGTCAGCCCTGCATGGTAACAATGGGGTGAAGCTCCTTACCCTGCCCCAATACTTGAGGAAAACACATCTGACACGTACACCCTGGTTTAAACTGCCCCACAGTAAGGCCAGACAGGCTGACACAGCAGCAAGCTATGCTGCAGGGAATTCAATCCATTGCCAACCCTATAGGTCCTACAGAAACACCTCTCCCACAGCAATAACCCAATTTTCAGTCTTGTGGAACTCACTGTTTCAAGAAACCAGGGGGGTAAATTACCAGGGTGTTGAAAAAAGGCCTGGATACATCTAGAGAGACACTCCCAGCAGCTCTGGGCTGGAGCCGAGCCCCTTCCCTTCCCGTGGGACACCCCTCTCCAGCCTCCTGAACCAGCATAGCCCCAGGCTCTAATCTTACTGTGCTTCATCCTCTCAGGGTCTTCCTCCTGCAGCGAGGCCTGGCTGCCCCCCTGCTGCACAGCATCCTTGCCACTGGAGGACTTGGCCGTGGGGGTGGCTGCTGCCATCGCCTCCGCTGCTGCGATCTGGAACTCCTTGCTCTCCCGGCTCTCTGCCGGGCACTCGCCGTTCTCCGCATGGTCCTGGGCCACGGCCTTGTCCGTCTTTGCCTGTTTGGGATGGATGGTGGGGCAAGCTGAACTCTCAGCAGCTCTAGGGCAAAGCACAGAGGGCTTGTTTAAAGAGGGGTTGTTAGACCAACGTCCTGACACCTCTCCCCGCTCTCCAGCCCAGATCATGGGAATGGAGGCGGGCACGTTCCCCTTCTCCCAGCCATCCCTGTGTCACCACTACACAGCTCAGACACAGCCTGGTACCTTTTCTTGCCACTGCTCTTCCCAATGGTCTTGGGCACTTTGTTTTCTGCTTTGCTGGTTGGCACTGGCCGGTCCAAGTGGTTCCAGAGGCGATGCTTTTCTAGCTGGGTTTTGGAGGTGAAGGCAGCTTCGCAGTACGAGCATGAATAGGTCAGCTTCTCTGAGATAGCACCCTGTGTGGAGCAGGGAGAGACAGGTGAGCACAGACAAAAGGTACTGGCTTTTTCTGGTGCAGACACAAACATATATCATGTGTAATACCCTTCTGCCCCTCCAAAGGGTTACCAATGGTACACGATCCTCCCACTCCAGACCTCACGCTGAGCTGGAGGGACACCAGTGCCTCTCATACACACCTCACAAACTGTCCCTGGTCCTTCTGTGCCCTCCTCATTTTAATCTGATGTTTCTGCTGGGCTTTAAGGCCTGAGAGGGCCTTTACCCTGTAGATGGTAATGCAAGAGCTGGTCACTGGGAAGGACAGACAGCCCTCCGGTCTCCTTACCCCTTGGCAGCGCTGATAGTGGTACTTCAAGCCATAAATGCTGGGGAACTCCAGCCAGCAGCCCGAATTGGGACATTTCACCCTGGAGTGGGCTTTGAATTCATCCTTCCACTGGTTCATCAGGGGGAGCTGGGAACAGGAGAGACAAGAGACATAACTATGTGAAGAGCATCAAGTTCTTGGGTGTGTGCCAGTGCATCCCGAGGGGGGTGGGGAGGGGCACACAGGACTTGGGATCATTCCTGCCCACCCTTTCTCACCACACAGCCACAAAGTGGACCCAGGGCTGTATTTCAGCACAGGGTGCTCCCTCCAGTGAGGGGGGGTTGGGACAGAGCTGCAGTCTCTACAGGCTTCCTCCCAAGAAGTTACCTTGCTGTGCCTCCCTGAGTGCATCCACGCTCCCAGCCAGGCTGGGGAATAAATCAGGCCAGAAGTTGCTCGGGTGATTTAACCACCCCACATTTCATCTAGTCAGTAAATCACCCCGTGCCCATGCTCTCACGACAAACTGCTCTGTGTGTTGTCCACGCTACTGTGCTGGAATTAAACTGCACAAGTCTGAGGGGAATAAATCACCCCCTCGCCGGCGCTGCCGGATCATTAGCCAAACCTGCCATGGCTGTGAGAGAATCCAGCTCATCTGTGAACAGCCCTGGGAAGGGGAGGCTGGAGGGGCTGTACCGCTCCCCACCAGGGTTTTAGAGGATGCTGAGTGCCTGTATGGAGGGGATTCAGGGGTGAAGATCTTGCTGAGCTCAAGGCAAGGCTGCTCTGAAGATGAAACCACTGGGAAAGGCAGGTTGAACTGGGGAGCAGGGCTGGCTGGAGCTGGGGGGCACACCTGAGCGAGTGAGGCAGGGGGAAATCAGGGTGCATGGGGTCTTACAGGGATGTCTTTCAGTGCCTGGTTCTCAGCCTTGGGTCGTCCTTTCTTCCTGCCTTCGGTTTTGTCACTGGTTGCATTCCCTGCAGACAGACACAGCACCAACCTGTAACTTCCAGTGACACTGAGAGGCAGTCAGTGCAGCCCAAGGAGCAGCCAGCGGGAGATGCTGTGTATGGAAAACTGAGACCCAGATCCAGGAGGGATTAAAGAACAGGACCAGGGATAAAAGTCATTTGCTATGAGTACAGGAACAAGCCAGAAAGCATCCCTGTGAAGAAACCCCTGAACAGCTAGGAAAGGACAGCTAAGATTAAAAAAAACCCCAAAATTTAACTTGTAAAATACCCTTCTCTGGTAAAAATGGGGTAAGAACAGGTTGGAAGCTGAGCCAGCAATCCCTCCAGCTCCTGAACTGGAGCTCAGCTCCCAGCCTGGTGCTGGCTGGACTCAAAAGCCAAGCCAGGATTTTTTTTTGGAAGAAGGGAGAGAGATTAAACAGAAAGCCAACCAGTTAACCAGTTACCTACAAAGGTGTTGCCAAAACCACACACTCCTTCCTTTTTCCTGCCTTCTGCCCCAGCAGCCAGGAGTATAAAAGCAAACAAAACAGTTGACTCATTTATTTCCAGTTCCCTGAGGTCACGCCAGCTGGTTTGCTCCACTTCAATGTCTGTAAAACCACCTCTTGGTGAGGCAGCACTGGGAAACTCTCTAGCCCAGACGACCTCGTCTGCAGGAGGCAGTGACCTTTATGGAGTGTAAGAAAAAGTCCCTCAAAAGCCACTTACCAGCCCCACACCCTTCCCACAAAGCTGCCTCTAAGCTGTCCCAAAACCACACCTTTGGTTTGGACTCCTAACTGCCTGGCTCCTGCCCCAGAACAGCTGGTGGCTGTAAGGAGAGGGGAGGATTTTGCAGGTTTGGCCCCAAACCATGCCAGCTCTGGAGCGAGCGTGCAGGGCTCATTCAGACCTCTGGTAGTGCCTGTGAAGGATGCCTGTGTATCACAGCTGCTCTCCCCATTCTGTATTATCTCCACTGCTCTTAGCCCACCCCCCTCAGGCTTTTCCTCCAGGCCTGTGTGAGCCAGGGCTTCACCCTGCCTGTGAAGGGGAGAGAAGTTCCTCACACATCCTGGGACTCAGTGAGCCAGCAGTTTATCAATAATATAGAGCTTGCAGCAAAAGCTCCCAACGCTGTAGTTACCTGCTTATTGCTCTTCCTGGCTTCAAAATACTCCAAATTCAAACTATCCCAGAGCAGCACACTTCCATCCCTCCAGGCACACCCAGGGCTCAGCTCACACAGACCCCAGAATCACAGTATCCTTTAGGTTGGAAAAGACCTTTAAGATCATCGAGTCCCACTGTTAACCCAGCACTGCCAAGTCCACTAAACCATGACTCTCAGCTCCTCTGAGTGTCTTTTAAATGCCTCCAGGGACCAACAGCTCCTTCTCTGCCAGGGGGCTTTCCAGATGCTCTGCCCCAAGCCTGCAGCGTTGTGTGGGGTTGTTGTGATCTAAGTGTGAGACCCAGCACTGAGCCTTGCTGAACCTCACACAGTTGCCTTGGCCCATCCATCCAGCCTGTCCAAGATGCCTCTGCAGAGCCTTTCTCACCCTCCACCAGATCAACACCCCCACACAACTTGGTGTCATCTCCAGACTCAATCCCCTCATCCAGATCATCAATAAAGATATTAAACAGAACTGGTCCCAGTATCTGGGACCTGGGGAATCCTGGGGAACACCACTTGATGCCCAGTGACAGCTCTCCTCTCCTTTTCACAGCCTCCACAGGTTTCAAAACTTCCAGGGATGCTCCATGCCAAACACAAGAGCTCCCAGTTCAGACACTCCCCAATGCCCTTGTTGATGAGCTGCCAGCTGGGGACAGAGAGGATGGGGATGGGAAGAGAAGAAATCACATCTCTTCCAGCATCCCACTCCTGGCTACCACCTGTCGGACCCTGGACGTCACAGATGCTCACAGGAGACATGAACCCAACAGTGCTCAGTGTTATAGGAAACAGGGACTGGGGGTGGCTTGCTGATGGACTCGAGGCTTCTCTGGACCTAGACCCAGCTTAAAACAATGCTCCCAGCACCAACCAGGCTGCTGCATTTGAGGGGGGACAGCGAAGTGACTGCAGGAGAGGCCCTGGTCTCCCCAGTCCAAAGCAAAACCAATTTGCTGCAACAAAGTCAGACAGTTCCCAGGAGAGCAACGACATATCCCCATCACACAGTGCCCATCGCTCTGCCTCATCGCTTTCAGCCTGCCTAAACCTGAAGAGCTTACAAACAAAAGGACTTTTCTACTTTTAAAAGTGCTGATAAGATGCAGCAGAGGGAAAAACACCCTCCCAACCCCAGGTATGTTCAGACTGCAGACAGCTGGAGTTCATTCCCCTCAGAAATAAGCTACACCCCTCTGCTAGCAATTACAGCTGCAACCCCCTCAAGGGAAGAGCTGCATTTGGGAAATAGGCAGGGTACAATCATTTCAGCCAGAACACTGATTTTGGGGGCCTGGTCTAAGCTGCATGTCTGTTGTCGGACCCTCACCCTGGGTGCAAGCGACCCCCGGTGCTGCTGTTAACAAGGTAAAGGCAGTGAGAGTCTCTCTGCACCAGCAGCAGGGATCTGCCCAGCATAAACAGACAGAAGAAAAATCTCCTTAGGCCTGGAGATTCCTGGATAGAGCAATCAGCTATCCATCAGAGTGACAGCCCTTAGCAAGTGGGTCCCGCAGGGCTCATAGGCTTGCAAGCCTCCATCCCGGGGGCCGCGACACGGGAGGCACCAGATGGTCTGAACTCATTTAAGCCTTTCCAGCCTTTGCTGGAGCACTCAGCTACCTACAGGATAAACAGGCAGCGAGACACCCATCTCGTTAAGCTGGAGGCACACCCCTCAGAAGGGAGAGACCATCTCCATCCCTCCAGTTCCCAGGCACTGGGCTCTCTGCGGGGATTTGTTTTGGCCCAGTGAGGAGCAGAATCTCACTGAGGCTCAATGCACTCGCACCCCTTCATTTTGTTAGCCACCCCCAAACCCCCTGAGCTCGTTCCCTCCACCCCATCCACCTCCACAGCAAGAAAACCCCCAGATCCTCACCGAGCTTGTGCAGCTCTGCCGGTGGGTTTATCCTCGTCTCCGTCCTTTCTTTGCTGGCAGTGGGTTTGTTAGAGCCTGCTGCAGTTTTTCTTCCACCTTTACAGGCACAGGAATCCGCCATCTCTGAAAGAAGCAAGGGGAGGCGTTAAAATTCACTCCTCAGAGCCAGGAGCAACACATGCTGGAAGCAAGGAGAGCTGCTGGGGAAGGAGGGAGGGAAATCAGCAAACTATCCTGCAGCTTCAAGCTTCTCACAAAGAAGAAGCAGGACGTGTTGCTGAGTGTTTGTTCTACAGTCGAGCAGCACCACAGACACGCCTGGGAAGCTGCTTTCATTGTATGCTGTTTCCCCCTCCACACACACACACAACAGCAAAGACTTTATTAAAAATTATGGGCTGCCTTTGCCCAGAGAAGTAGGGAATAAATGGCTTTCCCCCTTCGTTTGTGTCTCTGCTTTCATTTAAGGCACCAAAAGGCATTAAAAAAAAAAAAAGAGTGAGTTTTAATGAGCAGATGTAGTGATAAATTTCCAATTTTCCTTATTAAAGGGAAACTGTTATAAACTGAGAATTGTTAATGTTATCTGAACTTTCCGTATTAATAATTCAATTTGGCTTCTCCATAAATAATGAGCATCAGGAATGATCATGGAAGGGCCAGTCTCACTCCTGATGGAAGCAGGCAGCAGGCCACCCCTCCACTTTGGTGGTGCCAGGATGAAGCCTGTGGCACTGCTGGCTCCAGGCTCCTTCCTTCGCACAAGCAAAGGCACATCTGAGGGTGGGGGCTGCATCAGGAGGTGCTGTGTATGGCTCCCAGGGGGAAAGCAAAGCATCAAGTCCATGGGAAAAGATTCCCACCATCCAGCCTTGAGATCTCAGTCAGGATGCTGATGCTCAGCCAGGCACTGGCAGCGTGACTAAGGGAAGTGCCAAGGGGTGCCTCCTTCTTCACCTCTGCTCAACACTTCTCTCCCACGCACTCCTGGGCTTTTTTAGAACACAGATTTGACTTGTCACCCCCAGTTCCACCCACAAGATCACGTTGGCATTGCTCTACTCAACAGAGTTGATGCCCTCAGCATCCAGACTCATGTCTGGGCAGCCCAGAGGGACAGGAGAACATCTCTCATGTGCCCAGACCACCCATCACACCATCAGCACTGTGGACAGGAGGGTCCAGCAGTCCTTTCTGAGCTGCCCCTGGGGACTTCCCATGTAGGAAGGAGCAGTGCCCATCATGAGTGGCCCAGGTGAAGACCTGGCAAAAAGCTCCGGGTGCCTGTTTGGCTGGTGACATGTGTGTGGTTGTTCATAGGGACACAAAGGTTAATCAGAGCAAGTGAGAAATTTCAGCCTTGGCAAGAGCTTCTCTGGCATTTGGTGCTGAACACAGCATCATTTATTGAGCTAATTTGGGCTCGTTCAGTAGGAGACCTGGGAAGGAGCTGCAGCCCGAGGGCCAGTGGCTCCTTCTTGGGGACAGCTGGTCTCTAGATCTGGCAGAGAGAGGGGACCCTGAGGCCCCTTCCCAAATCGTGGCTCCACTCTCACTGTGTGAGTGCTGCTACTGTTCCCAATTCTGCCAGTCCCCTCCCTTCCCGTGCTGCACCTCAGCTCCTCTGAGCCACCCTCAGTCGTCACTTGAAGGAAAAAAGAAACAAACAACCCAACTCAGGGCAGAGCAGCGAACAACAGTGAAGACAAGAAGCTTCTGCACTCTCAATGGGGTGAAATCCAAGAAGAAACCCCCCCAGCCAACACATTTATCCAACCTGGGCTAATGCTGAAACACAGCCTTGCTGTGGCATCACCCCTTGGGCTGGGCACACATCCCAGTGGGAAAGGGGAGGGAAGCCCAGCACCACAGCCCTCCCCGTGCCAAACAGCACCCTGAGCAGTGAGACACCCCGGCACACACAGGCAGGGATGCTGTCAGGTGGGCAACAGACCATAAAACCTCCAAGTCTGCCTTGCTGGGCAGCTTGAGGATGACTCAATGAAGGGCAAGACACAGGGCAGACCCCACCAATGGCCTGGCTGCCCCTCCTGCTTCCTGAGCACCCCACGGCAGCGCACACCAAACCAGGGGAGCCGGGGCTGCTGTCAAATACCCCTCCCAAAACCATCACTGTGGTCAAGGTGCCTGGCTCAGCCCTGCTCCTAAATGCTTCCTGTTCCCCTTAACACATCTGTCCCCTCAAGGGGATCCCTTCTGGCCAGCTTAGGAGGTGTTTCATGTCTTTGTTTTTCCACACCAACTACTCTTTTTGCACTTTTTTTGGCTAAATGAAAAATAGAAATCCCATAAACCACTTAGCAAGAGCCCAGCTCCACTCCCTGGCCATTGAGACAACCCCAGGGATCCCCAAGGAATCGCCCCAGAGACAGAGAGCAGAAATCAGCCCAGTGTATTTTCTTTGTAATGTCCAAACTTCTCACTCATTTTTGAGTAGGACATGCTGAAAGTGGGCAACAGCCCCACGCCCTTCCAGCTTGTGTTACATTTTTGGTGCAAACCCTGTTGGAACTGGCAATGGGAGAAGATACCAGCAGGTTCTGCCTGTGAGCAGGGCTGGGATGTGGCATGGGAAATCTGGGGCTGGCAGTGCTTTTGTTGATGAAGCCTCCACTTCTTTTCAGGCAACTTTTTAGAGCTTCACAGCAGCGTTTTTGAAGCGTCCCACTCCAGCTCTAGAGAAAAAGCCTCTCTCAACACAGCAGACAGCATGGGATGAGTGGAGGCTGAGCTGGCAGTGCTGGGAACAGGGGCAATGAGCAAGCCCATGGCTGTGGGAGAGGGGGAAGCAAAGCCTGGGAACCCACTACATCCAAGCCACCAGCAGCCCAGCTTGGCTGGCACGGCCACCTTCCTCCACCACGCTTGACAAGGGACAGGTATGTCCCAGCCACTTGCTGCCCTGCAGGTGCTCTCCCTCCAGGACAGACCCCTCCCAGTCAGGCTCTGCAGGCACAGCCCTGAAACTGGGCTTAAACTTAAAAAAAGGGGAAATAATTCCAGCTACCAACGCCCATTTGTCACCTGGGATTGGGTTTGCAGGAGCGCACACACAGCCAAGGATGGCTGTGACCCTCCTGGCACCCAGACATCCTTATGGCTACAAGGGGGAAGCGTCACCCATGGGTCCTGCCAGGACTCCAGCTCCTGTCCCGTTGCTGTGGATGCCCCGTGCCATGCACCAGTCATCCACCCGCTCCACTTAACGATTCCCCAGCGGCTCCAGATGCAGGCAAAGCCACAAAGCCAAGCGAGCTGCCTGCCCCTGCCCAGGTGCCCTGGCACAAGCGGCGTGCCAGGCAGGATGCAGGCTGGGATGGGCCCAGGCCAGCGCAGACGCTGGATGCCAAAGGCTGCTGCCGTCTCCGCCGCCACCAGAGGAGCCGCACTCCCTCCCTGCAACTCCAGCCCGAAGCAGAGCCATGGCCATGCGCTGGGAGAAACTTCCCGGGAGTCAAGATGAGGAAGCAGAGCGAGAGGTCTTCTTGGGAGGGAGCAGAACCTCACAGGAACCATGAGGGGACCGTGTGTGGCTGAAGCCCTGCAAGCCCTCACCTCCCAGGCACAGCCAGGGGCCGGGCAGCTCCGGAGGCGTGCAGCAAGCCCTCGCCATGGCCCATGCTGCCCAAAGCCTCCAGCGAGGCTCTCCTGGAGGGAACAACTCACCCCGTGGCACGATGCTGAGTGGCTCCGCTGGCTTTCCCATGGCGTAAAGTTTCTGTCCCAAGCACTACCCAGTCCCTCCCCCCCGCCTGGCCCCTGGCACAGAGGCGAAGGGGAAAAGCAGAGCGCACGCCTGGCAGACAACGTGCCCTCGCCCTGCCGAAGCCGGGACCCGTCAGGGTGTCCCCCCTCCGTGCCGGGCATCCCCGGGGGGCAAGCGGACACGGACACCTCTGCCCTGCCATCACCTCCCCGGGCCCGGCTGCGCCGCCCCCCGTGGCCTCACCCGCTGTCACCCCTGCTGCCACCCGCCCGCCGCCGTGCAGGGAGGGCCGCCCCGGGCCTGTCACCGCCCCGGGCCTGAGCAGCGGCCGCCTCGCCGCCTGTCAGCCGGACGGGCCGCCCCGCGGCCTGTCGCCTCGCCGGGCCCGGCCGCCCCATCCCCAGGAGATGACTGAGGCCCAGCGAGGGCCCGGCCCGACCGCGGCGCCGGGAGGGGAAGAGCGAGCGGCAAAATGGCGACGCGGCGGCGGGCGGAGCGGGGGGTTCCCCGCCGCGACGGGCCGGGGGTGCCGGCGGGGCCGGGCCGCAGCTCGGTGCTTACCTCGGCGGCGGCGGGCCGCGGTGCGGGGAGCGCAGGGCCGGCCGCCCCCCCAGCCGGCGAGGCGGTGCCACCCGCCGCCCCCGGCTGCGGGCCGCCGTGCGGGGCTCCCCGGCGCGCCCACACCCGCGGCGGCGCCGCGCTCCGCTGCCGCGCTCCCGCCCGCCGCCGCCGCCGCCGCCGCCGCGGCTCATGCGCGCTCCCCGGCCCGCCCCGCCCGGCCCGGCCCGGCCCGCCCCGCGCCCCGCCACCGCCGCCGGCCCGCGCCGGCTCCGCGCCGTGCGGATCTCGCCTGGCTCCGCCGACGGGGCCGGAGCCGGGCGGGAGAACGGGGGACGCCGCCCCGGGAGGGCGGGACCGGGCAGCATCCCCCGGCCTGGCCCGGCTTGACCCAGGGTAGGTGCGGGCAGCGCGGCCCGGTGTGGGCAGGGAAGGGCCGGGCAGCGCGGCCCGTCTGCTCCCCGCCCCCGGGGGCTGCTCTGCCCGTGCCGGGTGCGGGCAGGGTCTCCAGCCCGTCATGCTGCCCTTCGGGACGGGCAGAGCAGGGTGTCCTGCCGGTTATCCGGCCCTGCAGCCAGCCCTGCCCATCGCCCTGCCCTCCGGGGTGCAGGCAGGTGCTGCCTGCCATCCTCCCCTCCGGTGCGTCCCGCCTGCGCTGCTCCCCTGCCCCGCGGGGTGCAGGCAGCCCGCCCTGCCCATCCATCCCCCCTCTGACCCCCGGGGTGCTGCAGCTGGAAGGAAGCTTGGCGTCCCCTTGTGAAGCTCCCCGGGGATGTGGCTGGCTGTGAGGCCGGTGTGGTGCCTGCAGGATGCTCAGCTCTTCCCAGCTCTGCAGCATGGTGCCTGCAGAGCCAGCGGCACTGGGGAAGGTGCCACAGGGCAGAGCCGACCTCGCTTCCCATCACTGGGAATGCACAGCCACGCTGGGATCCAGCACCGCCACCCAAAGCAGCACCACCACCTGCAGCAGCCCAGAAATGAAGAGAAAACCAGTCAAATTTTGCCATGTGACAGCAAAACCCAGAGCGAGCCTTGCTGCCAGGGCCTCCCCACAACACCATCATCCGTGTGTGGCTTCCACGGTGCTGCCAGGAGGCCCCGTGGCACAGCCCCGCAAAATCCCAGCGCACAGAAACCCAACCCAAGCTGGGAGTTTCCCTGTGGTTCCCCTCTTTTGTCTCCATTCCTGGGAAAGAGCTTAATTAATGTCTGTGGAGAGCAGGGGAAGCTTTGTGTGTAATTGCCGGGTATTATTATCGGTGGAGCGGAGGGTGATCAGCGGGGTGGGAGGGACAGGCACAGCCCACCTTCTTTGTATAGAATGAGGCATAGCTGAGGCAGCTTTGCTTCCCAGCCAACGAGCTGCCTGCCAGGAGAGCTGTTCACCACCGCAGGCAGGAAGGCAGCTGCCTGTCAGGACTCTCAGGCAGCCTCATGTGTCCAACTGGGATCGGGCGGCATCTTCAGCACCTCCAAAGTCTCCTCACTGGGATGCTGCAAACGGTGCCCAGTTGCCTCTGCTCATCCCCACAGCATCCTGACAGCCACCCCAGGCACAGGTGCCTGTGGGGAACGTGTATGTCCATGCACATGTGTGTGGAAGTGCCACCACGTTCATTTTTGGGGCCTGCAGAGGGGGGTGAGGGTAAGAGGGGGATGCTGGAGAGCCTGGTCACCTGGCACATCACACAGAGGCTTGGAGAGCAGCTGGCCATGGGCTGGTTGAGGCACAGAAACTCGGCAGTAATGCAGTGTAGAGGCAACTATGGTTGCTGTTTTGAGGCCCTGCTGAGCAGAGGGGAGGGGGCCAAGGAATGGACGTGAAGAGAACAGCAAATGTGGAGCAGATGCTGAGGAGCACCTGGTTTCACACACAGAGCTGCACCGGTGGGGGAGAGTTGTGCTGGGAAGGGCAGGAGGAAGAGGAGGAGGAGGAAGAGTAGTGGCAGGAGCAGTGGTGCTGCCTTTCTCCCCAGTGCTCACGGGAAACCATCACACCTCCTCTTGCATGGTGGATGGATCATGGACAAGGGCTCATCATCCACACAGACCAGCACAATGCCATGTGCTGTGTGTGCCAGGCAGCAATTCCCAGCCCCTGGGGCAGTGTCCCTGCTGCTCCCACCGTGCAGAACAGGACAGGAGGAAGAGGAGAGGCAGCCCAGCAGATGCTGTGACTTTACATGCTTGAGAAAGTGCTTGGCAGGCAGGGATGAGGCAGTCCAAGCCCTTGAGCATGTAAATTAGATTGATATGGACCACAGGAAGAGGAGAGAGGGGGAAAAGCGATTATATAGCCAGGATCAGATAAATCTTGGTGTGTGGATTGCCTTTCCAGGCATCCTGTGCAGGATGTTACATCCTGTGTCAGCTCTGCCCCGTTCCTGCACCAGGCTGGGCACGGGCAGGGGCTGCAGGCAGGGCAGGAATCCTGCCTTCCTGAGAGGGCAGGGAAAGTTCAGGTGTACCCTGAGCAGCTTTTCCCAGGGCTGGCAACCCCAGTTTTGTCCCAGTGATGAGCAGGGGTGAAACAGGGTGACCCCATGGGGGTTCACCTGGGTCAAGCACACATCCATCTTCCCTCATCCCAGTGAGGACAGTCAGTTGTCACCAAGGGGACAGATCCCTGTGGCTCTGCTGTCCCCAAGGAGGACTGGGTTCCACATCCCCTGGGGACCTCCTGTCCCTCTTGAAGCACTTGCTGCTGCCATGAGTGGTCCTTGGCTGAGCTGCATGTGCAACAGGGTGCTGCCATCCTCCGTGTGCTCCTGACATCCCTCCTCTGGCCTCTCCCCAGAGCTGCCTGGATCTTCCCTGGAGCTGCCCCTGTGTCTGCTGGGATGCAGCCAGTGCTGTGATCCCCACCTATGACCCAACTTTGGTCTTGGGTGCCTCCAGTGAGGGTTGACTCTGGCTCGTGAAGGCACCAGGGCAAGAGTTAAACACCTGACAGGTGAGCAAAAAAGCCTTCTTAGAGGAAAGGCAGGAAGGGATCTGATTTTCTGGCTGCAAATCCTGCCAGGGGGTGGGATCTGAAGCCAGGACCATGTCCCTCACCCAGCTCCAGGCTGGCTGACTGGGCACTCACCCAGTGAGTGACTTTAAAACACGTGCTAACCCCAGTGCCTTTCAGACCCTCAGCTCTGCAGGAATAAAACAGGTGCTGCACTTGCAGAGACTGTTCCACGTGCTGCTGGCTCTGGAGACATCTCAACCCCCCTGCTAACTGTTACACACACGGTGCTGAGCAGGACCAGCACCAGCATCTCTGCCAGGGCTGGGGGGATGATGTGATGCTCATTGCATGGGACTGGGAGGGACTGGGAGCTGAGACTTCAGCCCATGTCTGCTGAGCCCTATGCACCAGCACAGAGACAGGTGAGGGAAAGGGCAAGAACAGGATCCCCAATCCAGGCTGGGGGACCCAGCATTTCCATGTCTCCCAGGGCTTTATCCCTGGATCACAGCCAGGTTTGGAGCTTGTAAACCCACTGACTGGCTGCTCCATCCCCTGTTACCCTCAGAGTGGGGGGCAAAGCTTCTCAGACCATCTCAGTGCTCCTGCATCCACAGGACAGAATCACAGGATCAAAGGGGTTGGAGGGCCCCTCCAGAGCTCCTGGGGTCCAACCCCCTGCCAAAGCAGCTCCCCAGCTCATATTGCACAGGGCGGCGTCCAGACGGGGCTGGAATCTCTCCAGAGATGGAGACTCCACACCCCCCTGGGCAGCCTGGCCCAGGGCTCCCTCACCCTCACTGGGGAAAAGTCCTTCCCCAGGTTGGTGGGGAACTTCCTCTGCTCCAACTTGCAGCCATTGCCCCTTGTCCTGTCCCCACAGACACTGAGAAGGGGCTGGCCATTTCCCCCTGCATCCCATCCTTCAGATATTGATAACCATTAATCAGGTCCCCCCTCAGTCTTCTTTTCCCATCCTTTGATGGGAAAGCTCATTCCAGTTGGGGGGGGGTGTCTCAGGGCTTTTATTGGAGCCCCCATGCAAACACACAGCCTGGAAATGCTGTGTCCAAACCCAGCCTGGCCCCTTCCCTTCCAGAGCAGTGAAATCCCACAAACATCCCCACGTGCTTCTGTGGGGCTTGTTTTCACAGCCAAGCACCCAGGCTGGGGGGCAGTGCCCAAAGACATTAATTTGGGGACAAATTATCCCTCTCAGCCCTGTTGCCTGCCCCAGGCTGAGCTTCAAGCCATTGCTGCCTCCCCCTGGGGCTGCCTCCCTCCCCTCTCTTGCTGCCCGTGCTCCCTGCCCTCCACTGGGTCATTGCTTGGGAGTTCCCAGCCTGCAAAATCCCATCTCCCTCTTCCTCCAGCCCTGCCAGAGCCCCAGCCCCACGCTGGGCTGCCCAGGGTGCTGCCAAGCCTGGCACAGACAGACAGAGTCCTGCTCTGACCCTGCCTGGGTGCTGCTGGTGTTGTCCCTGTGAACGTGGCAGCTCTGCAGCTGTACCTGCACCAGCCCCTCTCCATCCTTCCCAGCTCTGCACTGGGCCTGGGAGCGTTTCTGGCTCTGGGGAGGGATGGGTCCTGGGATGTAGCCAGGAGCTGGGGATGACAACCCAAAAGTGAAGGCAGCAACGCAGGGGAAAAAGTGGAATGAAGCAATTATCCCTCCTCTGGTGCTCTCTAATTAAGGGAACTGCCACCCTTATTAACAGGCTGTTAATTCATTGTCATAAGTCACCACCAGAGTGGAAGTACCAAAACTGTGCCTCGGCCATGGGGGGTGGAGCAGCATCCCCCCCTCCCTGTGCTGCAGACTCCAGAGCTGTTCCTCCAGGCCATGGGGCTGCTCACAGCTTTCTGCAAGCCACCTCCTGCTCCCTGTGCCATGGCTGGTGCTTTAGGAAGCCACAAGCTGTGCCCCAGGGGTCAGCCTGTGCCAGGCAGGGATGAGCCCATCCATCCCCACCTGCATCCCTGTGCCTGCACTCTCTGCCCTCTGTGCTCCACATCCATTTGTGGGGCAAAGGGCACAGTGATTTCTCAGCAGAGATCTAGCTCCTGGCCACTCTGGGGGAACCAAACCCCCAAACCATTGTCAAAATATCCCCAACCCTGTGGTTAGGGCCACAGCATCACCTCCTGCTAATAGCCAGCTCCATCTCCAGCAGCCTCTCATTAAGCATTCTGCATGGAGGGCCCCACATCAGCTTAATTAACAAGGTAAGAAAGACAGGACCTTTGAGGAAATCTTAATTATATTATCCATCTCACCCTGAGTGGCACCCGATCCCTCCCAACACTGTTCTCAAGTTCATTAGCAATGAATCAAGATTGATTAGTCCTGGATGTGCCATGAGGGCAGAAGCCTTCTGCTGAGATCACCCTGCATGTCTCCAAGCCCCATCCTGTCCTCCAGCAGCCAGGACAGGGACTGGAGGTCGGGATAAGGCAGCTGGAGGTTTGCCAGTGCTGGGATGCAGCTGCCAGAGCATCCCAGGAGCACTGTGACCCCACCAAGCACCAGCATCTCCCCCAGCTCATGCCTCCCTGAGATGCCCTGGTTTCTACCAGCACCCTGCAGCCCTACCAAGCTGCTGTGCCCCCCCCACCCATCCCTTGCTCCCCTTCCCCCCCACCCATCCCCTGCCCCCCTTCCCCCCCACCCATCCCCTGCCCCCCTTCCCCCCACCACCCATCCCTTGCTCCCCTTCCCCCCCCCACCCATCCCTTGCTCCCCTTCCCCCCCCCACCCATCCCTTGCTCCCCTTCCCCCCCCACCCATCCCTTGCTCCCCTTCCCCCCCCTCCCCTGCTCCCCTTCCCCCCCCCTCCCCTGCTCCCCTTCCCCCCCCACCCATCCCCTGCTCCCCTTCCCCCCCCACCCATCCCCTGCTCCCCTTCCCCCCCACCCATCCCCTGCTCCCCTTCCCCCCCCCACCCATCCCCTGCTCCCCTTCCCCCCCCCACCCATCCCCTGCTCCCCTTCCCCCCCCCACCCATCCCCTGCTCCCCTTCCCCCCCCACCCATCCCCTGCTCCCCTTCCCCCCCACCCATCCCCTGCTCCCCTTCCCCCCCCCACCCATCCCCTGCTCCCCTTCCCCCCCACCCATCCCCTGCTCCCCTTCCCCCCCCCACCCATCCCCTGCTCCCCATCCCCTGCTCCCCTTCCCCAGGGCTTGTGTGGCCCTGACACGTGGCAGGTGCCACCAGTGGCTGGGTTTCCTCCTCCCTCCCTCCCTGCCATCCTGCAGTGACACAACCAGGTGCCCACAGGTCTCCCACACAAGAAACTTCACAAGGAGCCAGCTGGGAGCACCAAAAAGGCAACGATTTGAGGTGGTTTCTAATCCCTCCCAGACACCTGATGGGAAGACAAGCTGATAATTAGATCAAGCATGTAATCTGCTGGGGGCTGGTGCTCAGATTCAACCTGGCTTTGGTTCAGCAGAGCTGCCATCCCTCTCTGCTCAGCAAACCGTGGCCTGGAACCCGGTGCAGTGAGGGAAATCAGAGGCTGGGCTCAGCACCAAGCATGAATTTCAGTGCTGGGGGAGAGGGGATGTTTCCTGAATGGGAGATGCAATCAGCAGCGTTTCAGTGCTGGAGGTATCAGTATCATCAAGCTGGGCTCAGTAATTACTTGGGCAAATTAGGCATGCATTTAATATGTGCAACTGCCTTAGGTTTGGGGTTTGGTTGGGGTTTTTTTTTTCCCCCCCCTGCTAAAATCTGCAAAGTGCCTCTGCTGCTGGGGAAGGACTGCTGGGTTTCCCTTTACAGGGAAAGAAGATGCTGGGCAGTGTTCCTGGCATTGTCCTGCTCCTTGCCAACGAGCTCCACGAGCAGGAGAAGGTAATCAGAGGAGTGTGCTCCCTGGTAGCTGCCATTGCCTCTGCCTTCACCCTAGATGTGCTGCCTGCATCTTCCTCCTGCTCTGTGGGGTCCATCCATCCTCTCTGGTGTTTTCTGTTTGCTTTAGTTGTTGTCAGATCTTCATATTGCACAAATCTGCTCCTGACTCATCCCTGTGTCATTGCCTGGAGCTGTTTGGTTTGGGGCCAGACCTGAAATGCCACTGGCAGGGAAGTGCCAGACAATTGTGAGGTATTTGTGTTGCTCAGTGAGAGATGAGCCTCTGGGCTGCCCCTTGTTCTGAGCATCCTTCTCCCCCCAGCACCCACAGGTCCCTGTGCAGCACCCATCAGCCCAGGTGCTGGCACAGGAGCCCATGGGGAGGATGATGCTTCCTTGGTGCCACCGTGCAGCTGGGTTTTGCCATGAGCCCAGGGCCACCAAACACAGAGCTGTGCTTAGGGCTGCTCTGGGCAGAGTCCAGCTCTGGGCAGAGCACCCAGACTCCCTGGGTGCCCCTCACATGAGCGTTAGGTGGCACCAGACACTGCTCCAGAGCTGGGGAAGTGGTCCAGAGCCAGCCTGGAAGGATGCTCCACTCTCACCATCACCATCCTCACCAGGATGAAGGCACAGCTGGTGTGTAACCTGCTTGGGCAGGGGGTTGGGAGGAAAGATGCCATCCTCCCTCCTGCTCCATGAACATTGTTCCACTGGGCTCCTCCAGCCCCATCCTGCCAGGTGCTGGCAAGCCCAGGGGGGTGTCAGAGGGACACCCCAACAGGGCTGTGCCCCGAGCTCTGGCCCAGCATGCTGGTGGGGGTTCTGCTTTCTTCTCTGCTCCCTTTTTTCTGTGTGGATAAGGAGCCAGAAGGAGCCAGAAGGAGCCCAGCACTGGTGGACAAGACACACAGCAGGGTCCCGGGGCTGCACGCACCCTTGGGAGCACAGCAAGGGGCAGGAGGGCTTTGGCACAGGACCTGGGGGGACTCTTAGCCTCTTGCAGAGGATTGGGGGCAGCCCTAGCACCCCTCCCTGCTGCGTTTTAAGCAAACTTGCCGCAGGAGCACAGCCTGGAGCTGGGGCCGGCGCCTGGAGAAGCCTTTTCTTCCTCCTGCAGCCCCAAGAGAAGCTCAGCATCTCCCTCTAACGATGCGCCTCACCCGCAGACAGACACCCAGCAGCCGCCCCCTGCTCCTGGGGATGCTGCGTGCTCCCCAGCCACCCCTCTGTGCCCCCCCCCCCCCCCAAACTCCTGCTGCCCCCCCAAACCCACCGCTGGGGCAGGAACTAAACCAGCCGTGGGGAATCAGCCTGGCTCCTGGGCTCGGGGCGCCTGGCTTGGGTTTTCTTTGGCTCTTAATCCTTTGGGATTGAAGGTTTAATGGTTTCCTATGTGGCTGCATTTGGGGGGGAGGGGGGGGCCAGGGCTGCATCCTGCACAGGGCTCTGCTCTCTGTGTGAGGGGGTAACGAGGAGATGATGTGGATGCTGCTCCAGCCAGGCTGGGTGCCTGGCTCCATCACTGCTGTGGGTGCAGAGCCCAGGGCTGGGATTGTCACTGCTGCAGGGGATGTGGCTTTTGTCCTGGTTGTTTTCTTTCCTTTCCTTAAAATTCAATAGCTGCCCCCAGCCTTGTTGCCTGTGAGGTTCCAGCCAGGTGAGAAGAGCCAATTCTGCTGCACTTTTGAAAAGGTCAGTGTAGGCAGAGGGGAGAATTCTGGTGTCTGTGTCCTTGGAGGGCTGGTGACTGCCCAGCACAGCCCAGAATCTGGTTATCTGGTTCCCTCTGGACAGATCCTGGGGGTCACAGCCTGCACCCCCCCTGCCACAGCAAAGCCCAAAGGGGAGTTACCCTCTGGCAGGGTCCTGCTGAGCCAACCCACAGGCTGAGAGGGGAGAGAGCAGCCACAGTGGGATGAATCATAGAATCATAGAATCCCAGGGGTTGGAAGGGCCCTCCAGAGCTCCTGGGGTCCAACCCCCTGCCAAAGCAGCTCCCCAGCTCATATTGCACAGGGCGGCGTCCAGACGGGGCTGGAATCTCTCCAGAGAAGGAGACTCCACACCCCCCTGGGCAGCCTGGCCCAGGGCTCCCTCACCCTCACTGGGGAAAAGTTCTTCCCCAGGTTGGTGGGGAACTTCCTCTGCTCCAACTTGCAGCCATTGCCCCTTGTCCTGTCCCCACAGACACTGAGAAGGGGCTGGCCATTTCCCCCTGCATCCCATCCTTCAGATATTGATAACCATTGATCAGGTCCCCCCTCAGTCTTCTTCTCTCCAGGCTGAACAGCCCCAGCTCCCTCAGCCTTTCCTCACAGGGGAGATGCTCCAGGCAGTCACTCCCCTCCAGACACCAGCTGGGTGATGCTTTTCTCTGAGTTGGAGCAAATCTGGGAGATGTGGAGGCTTTGCCTTCAGCCCTGCACCAGGGTGAGAGGTGTGAGTCATAAACCCCTTTGGCAATGCCAGCGTTGGGGAATCACCCTCAGGCTGGAGGAAGAATTCCCCTGCTTGGATCTGAGTACAATTTGGTGAGTCCATTTTCCAAACCAAAACAGTTTGAGAATGAGAATGTGTGTCTGTGTCCTTTCCATCACCTGCACCTTGTACAAACCACCCTGGGGACCCAGCACGGCCCCCACAGCCAGAGCCCAAGGATGCTCTGTGCATCCCACATCCCAGCCAAGCCCTGCCACCTCCATCCCTGAGCCAGGTGCTGGCTGGAAACACCCATCCAGCCTCAGTTGGCACTGGGGGCTCTGAGCCCTGGGGGGTTCCTGCCCTCAAAATCCTGGAGGCAAATCCCTGGGGTGCTGCATCTCCTCCTGCCCCACCAACACCTTGAAAGCACCTGGAAGGTTCTGGGGACAGCTTTCCTTGGGGATTTCAGGGGGGAGACAAAAAACCTTTGGGTGCAATCATGATTGCTGTGGACAAACAACTTGTTTTCAGCTCCTCTTTGATCCCACTCCCATGGACACCTTCCAGCTCCTTTGCCCAGGGGTAGGACAAGGGTGACACGAGGCTGCTGCTGCCCTGTGCCAGCCCCAGCCTCTGCCTTAACCCTGCCCACAGCCCCACACTCTCCCATCCCACCTAGCACAGCTCATTAGCTGGGGTTATGCTGCTCACAGATGAGCTTTGGAGACCTTTGTTTAACTGGAGTGGTAACTGTGACCCCAGTTCCCCCCATTGCCCCCTCTTCCAGCTGCCCATCACAAAGATGAGCAGCTGGTTCATTCTGGGGGGATTTAAATACTGGTAAAACACCCCAGGCTGAGGCTTGCTCCCAAAGGGACACTCAGCAGGACCCCTTCCCCTGTGGAGATGCTTGTCCCAGGGGATTTAGGGCTGTAGAGATCTCCTGGGTATCCCCAGGGACAGGCTCAGGCATGGGAAGAGTCAGAAGGGCAGCAAGTTAAAATAACAGTCTCTTCTTTTATTGTCAGCAGAGGAACAGGCAGGTGGGTGCCTGGTGAAGGGTGCCACTGCCACCTGCCTCAGCATCCCTGACAGCTCTGAGGTCTCAGGGGCTTTGGGGTGCTGGTATTTCAGGGAAACCCCCCCCCCCCCCCCCATCCCCCAGACCTGCAGCATTGCCCTTGTCACTGGAGGGGGAATGTGGGGAGGTGACAGCACCTACCCTGCTCCCAAATCCTTGGTTGTTCCTTACCTGCCCCCTCCAGACAGGAGGGGTTTTGGGGTTTGGGGGAGGTGTGACAGTAAATGTTATTCCCCCCCAGTGACAAGTGGGGTGATCAGGACAGTGCCTGGGTTGGGTGGCACCTACATCACCCCTTGGGGAGGAGCTCTGCAAAGAGCTGCTGGGAGCACAGAGGGTGCAGGAGGGGGCACAGCTGGGCACAGGGGCTGAGGGGGGACCTGGCACCCAGGAATCTCCAGCTTCACTGTGGGCAGCAGCCAGCACCACCCAGCAGCATCCCCTGGCAGCATCCCCAGCTGCTCCCACCCAGTCCCACACCCCCTCCCCTGTCTGCCTGCCAACGAGGACAGATGAAGGACGAGCTCCTGGCACAGCCTCCTCCAGGCCACAGCACCCTCCAGGAGCATCCACCCTGCCTTTGCTCCCGGATTTTCCAGCTCTGATGACTCAGCTCCCTTTCCAGCTCCCCAAGTGGAGCCTGGTGCTGATGACTTGGCTCTGCTTGTCACTTCTTTTGGCTGGTGGGATCATTTCCTTCACTACTGACAACGTTCAGGTGCTGGGAGTCAGCCCAGCCTGAAGAGAAGACTGAAGCTCCCCAAATAAGCTCCGAGGTGTGGACACAAGCTGCCAGGATGTCACCCATGTGCACCAGGTTTTACCAGCCTGTGTGTGGCTCTGAGCTGTCCTGGGATGTCACCACGTGATGCTGAGCCCTGCCTGTCACCATCTCCCTCTTCCCATCTCTTTCCCCAGGTAGGCAAAAGTTCTTCTGTTTTGCTGGTTTTCCTCCAGCCAAGAGCCACGTCTGCTGGAGGAAACCTCCCATCTCTGCTCAAGAGATGTATTCACAGAGAAGAAAGAGAAAGAAGAAGAAGGGGAGAAGCCCTGGAGTGGCTGGGAAGCTATCTCTTCGTGTCCCAAGCGTGTGGAGCAGGTCTTGTATCGGCAGTGCACAGCCCATCCCAGAGGTGCTCGGTTCACAGTGTTGGTACAGTCTGCCAAACAGGTGGATCAGCTAGGAGACATTTCCAAAAGAAGCTGGAACGAGGAGGGAGAGGAAGGAAGAAACAGCTTGCAGGGTGGCATGCTCCAGCTCACCCACTGCCAGCCCCAGAGAATCCCGTCCCTTCCATGCAAAATGCCACTAGTGGGATTTGGATTGGGCACCTCAGCTTGGTCCTGTGCATCACAACCCATCCCTGTGCATCACAACCCATCCCTGTGCATCACAACCCATCCTCTGGCATCACAGTCCATCCCAGTGCATCACAGTCCATCCCCTGGCATCACAATCCATCCCAGTGCATCACAGTCCATCCCAGTGCATCACAATCCATCCCCTGGCATCACAATCCATCCCAGTGCATCACAATCCATCCCTGTGCACCACAATCCATCCTCTGGCATCACAGTCCATCCCTGTGCAACACAATCCATCCCAGTGCATCACAATCCATCCCTGTGCAACACAATCCATCCCAGTGCATCACAATCCATCCCCTGGCATCACAATCCATCCCTGTGCATCACAACCCATCCCAGTGCATCACAATCCATCCCCTGGCATCACAATCCATTCCTGTGAACCTCAATCCATCCCAGTGAACCTCAATCCATCCCAGTGCATCACAATCCATCCCCTGGCACCACAATCCATCCCAGTGAACCTCAATCCATCCCAGTGAACCTCAATCCATCCCAGTGCATCACAATCCATCCCTGTGCATCACAGTCCATCCCAGTGCATCACAATCTATCCCCGTGCACCACAATCCATCCCTGTGAACCTCAATCCATCCCTGTGCACCACAACCCATGCCAGTGCATCACAATCCATCCCAGTGCATCCCAATCCATCCCAGTGCATCCCAATCCATCCCAGTGCTCCACAGTCCATCCCCTGGCACCAAAACCCATCCCCACAGCCCGTCCCTGCGCACTGTAACCCGTGCATCACACCCCCACCGCTGTGCACCACAGCTCATCCAAGCACACCCCTCCCCATGCACCCCAACCCCTGCTCCACACCCCTCCCCAGCCGTGGCACGGGCTGTGACCACCCCAGCAGCACGCAGGCCGCTGCCCCTGGCCCTGGCAGCCACGGAGCTGGCGCTTCCCTTGTCCGGCTGGATGCGGGAGGAGCACGACCCTCCCTGGGGCTCGGTTTGGCCGCCTGTCTCCCAGCTCAGCCTCTGGCCAGCCCTACCTTGGCTCAGCAGCTGCAGGTTCCGGACCTCCTCGCGCACCTGGAGCTGCAGGACCTGCTGCAGGACCTCCTGGCGCTGCGCCTCCTGGGCGATGCCCATGCGATGCAGCTTCTCCCCGTTCAGCCGCAGCAGCGCCCGACCTGCAAGGGTGGCACTGCTCAGCCTGGGGCACCGTGGGGCAGGGACACCAGGGGAGCACGGCTCACATGGGAGCCCATCCTCACGTGGGAACAAGGAGGGGGCAAAGGAAGGAATCCTAAAGTGCTCTTTCACCACCTGGACCCACGGGGTGGAGACAGCTCATGGGTGGCCTTGTTCTCAGAGCGTGCTGGCCCCCAGACCAGGCTCCCCACCCCAGTCTCCCAACTCCAGGCTTACCCCAGCCCAGGCTCCCTAGCTCAGACTCCCCAGCTCAGGCTCCCCCCAGCCCAGTCTCCCCACTCCAGGCTCCCCAGCTCATGTTCCCCAGCCCGGGCTCCTCAGCTCAGGCTCCCCAGCCCAGCCTCCCCAGCCCAGGCTCCCCAGCCCAGGCTCCCCACCCCAGGCTCCCCCCAGCCCAAGTTCCCCAGCTCAGGCTCCCCCCAGCCCAGACTCCCCAGCTCAGGCTCCCCCCAGCTCATGTTCCCCAGCCCAGTCTCCCCACCCCAGTCTCCCCACCCCAGGCTCCCCCCAGCCCAGGCTCCCCACCCCAGACTCCCCACCCCAGGCTCCCCAGCCCAGTCTCCCCAGCCCAGGCTCCCCCCAGCCCAGTCTCCCCACCCCAGTCTCCCAACCCCAGGCTCCCCCCAGCCCAGGCTCCCCACCCCAGACTCCCCACCCCAGGCTCCCCAGCCCAGTCTCCCCAGCCCAGGCTCCCCACCCCAGGCTCCCCAGCCCAGTCTCCCCAGCTCGGGCTCCCCACCCCAGTCTCCCCACCCCAGACTCCCTACCCCAGGCTCCCCAGCCCAGTCTCCCCACCCCAGTCTCCCAACCCCAGGCTCCCCCCAGCCCAGTCTCCCCACCCCAGTCTCCCAACCCCAGGCTCCCCCCAGCCCAGGCTCCCCACCCCAGACTCCCCACCCCAGGCTCCCCAGCCCAGTCTCCCCACCCCAGGCTCCCCACCCCAGTCTCCCCAGCCGGGGCTCGGCAGCCCGGGGACAGGAGTTGGCTTCAGCAGTCACATAACCCATCCCCACAGGCAGGAGCTTTCTGTTTCCCCGTTCCACCTCCCGCATGAGGAGCCGCGTTTCCCCGCGCAGGGGCCGGTGCTGGTGCCCATCCCGGGGGGACAGGGGTACCCATCAAAATGCATTAACACAGCTGCCACCATCCCCTGCGAGCCACTCTGAGCCACTCTCCTCCAGTCCCGGGGCTGTTAACTGAAGGGTTTACAACCCTCTTTTGTCCTTGCTTCCCAGCGCACATTTGCTAATGCTGCCTTTGTTTCCCGTGCCAGGGCTGGCTGAGCTCTTGCATTAGGGCTTTGCATCCCCCCCGGGCAGCTCCAGCCCTCCTTTCCCTGCTGCTTTCTCCCTGCCCTGGCAGAGCACGTGTTGGGTTGGGCTGGGATGATGCTCGATGCTCCTACACAGAGGGCAAATCAGTGTCCCCAGGGGGCAGAGGGGAGGGAGCAGGTCCTAGAGGTGAGTCTCCTCCGCAGACTTGGCTGGGAGGTGTATTCAGAGCTGGATGGAGGCATTTGCAACCTGGGCTCTGGCTGGGCAGAGATCTTCCTTCTTCTGCAAAAACCTTCAGAATTAAGAAAACCTATGAAAATATTCCTGGTAATCTAGGCAAGGAGAAGACTCTGCTTCATCTTATAAACCACAACCTCCCCAGGGCCATTTATGCTTCTTTTAAACAATGACAATGACAGGTCAAGGGGGAATGGATTAAAACTAAAGGAAGGAAGGGTTAGATTAGATATTAGGGGGAAGTTTTATACAGAGAGAGTGGTGAGGGGCTGGAACAGGCTGCCCAGAGAGGGGGTGGGTGCCCCATCCCTGGGGGTGTTCAAGGCCAGGTTGGCTGGGGCCCTGGGCAACCTTGTGTAGCTCCAGGCCTGAGGTTGGTGGCCCTGCCTGTGGCAGGGGGTTGGAGCTCTGTGATCCTTGGGGTCCCTTCCAACTCAGACCATTCCATGAATCTATGATTCTAAACAACTTCCAGCCTGCCCTGCAGCTCATCCCAGTTGGCAGATGCCTCCTGCCCAGCCTGGGTGGGTGTCCCCCTGCCTGGGGCAGCCCTCACCCCAGCAGCATGTCCATGGGGAGAGGGGACAGAAATAGGGGGGTGTGTGTATGTGTGTGTGTGTGTGTGTGTGTGTGTGTGTGTGTACACCTTTCTTCTGAACCCCCAACCTCCAAACAGCCGTTTCCCTGGAGCACATGCTAATGGCAATTAGGACTGGCTGTTAAGTGGGGGTGCCTGCTGTACCTGTGATGGCATGGTGGGAGAACGCCTCCACGTAGGTGAGATAGTTGTGTGGGCAGTGCTTCTTCAGCCATTTGCACACATCCTGCTGGGTCCAGAGCACCACTGGCTTGGCCAGGCTGCCCAGCGTGGGGCTGGTGTGGTAGATGCCATAGTGCTCACAGGCACGGCCCTGTGGGGAGCAGGAGGGGGAGAGGTTAGTGGGGCTCAACGCTGCGAGGAGGAGAACGCCTCAGCCCACGGGGATGGGGGAGATGCTGGCTGGTGGCTCAGGATCACAGAGATGCTGCCAGGCTTTGGCTTTGCATGCTCTGGGGTCTCTGGGCTCACCCCAAACCAGCAGCATCAGAGGAACCAGGATGGGAGATGGGGGAGGAAGTGGGGATGGGATGTCAAGGTGGGGGTCCTGCCCTGCCCAGACCCCACACCCAGGAGCCACCTAACCCTCCTGTTACAGGCAAGAGGGTGAACCCCCTTTGCCTGCTCATCTCCAAGGATTGTGTGAGCTTGGGGGACATGCCAGAGGGTCCCCAGGGTCCCCCTGAATGGGCAGAGAAAGGTGCTTACCAAAGAGAAGGCAGCAGAGAGCAGTGGGATCCGGGATGGATGCTCAGCCCACAGAGCCCACCTGGGCAGGGGCTGCTGCTGGCACCCAGGGGAGTACCTGGGTGGGCTTGGCAAGGGACCCTTCCTCCAGAGACCCCACCAGTGCCCGCTGGGACATTCCAGTGAGAGGGAAGAAGGCAAATTTGGGAGGCTTTAAATTAATAACCAAGGAGTCCATTCCCAAAGCAGATGGAAAATGCAATGGATGATGCACGCAATTTGGGTTCCCAACCAAACCTTTACCTTTGGGGGAACCCCCAGCAGCTGCCCCACCTTTGGGGGAACCCCCAGCAGCTGCCCACCTCCCCGGACACATGGCAGGAGCTGCCTGGCTGCCTCCTGAGCCGTGCTGCTGGGCTCCTTCACACTCGGCTGAGCGCTGCAGAGAGGGTGCCGTGGGGAGGAGGCAGCGAGTTGCTCTGGATTCACTAACAAGTGATGATGAGGAACGAGCTTCCCATGAGCCTCCCACAAGCCATTATCCAACTAACCCTCTGAGGCACGAGGGAAGAGCTGACAACCAACCTGCAATTTCCCTGGGCACCCTTATGTCTGTGAGTGCTTCACCCATCACACCCAGCTCAGCATCCCCAAACGCTGCCGGCTCCGGGCGCATCACCCCCACCACAGCCTGGCCCCCTCCCCCTGTCTCCTGTGGGTCCCTGAGCAAGCCCCTGTGCTGCCTGGGTGGGATGGAGAGGTGTAATGAATCACAGGCTCTTTTTCCAGCTGGTTGAGCCGTGCTGTCTCTCTGATAAACACTCAGCTGTGAATAGGTGTTGAGGAGAGCGGGCGGGAGGGCTCGGAGGCTGCTCCCACAGGGAGACAGGAGGTGGCTGGGGGGAGTTGAGAGGGGGATGGACAGACTGTTCCCTGGGTGCTGCAAGGAGCAGTTCACATCACCTCTCTTGTCTTGGGTGTTTTTGCTTGATTACAGTGAAATTAAAGCCTTTCCCCCCCTGCCATACCCCGTGGAGGCAGGGGAAGGAGAGCCAGGGTGAACGTAGCTGGCCCATGGAGTGTGGTGTGTGCCCAGGCAGGCAGCGTGGGGCAGGCAGTGCTGTCCCCCTGCTTTTCACAGAGCTGTGAGAGGGATGGAGCCATCGGGGTGCTTGAAGGGGTGACAGGGACAAGAGGCACAGCGGTGCCAGGACAGGGGGACATGAGGGTCTGCCACCTTTGTGAGCATCACAGTGTGATGGTGGGACCCTGCTCCCCTCCAATGCCAAAACCTCCAGGCTCTCAAGATGCAAAAGCATCTCTCCATTGGAGGCTGAAAGCTGGGCAGTTGGATTTCCCTTGCTTTTGTGGTCCCTGGCTGGCTCCAAACACCACTCCCAGGGCATTAGGAAGAGGGTAGGAAGCCCCAGGAGCTGCTCACTGGGAAGATGCCCCTTCCCATGGCTGGAAACCTTCATCTCACAGCCTGATTAACGCAATAAAGTTCTGAATTTTAGGAGGTCAGTGGTGCAAACCTGGCTAAGACCCACGCCCCAGTGCTCAGGGATTTTAAGGGATGGTGAGGAATTTTGTTCTGACACATTCACTGCAAAATTAAGTCCCAGCTCCAGGTGTGGAGAGGAGGTGATGCACAGAGCTCAGCCCAGCCCAGCCCCCAGCCTGGTGGGAAGAAATGATTGCATTCCCATGTATTTCTACAACTCCATGGCCAACAATCACGAGGGCTCTCAGCAAACCAGCACCTAAAGGATTGATACTGCAGGGAAAGCAGGGATGCTCCTGCAAGGTATCGATGCGTCGAGGGGGGGCAAGGAGCCACCTTGCCCTGGGCAGCCCTGGGGCAGGGTCTGGGGGGTCACAGAGGATACCTGGGAGCCCTCGGTGCCCGGCTGCCGCAGGAGCTTGACGGTCCGGCCGCCCTCGGCGCGTTGGCTCCGGCCGTCGTGCCAGGTGAGGCTGCTGCCCGGGTTCCTCTGCAGGCGGTAGCTGAGGTTCTCAGCAGACACCGTGTGCTCCAGGAGGCTGCGGCAGAAGCTGAAGTGAGCGGCGGCAGCTGCAGAGGGAAGGGGGGTGAGACACGGCCACCATGCCCCTCCAACCCTGCTCAGCCACTCTGAAGTCCCTCTGCTACCCCATGGGGGGAGCCTCCCCCTCTGCTCTGCCCTGCTCAGGCCCCACCTGGAGTGTTGTGTCCAGCTCTGGGCTCCCTGGGATCAAACAGCCAGGGATCTCCTGGAGAGAGTCCAGAGGAGGCTCTGGAGATGCTGAAGGGCCTGGAGCATCTCCCCTGTGAGGAAAGGCTGAGTGAGCTGGGGCTGTTCAGCCTGGAGAGAAGAAGACTAAGGGGGGAGCTGATTAATGGTTATCAATATCTGAAGGATGGGATGCAGGGGAAATGGCCAGCCCCTTCTCAGTGTCTGTGGGGACAGGACAAGGGGCAATGGCTGCAAGTTGGAGCATAGGAAGTTCCCCACCAAGATGGGGAAGAACTTTTCCCCAGTGAGGGTGAGGGAGCCCTGGGCCAGGCTGCCCAGGGGGGTGTGGAGTCTCCATCTCTGGAGAGATTCCAGCCCCGTCTGGACGCCGCCCTGTGCAATATGAGCTGGGGAGCTGCTTTGGCAGGGGGTTGGACCCCAGGAGCTCTGGAGGGCCCTTCCAACCCCTGGGATCCTATGATTCTATGACCCTATAAAAATCAGCCTTCCCCCTGCCAAATCTCCCCCTTCATCCTTTCCTTTCCCTTCCCTTCCCTTCCCTTCCCTTCCCTTCCCTTCCCTTCCCTTCCCTTCCCTTCCCCTTCCCTTCCCTTCCCCAGGGAGAACCCCCCCCAGCCCCAGCTGGCACCAGGAGCTGTCAGGTGCTGACAGGATGTTTGCCCACCCACAGGCTGTTGTGACACCCGCCTGCCGAGCAGACGTGGGGACCGGCAGCTGATGCTCCTGGCTTGGCTATCACCTCCTGCCTGTCAGCACCGCTCTGCAGGGTGAGACTTGGGGAGGGAGCAAAGGGGAAGGGCCACTTTCCACGGACCAGGATGACTAAACTGCCACCACTGTGGGCTGGGAAGCAGAGCAACCCCAGCCTGATGTGGAGGGGGATGCAGGTTAGTCACCCCCAGCCAGCACAGACCGTGGCAGCTTGGGGACACACACAAACTGCACACACAAGTGATGATCAAACCCACCAGCCCACCAGCCCATGAAGAGCCATTCAGCCATGAGGAGTGGTTTTTGTCCCTCAGCCCTTGCATTTTAAGAAGCTGGAGGTAATCAGGTTGCAGTGAGGATGCAAAGCTCTCCCTTGGTGGAGGCTGAAGGGACCCAGCTGCTGTGGGAGGAGGACACGTGGGTATTAGGGTCTCCCATGCTCATCTGCTCCAGATAAAAGCCAGCTGGCTTGACATAAGCAGCACTGATCCACAGCAAAGACCAGAGCATCCCCCAGCTTGCCCAGCTCCCACCACAGCAAGCTGGGCAAGTCACAAACCACCACTGAAAGCAGAGCAGCACCCAAAGAACATCCACCTCTGGGGTTACCCCCCACCCCAGGAGAGCAGGAGGGCTGGAGAAAACCTGCTGCAGCTCGTTTTCATAGTTGGTGGGGTTTAAGAGGGAGGAGGTTGCAAAGAGACCTCTTGGGCAAGGGGAGGCAAACTGGTGAAAAGAAGTCAAAATGGAGCAGGAAACTCTTGTGGATGTGTCCGTGTGTCCCAGGCTGCCCAGACCACACAACACTGCCTTGTCCCTTAAATGCACCCAGTGCCAAGCGTTGCCACAGGGAAACTGAGGCAGGGGACCTAACTGATGGCTGGGGAAGTGATTCTATGGAAAACAGACTGAAGGGGGATCCATGGAGAAGCTCGGTGTGGAGGAAAGGCAGAGGCAGTCTCTGATGGGGGTGTCTGATGCCTCCCCACAGCCTCACACACCCCAGACCCAGGGGATGCAGACTGCAGCAGGTTGTGTTTCCCCTGGCCAAGGATGCCACCAGCGGTCCTGCCCCCAGCACCCTGAGCACCCAGCCCTGCCACGGCCACGCTGGGCTACCCCTGAGCTGCAAACTGTCTCCTTGGGGCAGACATGGACCCGGCAGGTCTGGAGGGGCTGATGCCAGAGCCGTGTCCTTTGCCTGTGCTGGGGCTTCCCCAGGACTTGCTGCAGGAAGGCTCATAGGGAGCTGCAGCGTCTGGGGCTTTGGCCATCACCAGGACCTGTGTCCATAGGGGCTGTGGAGCATCTGGGGCCAGCAGCAGGGTGTGAGCATCCAGCAAACACGGCTGGAGGTGAGAGAGCCGGAGCCAGAGCAGGAGGGAGAGAGGAGTGGAAGAGGAGAGGAAAAACAAGCCGAGAAGAAAGGCAGGGCCGGCAGCACCGCTCCTGTCAGGGACAGGCAGCTGCTGCCCCAGAGCCTCCAGCAGCTCCCCCAGCAGCTCCTCCAGCCCAGACCTTGGGTCCCAACTTTCCCATCCCCCGGCGGCACTCAGCATCAAGGGGGAGCTCAGCCAGGGCAGCACCACGAGCACCCAGCCACCCTCCATCCCCTCCACTCCTCTCTCCGCCGAGCCGGAGGCTGTGCCCGCTGGCTGGGGATGCACATGCAGCATCTTCCCCCCCACCACCCCCTCCGCCATCCCCGCAGCCGTACCCTGAAGATTCCCCCCCCCCTCCCCATCCATGCCTCGCAGCCCCCCTCACCTGGCTGGGGTGCAGCCTGCGAGCTGCGGATGCTGGAGACGCAGCAGAGGGCCGGCCGGCCCTGCTGCATCCTGGCGGGAGGAGGGATGTGCCTGAGCGCTCGGCAGCACCGGCTGTCACAGGCTCGGCTCCATCCCTGCCTCGCCTCATACCTCGTCCTCACCTGACTGACTCCCCCGGCTGCCTCTCCCCCTCTGCCAGTAGATGGTGGCTGCACGCTCACCCCGGCTCCAGCGCCAGGCAGCCCTCAGCCAGCCCCACACGGGGAGGAGGAGGGGTGGGGGGTGAATTACACCCCCTCCCTGCTGCCCTGTGGGCGTTTGATCCGGAGAGATGCTCCGTGTTTTCTCTGCGTGCTCCAGCCTAATCCCATGGCAGGGCCAGCTGGCACTGGGATAGATGGGAAGCCTGGGGGGGCTGCAGTGGGGGACACCAGACCTGCCCAAGCATCAGAGCACCCTGGGGCTGAGTGGAGCTGTGGTGAGCTTGTGCGTGGCAGCACTGGGGTCACTGATGGTTTGGGGTGTTTGGGATGCAGGAGGACAAGGAATGAGGGTATGTGGTGGTGAGCATCCTTCCCAGGCAGGGGCTGCAGGGCTCAGCAGGGTCTGCTTCTGCACCCAGACAAAGCTGCTGTGGCTGCAACAATGGTTGGGGTGTGGGGAGAAAGGGGGTGCCTGCAGCTGGCAGGGAAGGTTGGTGAAGAGACGCTGCGCTGAGCGTGGGGAACGGCACCTTGAAATGGGGCTGTGGGAGCCTCTGGGCCAGCTGAGCCCAAGCTGGAGCAGAGAGGGGAGCGCTCGGCTCTGATCCTCAAATGGACATTGTGTCCCCATCTTTCTGGGTCCCCACGAGCCAGCCCGTGGTCCCTGTGCCTCACTGGGCAGCGCTGTGTGATGGACACTCCTGCCTGCCCGTGGTCTGGGGAACTGCCACCAGCTCATTCCCCTCAGTGTCTCTTTGATCCATTGTGGGCATCTCTCCAGTAACACAGGACAAGCAGAGGGGGAAGCCAGGGGCTGGGTCACACCAAGGAGGACCAGTAGCCACCTGCCCTGAGTGCTGGGACAGGGTCTGCAGCAGCAGCAGGGACAGATGCCACTCCCTCCCCTTGCCTGGCACGCTGCTGCTCCCTGCCTTGCCTCTCCAGACACTTTTATGGCTGGAGAAACGTGAGTGCTGGAGAGACTCAGAGCAGCAGCAGTCACTGCCTGGGAGAGGGGGACCAAAAACCTCCTGGGGACCAAGACCTCGGGGCAGGATGTGGCAGCATGCACCAGTAGAAGCATCCCCAGGGTGGTCCTGAGGCAGGCACGGGCTGCTCACTACCAGCAAGACAGCTTTGAGATACCCTTCTGTGGGCACTGCTCGCTCATGGGTACCTGGGGGATGCAGCAGGAGGCAGCCAAGCTGCAGGAGGAGCAGGCAGGGGCACAGAGAGGGGAGCCTAGTGCCTGGATGGGCAATGCACTGACTGCATCCAGCTCCCTCCTCTGCCCACCCCTTCCCAGCACGGCTTTGGACAACTCCCTGTGTCTTTGTCACTGTCAAACACGTGGATGTCCCAAGGACACCTGTCCTGCTGCTGGGGAGCTGCCCTGGGGGGCAGACAGGCTTCCTGGGGTCAGCCAGGCTTCCCAGGATTAGGGGTGACGCCTGGGAGAAGCTTGGAACCAGCTTTGCAGTGAATGAAACCCCTTTGTCAGTCTGCCCAGCTCCTGGTGTCTGTGAGGGAAGAGACACTGAGCACCAAATGGGGCGAGAGAGCTGCCGACAGGCAGAGGGACTGGCAGGGAGCTGCTCATCCCTCTTCTGTTTCTCCAGGCAGGTGAAGTGTGAGCAGGACCAGAGCTCTCCAGGGACTCCCAGGATGGGGAATCCTCTCTGCTCACTGAGCAGCTTTGTGAGGGACTCATCCTGCTTTTAGTGGCACCAGCGTGAGCCTGGCTGGCCCTGCCATTGCCCTGCTGACCTCTGTCCCTTCCACATGGCTTCACCCTGGTGCAGGGAAGAGCTGATGCTTGTGCTGGCAGAGTCCCTGGCACCCACACTGGGGAGACAGCAGCGATGCTCTGGGACCTCCCAGTGCAGCTCTTCAAAGCTGTACCCACAGCATGTCCTTACAGACCTGACCCTGCCCTGAGCCACTCCCTAAGACCTGCTGGCCCCGAGGAGGACAAGACCACATTCAGAGAGGACTGACACCCCTCAAGCCTCTGCAGGTTCCCCTGGGGGGGCACTTGGCCTGGGCCCTGGCTGTGATGAGCATGGCAGACAGCAGAGGTGAGACTGGAGCTTGGAGCAGGGATGGAGCTCAGGCTGGTGGCTGCTCACTGCTGGTGCCTCCCGAGGAAGGAGGAGGAAAGGAACAAAAGGCAGATGCCCCTTCTGTCCTCCCTGAGCAACAGTGCCCGGGGTGCACACCAGGGGACCCTGCGTGGGTGCTGCCTTCTTGCATGGAGGGGCAGGCAGTGCTGCAACAGGGGTGCCCAGGGGCGCAGACACTGGGGGACACTGTGTGTCTTTAGGGGGGTCAGTGCTCCTGAGCCCCTGTGGATACTGCCAGGTGGTCCCTGAGCACGCCAGGACAGGGAATCTCTTTTGGATCGGGCAACCAAGAGGCTGTGGGGTGAAGGCAGCAGGCAGGACCTTGGGGTGGTTCTGGGCAGAGCAGACTCTCCCAGGAGAAGGCAGGGGTGGGAGCCCACAGGCATGGACACCCTTGACTGCAGCAAGCCCCCTTCCACCTTGTCATGCTCTTCCCAGGGGTCCTGCCCTGCCCTCACACCCACACCCCCTCGCTCCAGCCAAATTTCCCAGCCCATTTCAGTAGCATCCCCTAATCCTGGGGGTAGGAGACAGGGACGGCCCCTGCCTGGCATGTTGAGGGCAGCAAAGGGGGGTGTGGAGGGACAGACCTCGGCATGGAGAGCAGACACCCGGGCTGGAGGACGTACCCTGGGATGGAGGGGGCAGCGCCGGGGAGAGGATGGAGAGCAGCCCCCCGGGATGGAGGGGGCAGCAGCGGGAGATGTAAGGAGGGGCAGCCCCGGGGACGAAGGGGGCAGCACCGGGGGGGTGTGTTGAGGGCGGGCAGACAGCCGGGATGGAGGGGGCAGCCCCCCCCGGGGCTGTACCCACCGTGTTTGGGGCTGGGGAAGGCGCATCCCGCCGCGCACCTGAGCCCACCCCCTCCCCTGCCCGGTACCTTCCATGTCCTTGGGCTGGCCGCAGCTCATCCTCCGCGCAGCGGGGCCGCGCTCAGGCGGGGACGGAGCCCCGCTCCCCCCAGCGCCGCCGCCGGCACCGGGAGCTCCCGGCCCGCCCCGCCCCGGTGCCCGCGCCGGGGGCGGTGCCGCTCTCCGCCACCCCCGGGCGCTCCGCCCGCCGCCAGCCCGCTCCGTGCTGCCCCCCGTGCTGCCGCCCGCCTCCCTCGCCCTTCCCCGAGGATGCTCGGGCATCGTCCGCCTGCATCCCTGGCCGGAGGGCACCGGGGGTATCACCCCGATCCCCGCTCTGCCCCCCCCCCCGGCCGAGGGACACCAGGGTCTGGGGGACACCAGGGTCCGGCGGGCACCGTCCATACGGTTTTGCTCCTGGTTTTGGTGGTCACAGAGCAGAAATCAGTGCCTGGGTGTTCCCTCCTCCCCAAATTTCCCTCTGCCCCCCGCCCTGCAGCTGCCCCGGTGGGTGCCAGCGGGGTGGGTGAAGGGGGATGCTCATCCCTGTGTGCACAACACGGGCTCTGGTGGGTGGCTGCAGCCTGAGTGGGCACCCAGCAAACCTTGCTGGAGTGGAGGGGTGCTGCCAGCACCCGTCACTCCCCCAGGGTGGCAACCCCAGGAGTATTTTTGGAGGCACATTCCCGCAGCCATCACACCTGAGTCCCAGCCAGGGACTGTCACTGTCAGCCCACGGAGCCGCAGAGGTGCCAGGGGTCTGGCTGTGCACCCCACAGTTATCCCATGCTGGGGTGGGACAGGGATGGGGACACCACAGGATGCCCAGGATGAGGATGGGGGGTCCCTGTGCCACAATGCTTCACCGTGGCAGAGCGCTCCCCACCACAGACCCACGGCAGCACCGGGCAGCACCCTCACCCTTGTTTCAGGATGAGGAATACTCAAGCTTGTGGGATGCTGCTTCCAAAAGCACGCTCCCCTCTGAGTGGCAGCTTTAGGCACATCGTGTGCTGATCATCTGCTGTGAGCCTGGGCTGTAAACGTGCCATGGTTGGTAGTGCCCATACCTCGTGCTGGGTTGTGTGGCTGTTTGCTGTGCTAGCACAGCTACAGGGTAAAACCCACTTGGATCCACATGTGTGTGTGTGTCTGTGGCACTTGTAAAAATGAATCTCAGCTCTCCAAACTGATATAAGCTTCCCAAAATTCTGAATGCTCACTCAGGAGCTGCTGCAGATGGGGCTCGAGTCCCCAACCTCAGCTCCCTGCCACCAGCCAGCTGGGGCTGCTGCTCTCAGTGAGCAAGCCCTGCTGCCATGTGGGGACATCAGGCCACAAACCTTGTGTGTAGCCTGCAAAGAACCTACAAGGAAAATCCCACCCCACACCCAGCCTTGGTGTTAGCATCCTCCTCCTCTCACCCCTGCAAGAGAGCAGTCAGGGCAATACTGCTCGTTGCAGGCATCTGGCTGGGTCAAAGAAAGAAAGAACCTATTCTCCATCAGTCTGAAATTCCCAGTTCTCCCTCAATCTCTGTCTACACGTGGAGCTTTCAAGCCATGGCAGAAGTCTTCCAAGAGAAATATGGTTAAAGCCAGGCCTTGGCAGGAAAAGGCTAACGTTGCTTGAGAAATGTGTGCAGATTATGCCAAGCTGTTATTAAAAATAAGTGCTGTGCTGTTCCCAGCCTCTGCTTTCCTTCCTTTTTCTGGTAGGAATTGCACTGATCCAGGAAAGGTTCTGTGTGCTCTGAAGCATCCAGTGCTGTTTCATCACTGTCACCCACAAGCAGGTCCAGTGCCAACCTACTGCCCTGCCGATGCTTGGCGATGCTGCGGTGGGGGAAGCCTGGACCACTCAATTACAGACCACCCTGTCTGTAATTCCAAAGGGTTTTCAGGAAGACTCCAACCCTTGGGGCTGCCTGGGGGTTTTCAGGAAGACCCCAACCCTTGGGGCTGCCTGGGGAGGGCTGAGGAGATGATGTGGTCCCAAGCATCACCACACCTGCTCTGTGCCCCAGCCAGCTTTGGCTGTTACAGCACCCAGCATCACTCTTGGGTTATGGACTCAATCCCTCCTGTGGTAGAGCATCTCTGCCTTGGGTTTTGGGTGGGTTAGTATCTGATTGAGGGTTTTCTGCAGTTAAACAGGAGTTAAATAAGGAGGGGGAAAAGCCTGTGCACTGAACCCAAACCCAGAATATTGCTGGGGAAGCTCAAAGCACCTCAGACTCCCTTTTTCCCCCGCACACTGGCAGGGTGGGAAGGGGACAAGCTGGGGACACAGGCTCCAGAGACCTCTGCACATACAGGTTTCCCTCCACATGCAAATGGATTTGGGCTGGGAGAGCACCAATGTCACCGTGAGCCCTGTCCCTCCCCTCCACCAGCCTCCGGAGAGGGTGCAAGGATGGGATGATTCAGCACGTTCGTTTGTCAGAGGATAAAGGAAGTAATTAAACATCAGCTTTCCTCCCGCTGCAGCCCTGCGAGGAGGAGAGGGAGAAGATAAAAAGCCTTCAGAAGGAAGTTATTTGTCTAAGGAGAAGAGTGGCTAATTTCTCTGTTGCTTTGCTCGTCTGCTCGTTAATGAAAACAGCTCGTCAGCAGGAAAAGGGAGCACCCAGTGATGGGGGAGGAACCACACCAGCCATCAGTGGCTGGGCAGGTGGCTGTTGGTGGTCTCAGGATGTCCCATCCCTTCTGGGGTGTCACCTTTGCCTTCTCAAAGCCTCCTTGGCATCCAACCGCTGGGCTGGGGGCTGTGGATGCAGCTGGATGTTGGGGACCCCCCTCCTCTCTGCAAGCCCCACAGGCTAGGGACTGCAAACCAAATGCCATGGAGGGGGTTTTCCCAACCACCCCCTCCCCGAATTTTTGTGCCAAGAGTTTAAAATGGGTTTGTTAAGGCACTTGCAGGGAGACAGAGTCGAAACCAGCTTCGAGCCTGCAGCCTCCTGCCAGGCACAGGGTGATGGATGGTGCTCAGCTCGACTGGGCTTGGAAATATTTAGTGCTCTGCAAATCTCTCCCTGAAAAGAATTTATTGTCACGCTGATAATAAGGCACCAAAGCTCGTGGCTGTGGGGTGGGGGTGGCTTCAGGTGGCACCACAGCTCCAGCTTACAAAGCCTGGGTGGTGCCTGCGGTCTCCTTCCATCCCTGGCTGTGCAGGGCACCCTCTCACCCACAGCGTGAGATCTGCACCTTCCTGAGGAGGATGCTTTACTGGCAGAGGACATCTGAGGCATCACTCTGTTTTCTGCTGCTTAGGACATGAAGGGGGCTTCAGACTAGGGCAGCTCCTTCCTTTGGAGGTTTATGCAGATGTATTTCTAATTGGATTTGGGCATGTCACGGCTATTTTCAAGGCAGCCTGTAATTATTTGAGAGCATAGCCTGCACTGCCTCCTTTCTCTCAGCACAGAGGGTGGGTTTTTTTTTCTTTTTTTTAATATTGTTTCCCAAAATGAAATTGTGAATTTGCAGCTTAATCCAATGAGGAGACACACACGATGCCAGCAGCAGCCAGGGCACAGCGAGGCAGCGAGATGCACGTTTCCCAGCTCCACAGTCCCCTCACAGCAAGAATGAAGAAGTCAAAACAAGATTTTAATTCTTCCCAGCAAGAAAAGAAAATTTTAAAAATATATGTAGTTTTAAGAAGCTGCTCTATGCTGATGGATGCTTTATGAGGTGGGGAGGTTTAGCTGGTCCCATGGATGCTTTATGAGGTGGGGAGGTTTAGCTGGTCCCATGGATGCTTTATAAGGTGGGGAAGTTTAGCTGGTCCCACTGTTTCTCAGTCACAGAATCACAGAATCACCAGGTTGGAAAAGACCTTTAAAGATCATCAAGTCCAACCATTCCCATCCTAAGCTAAACCATATCCCTGAGCACCTCATCTACCCTTTTTTTGAACACATCCAGGGAAGGTGACTCAGCCCCTCCCTGGGCAGCCTGTTCCAGGCCCTGACAACTGTTTCAGGGAAGAATTTTTCCCTCCCATCTGCTCTGCCCCTGCCCTGGCACAGCTTGAGCCCATTGCCCCTTGTCCCATCTCCTGTCCCCTGGCTGAAGAGACCATCGCCCACCTCTCGTCATCCACCCGCTGCAGAGATGCTGAGCACTGTGGAGATGCAGGAGGATGCAGGGCAGCCTGTGCATCATCCCAGCACAGCCAAAGCTGCCAGCAAACCCAGGGCTGAGGCAGAGGAGGGCGGCCAGACGCTGTTCTCAGGCTCTTCCTCTCCTGATTGCAACACGATGAAATCACCACTCAGCCAGGCGTGGCCATCACCCCACCATGACAGTGGTTATTTCAGTGCCCAGAGTAGGCACAGATGAAAACCATCACCCAGGGAAGGTTTCTCAGTGTCTGGCTGCTAACCAGCATGAGGAGTTAATGACCATACCATGGCCCTGTTACATGTTATCAATAGCTGAAGGATGGGATGCAGGGGGAAATGGCCAGCCCCTTCTCAGTGTCTGTGGGGACAGGACAAGGGGCAATGGCTGCAAGTTGGAGCAGAGGAAGTTCCCCACCAACCTGGGGAAGAACTTTTCCCCAGTGAGGGTGAGGGAGCCCTGGGCCAGGCTGCCCAGGGGGGTGTGGAGTCTCCATCTCTGGAGAGATTCCAGCCCCGTCTGGACGCCGCCCTGTGCAATATGAGCTGGGGAGCTGCTTTGGCAGGGGGTTGGACCCCATGAGCTCTGGAGGGCCTTTCCAACCCCTATGATTCTATGATCACAGCAGCCCAGAGCCCTTTGTTTGCTTCGAGCCCATTTCAGGGCTCACTAACCGCAGTCAACGGCTCCTGGAATCCGATTTATTATTTACGTTGCAAGGTGCAGCTGGGCTGGGATTGATTTGCTGTGCTCTGATTGCCACTGCATGCTCGCTGTGGGATCTGGGAGCTGGCTGCACACACAGTCAGGCTGCAAAATCAGGGATTCCAGAGTTAGGGAATGCTGAGCCTAAAGCTGCCCGCGCATTCCGGTGCTCCGCGTTCTGCTGCCACCTTCGGTCGCATCCCTTGGGATGCAGGGAGAGCTGGTCCTGGGGTGAGGATGGGTTAGCTGGTGTCCCCCAGGTGTCACCACCCTGTTGCTGTGGGTGGGATCAGGCGGTTGCAGCGTGGCACCCTTCCTTTAGTCAGCCTGGGTTGGGGGAAGGGGCAAAGTGACACCTGTTTTTAGGATGTGGATGGGAGCAGATGGGGGGAGCAGAAGCAAAGGGAAACAACAGAACTGGGAAATAACTGGGAGCCCTGGTGCTTTGGAGAATGCTTAGCAGGCCTTCATCTTCATCATCACCTTCACCATCACCTTCACTCCTCACCCTGCCCACAGTCAGAGCTCACAATGCCTTGAACAGCAGAAACAAGTGAAAACCCCACAAACCTGAGTGTGCTGCTCCAGGGCAACAGACACCAGAGGCAGGAGGAGCTCAGGCAGATTCACTGGTGATGGATCCATTGGAGATGGCCCAGGCCCAGCAGGCTGGTAGGCAGAACCATGAGCACACTGCCCTTGGCACAGGAACCCTCTGCACCCACCACATCCAGCTGCCCAAATCGCCAGGCACTTTGGGAAACAGTCCAGCTCCAAAAGCTCTTGACTCTAGACCACTCTGGACTAAAAGGTGCTTTTAATGAGAGCCAGCCCAGTAGCATCATTAGCATGCTGCTGGCAAGCAACCTGCACGCCTGAGCCTTCTCCCATGTGGGGATTACTCCCAGCAAACCTCCAGCTGACGCCAGCTCTGCTCTCTCTAGATGGCTGAGGGTGTGAGCTCCGTCTTGAAGATCCTTTAGCAGCCTCTGCTAATTGTCTCTGAGATCTAAGGTGGCTTCAGGGGAGACATTCAAAGGCACCTTGCTCCCTGGCTGCTGCAGTGGGAGCTCAGCACCTGCCTGCTGCTGGCTCCAGCGAAGCTCCCTGCTGTGTGCTGGTGCTCAGCTCCGGGGCGTGGAGGGGAGCAGATGCTGCAGCCGCATCCTCAGGGCCCCTCTGCATCGTTGCTTGGGACTAATTAAAATTTCAGGAAGTATATTTACCTAATGTGGAGTTGATTTCGCTAAGTAGGACATCCTGCCTTCAGAGGATTTCACGGCACGGGGTGATAATCAAGTGAGAACAGGCTCCAAAAGTGTTAATTTAGTAGCTGAGCAGACAGGGATTAAAACCCAGCCCCTGTTTTAAGTCTTTTTTCCTCACTTCCAGGTCTGGAATCCAAGGAACCATCCCATTTGGGACCACAAAGAAGCGGCACCTCCACCCAGCAAGCACAGTACTGGCTGCAGGTGCCAACATCCCCAGGGCTGGGGGGGCCAAATTCAGTCTCTGTTACCTCCCAGGGCTCAGGCAAGGAGCCTGTGCTGCTCTGGGTACCCCTGGGGGTACCCCTGGGGTGCCCTATCCCCACGCATGGCACTGGGGCACACAGAGGTGATGCTGGCTCCAGGCTTCCAGGCAGGAGGTTAGCAGGCAGGCGCTGGGAAGCAGTGCTGGGGAACAAGCCCCACTGCTGATCCAGCCCTGCAGCTGCGTTCTTACTGCACTATGTGGTATCTAAAAATGAATTTCCAGCCTCAGGAGAGCCCTGGGATTTGTTTTCCTGTTGTCCTGGGAGAAGCAGCCACCGCCTCCGCTCTGCCCCGGGGACACAGAGGCGGCTTTGTGCAAGTGAGGGGGCTGTGGTGACCCCTCTGCAGCAGCTTGGGCCATGGGTTGGGCAGCCCCTGGCTCAGCTGTGGGATGGATCCTGAGCCAGTGGCCCCCAGTGTGATCTGCAGTAAAGGAGCTTGGCCTCCCACTCCCACCTCAGTGATTATTTTTCACTTTCAAGCCTTTGTGGGTGATGACATGTGTGGCAGCATCCCCTGCCCACCCTCATTCTCCTCAGCCAGGCATGGAGAAACCGAGCTTGGGAAGTCCCAAACCAGAAGCAGGGTGACAGGAGAGAGCAGCACCCAGCAGCAGCTGCTGTTGATACCTCCAGGGTTTCATTCCCAAGCCACACAAATGCTGCTGAGGAGATAAGATGCTCTGTGCTGACAGGCAGCCCCAGCAGCAGGTCTGTGTGGGTGGTATCTGGGTGTTTATCAGGTGCCATGGCACCTTTGTCCCTTCAGGTTTTGTTGCACCAGGGAGAGGGCATCTCCTCTCTATTTCTCACCCCGTTTCAAGGTGTTTTCGTTGGGCAGGGTGATGCTGGCAGCACACATGTCCCTGCTCCTTCCCACCATGGCATCACGGGGACAAGCCACCTCTCACTTGATGCCTTACCCCCATTTGCTGTGGCTTGAGGAGAAGCTCAGGGCTTTCTCCTCACCCCCCTGGCTTCCCACCCAACTTTCCCCCTGACTGCCTTCAAATGAATGCTAATTAATAACCCCATGGGGCTTTTGGCCACATCCCTGCAGCAGCTGGGATGGGGTAGCAAAGGGAAAACCCAGGAGAAACCCATGGGGGTGTCCAAAGAGCAAGAGCCAGGCTGGTGAGGATGCTTGAGGATCCTCAACTACTCATCCCTGCCATGCTTCAGCACTGTTGGAAGATCAAACCAGAGCTCCCAGTGCACGGGATGTGCAGCTGGTGCCTGGCTGCTGGCTTTCCCTTGCACTCACCAGAACATAACAAACCCCAGGTCCATGCAGGGAGATGATTAGAAACCATTTACAATTGATTTTACTCAGCCTATAAATTACTCTGTGTTTTCTCTCTGCTTGGAGCGTGTGTGTGTGCTGTGAGCACCAGCCAGCCGTGGGAGAGGGGAAACCTTCCCACATATTGAAAGGCTGGATTGCTGCTGGCCTGGTGTAAAGAGAGAAGATTTCCAGCCCTAACAGCAGCCCCATGCTGGGGTCACCCAGCCACCAGCCCTCCCCTCAGCTCTGTTTTTCAGGAAATACCCCCCAAAATGAAAGTCCTGCAGCCGCCACGGTCTCAGCAGAGACCCAGCACTTCCCTCTCTCCCCATCCCTCCTACAGCTTCTCCCCACTGGACAAGGAGGTTCCTGGAGCCTGCTGCTGGGTGGGAAGACAGGTTCTCTTCACCCCCTACCCTTTTGCCCTCATCCCCTGGGATTTACCTGCCCCCCTGTGAGGACCCTCTGGGTTTTACCCGGTGGTCGCTGGCGCGGGCTGCGCTGGAGCAGGGATGCAGCAGAAGGTGGCTGGAGCTGTAGAGAGGAGGCCAGGCTTGCTGGGACAGCAATATCTTTTATTAGCCCCACCATAAAAGCCACACAAGCTGGAGAGGGCTGGCAGGCTTCTCTCTCCCAGGGCCAAATCCTGCCCTGGCAGGGAAATGGTCCCCAGCTGCCTGGCAGCATGAGGAGGGGGGGGATTGCAAAGCCAGGGATGCCAGGATTTCCTGCAATGGGAAGTGTTTGCAGAGCAGTTTGGGGCAGCTCCAGCTGGGTTGGGTGTTTTGGGGTCCAGCACCCCTCCCTGGGACTGAGGATACTTCCATGGGCTTTGCCCTTGCTCCAGGGTGCTCGGCCATGAGAGCTGGGATGCTGCAGCCTCCCTCCCTCCCTCCCCCACTTTGTCACCCCAACTGTTTGGCAAAAGTGATTTTTTCTCTTTTTTTTTTTTCTTCCTCTAGCGAAACCCAAAAATAGATTGATGGGAAGTGGCTGGGGGCTGGGTTGCCATCAGCATGCAGAGCGGGACTGTTTGTCTTCCCACAGCTGGCTTCTGCTCTAAGGTTTGGAGCACAGGAACCTGGCAGGGACTGGCAATGGGAGGCAGGACTGGGTGCTGTAGGGGGGCTGCTGATGGGAACAGTCATCAGACTGGCCCCCAGCCCTTCACACCCCTCTCGTTGCACCCTGCCCTTGTGATCCGTGACCCTGAGCCTCTCCAGAGGGATGAGGACGCTTTGGTTCTCCCTCACAGCCAGGCACGGATCTCCAGGGTGCTGGGAGGCTTTGCTGAGAGGCAGCTAATTAATCCTGACATGAGAGATATGTGCCTGGTGCTGCTGGATGGGGAAACTGAGGCAGAGGCCTCACAGACATCCTGGGGTCCTCTGGGAGGATGGATGGGGCAGGCAGAGGAGCTGGATACCAGCAGCCTGAGGGGTTGGACCTGTGCTCCCCATCCCCATGGGATGCCTCGGCTCCACGACATGGCTGTCCCTGCTGTGCTGCTGCCATGCTGGGGGTGAAAGCCCCCCAGGCTGGGAAGTGATAAGCACAAAACCCAGCTCGTGCTCAGAGAGACAATTTGTCTTGGAAACGGTTAGTGGGTGGGAAGCAGAGAGGAGTGGGGGGACCCAAAGCTCATGCATCGTGGCTTTGCAAGTGAAGGCTGGAGAGGAATGAAGGTGAGCAGTGCTGGGGGGCTTCATCCAGCTCCAGGGCCAGCTGGGGTTTTCCCAGTTCCTTCTGCCCATATTTTACCCCCATCCAACTGGGGGTTGCTAAATATGTATGGGGTGTCCAAAGCAGAGCTCCTCACCCCCCCAGGGCTGTTCCAAGCCATCCTCAGTAGCTACTTGTTCCCTAATAATTACAATAATAATCACCATACATTTTAACTGCCGTGCTAGCACAGCTGCAGCATCCCTGGCACCCCCACCCATCATCCCCAACCCCCCAGTCCTCATCCTTGGCTGCAGCAGACCCCGCTGCAGGCAGAGCCCCATCAAGCCGAGGCACCGCTGGCTCTCGATGAATGGGCCACCATCTGCTCTGCTAATTGCAAATGCAGAAGGAGAGGGATCCAGTTTGTAATTAATCAGCAAGCAGATCTGTTGGCTCAGGGCCTGTGTGGGCTTTTTGCTGGGTGTGGTGTGGATCGGTGAGGGTTTTACCTGCTTCCTGAGGAGGGAAATGGGAGCTGTGGGGGCTGTTGCACCCCAGGACATCCCACGCACAGCCACCCAGTGCTGGGGTGTTAATGGGTGTGATGGGGGGTGTGCTGCTGTGTGTGTTCACGTGGGTAAGGGCAGTGCCAGGCTGCAGGGGTGGAAACAGAGAGGCTGAACAGGCTGGGTCCATGGGCTGAGACTGAGGGGATGAGGTTCAACAAGGCCAAGAGCAGAGACCTGCACTTGGGACATAACAACCCTGTGCAGCACTGTGGGCTTGGGGCAGAGGGGCTGGAGAGCTGCCTGGAGGAGAAGGACCTGGGGGTGCTGGGTGATGGCAGTGTGCCCGGGTGGCCAAGAAGGCCAAGGGCATCCTGGCCTGTGTCAGGACAGTGTGACCAGCAGCAGGGCAGGGACAGTTCCCTTGTGCTCAGCTCTGGTGAGGCTGCACCTCGAGTGCTGTGTCCAGTTCTGGGCCCCTCACTACAGGAAGGACGTTGAGATGCTGGAGCAGAGGAGAGAGAGGGAGCTGGGGAAGGGGCTGGAGCACAAGTCCTGTGAGGAGCAGCTGAGGGAGCCGGGGCTGTTTAGTCTGGAGAAAAGGAGGCTGAGGGGAGAGCTCATCGCTCCCTGCAGCTCCCTGCAAGGCGGCTGCAGAGATGTCGGGGTCGGGCTCTTCTCTGGGGTGCCAAGCGACAGGAGGAGAGGGAATGGCTTGGAATTGCCCCAGGGGAGATGCAGGTTGGAGATCAGGAAGAGTTTCTGCACTGAAAGGGCTGTCAGGCACTGGGACAGGCTGCCCAGGGGGTGGTGGAGTCACCATCCCTGGAGGGGTTTAAAAGGCATGTGGATGAAGTGCTTGGGGACACGGTCTGGAGGTGGCTGGGCAGGGTTGGGCTGTGGTGGGACTCCATGATCTGAAGGGGCTCTCCAGCCCAGCTGTGTCTATGGCTCTGGGACACAGGGAGCGGGCTCAGGCCGCGCCGGGGAAGGCTCAGGTCAGACAGGAGGGAAAATCCCGTCACCCAGAGGTCGCCCGGGACGGGGGTCGGGGCACCGGCCCCTCAGCCAGGCGGCCCCGGGCCGGGTGTGCAGGCGCCATCCGCCGCCCCGCCCGCAGCCGTGCGCATGCGCGGCCCCCTCACGCACCACCCGCCCTCGGCACCGCCGAGGCGATAGGGGGCGCTCCGGCCTCCTGCGGGAGCGGAAGCGCCGCGCTGTGCCCTCCCAGGTAGCTCCGCCTTCTGGCGTCGTCTGTTCCCGCCGCCGCTTCCGCCGCTCCCCCGGTTGGGTCCGGCCAGGCCGCTCCGGTCTCGTCTCGCTCCCGTTGTCACCGGCACCATGAACAAGAAGAAGAAGCCGTTCCTGGGCATGCCTGCGCCCCTGGGCTACGTGCCGGGGCTGGGCCGCGGGTGAGGTGCCGCCCGCGCTCCCCCCGGGCCTGGCCTAGGCCTTCCCCGCCGCGGTTCCCCCTCTGGGGCCGCCCCTCTCCCCGCCGGGCCCCGGGACACCCCCGGGGCTCGTTTCGTGCCTGGCTTGGAGCTCGTGCGGCTTTTCCAGGGCTCCTCCCGGGGATGGGCCGGTTCCCGGTCACACAGGCGGGTTCCGCTTAAACGCGGCCTGGTGCCGGGATGAGCTCCCGGTGCCTTTAGGCTTCGCAGCTGGGAGGGGATCGCGTCTCTCGGGGCGCTGTAGCTGTTTGTGTACGTGGGACCCCGTTAAGAATCATTAAACCCGTGTGCGTTTGTGCTGGGAACAGCGAAGGGTCTGTTCTGGTGGCGGGGTGGGGGCTGTGTTTGTCCTCAGCTGATTTGTTTGTGCCCGTATGCTGGGGTGATCCTGCCGCCTGTGCCCTGGGGAATACTGTCTGGCTGACTGGGGTGTCTGAGGAGCCCCAGTCACCCTGCTCCTGTGCCCAGTCCCTTACCCTGTGGTGCCCTACGACTGCAGGATGAGCCATGTCCTGCTGAGACACACAGCTCAGAAGAGAGAGCATCTCTTAGTACAAGGTGGATGGTAGAGCAGCGAGCCATGGGGTTGCAGTGTCTTTAGAGATTAAGTCCTCCCTATAAAAGGAGGTTTTCTCCCCCCAGGCTGTATGAACAGTGGGGATGGGGACTGGCTGATGCCATTCTCCCAAAAGAAATGATACTGGCTGCTCTAAGTAATCACTGTGATAGCCTGCCTGTGTAACTAGGGTGCTAAACAGCTGCTACTGGTTTATCAACACAGAGCCACAGGTTTCACCACCCGCTCTGATATCGGCCCTGCACGTGATGCCAATGACCCCGTGGACGATCGTCACGCTCCCCCGGGGAAGAGAACGGTTGGGGATCAGATGAAGAAGAACCAGACAGCTGATGATGATGATGAAGATTTGAACGACACCAATTACGATGAGGTGATGAGATTTTCATTGCTGTGGAGATGCAGGAGGAGTTATTTAGCTCCCTGCTGTGAAACCCTGTATTAGCTGAGGTTTCAAGGCCAGAATTCCCTGTAGTTTGTTAGCAGCACTTGTTTGGTTGGTTGTTTTTTTAATTGAGACCACATTATACATGATGAATTAGTGCTTGCAGTGTTTTCTTGTGGATTTGGTCTACATATCATGGCTTAATTATCTAGAGAGAGCCCTGAGAATCTTGGGAAGGGATAGAGAAATAAAATAGCAGTTTAAGTACTTTTGAGAGGTGGATTTTTATATCCTGGACAAATGAAATTTAAGCTCTCTTGCTTTGCTGTAGATTTGTCTTTGTTGCCTATGTAGTCTCTTGTGTTTAAATCCCACTTGGGTGGGATTTTCATAAAAAGGGTAGATGAGGTACTTAGGGATATGGTTTAGTTTAGGATGGGAATGGTTGGACTTGATGATCTTAAAGGTCTTTTCCAACCCTGTGATTCTGTGAATGCTGTGCTGTTATTTTGGGGTTTAAAAAAAAAATGGTTACTGGGAGAAAATGGCCTTTCTCTACTGTGATCTCAGGTATTGCTTAAGAGAAGCAATTTTGAAAGAGAAGCAATTTGGAAGCAGTTCTGCTTTTGAAATACAGTGGGAGAATAAACTGGAGGGGGGGTAGAAACCAGCTGCTTTTATTTAGGGATGTGTTTGTGTGATGCAGCGTTGCTGGAAATAGCCAGCCCAGGCATTGTCCTTGGTCTGGGTGACTGTTGGCTGTGGCAGGAACATAACAGGAGTCTTCAACTGAGGATTCTGCTCTCTTTTTAACTGCTTTTTTCTCCTCCTCTCTCTCCACATTCTTAGTTCAATGGGTATGCTGGGAGCCTGTTCTCCAGTGGTCCCTATGAAAAAGACGACGAGGAGGCAGATGCTATTTATGCAGCTCTGGATAAGAGGATGGATGAACGCAGGAAAGAAAGGAGGTGGGATGAATTACAACACTGCTGTGGGCTGTTGTCTGCTTAGCTTGTGTCTTAGAGCTTTCCTCTCCCTTTTCCATTGCCCAGTTCCTTGTCTACTGGGTGCATTTTCAGGAGGGTGCGTGGGTTTTGGTTGGTTTAACGCTGCCCCTTTGAAACCATGGCTCCAGGTTTTAAAGAGGCTGGGTGGTTCTGCACAGCTGGCTCTGAGAGTTGATGTGATCTAATTGCTTTGCTGTAGTTAATTAAGATTCACTGTAGTTCATGAAGATGCTGTGGGGATGTGCTGAGTGGCTGGTTTTGATGCATCACTTACTGCCCAGCACGCTGGGATGGAAAAGCCATGTAATGTGGGTGTCTGGTGCAACAGCATTACTGGACTTGTTAAACTCACAGCCTGCTCTGCAGGGAGCAGGATGCTACAGACTGAAGGCCTCTTGGTTTGAGATGCCAGTTTTTACACCATAATGTTGCCTTTCTTGAGGAGACATCTCTGGCCTAATGTGGATCATCTCAGCTTGGAAAAAATGTGCTTTTTTTTTTAATCTCTTAGCTCTGATGAAAGGCATTTTTCTGTGAAAGCAGAGCTCTGTTTAAAGCCTTGCTGCATGGTACTTTAAGCATAACCTCAGTGCTTCTTTTCCCTAAGGGAACAACGAGAAAAAGAAGAAATAGAAAAATACCGTATGGAACGACCCAAAATTCAGCAGCAGTTCTCAGACCTGAAAGTAAGGAAAAAGGGTCTGAAAAGTGACTTTTCTCTTTGTGGTACATGGGAGGTGGATGCCTGTTCTGTGTTTCTTTGCTCAGATTTTGTGTGTTAGCAAACAAGTGCTTCGTTATTCTCCAGATTAGAATTACTTTCTGTTAGAGAAATAAGGAAACTCATCCGAAGCCGGCAGCCAGTGGTGTGGGAGTGCTTTCTGGGTATGAAGTGCAGTACAGGCTGGGGGTGACCTGCTGGAGAGGAGCTCTGAGAGAAGGACCTGAGGGTCCTGGTGGGTGACAGGGTGGCCATGAGCCAGCAGTGTGCCCTGGGGGCTGAGAGAGCCAGTGGGATCCTGGGGGCATCAGGAGGAGTGTGGCCAGCAGGTCACAGGAGGGGATCCTCCCCCTCTGCTCTGCCCTGGTCAGGCCCCACCTGGAGTGTTGTGGCCAGTTCTGGGCTCCCTGGGATCAAACAGCCAGGGATCTCCTGGAGAGAGTCCAGAGGAGGCTACGGAGATGCTGAAGGGCCTGGAGCATCTCCCCTGTGAGGAAGGCTGAGTGAGCTGGGGCTGTTCAGCCTGGAGAGAAGAAGACTAAGGGGGGACCTGATTAATGGTTATCAATATCTGAAGGATGGGATGCAGGGGGAAATGGCCAGCCCCTTCTCAGTGTCTGTGGGGACAGGACAAGGGGCAATGGCTGCAAGTTGGAGCAGAGGAAGTTCCCCACCAACCTGGGGAAGAACTTTTCCCCAGTGAGGGTGAGGGAGCCCTGGGCCAGGCTGCCCAGGGGGGTGTGGAGTCTCCATCTCTGGAGAGATTCCAGCCCCGTCTGGATGCCGCCCTGTGCAATATGAGCTGGGGAGCTGCTTTGGCAGGGGGTTGGACCCCATGAGCTCTGGAGGGCCCTTCCCACCCTTGTGACTCTGTGATTCTATAATTGTCAGTCAGCTGCAGAGTTACAGGCAGGAGAATTGGTAGAGGTGATGCAGGCCGAAGTGAGGATGAAGCAGTGTTGTCTCTCCTGACAGCGGTGCTCAGAGCTGTGCTCAGTCAGTGGGAGTGGGTGTTTCTAAGGTACTTTGTAGGGCTGTGGGAGAACACAGTGCTTCTGCCTGTTGAGCACCGTTCTTGTGGGTATCTTGTGGTAGTAGGTTTTTGTTCTGCACTTCATTGCGACTTGACATCGCTTCCTGAGCAGGTGCTACGCTCCGGCCTTTGTAGTAGTTGAGCAGTATCTGACTCTGTATCTTCTTTTAAATAAAAAGTATCATTTAAGCTGTTGTTTAATGATTAGTAATAAAACACTCAACGCTCCAGGCACTGAGATTAATCTGAGTACTTGTAGCACTGAATTTAAGAACAAAATTGATTTGGAATCTCAGTCTGGACTAACCCCAAATTCTAATTAAATGCATCTAATTCCTTTGTACTTTGGATTAGAGAAAATCTGATCTCTTGCATTTAGGTCTGTAATTGATCAGAATTATTTCAAGACAATTATTAAGGAATAAGAGCAGTTAAAAAGAGAAAAAAACCCCACTTCTACAACAAATAATGCTGGCAACTCCTGTTTGAACAGCGGAAGCTAGCAGAGGTCACAGAAGAAGAGTGGCTGAGTATTCCAGAAGTTGGTGATGCCAGGAACAAGCGTCAGAGGAACCCTCGGTATGAGAAGCTGACTCCTGTACCTGACAGCTTCTTTGCAAAGCATCTACAGTCAGGGGAGAACCACACTTCTGTGGACCCACGCCAAACGGTGAGTGTGAAAGCAAACCTGATGGAGGGGTGAGCTCTACATTGTGATTGGAAACAGAGGTTAAGCTGTGCTGTCATTAGTGGTGTTTGGGGGGGAAAAATAAGATACTTTACCCAAAAAATGGTGTGGTTTGTGAGCCTGTCAAAGGAATTTCTGGGTATTAAACTCCCATGCTCACCACAGTCATTTGTGCCCGTTACCAGAGAGGACAGACAGGGAGAGCCTGGGTCTCATGTTTAAAAATGGAAGGAAGTGTTTGTTGTTCTCTGGCTGTAGAATTAGTTCTGGTGAGCACCAATATCTGTGTTATAATGTTTTTACAAGAATGGAACAGAAAATAAAGTTCATTTTCACCTTTAGGGTTTGCTCAACCCTGGAGCAATTGTGTTAAAAATGATTTGCTTTACAGGAAACTGAAAATGAAGTAATTTAGTTTGTTGCTACTTGTCTATTATGGTCATACAGTTAGAGGAGAAGTTGACTGGCCCTGAACTGGCCCTAGATGTCCATGGCACTTCTTTGTAGATATTCTTCTTTGAATGTGCTAGGTGTAAGTGCTTGTGCTCCAATTTTTTGTTTGCTTGTGACTGACTCCACTGAACTCAAGTAATTACCTACAGATTTCCAAAACCTGTGTGAGAAATGTTTTGTGATTCAGGGAAGCCTATGAGATCTTGGCATCACTGGCCTGTAGCCACTGGGGAGGTCCAAGAGCAGATTGGCCAGCAGCCTGAATTATTCCTGAGATCTCAGAAGAGATTTTAGGAATGTATTTCTTTGTCTCTCTCTTGTTTTTAGCAATTTGGTGGATTGAATACTCCATATCCAGGGGGCTTGAATACTCCATACCCAGGAGGAATGACACCAGGATTAATGACCCCTGGGACAGGCGAATTGGATATGAGGAAGATTGGCCAAGCCAGGAACACCTTGATGGATATGAGGCTAAGCCAGGTAAGGATGTTGGGAGGCAGGATCTATTATGGCTATACCTGGGGCTGGTGCTGTGCTGCTATTTAAGACCTGGTTTTAGAAAAGTCTTTAGTTCTCTTGGGTGTTAGAAGAAACAGCTCAGCCATGATATAATTTTCTACTCTTCCTCCCCAAATCTCATGCCCTCCACACTGATAGAATTTCCTGAGAAATTACCTTGTCCCTGGAAGTCTTGCTCTTTATGGGAGAGCAGGCTGCCCTCTTACACCAGAGGTGAACTGCAGGCACACAGGGAAGCATATCTTCCATCCTGTGTAGGGATGCAGGACAAAATGCTGCATAAACTGTACTCTGAAATGGTTGTTCACTTCTGGTATTGGTTTATTTTTTCCCCCCATCTAATTATAGTTCAAACTAAGACAACTGGCTTTAACTGGCAGGGGTGCAGGACCTTTGGGTGACTGAAAGCCAAGCTGCTTGTTTTCTGGGCTTTCAGTGGTGCTAAAATTTATGTTAAAGTCATGTATTTTAGAAGTGGCAGAAAGCTAGTAAGCAAGGCTTTGTGCTTGCTTCCTTTCTTAGTTTTGGTAACAGATGAATATTTCAGTTTCTTGTGCAGCTGCAGTGTCTTTTCCAGTCACTAATACATGAGGCAGACTGTGGGGCTGTGCATGGCTGTTTCAGTAGCACTGCTTTGTCTTTCCTAGGTGTCAGACTCTGTGAGTGGCCAGACTGTGGTTGACCCCAAAGGATATTTGACAGACTTGAATTCGATGATTCCCACACATGGAGGAGATATCAAGTGAGTTTAAGAAGGATTAACAGATTTATCCTCTTAGTAATGGCTGTGATCCTGCATATAAATAGAAATCTGTCTGAGGAGGTAGCTTTCAGCTAGCATTTAGTTTGTAAAGATGCTAGGTGGGTTTTTGAGGATGAATTCGTTTAACATGAGATCTGGTGTGGTCCTTCAACTGATGTATTTAGCATCTGACCTGGATGCATCAATTGTGGGAGTTGTTTCTATTATATCCCTGGATTAACCTGCCAGAGTGGTGACAGTGTGTGCTGCCTGCCAGCCAGGAAATTACCTGCTTAATTGTACCTGTGTGCTGCTAATTGAGGCTTGATTGACACCCTCTGGAAACCTTTACTGTGAAGTTTCATAAAGAATTGCCATTTAAGTCAAAGTGATACGTGCAAATGTTGATAGTAATACTTGACTTAAATCAATGTTTGTGCTAATCAGCTTCCAACTACAAGTGCCCAACTGTAATTCCTAAAAACCTTACTCAGATGCTGAGCTGGTTTTCACTGCAGCTCTCTGTGTTCGTGTGTATTTGTAAGCTTGTTTTGGTTGTACATAACTTCACCACCAGTATAGAAACATTTGCAGTCACAGTTACTGTGCATCTGAGAGTGGCTGTGAAGAACTGACTGTAAAGCACTTGGTGATTCAGAATTGCTTGCTAGCATGCTGAAAATACTTGTGTCTGCCTTCCCTTCTCCTTCAGTGATATCAAGAAAGCCCGTTTGCTCCTGAAATCTGTACGAGAAACCAACCCTCATCATCCCCCAGCCTGGATAGCATCAGCCCGACTGGAGGAGGTCACTGGCAAACTCCAAGTGGCTCGAAACCTCATCATGAAAGGAACAGAGATGTGTCCCAAGGTCAGATCTGCTTTGCTTCCCTGCTGATCCTTGCAGGACAATAGGAATAGGTTGTGGTTACAAGTACATCATCTCTCTGTTAGAGTTTCACTGTCTGCAGTGTTAAGAGAACACACATTCAGCTAGAAACTCTAATTTTAAATACTTGTTTTGGTGTAAAGGAAGATTTGTCTCTTTTTTTCTTGCCAGAGTGAAGATGTTTGGTTAGAAGCTGCTCGGCTTCAGCCAGGGGATACAGCCAAGGCTGTTGTGGCCCAAGCTGTCCGCCACCTTCCGCAGTCTGTCCGAATCTACATAAGAGCAGCAGAGCTGGAGACAGATATCCGTGCAAAGAAACGTGTCCTTAGGAAAGGTGAGAGCTTCTGCAGGGCCAGGGCACAAAGGCTTGAGTCTCCCTCTGTTTGTATTGCCTTGTGAGTTGTTCAAGATGTGTCCACAGGTTTAAATGGGTCTGGTGGGTGTTCTTCATCCTTGGTGAAAACACAAGTGTTAGTAATGTGTGACTTCACTGGAACTTGCTGCTGTTGAGTCAGAGTAAAGTTATTGAAGTATTTGTGAAGTATCCTTCAGCAGAAAGCAGTGGTTACTGAGCCATTGCAAAATGGTGTTTCACTGGTCAAGTTGGAATAGGTTTGGGAAGTTAGATAGCCAGATGAAAGCAACTGAAATGATCATCTGAGGAGAAAAGGGTGTTTTGTCACCTTGTGAAACCTTTTGGAAAAGGTACTGGATTTGGTTTGAGTTCCAACTTGTCTCTAATCTGTTAGAGACCTGGTGGAGGAGCTTTAAGAGGCTTTGGGGTTCTCACATCCTTTAGCCTGGCTGGCCTTGGGGTTTGCTTTACTGCAGCAGCTTCTGTCTTCTTGACAAACAATTTTGCTCTGTGGTTCTTCCTAAAACCTTACACCTTCAGTTGCACTGTAACTTGGAGGTTTTCCTCTTCTGGGCAATTACTGGCTTCTCCAAACAATGGTCTCTTAATCAGCAGCTGGTTGTGTTGTCCCAAACCCAGGTCTTCCTCACAAGTTCATAGTATTAATTCTTTGATTACTTTATCTTGCTGTGCCCATATCAATATAGATTAGTTCCTTCATGACTATTGAATTGTATCAGTTGTATCTCCTGACTTTCAGAAGGAAAAAGCCTCTGGACTTGATACCTTTTCTACATCACTGTGATGCAATCTACAGTATTGAATAGCTTGGCTTCAAGGGAGTAAATTGGCTCCTACCTCTTACTACTGCATGTAAAATTGCACATCTCTGGTGAGGTGACATCTTAGTGCATGTGGATGAAAGGGTCCTAAAGGTTCCTGGCACTGAAGCTGTGAGAGTTCAGGCATTAATTATTCAGTAGCTTTTTTTATTTCCATGTGCTAAGCAGTGCAGTGTGCTCTGGAGTGTTGCTCCTGTGACACCCTGTGTCCTTCCCAAGAGCAGTAATAGATGAACAGAACAACATGAGCAGAAATAGTTCTCTGACTCCAGCTTGGGGAGGAGAGCATCTTGTGTGGGAGCAGTGACTAACACATTAAGTACTGAGTTTTGCTTTAAACTCTCTACTCCCAAAGGGGAAAAACATCTCGGTTCAGTTTTTGGAACCACCTACTTAATCTGATACAGAGCTGTTAGTGGAATGGGACATGATTTATCATTCTCTTTCTAATTTCTGCCACTTAACAGCTTCACAGTGCTCCTCTGCTACCTGGGGAATGTCAGTAATGTGATGCTTGGAGCTGTGTGTATATACAGACTTAAGATAAGTGGCAGTTTAACCCATTACTTCTAAAATAAAAGACTGTCTGCCAGGTACTGTCACTGCAGTGCAATCTATCAGAATGTGTTTCTCTCTGTTGGCTGTGTGCGTTCCTAGCATCCCACAGAACCTCTGGAGTTTTTAAAGCCTCTTTTCTGGCTGGAGAGCCAGCAAGCTGTTTAAAATGCATCCTGAGCTGTAAAAATCAAATGCTCTATCTATGAAAACACGTTCTGTCCTGCTGAGTGATGCTGTAAGCTCTTGCAGGCTGATACTATTCACTTAAATTTGTCCAAAAAAAAAAAGTCTCCTGCTGCTGCAGATGCAAGGAGAAATGGTTAATGCCTGAATCCTCAGCACACACTGCTTGCAAGTGCTCTGTGTGTTTCTGCAGAGCTGGGATGTGCTCTGAAGTTGAGGCTCAGCAGTGTGCCTCTGTCTTTGCAGCCGTGCTTAAAGGAACAGCCTTGCCTAGAAGCCTAGCTAGCTTCAGAGAGGGTTTAGATGCCTCTTCCCACCTGCTTCTGTGGTCCTGCAATTATTCTCACTTTGTTGAAGAAGGATGGGCTCAGTCCTCTGTTACTGTGGCATGTTTGTGTGCAATCACCATACTACTGCAGAGCAGCTACTACCAGTGATCCATGGAGTCAGGTGCCCTGGCAGAGGCTAAAAACCCATCCCTTTAGTTTCTCAGTGTCACTTTAAGATACAAGGTTATGAGGAGACAGACTGACAAAAGCTGCTTCTTACACTTGAGTGTTTCAGGCAGTTGGCAGAGAATGCAGTAGCTGACTATCAGACAAGATTAAGGAAACTTCCAAGGCTCTTAATTAGAGTGAGCCCAGATTGGATTGCTGGAAGAACACTTTGGGTTCGGTGGCTTAGGGTGTTAGTGTCAGTGATACCTTTAAGCTTTTATGCATCCTCCTGTTTTATTTCAGCTTAGCAAGCCAAGAACTTATTGGGAATCTCAACTGGTATCCATTAAGCTGTCAGGAGATGCCTTATGGGAAAACTGAATTGTGAAAGGACAGTTTCACCATCTAAGGAATGAGGTTGTGTTATTCATGTTGAAGATGCTCCTTTTTATCAAGGGAGACCTAGCATGGTTAGACCTCCTAGTTGTGAAGATCCTACATGGGCTCATTTGCTGAGACTGGAGGTTTGTTCAGCTGGGTGTTTTACTGGAGAGGATGCAATTACAGCTTGTACAGGGAAAGAGCCCTTTGCTCTCTTAAACCTGTTTCCAATTCAAATTAAGGTGTTTTGGGGTTTTTTATTTTCTGATTTTAAGTTCTTGTCATTGAAGCAAGATCTAATACAGGTACAGTTCCCTCTCTTCTCTCTTGCAGGAAATTGCATCTGTAATAGGACAAAGCCTTTAATTTATCTTCAAAAAATGAAGTTCTCTTTGGTAATCTACTTTATTATGATTGACATAATTGCTTTGCCTCTCCAGCCCTTGAGCATGTTCCAAACTCGGTGCGCTTGTGGAAAGCAGCCGTGGAGCTGGAAGAACCTGAGGATGCCAGGATCATGCTGAGTCGGGCTGTGGAGTGCTGTCCAACTAGTGTTGAAGTAAGTCTTTATAAAGTAAAGTGACCCCCTACACACCACTGCAGGTTGGCAGTGGAGATTGGAAAACAAGAAGCAGGGTGAGTGCTGTAGGAGTTTCCTACCATGCACTTCATGCCACAGTGAGAAGGGTATGATGAGTAGTGGACTGTGCTTTCTTTCTCCAGAGTTAATTGTCTGGTGGTCATGATATGCCTCATTTTCCTGTGTAATTGTTACATTAGTTGTGCAAGTTCACTGCTGTGCCTGCTGTAGCCAATTAGCTGTGTTGGCATCTGTGTGTTGTGTCTTGATGATTGTGGAAACAAGCAGACATGTAGCCTGGGGAATATAAACCAGAGTTCCTCATTGCTGAAACACTGAACCAGACTGTTACATTCAGCTGTTTGAAAGGTGATATGAACAGAAAATACAAGTGCAGCAGCCCATCAAACAGAGATGAGATCTTGAGATGATTAGGATTGAGCTTTGAGGACAGTAGTAGACGTTTCTATTTCTCCCTGGGTATTCTGCAGCCTGCTTGTGCTGCTTGAGGACAACTGCCAACTAGTAGCAAAGAGCAAGCTGCTTATCTCTTTGGGCTGACACTGCCGTGTGGCAGCATTGCCATCTCCTTGTTCTAACCTGGAATGCCCCTTGTGTTGCTGTGCAGCTGTGGCTGGCGCTGGCGAGGCTGGAGACCTACGAGAACGCTCGTAAAGTCCTGAACAAAGCCCGTGAGAACATCCCAACCGACCGCCACATCTGGATTACTGCTGCCAAGCTGGAGGAGGCCAATGGAAACACCCAGATGGTGGAGAAAATCATTGACAGAGCCATCACGTCTCTTAGGGCTAATGGGGTGGAGATCAACAGAGAGCAATGGATACAGGTTGGTGTCAGTTGAGGACCTAGATGAACTCTTCAATTTCTGTTTTGAAGGCTATGGGTGCAAGATATTGTAGGATAGAGTAATTTTGCACTAGGCTCATCCATGAAGATCCCCAAGAGGTGAGACTAAAAACCCAAGGAGAGCCAAGGCTAGAGTTAGGTAATACTCTGCACTAACGTTGCATGTATTGAGCTGAGGAATGTCTGGTTTCCTCCTGTCTTGAAAAATAGAATCACAGAACGTTAGGAGTTGGAAGGGACCATGAAAGATCATCGAGTCCAACCCCCCTGCCAGAGCAGGATCACCTAGACTAAGCCACAGAGGAACCAGCTTCAAGTTGAAGCAGCTGCTGCCTTAAGTAGGACAGAGGCTTCAAGCCCCCAGTGAAGGATTTATGTATCTTTTGCATATGTATCACTTGGCTTAAAAGGCACCTGTTTGCCAAAAGAGACATTGTCAGATGGTGCCGCAAGAAATCAATGCAAATATTGCATGTACAGCAGGCAGGAAACATTCTGTTAGTCCTTCATTGGTTTGTAGTCCTGAGGCTTTGCAAAGTAGTCCAAGCTGATGCATGGCATTTACAGAACATGACCTCTGGGGAGGCTTTTCCTGGGCCATCCTGGTTTTGATATCCTGTACTAGAAAAGTAGCAGAAATTCGTAGGGGTTTTCAGTCACAGGCAAAAGCTGTGGCTTGAGATTGAGTTACTAAGACTCAAAGTTACAAAGACTGTTGCCATCTAAATGGCTTGATATTTGTGCTATAAGATCCTGTTTCCTCCTGAATAGTTACCATGATGTGTTTAAGTGTAAGTCTTTAAACCTGTTTACTACTAAAATCTTAGAGTTGGTGGCACACTGCTTAAGAGGATTGATAGTGAACAAAGTATTTAATATAAACAGATATCTGTGTTAACATCTAAAAGAATTAGGAGTTTCTTTGCAGCAGTAAAACAATTAAAGGTTAATTTCAACTTGAATCTAAAAAAAACACCACCACAGCCTCTGCCTCATGGTCGAGTTCCTTTTCAGTACTAGAGCTGTTCCATTCTGTTATCTGATCAGAGGCCTTTTTAACAAGTTGAGGCAAGACATGCTTGGCTTTCTGAAGGCTTTGTATGTCAGGAAGCTACACTTTTCCACACATACTCTGGTGAGAGAGCCCTTTGCACCTTGAACTTAACACCGTTTGTGGGTTTATTCATTTAAATTCAATTAGTTCATAGCCTTAAGACTTAAGGATCAACCCAAAGCTGAAGGCAGATCAATAGTTTTGATGCTGCAGTTCCTCTTCCTCATTCCTGCAGTTTTATATTGACCAGGTACCTGCTTGGCTCAGCCCTGGCCAGGCCAGTGGAGCTGCAAGAGGAGACTTCAGGCTGGAAAGGTTACACATTGTCACACTTTCCTTTCCAGTGGATGCAGTTGGTTTGCTGTTTCCAACCAGCTTCTGATTGATTCCCTGAAGAACTGTAACACTTCCCTTGTGGCTGTTGACACACTAGTTAGTGTCAAGATACCTTTGAGTAATGGGATATCTTCAGTGTGGCAGTGACCCGTGGTGTCTCTGTATGAGCAGGAGCAGTTACTGTCGTGGAATTTAACTTTTTCTGCTGATTTCTCAAAATGACCAGGGGTTTACTCTTCTTTCTAGGATGCTGAGGAATGTGATAAAGCTGGAAGTGTGGCCACGTGCCAGGCAATTATGCGAGCTGTGATTGGGATTGGAATTGAGGAAGAAGATCGGAAACACACCTGGATGGAAGATGCAGACAGTGTATGTCCAGCTCTCATGATGGGTTTTGGTGGTGGTTTTTTTTGTTTTGTTGAGGTTTTGGGGGGTGGTTTTTTTGAATTTTAACTGGGGGAAACTGAGCTGGACCCTGGGAAATGATTATTTTTTTAATCAGTGTGTGTGATTCCTACACCACCTGCCCAGGCTGCCCCTCAGGAGGTTATTGTATTGTTAAGCTCTTTTCAGATTTGAATTTTTACTGAGCAAAAAGTTGGTGATTGTTTGGTGGATTTTAGGGTTGGTTTTAGTGTATAACATCAACAGTAATTGAGGCTCTTAACCAGACCAGGACCTGGGAGTTGAGTTTCAAGACACAAACATTTAGTTTGGGAGTTAGTGTGAGACTGGACAGGGGAGTAGGGGAAAGTTTCACCAGATTTTCTTTTCTCTAGGGGAGTAGCTTGAACATACACTGAAAACTAAACTGTATTTCAGCAGGAGAAACGTCCACTTCACTGGCCTTGAATCAGGCTTACAGCAGGAGAGGGGGGCATGTGCTGTGGTGCTTCTCAATCTGCCAGTTAAAAGAACCAAACATGCAAAGAGGAGAGCATTCACAGTGCCTTGCTGATTGTTCAAGCTGCTCTGCATGTGTCAGTCACAGTGAAAGAGCAGTGCTACTTGTGCTCTGATAGAGGGACACTTCAAAATCTCCTGCCTACTTCCTTTTAGAAAGCTGATAGGAACTATTCTGTTCCATACAGTGCCCCGATTCATCCGTTACTCTGGGTTACTGAGTTCTGTGTTGAGTTATGCATGTCCTTCCTTCTTGCACTTGATTTTAGCACAAACCTAAACTAACTTAGTTCTGATCTGGGGGGTTTTTTTTCAGTGTGTTGCTCATAATGCTCTGGAGTGTGCCCGAGCAATTTATGCCTACGCCTTGCAAGTCTTCCCGAGCAAGAAGAGTGTGTGGCTGCGAGCGGCGTACTTCGAAAAGAACCATGGAACCAGGTGTGTGTGCTGCAGAATGCTTGGGTGGAGGGGCTCAGCCTTCTTGCAGGGTGGTAGGTTGGGGAGGCAGAAAACCTACAAGGTGAGCCAGCAGTGTGCCCTGGGGGCTAAGAGAGCCAAGGGGATCCTGGGGGCATCAAGAGGAGCGTGGCCAGCAGGTCACAGGAGGGGATCCTCCCCCTCTACTCCTCCCACCTGGAGTGTTGTGTCCAGTGCTGGGCTCCCTGGGATAAAAAAGACAGGGATCTCCTGGAGAGAGTCCAGAGGAGGCTATGAAGATGCTGAAGGGCCTGGAGCATCTCCCCTGTGAGGAAAGGCTGAGTGAGCTGGGGCTGTTCAGCCTGGAGAGAAGAAGACTAAGGGGGGACCTGATTAATGTTTATCAGTATCTGAAGGATGGGATGCAGGGGGAAATGGCCAGCCCCTTCTCAGTGTCTGTGGGGACAGGACAAGGGGCAATGGCTGCAAGTTGGAGCAGAGGAAGTTCCCCACCAAGCTGGGGAAGAACTTTTCCCCAGTGAGGGTGAGGGAGCCCTGGGCCAGGCTGCCCAGGGGGGTGTGGAGTCTCCATCTCTGGAGAGATTCCAGCCCCGTCTGGACACCGCCCTGTGCAATATGAGCTGGGGAGCTGCTTTGGCAGGGGGCTGGACCCCATGAGCTCTGGAGGGCCCTTCCAACCCCTGGGATTCTGTGATTCTATGAAATGTTGTGTTGCACATGTGGAGTTCACTCAGCTGGTGGAAACTCGCTGGTGTCATTGGTACGTCTGACCTTCTCTGTTTTGGTTGTGCTCAAAACAGCTTTGGGTTTTATGAAGTCATAAAAAGTCCTTTTGGAGTAGGGGTTACTTGGTAAAAATAGCCATGAATAAGCAAAGTAGGGAGAGTCATCTTTGAAAAGGCATTCATAGGAAAAAAAAAAGACACAATGCAAATTACCTAGAAGTACAATGTGTGTTTAGTTTAATTTTCATAGATAAACTGCTGCATCGCTGGAGTTGTCTGAGCATCTCAGGCATTTTCTGATTAAACATACACTGCATGTGTATCACACTGTGTTAAGACTTGTGTTATACTGTCACAGCTCAGGCCTCTCGAAGTTTATTCTTAGAGTTTTACACATCTGAAACTTTCTGCCCAAGTTTAGAATAAAGCAAACAATCTCTGAGCTACCCCACTGGTACATTGGGAATTTTCCTTATTAAAGCCAACAAAACTCTGGAATATAGCATGGAAGTGGCTGCAGATGCTGAGTTCTGCCTTAGATCTTCAAATCTGCCTTTTTTTTTAAATAAGTATGTCTTTGCTTTTGATGTTCTCCCATTTTTCCCAGTGGTGGCTGATTTTTAAGCCTCTTGTTCTATCTGAAAAGTGTATTTTCCAGATTAAAAAAAAAAAAAACCCAAACCAAACCCCTGAATAAAATCAAGGCAGCTTCATCTAATAATTCTGAAAAACTTCCTGTCTCACTTTCTGCTGAGGTTTGTTAAGAAGATTGACTCTTTCTAAGACAAATGAGCTGTTTGTGTACAGGATCTTTCTGCAGAGGCTATCAAACAAAGGTGTCTGAACAATGAGCCGTTTGTGGAGTGCTGGTTTCAGAACCCTTGTGAAAAAAGACCCCACCCTTTCCTTGTTATGAAACAACTTATCAGGGTTTACAACGTTGGACTTTGCAACAGTATTTATAACGTGGAGTGATAGTGGGAATGGTGTGAGAGCTCGCCTTTGGCAGCGTTCTGAGTGATTGTAACTTGCTCTTTCTTGTCTCAGAGAATCCTTGGAGGCTCTTTTGCAGAGAGCTGTTGCTCACTGTCCCAAAGCAGAAGTGCTCTGGCTCATGGGAGCCAAATCCAAGTGGCTGGCAGGAGATGTGCCAGCAGCCAGAAGCATTTTGGCCCTGGCTTTCCAGGTGGGTATGTAGACATGTGTGATGGTGGAAAGATGTGACTTGTTAAGAATACTGAGTAAGCTGTTTCTGTCAACACCTGATTCCTTCTGCCTGTCAAAATGCCTTTCCAGTGTTCTTTGATGGTTTTGTGTGGCAAAATGCCCTCCTGCAAAATAGTGGCAAGTGGGAAGCAGGAGTGTATCACTACTCTTGTAGTAGTACTGCAGCAGGTTCTGAGTTTGCAAACCACTGATTTTACTACCAGGGCTCCCCCCAACCCTGGTCAGGGTTCAGAATCCCCTTGTTTTGGTCACCTGTCTCTTCAGTAAAAAGGGTAGTGGTCTGCCCTAATTAATGAGGTTACTGCATAACTTATGGCTTGGCCAAACCCTTTTCATCCATGGCAAAAGGAAGGGAATGACCTGCTGGGTGCTGAAAGGAAAATGGATGGAGTGCTGGGAATGAGACTTGAAATCTAAGCCATAGCAAACCCAAATTACGGGTCCTGAGGTGGAAGGTAGAAGATATTTACTTCCTAAATTTGCTCTTGATGCTTTTTGTTGCTATCCTGAAGACTTCTTGACATGGTTGCCCACTGAAATGGCTTCTATTGGAGGAGTGTTCACAGACCTCAGTTGGGAATTCAAGCTTCAGTTTTTTAGCTCGGGGTAATAAAATGAGGGGTCTCATTGTGGCAGACCCTGTGATCTTTCCAGTATTTAAACTGGAAGTTCAGAAGATCAAGCATTAATGCTTTTCAACAATTGAGAAGCATCCAACTTCTAAACTGACATATATCTTTGTGCTGGGCATCTGTTTTGGAGAATTCCTATAAACTTCAAAAGGTCAAAGAAGATGGGGAGGAGCTTGAACGGGGTGGGGGGGGGGGAAAAATCCTACTGTGGATTGACAAAGCTCTGATTTCAATTTTAATCTGGATCAAAGGAAGGATTAAATCTGCTGTTGATTCATTTGTCTGTCATTTGATGTTCTTGCAGGCCAACCCCAACAGCGAGGAGATCTGGCTGGCTGCCGTGAAGCTCGAGTCAGAGAACAATGAGTATGAAAGAGCAAGGAGGCTGCTGGCAAAAGCTCGCAGCAGTGCCCCCACTGCAAGGGTGAGGATGGATGAAGGGTGGAGAGGCTGAGACCTCGCTGGGCCACTGGGAGGGGAGTGGATTTGAGGCGGAAGGAGAAGTTCCTTCACTTCTGTGGCCTTAGTGATTGACCAGATGGCTCCCTGCCATTGCCTTTTGCAGGCATGTGGCCGCTTCGCTGCAGCGAGTTGCAACACAAAGTCGTGGCATGATGGGAAGAAAAAGGCTAAGATTGAGTGAAGGGTTTAATTTTATTTATTAATTTATTTTTCTTTTTTTTTTTCTTTACACAAATGGCAAAAGTCAGGAAATTCCCAGTTTACAGCTGTTTGTATAATGTTCAAGTTGCATAAAAGCATGTCTTGGAAAAAAGAGAAAATACTTTCACAGAAGACTCACTTCTGCTTGCTGTGCTAAAGACAGCTCTGGTCCAGTTTGCTGCTTAAAGTAACACTCTAGTTTATCTCTAGTGTATGATAAACTTTGGTGATTTTCAGCTATTTGTACAGAACTATTTTAACTTGTTAAAGAAAAATCAGTTTGGCTTCTCCCCCACCTCCCTCCACCAAATCTGTGCTTCATCCTGGGTCTTTGATGCCGTTTTCTTCCTCTTTTGTAAGTCAGGGAGCTTCTCTGCAATTGGGGCTGCAGCTCTGGTCTCAGACTTGATGCTTGTCTTGTGAAGAGGTGGGGGAAGTTTTGGGAATGGGGAGGATGGGGGTCAAAGAGTAGTGAAGCAGCCTTCAGTCTGTAATGTATTTGTCACAGCTGTAACTTCTATGAGTAGCTAAAAGGCATTTGTGTTCGGAAAAGTCTATGTACCACTTTCTAATTAGCAGGACAGCAGTTGCAACTTGAAGCTGTGAGTAAGAACAGGTGGTACCTGGGGTCTGAGGAGATCTGGTTGTGCTGATGAAGCAGGCTCAGATCTGTTAATTGGTCTGTGATACCTACAGATACTGTACAGCTATCAACTGTGTGCTGATAGGCAAGATATGTGTTAGATCACACTGTTCCGACTCCTTTAATATTTGCATTTACCTTTCTCATTGTTATCTGTTCCCACTGTTATTTAACCCTGTTGTAGCTTTGTGATTTAGTGTTTTTGGGGTTTTATTTTCCTTCAAACTGTAGTTGAATCACTAACATTTTAGTGACCTATGAAAGTGGGAACCCACTGCATTGGTGGACTAAAGGTTTCTCAATGGTTCATTTTCAGGTCTTCATGAAGTCTGTGAAGTTAGAGTGGGTGCTTGGGAACATTGCTGCAGCCCAGGAACTTTGTGAGGAAGCCCTGAAGCACTATGAGGACTTTCCCAAACTCTGGATGATGAAGGGCCAAATTGAGGAGCAGAAAGAGCTGGTAGAGAAAGCACGAGAGGCTTATAATCAGGGGGTAAGATGTGTGTTACTGCGAGTTTGGTTTGTGCTTCTGGTGGGGAGAGATGTCTACCTTTGAACCAAAATGGAGAGGAGTCTGTTCCTGTCTAACAGAAGAGATGATTTCTGTTCTCTGTTGTTTGTTAAAACAAAACCAAACCATAGCACCTTGAAATAAATAGCAAGAATTTCTCTTACCCAGGATCCCTGTGCAGAATTCACTTTCTTGCTTGAGAGTGTTTGCTGTGTGGTTGACTCCTCACTGGTAGGAAAAAAGTCACTGCAGAATAATTCTCTAAGATTTGTAGACTAAAAGCAGGATTCTTTAAAGAGAAGCCTCCTAATGAGCTCTTAGATACACACTCTGCACACCACCTCCTTTTAGAGCACTCATCTTTCTTTTAAATGGTAATCTATGTCCTTGGGTATGAATGCTGCTCAAAGTGTCAGCTGTGAAGGGAAAATGGAAGCAGGTTTCTCCCAGTGTCCATCTCTTCATGACTTCCCAGGCTTCAAAGCCACTTTTTCCTGTGTGCTGCATTGTTGTGGGCTGGTTATGTGTAAGAGCCCTCCATGTCCAGCCAGAGCACACACTCTAAATGTATTATTAAGGGAGGTGTATTTTTTCTCTTACTGCTGGGACAGCTCAGCCTAGTTCACATGCCTGACTCTCTTGGATATAGGAGAAACTTGTCTTCTCTATGTTCTGTGCTGTAAGGCTAACCAGGAGAAACTTCAGCAACCTGATCAACTTTGTCTCTCCTGAACTCTCCAGGAGGATGTAGGGAAGGAAGTTTTTTCCCATCTTCATGTTACCATACTTCTTTTTTCTTTCTTTAAACAGTTGAAAAAGTGCCCCCACTCCATCCCCCTGTGGCTTCTGCTGTCCAGGCTGGAGGAGAAGGTTGGACAGCTGACTAGAGCAAGAGCCATCCTGGAGAAGTCTCGCCTAAAGAATCCAAAGAACCCAGATCTCTGGTGAGTTGTGTGGAGACGAGCTGAATTGGGGCTACAAAGATGATGCATTCTTCAGGCCAACTATTTTCCAGGCTCACATGGCTGAGAAGATGTAAGTTATGGCCATGCCTGTCCTAGAGTGTATTCTGGGCTAACACCTTTTCCTGAATACCAGAAACACTTTGGTGATCCTGGCCACTGTGTAGCTACTGTAAGGAGCTGGGGACTATCTGTATCTTTACTGATAGCTGTAGTGCACAGAGCATGAAACCCAGGGGATCTTTCATTTCTGTTCTAATCTGTTTTTCAGCTTGTTTTTGATCTAGGCCATTACAGAATAAAGGTCATGGTTATTTTTAGATGGAGAGGAATGGGAAGATGTCAGTCACACACACACACTCAGAATATGGGCAGATGCTTACAATTTCCAGTGACCTTCATGTAACTCACTCTTTGTTTCTGCATGGTGAACATGTTGTCCTAAACATCATCACTGAGTCTCTTCCTTCCCAGGTTGGAGTCTGTGCGGTTAGAGTACAGAGCTGGGCTAAAGAACATTGCAAACACTCTGATGGCCAAGGCATTGCAAGAATGCCCCAATTCAGGTGAGCTGGATCTCATTTCTATCTTAAACACAGTGGTTTGGTCCAAGTGATAAAGGCACATTCCTTTCCAAGGTGTCCTTTCTGGCCAGGTCTCAAAATACGACATTTTGAAGAGGGGTCAGTCATCCTTCTGTCAATGAAATGTTGAGAGTCTTTGGGAGTAATCCCAGTTGCTTTGTGCTGTCTCACACCAGAGGTTGGTGTTCACAGAATCACAAGGTTGGAAAAGACCTTTAAGATCATCAAGTCCAACCACTCATCCTGTTTTCCTGCAATATCCAGTCTGTTATTGGGTCCGTGGCCCACACTTTGTTCCCACGTTTCCTGGGAAAGCATCTTGGATATGGGTGGCTTTTCTCTGAAGCTGGTAGAAGTCTGCCAAGGTTTAAAATTGAAGAAAGACTCTCAAGTGTTTGTAGTTAGGAAGTTCAGTGGAAAAAGAATGTGTTTGTCCTTGCCTCATTGGAATACCGCTGGCCAGCGGAGACTTCCCGTTGCTGGTTTGCCTACACTGGTTGCACTGGTGGCTTAATAACATGTGCTGGCAGCAAATTTCTGTCAGTGTCATGATTAGAGGATCATGTACCATAAATATTGAGTCCTGGGTTTTGATTATCTTAGCCCATTTTTTTAAAAAAAAAGGCAAATAGGTCATATAATGTAAGTCAGTTGGTTGTAACCAGCAGTGGGAATGTTTGCCTCTCGGGATGGGAGGAGAAAGTGCATAATGCTTCCCTATTTCTTTGGCAGAATTGTGGGAAGACTTAATTATTTAAACATGTTGACATCTTTGGAGAGAAGATGTCACATAACTACAAACTAATTGTCTACTGCAGGACAAGCGTTTTTAGCTGGCCTTCAGGGGAGGTTTTGAAAGGTGTTTAATTGGTGGCTGCTAAAGTCCCAGGGAAATATTTGGGAATGAAGTGATTTTTATGACATGATAAACTCTTTGCAAGCTGCTCACCATGTGAGTGGGTCAACAAAGCAATACCACCCAAGTCCTGCTTTGTTTTGGGAATGACCTAATGCTTAATGAGTGTTTGCCACCGCAGGCAGTTTTACAGAATCTGCCTGTTGCTATGGGAATGGGCAGCAGGATCTCAGGTTTTGTTTAAATAAAATTGCTTCAAACCCTATCTTAAAACTCCCCAAACCAGGATAAAAGCCTTGTTGGACACCTACAGTCATGGAAACCAGAGACTTGAGTCCATTGATTGTTGAATTGATTCCCTGTTGCTTGTGTGTGGGCAGGCTCCACCAAGTAAAATGCAGATAAATGGTGTTGGTGTCCTCAGTGGGCCTGGAAATAGAGGCCTGAAAAAATGTGGTTTGACCCTTTATATAAAGAGTGAGAAGAGTTCTGCTCTGGTCTGTCACTGTAGTCATCAAAGCTTGTGTATGTTCCCCTGGTGTAGTTTATGGGAAGTGAGAGCACTTTGATAGAGTCCTGGCAGACACAGCTTTCAGGCTTTGCTTTGAAGTGCTCAGCAGGTATGGTTGGCTGACAGGAGAAACTGAAGATTTCATGCTCCTCTGAGCATATTTCCTTTCTTGCTTTTGGCAGTGAAAGGAACTAGGGATTAAACCCAGCTTTCCTGGACCTACCCTGTCCTTCATCATATGTGTGGAGAGCCAGCATCAATAAGACCACGGTGCTCTCTGGCACCCTTGAAACTGCTTCCAAGCAGTGTACTTTGCACCTTCTGGGACAACTGCTGCTGCTGCAGTTTCCTATTTGGACAAATGGCTGTCTTTCACTTTTGAAACAGGGAATTGCCCTCCCCTGTTCCACTGGCTTGCAGTGTCTCATCTGAAAGGCATGAGCTCTGGGTTAGTGTAGGGAGTGCTGGAGCTGCAGCAGGGTGGTGGGACAGAGATGTTCAGAACTGGAGATCCAACGTTGTGCACGTAGTAGCCAAAAATTCAGAGCACTGAATGAAGCATCTCTGGTGAAAGAGTGATCTGGGGTGAGGCTGGGGTGTGAATAACCACCGGGGTGGGGGCACTAGTGCTGCTTGTGTTAGGGACAGCTGGCCAGATGAGAGGCTGGGGAGGGTTAATCTCAGAAATAACACTAAACAATCTTCCATCTTGACTTGATTCAGGAATCCTGTGGTCAGAGGCAATTTTCCTTGAAGCGCGACCGCAGCGAAAGACCAAGAGTGTGGATGCTCTCAAGAAGTGTGAACATGACCCTCATGTCCTGCTGGCTGTGGCCAAGTGAGTTCCTGTGCTTGATGTAGTAAAAATACCCATTGCTGTGTGGCTGCACCCCTGATGAAACACTGCACTCAAGCACAGCCATGTGATCCTGGCTGCAGCAGCTCCAGTAAGCCTCAAGGAACAGCTCTCGAGCTGTCTCCTAGTAACTGTGTGGATTTCTCCCTTGATTCAAAGCAGGGGATGTCAACCTGCCCTCAAGCTGTTCTGGTGGGTCTGGGACTGCTGCACAAACAACAATACATCCACAGAGTCCTTTTCCAGTGCTGGGTAGTGGCACTCTGAAAATCACTTTCTGTGTGTCCATTGAAAGGCATTTCAATGTGCTTTCAGATGAACCAGGCTTAGTTAAGCTTTGTAGCATGTGTTTTAAGTACATGTGAACATAGGGACAACTTTTGGTCACTGTTTTTTTCAATTTTTATGTGGCTGAGTGTATTCTTCATCTTTTCTCTCTATCCTAGATCCGGACTTTTTTTTTCCTCCCCATCCTGAGCTAGATTCTCTGCTCTTCTAGTCTTCTCCCCTCCTGACTTTCTGCTCTGCCAGTTTTCTTTAGTTGTGGCCCTTTCTGGAATGCAGACTACCAGTCATTTTCTAGTTTGCTTCTCTGAAATGGGAAGATAATCTACTAGGAATTGTCTCCTAGCCTAGATGGAGTGGTGAGGCTTCTGGTGCTGGAAAACCGCTGTTAGAATTGACTCCTGCTATGTCCTTTCTGATCAGATGTGTGAAGGGCTCTACAGCACTCATGACTGGAACAAACTCACTTCTCTTCCTTTGTGAATACCAGAAGAGGTTAATGCAGGAAGCATGTTGCCCAAACCATTTCCCAATTCTTTCACAACTCTTTTTTATAAGCCAAAGAAAACTGTAGGATACACTTCAGTGACTGCAACGCTGGCTTCTGCCAGATCATGACAGCTGGCTTATTCAGCTTTAGCAGCAAGTGAGAAAAATGTTAACTTTTGCTTTGTGGAAACTGCTTCCAGGCCCTTCCTGGTGCAATCCCAGACAGTTTAGCAGCTAATCCCAGCACAGGCAGCTTCCTCTCCCATCACGACTTGCGTGCAGGTAGAGTAGTGCCACAGTGTCACACGTCTTGTTCAACAAAAGCAAGTGGAGTCTTACACCTGGGAAGGAATAACTGCTGGAATCAGTACAGGCTGGGGTGACCTGCTGGAGAGGAGCTCTGAGGAGAAGGACCTGGGGGTCCTGGTAGATGACAGGGTGGCCATGAGCCAGCAGTGTGCCCTGGGGGCTGAGAGAGACAATGGGATCCTGGGGACATCAAGAGGAGCGTGGCCAGCAGGTCACAGGAAGGGATCCTCCCCCTCTGCTCTGCCCTGGTCAGGCCCCACCTGGAGTGTTGTGGCCAGTGCTGGGCTCCTTGGGATAAAAAAGACAGGGATCTCCTGGAGAGAGTCCAGAGGAGGCTATGGAGTTGCTGAAGGGCCTGGAGCATCTCCCCTGTGAGGAAAGGCTGAGTGAGCTGGGGCTGTTCAGCCTGGAGAGAAGAAGACGAAGGGGGAACCTGATCAATGGTTATCAATAGCTGAAGGATGGGATGCAGGGGGAAATGGCCAGCCCCTTCTCAGTGTCTGTGGGGACAGGACAAGGGGCAATGGCTGCAAGTTGGAGCATAGGAAGTTCCCCACCAACCTGGGGAAGAACTTTTCCCCAGTGAGGGTGAGGGAGCCCTGGGCCAGGCTGCCCAGGGGGGTGTGGAGTCTCCATCTCTGGAGAGATTCCAGCCCCGTCTGGACGCCGCCCTGTGCAATATGAGCTGGGGAGCTGCTTTGGCAGGGGGTTGGACCCCATGAGCTCTGGAGGGCCCTTCCCACCCCTGGGATTCTGTGAAAAACTGCTTAAATATGTTGCTGAAAATGGCCACTATTTGCAGGTGCTGAGCCTCTGCTATCATTGTTCGTGCTCTTTTAAATCACAGTTTATTTAACATGGAACAATCAAGAGTATTATAGAGCTTAAAAACAATCACATAAGCTGTATAATTTTATGACTGGCTAAGCTCTTTATGAGGGATGGCTGGCTGATTTGATAAAGACCTTCCTAGCTCGAATGAACTCTTTAATGCAAAGGAGTGAAACCAAGAGGCTATTGACTCAGCTGGTTAATTACTGGGGAGAATTTTCAGACTTTGTGAGTACTTTTGTGGAATGGCAGCAGTGGGCTGGCTGCCAGGCTGGGATCTCAGTGTGGATGCTTACGTGCTTGTCTTGCCTCCTAAAGTGGAGCTGACAGGATAGCTCTGCTCCACCAGAGCTTCATGGAGGTGAATGCAGCCACAGCTCCAGGAACATGCGTGCCATTCTCAATTAGTTAATTGTTAGGTTTAATTGTTAGGTGCTAAAATTGCCTTGGAATACTAAGAAATTGGAGGAGGGGAAATAGATGCAAAGCATATGATCCTGTCTCTATCCCAAATCTGGAACAGCAGAATTAAGCTACTGAATGAACAAAGATCAAGCTCAAGAGTAATACTTTCCTTCTCAGGAGTGTGTGTCTCTTCTTTTGGCTGAGCCTAACTTAACCTGGTGCCCCAGGGGGAAGTGGTGGAGGTTCTTTTCAGTCCTCTCTTGTCTCTTCCCTTCCCGGGGGAAGCACAGTCAGCAGATGCCTCCAAAAATCTGCTGTTCCTTCTTGGGGGAGCTGAAAAAACAAAACAAAAAAAAGAAATCAAAATATCTGTAGAGCCTTTAAGTTTTGTGCTTGTGGATTTCCCCATTCCTCTGAAGAGAAGCTATCTGTTGACTTACTTCTGGTTTCCTCACCAGGCTGTTCTGGAGTGAACGTAAAATAACCAAAGCCCGAGAGTGGTTCCACCGAACAGTGAAGATTGACTCTGACCTGGGGGATGCCTGGGCTTTCTTTTACAAATTTGAGCTCCAGCATGGCACAGAGGTGAGTGTGTGCCTGGGAATGGGGAGCTGGGGAGAACAGCAGGAATCCTTTGCCAGTGTTGGTCACCCAGTGATTGCAGGGATTGCTGCAGCGCTGGGCTGAGCGTGCTGCTGCCTGCGTGGCTCGCAGATGAGGCTACAGCTGTCACGCCTGGTCATGAATGAGCATGAACAGGCCTGTGTGGTGGTTTTTAAAAGGCTCTGTCGTTAGCTGAGCTGTCTTTCAGGCTGCTCTGCTGTCCACAGGCAGGCTAGTTTGTGCAAAAGTCTGAAATCAATCTCCTTTCTGTAAGATGCAAGCTTTCTCCTGGGACACTGTCCTGTAATGGTGATGCTGGGCTTGTGTAACTAGTCCTGTTTCTTCACAAGTGTCAAGTACAAGTTGCACGTGAACACAGCTGGAGGAACAGTCTGTTCTAATCTCTGGTGGTGGTTTTTACTGCCTGATATTACTGAACTGATGGGAGTGTTTATCTTCTGACTTCAGAGAGACCTCTCACTTGACAGATCTCATGCAGGTGGTAACGCAAAGGAAGCTTTTGCTGCTGTTTCTCTGGTGGAGCCCAAACTTGCTTGGCTGTAACTTGGCCAGTTTGTTCAGCAAGGCAGGAGAGTTGCTACCACTCAATTTTGACTCAGACTTCCATACTGCCTTTAAAAAACCCAAACAAAAAACCCACCATAAGCTTTGGGTGTTTGAGTGAGGGAGGGGACAGGGGATTGTTAAATATTTGACTCTGTGCTGGAACAAACTGGGCAACCTTGTGTAGCTCCAGGCCTGGAGGTTGATGGCCCTGCCTGTGGCAGGGGGGTTGGAGCTCTGTGACCCTTGGGGTCCCTTCCTACCCAGACCAGTCCATGATTCTATGATTAAGAGTTTTGCAAACAGCCATTTCTCTTCCTCATAGGAACAGCAAGAAGAGGTGAGGAAGCGCTGTGAGAACGCTGAACCTCGCCACGGGGAGCTCTGGTGTGATGTCTCCAAGGACATAGAGAATTGGCAGAAAAAGATTGGAGAGATCCTTGTCCTTGTGGCAGCCAAGCTTAAAAACACCTTCTAGAGTAGCCTGGCTTCAGCTGCTTAGTCACCTCCCTAGGACTTGCCTGCTTCCCTGCCCTTCCAGCAGCACGGGCTTCAGAGGACAGGAGATCAGCAGTGATACAGAAGACCTTTCCTCCAGAAAGAGCAGCTGCTTCCTTCTCTTCCCAGCACTGTCACTCTTGGCCTGCACACAGTCATCAGCCTCTGCACCACATCCACACGCTGTCGCTGGCATCATCAGAGAGACGAGCAGTCTTGTGAGGCTCCCTTGGTGTTTTCATTTCCATGCCTGAATCCCCCCATAAATACAGGCTTTAGTGGGTGCTTGTGTGGATTCTGACATCTAGCAGCCCCTCAGTTTCCTTCCCTAGCATGTACCCCTGTCCTGTCCACGTTGGGCAGATCCATTAGTGTTTGGCCCAGCTGATGCTGGCTCCTTGTCAGCAGATCTGCTCTGTTGCTGTTTGGATACTCTCAGTGTCCTGGAAGGAGAGGAGTGAAGTTCTGCAGGGGGAAGACTAGCAGCTGAGTGGGATGGCTGGGCTGGCCCCTCTTTTTGTAGATTTTTACCACAAGCCTGCTTTAGTTTGGTCTCTGCTGGCATCCTGCAGCACAGCTCAGAAGTGTTCCTCAAACCTGAGTGCTCTGTGAATTTTGAGAGTGGATTTTTAGAGACCTTTACCTTGATTTTTTTTTTTTAAAAATATGTGTATATAGTACAACCTTATTCTTTTAGGTGTCTGATTTCATTAAGCACAGTGGTATTGTAAAGCAACAAGGCAAAATCCAACAATCCCCTAAGGCCCTTTTGAAGGAACAACCTTTCTTTAAAGCCAGGGAGACACTGCACACTTCCAGTGGCAGCTGCTTTCTGGGGGGAGGGTGCTTGGGACGACTCTCTTCAAGTGCCAGATGGAAAAAGCAAATCCATGAGAGGAAAATCTTTGTGTTTGGGACCCTTTATAAGCTGTCTGTAGCTTCCTACACTTGTGATCTGTATTTTTGCCCTGAAAAAAATGACTTTCTTCTTTTCATTGAATGAAAAGCTGTTAATGTCTTACATGTTAGGATGTAGTGAGAGTACCCAGGTCTCTTTGTGCTTTATATCATGTATTTAGTTGGAGGAAACAAACCCCTTTATGGCTTATTGGACAATATGTATGAAATACAACTTGGTTTTTGGTTTCCTTATGTTCTCTTTGAGTGTGGTCTTGCCCTTTGACTGTGGGAAGAGCAGAAACCTTTGAATTTATCAGTTTCCCTCTGCTCTGGGAATGTATCTGCCAGGGGTTGTATTGCCAAAAAGGATGAGAAACCCTCTGTTTAATGCTGTTGGTCTGGAAGCAAGAGCCTGGTTTTCTTTAGGTTTGTAACAGAAATTCTGGTGCTTTCTCTCAGATAGCTGGTGTGAAAGTGTGTGAAGCTGCAGTTTGATTAAGGAGGGTGTAAATCATGGGTGACCTGGGGTGAGTGAGAGGTCTGGGGAGTTGAGAGACCTTGCTCAGGGATTTCATGCCATCATTGGCATCCTTCCTCTGTGTGGGCTTGTGCACTGGGGAAGGGGGGGTGGTGGAAACTTGGGGAGGAGAACAGAGGCATCAATCTGTTGTGAAAAGAGAAGGGCAGACATGGGAAGGAACGTGGCTAGACCAGGATTTCGAGACTGAGCCAGAAACTGCAGGGGTGAAAACTGCTAAGAAGTAGTTTACAGCTTGAGCTGTCCTTCCTCAGCCCTTGAGCTTCTCCCACAGCTTTTACTCTTCCTCCAGAAGGGGAAGGACCATATCCCATGTCTCTGGGAAGGGAATACAGTGTTTCAGTAGCGATACACTGGGCAGGCTGAGTGCTGGAGCTACATAAACTCCTCTGCCCTGCAGTGCTCTCGTTTGGTGGCTGTGGAGTTGGGATGGGGAAGGATGGTTGGGACCCCAGGAGTGTGGCTTTTCTCACTGGGGGGAGAGTCCTGACTTGTGGGAGCATCTCCCTTGAGCCAGATCCTGTGAGCAGGATGCTTGTGCTTCACCTGCCCCTTGCTCAGCCAGTGCCACATCCCTTAGGATTGTTGGAAAAGGCTCCTCAGGAGCCCTGGGATTGAGAAAACAAATGGGAAGGACTAGCTGGGGTGTTGCTTCTTGTGGGGGGTGAGAGAAGAGATTTGTTTCCCAGCAGTGCACACCAAGATGTGCTGGAAGCCTTGCTGGAAGCAAGGAGACCTGTGCTGGATGCTGCACCACATCCTCCCAGCACCAAACTCCTTTGGCCACCTGCTCTTTGGAGCTGCAGCTTCCCTTGCCCCTGGCCAAGGGGCTTACGCTCCCTGGTTTGGGGGGGGGGAGTTGGTTTTAGATAAAAGGGGACCACCAATCTTGGAGCCTTTTACTGTTTTAGATGTCTTGGTGTTTTTTAACTAGATTATGGCACCTATTAATTTTAACTATATATAGAGCTCAATAAACAAGTTATATGGGCCCTGTCTTCAGTGGTATGTGGTGCATGCTGTGCTTCCTGCTTCCCAGAGAGGAACATTCTTCCCAAGCTCAGGAGACCTGGATTATTCAACCATTTCTCTCCTCTCTCTTACTATAACGTGGCCACTCTGCTCTTCAGTGGAGCCTTGTTGCTGTCAGTTCATCTTTTTCCTGCTGGATCCTGTGCAAAGGTGATTGAAACAACCTGCCCTCACTCAGCCCTCAAAGGATGCTCGTGGTGATGCAGCCCTTGCAAACTCAGAGAGGAAAGGAGGAGGGGGCTTTGGCTGAAAGTAGGGAACCATAACAGGGGTGAGGGCTTCCAGGGGCTTGGTGCTAACCAGCTGCTGCCTGAATCCTGTGTGATAACGCTCAGCATGGCTGCTGGCAGGAGTTGAAAGTCCTGTGGTCCTGGGCTCCAGCACCCTTCGCAGCACAGAACTTGGACCCGGCTGGGTGAGACCCCACCTGCCTCTGCTGTCTCCTTTGGGGCAGAGGGAGCCTCTCCTACCCCAACCCTTCGGTCAGGGACCAGGACAGGGCCCTGAGCCCCCTCTCCCTGCCCTCACCGCCTCCTTCCCACCCCCGGCCGCGGCTCTCTTCCGGGGGCAGCAGCCGGTGCCCCGAGGGGGGGCCCCTGGAGGCGATGCCGGGGGCGCGGGGCAGCACTCCCCCGCGGGGGCCGGGCCGCCGGCGGTGTGGCCGCCGTGTCCCGTCCCCTCCCACCGTGGAGCCAAGTTCAAACCGCGAGCCCCGGCGGAGCGGGACGCGGCGCAAGGGCCGGGCCGGGCTCCCCGGGAGCCGCCGCAGGGTCCGCGCCGGCGGCCCCCCCAGCGCCCGCGGGGCTCCATGGTGAGTGCGCCGGGGCCGCTGCCCCTTCCCTGCCCGGGGGTTGCGGCTCTGCGGGCGGGGACGGGCCGGTTCCTTCCCCTGGGACCCCGCCGAGCTGGGTGGGGGGCGGAGGGTGCTGGGCCGGAGCCCCCCGCACCGCCGGGATGGGGTCGGCTCGGCGGGGATGGGACTCGCAGAGCAGCCGGGATGGGGCTTGGGACGCGCCGGGACGCGGCTGATTCTCCTGGGATAGGGCTTGGACCGATCGGGAGAGGGGCCGGTCCGGCCGGGAAGGGGCTGGTCCAGCCGGGAAAGGGTCTCGGACTGGTCGGGACGGGGCTGATCCAGCCGGGAAGGGACTTGGACCAGTCGGAAAGGGGCTGGGCTGGGTCAGGATGGGGCTTGGACCTGGCTGGTCCCGGGGAGGGGGGAGAACGGGGCTGTGGCAGGTGCTGGGGCTGTGGGTGCTGGCAGGGTCCCTGTGGATGGGAGGGTGTCGGGGACAGGGGTCCGCCTGGCTGGAGGCACCTGGGCACCTCCCGGGCAAGCGGCAGCCGGGGCTCAGCACGAGTCCCGCCAGGAGCTGCTCTATCGATAATGGTGATTTCCCTTATCTCGTATTTGCTGGAGGATTAGAGCCGAGGAGGAGATTAGCTTTCTCTGCCAGGCGGAGCGGGCTGTGACCGTCCGGCACCCGCGTTCCCCTGGCTGCTCCTTCCCTGCCAGCGCTCCCAAGGGAAAGGATGCGCCTATCCCCAGGGCTGCCCTGCCTGCCTGCAGGGATGGGAGCAACGGGAGACGGAATAGCCCCAGATCAGCCTCTGGACTTATCTTCCTGCATCCCGAAGGCTGGGAAACAATGGCCAGGACCCGGGTTTGCTGGCTTTGTCCATCCCCTGCATCCCTCTCTCTCGTCACTGCTGCTTCCCTGTTTTCCATGGGGGTGGTGGGAAGCACCTACTGCACCACCACCCCCCCGGGCTCCTTTCCCAGCCTCTGACTCGCTGAAGCTTTTGAACTGCAGGCTGTGCTAAGGACCGAGTCCAGTGCCAGGCTCGGCTGCCTGGAAATGCTGTAAATGGTGTGCTTTCTCCTGGAATTTGGTCCCAGTTGTTTAATAAGCCACTTCAGGGAAGTCATTCCCCGTTTAATGGTAAAATTGCATGGCCTTGTCTTCCTGGCGGTGGAGGCTTCCTGAGAGCAACCCTTAGACTTTGGACAGGGTGTCCTCATGGAAGCAGCACTCTCCTTTGGTGTCCCTGAGGATTATACCCTCAGCTCCCTGCTGAATCACCTCTGGGCCGAGATCTCTGTGGGTTTGCAGAGAGCAAAGCCAGCAGCGTGGGGAGGCTCTTCCCTGCCCTTCCCAGCTTGGCTCTACTGGAAGGGATGTGGCGATTAAGGAAGCTGAAGAATCTGGTGGGATTTGTCCTGGTTGCACATGGATTTGCTCATCTCCTGGCACCTGCTTCTGCTTCCAGGTGATGCCTGTGGCTTCCCAGATTTGTGGCATGTTGCGTTTCACCTTGTGTTAACCCTGCTTTGCTCCTGCTGAGGAGCAGGAGGGTGGGGAAAAGGTCTCCTCACCCTTTTGGAGCTGGGATCAACCCTTTATGGAGCAGGGACTACGAAGCAGATGCTGGTTTTACAAACCAACCCTCCAGGTTCCCACCACAGGGCAGGATGGATGGTGTTGCCATGGGCTCAGGCTTCAGCAAGGGAACTTCTTCCCTCTGGCTTCTCTGAGCAGAAGTCTGAGCCCAAGAGGCAGACATGGCTGGGATGGCAGCAGACCTGCTGAGATGTGAGCTGTGGCTCTGGGTGAGCAGATGCTGGCAGCAAGCAGAGCTGCCTGCCCCTTCCTCCTCCCTCACACACTGGCCACGGCGCAGGGGTTGTGTATTTGGAAGGAGCTGAGCTTCTTTCTGCCTGCCCAGACCTGACACCCAGAGCGGGGGAATGGGAGGGATTTTTGGGGGCTTTTCCTTTGAACAGAGTATGACAGGAATGCCCCAGTGCCAGGATGGGGCCCCAGTGCCAGGATGGGGCCCCAGCACGGTACCAGCGATGCAGAGACATGGGAGAGCTGTCGGGCTCCTTTCCTGGCAGATGCTGAGTGTGTGTCTGGCTCCCCATCCTCACCCCTCTGCTGTGTGACTGCTCAAATATCCCCAGCCCGGTCACCTAAGGTTGCCCTGGCTTTTCTTCAAATCCCTGGGACTCATCCCTCTGAGGGTCTGGCCGCCCCCTCCCCGGGTTCCCCTGCCAGCTCAGATGTCAGCACTTGGGTTTCCCCACGCTGCCGGGAAGGCTTGGAGCAGTGAGGCTTGAAGGGAGCTGGGATGTGCTGGTGGGAGCAGGCGCTTGTGTCTGGCTCTGGGGTGAGGGCACAGGAGCCTGGGATGAGCGGAGGCCACGTGGGAGCTGGGAAATGCTGGATGACTCTGTCCATGCTGCGGGGGCTGCAGCAGTGAGGAGAGCATCCTTCTGAGGGGGCCCGGAGCTCTTTGTGCTGGGGTGCAGGGGTTTGCTGGAAGGAACCAGGCAGCTCCCTGCCTCTGGCTCCTCTGCAGAGAGCAGGGTACATCCCTTTCTGCTCCCCTTGATTTTGGTGGTTGAGGGTCTGGTCTTTAAATGCCACGAGCTGGGGAGATACTGGGGACCCTGTTGGGGCAGAGAGCTTGGGGACAGATCCTCTAGACCTGCCAAGGTCCGTGGCACCCCTCTGTGCCAAGCTGCTGGTGCTGGAGAGAGCTCAGGGTGTGCTGTGGGTGTGCCATGGGGCACCGTGGGTGTACTGTGGAGAAGTTTCTCAGGGGCTTTGCTCCATGAGAGGATGGCTTGGCTGGGAGGATGTCCTTGGCAGAGGACACAGTTGAGCCCCTTCCTGCACACGCTGTGTCTTCAGGGACAGGTCTGATGGGTGCTTGTGGCATGGGGCTGAAGGCAGAGCCTGGAGCATCCCTTGGTGCCTGGCTTCCCCCTGCTGACCCTGAGCCCTTCCCGGTGCAGATTCTCCCCCGGGCCCTCTCCTGTGCTGTGCTGCTCCTGCTGCTCCTCGCCGTGCTGAGCAGAGGCAAGAGGTGCAGCATCGCCAGAATCCTCCGGCAGTACCGAGCCGTCATCTTCCATGAGATCCAGAACCTGGTGAGTGGGGGAGGCGGGGGGAGGATGTCTCTTCCCAGCGCTCAGCTCCAGGGGATGCTGCTGAGCTGGATGTGGCCCCGCTGCAGGTTGTGGATGGGAAGGGATGAGCTTAATATGGGGCTGGTGGCTTTGCCAGCCTTACTGGGGAGGGGGGGGGTGTGGTGTTAATATGGGGGAGTCCTGCCCCACGTGGGAGGCACAGGTACTTTGGAGATGTTTATTTCTTGCTTTATTTCACCAGAAAAACCTGAGTGGCTCAGCAGGCAGGAACGGGAGGGCTGGGCCAGCTTGTCGTTCAAACAAGGTGAGCACCAAGGGACCCAGGGCTGGGGTATCATGTGGGCTGAGCCCCTTGGCAGAGCTGCTGAGACCACCCCCCGCCCCGCCCCTTCCCCACCTGGGGCTGTGTGCTTCTCTCCTCCCCAGGACCAGAGGATCCTGCTGTCCATCTACAACATCAGCATGTCCCTGCGGGAGGTGGCAGCCGGGACCCTGCGCAGCCCCGAGGAGCTGGCAGTGTGGAAGGTGGCCCGAAACACAGACTTCGTGCTCAGGGAGAACTGCAGGAAAATCAGCAAGGTGGGAGCCCTGCCCCTTCCCAGTCACCCCAGTGGCTCCCAGTTCCCTGCGTGTGGGCTGTGGGCAGACCCAGCCCTGTTGCTCGCTGCCGTCTCCAGGCTCTGCCCACAGCATCCTGGTGGGGTGAAGGTCTGTGCTGGTTTTGTGGCTGGGGGATGCTGATGGCACATCCTGGTGAGCTTTAAACTGGTCTGGCTGTGGGACAAGCTGGTGGGGCTTTACTCCCCATGCCCATGCTGTGATGCCATGGCTGATGGGAACACTGGTGGGAGTATCCTGGTGAGATGCTTGCCTGGTGGGTGGGCTCACCCAGCCCTGCCCTTGTTGCCAGGGTTTTGTAGGCAGGAACTGGGATGTCTCCCCAGAGAGCTGGTCTGGGCTCCCCCAGCATCCCCAGGGCTCTGCTGGGAAAACCCTGGCTGGGATGATCCTGTACCACATCTGCCAGCAACTCATTAACTGGCAGGGAAAGCCCAGGGCAGTGAAGTGCCAGCTCCCCAGCATCCCCTGGCTCTGGCACGGTGCTGGGGTCATCCTCCCCACCATTGCTGGGGACATCAGCTGGGGGTAGCCCTGACTGGGTTTGCTGGTGAGGGATGGAGGTGTTGCTGGGCTGGAAACCACCTGCAGACCCAACCTGGCTGCCCTGCCCGTGGATGTGCTGTGGGGTGGGTGCTGCTGGCCTGGGGGAGGGATGGCCAGCTCAGGGGAGGGATGGCCAGCTCAGGAGAGGGATGGCCAGCTCGGGAGAGGGATGGCCAGCTCCTGGAGACCCCTGGGGACCTGAGAGCACATCCTTGCTGTGGCTGTGGGCCGTTTGGCCACCCTAACCTGTGGTTTTGCCCACGCAAACCCCAGGTGAGGTGTCCCAGGTGCATCCTCAGTGCTGGGGTAGTGGCTGTTGTGTCCCTGACTAAAATCTGTGTGGTGGTGGGGGGGTGTCTCTGCTTCCTTGGCACGCTGACTGCAGAGCCTGCCACGCATCCCAGCACAGCCCCAGCCTGGGGGACCCATCCCCAGGAGGAAGCAGCTACGGGAGATCGGGAGGAAGGTGGAGAGGCTGGTGACCTGCTGGGAGAAGCTCTACGCCCTGCACACACCCCACCGTGCCCCCTGGGACTCGTAGGGACACCATCACCATGTGCCAGAGGGATGTGCTGCTCCAGCACCATGGCTGCTGGCTCCTTGTTTGGAAATTTGGGGCAGATTCAACCCTGAAGGCAGCAGAGTTCCTCCTGCCAGGTTGCCCCAGTTGAATTCATCCTCCTGGCTCAAGTGGTACCTTGGGGAGCAGCCCCACTGCACGTGGTGGGGCTGGCGACTTGGTTTTGCTGTAGGATGGCTGTGGCAGGAGGCTGGAACACCAGAAACTTGGGGAAGAAGAAGGGGAAGTGCTGAAAACAGGAGGCAAGGCGTTGGGTTTCTGTGATGCTCCTGGTCCTGCATCACCTGCTGCTTTCCTGGGGACAACAGCTGCTCTTCAGGGCAGAAGGAGGACACGTGGGGCTGTGGCTTGGAGGGCTCTGCTGGAAGCAGGACTGCTGCACATCAGCCAGGCTCTGAGTGTGGCTGGGCTGTGGAGTGGGATGTGTATCCCTGTTGTACTGCTGGGACAGGAGGAGCAGCCAGGCACCCACGGTGGATGGGGACACCTGGGTGCACCCTGGGCACCATGGAAGCCTGGGGGAGCGCTGGTGCCTGTGGATTAAGTGCAACACTTCTGGCAGCTGCTGGGGCTTGGAGCCAAGGCTTGGCCCCTGTGCTGGGCAGCACCACAGAGGGACTCAGCTGCTCAGCACTGTGGGTGCCCCAGCACCTCCTGGTGAGCCTGGAGAGCTGAGGGCACCCTGTCTCATCACTGCACTTGGCCAGGGTCCCCCGCTGCCTGCTGGGGGGCAAACAGTGTCTGGGAAGCCAGAAATAAAACCTCTCCTTCCCTGGAAGCCCTTTGGGTGCTTTATCTGGCCAGCCAGGGGCTCTTGTGCTGCGGATGGTGCTGGCACTGTGCTGGCCCCAGGCATGATGTGGAGGCTGTGCAAGCCCGGGAAGGAGCAGGCGGTGGGCACCGTGGCATCCTCTCTGTGCCCACAGGACCTGCATCCCTGTGGGCCCCATCCTGCACACAAGCTGCTGTGTGGGTAGTGTAGGATGGAGCCCTGCTGCAGGAGCTGCTTTTCTGAGACCCTGTTCCCCCTCCCCAAGCCGCGGGGCAGGGCTGGAACAGCGCCCGAGGAGGGAGGAGCGAGCCTTGCACCCTGCCTCAGTTTCCCCATCCCCTCTAAGCGGGGCGGCCGCTGTCACGGCTGTGATTGAGCCGTGTGGCTGCGGGGACATTGCGGAGGACACGAGGTGGCAGCAGTGGGCTGTGCGCTGGGTGGCTCCCGCGGCCGTGTGTCCCCACGGCCACCTGGGACACGGACACGGCCCCGCCAGCATCCCGGGCCAGGCAGGGCTGCAGCCTCGGAGGGAGGGGATGGCTGCTGCCCAGGGGTGGGACATAAACCCACCCGTTTGCCTTGCTGGGGGTGGGGGGCACCTTTCTCTGGGGTTTCTCTGAGCAGCCGTCCAGGGATGCAGGGAAGGGGGGCAGGGGATGCTCGGGGGTCCGTGTGCTCCCCCTGCCTCTGAGCCCTGGGCTGGAAGGGGTGTGAGGGGGGCTGCGTTGCTGGGGTGGGTAGGAGGGGGCACTCTGGGTGCCCCAGGGTTTACCAGTGTGTGTGCAGGGCCCGTTGGCTTGATGGGTCTGCCAGGCACCCTGGTTTGGGGGTGTGAGCAGGGGGGCACAGGCTGGGGATGCTGCTTGCGTGGGGTCCCTCCAGGGACCTGATCAGCAGGATCAGGCCTGTGGACCCCCAGAGATGCTGTTTGTGTGGCATGGGACAGGCTGGCACCGGGAGATGGGCCCATCTGGGGAGCTGTGGTTGGGCATGTCCCGAAGCTTGAGGAGCCACACTCCTCCCTGGCTGGCTGCATCGTGCCTGGGCCCCTTCCTCCCTGCTCCATCCTCCTCCTCAGCGTGCCTGAGGAGAGGGGCCAGACTCCAGCGCTGCCTTTCTTCCCTCATGCCCTCTCTGTTGCCTCCACAGGGGGTTTTGCATTGGTTTGGAGTTGAGTTTTCTTTCTTATTCCCCTTCTCATCCCAACCACCACCCGCCAAATATAACAACAGCCCCCTCCTTCATCCCACCAGCCTCCCCAAAATAGCTCGATTGATGCTTGCTTCCCTGCAGATGGGGCTGGGGGTCCTGGTGGGGTATTGTGGGTGGCAGGGTCATGCTGTGATGCTTGCTTCCCTGCAGATGGGGCTGGGGGTCCTGGTGGGGTATTGTGGGTGGCAGGGTCATGCTGTGATGCTTGCTTCCCTGCAGATGGGGCTGGGGGTCCTGGTGGGGTATGTGGGTTGCACAGCCATGCTGTGTGGTGTTTCCCTGGTGCAGCATGGCTATGCCACCCACGATGCCACAGTGAGACTTGGCACCTTGTGAAGCAGGACGGTGGCTTGGGACAAGGTGACTCACTGCCTGTTTCTGCATCAAGGCTGAGGCAAAGTCCCCCCCCCTTCTCTGCAGCCCGTCAGCACCTTCCTGGATAAAACAGAGCAATAACCATCCCTGGTTGTTACCCTTCCCTCCCAGGCAGCCAGCAGGCAGGGAGGCTGCTCCAGAGGCAGGGAACAACCGTGTGCTGCTGGTGGAACCCCCCAGCATCCCACCCTGCGGGCAGGGAATAAGGGGGGTGAGGGGGAGTTATACCCAGTGCTGCCAGTTCAGCCTCTGAGTGGTGATGGTGGGAGGGGAGTGCCGGGGTTTGCCGGCTCACCAGGAGCTCACCAGGAGCTCACCAGGAGCTCACCAGGGGCTTGCTGTGAGTACCGGCTACCAGGTGGGGGTGGAGGGATGCCGGTGCGGTGGCAGGAATGAGGACATGGAAAGGAAGGAAAAGAGTGAAGGAAGAGGCGAAGGGAGGGAGGGGAAAAAGCGAGGTCGAAGCGCCGGTGGAATCACAGCAAAAACAGCCGGAAAAAGGAAACGGGCCCTGAAAAGTCAAATAAAAATAGCAGCGAGGCGACCCCAAGTGTGCAGCACATGGGAGTGAGCGCATTTCCTCCGAGGGCAGCGCTGCACGCTCCCTCCTGCCCTGGGGGGGCCGCTCTGATGTGGGTCCAGCAGCCGCTGCTGCCCTGGGCCCCCTCTTTCCCCCCCACCCCACCCTCCCCAGTGCCGTGCCAGGCGCTTGGCAGCCGGTCGGCACCCAGCCAGCCCCCCACCTCGCCGGGCTTGTGCAAGGACTGGGGATGCTGGGGGTGCAGGGGATGCCATGCACACGCCTGGGCACGCTACGGGGCAGGGGGTAGCGTGTGTGTGAAGGCTGCACACGCGTGTGTGAGGCACGAGGGGATGTGCAGCGTGCGGGATGCGCTCGCCGTGCCCTCGGGCGCTGCGCCGTGCTGATCGCCTGGCCAGATGCATCCGAGTCCCGGCTTCCTCCCCTGGCTGCTGGTTTTGCAATCACAGCAGGGTCCCGGGGGAGATGGGGGGCGGCGGCGGGTGCTGCTGGGGCTGCAGGGATGGGAACAGGGGCTGGGGACAGGATGGGGACTGGTGCTCCTTACTGTGCTGCATCCCAACACGGGTGGGGGCTGAGCTGGGAGCAAGCAGCAGACCCAGTGTGCTGGGGCAGCGTGCCAGGGGTCTGTACCCAGGGGCTGTGCAGGGGATGGGGGCTGCTGTACCGCCACGGAGCTGATGCTGGAGACACGTTTTGCCCCTTTGCACAGTCGCTGTCCCACTGAAATGCAGCTGCCCCTGGACTGGAGCAGAGCCGTCACCATCCTAAGGTCCCAGCAGCCCCTCTGGGCAGTGTCCAGGGGGGTCCTCACCCACAGGAACCCCCCACTTCAGTCCTCATCTCCCTCACAAGTAGGGCTGGGGCCCAGTCCCCTGGCAGCCCCGCGCTGGGGGCACTGGCACACGCAGGCTGTGTCTGACAAGGCAGAGCAGCGTTTTGTTCTCTCCCATCTCCCTGCAGCATCGTAAAGCTGTTGAAAGGCCAGATTTACGGTGTGATAAACGCTGGGGGCTCTGCTGAATGTTTTACTGCTCCATCCTTTGGAGAGCGGCTGGTTTGGAGGAGCGGGGAGGCACACCCAGTGGCATCGCTGCCCGGCTCTGGCTGGAGGATGGTGGGTCCCAGATCCAGGGGACAGAGAGGAGAGGGGCTGAGCAGGGCTGTGCCATGGCTCAGGTGGGTCCTGCCACCCCCAGCCATGGGATGCCGGCTGCCTGAGCCCCTCTGGGCAGTGGGAAAGCGCAGAACTCCCTCTCCCCCCCCCCCCCCCCCAGCCTCCTCCCCAATTCATGGGCCCTTTGCTAGTTTTGGAATTATTTGCTGCCCAGATTATGCTGCAGCATGCCGGTGCGCCCGTGCCAGGACATGCCAGCCAAGAGGTGGGCTGAGCCAAATCCCAGCTCTGGGTGCTGTCCCACCCTGCATCCCCATCACCCGCTTCCCCGCTGGGTGCTGCAGGCTGGTGGGTGGGAGGCTGCATCCTCACTGCGTGGGGCTGGGTGATGCTGGGAAGCAGCTCTGCACCGCTGGCTGCCCCTGGCAAGAGGATTCCAGCCTCAGGGATGCCCATGCATGTATATAATGGATATGTACATGCAGGCACATGCATGTACGTGTGTGTGGGCACACGCATGTGCTCACGTGTGTGTGTGCATGTGCAAGCTTGCATGCATGTGTGCATGTAGCTCTGTGTGTGCATGCAGATGCCTGCATGATGCATGGGTGTGTGCATGTGATTCCTTTTCACATCCACTTCCCAAGGGGGTGGCTGCAGCCCCCGGTGCTGCCAGCTCTGTGTGCCTTCCTCCCTGCTGCTGGAGCTGGGTGTTGGAGCCGTCAGGCCTCGGCACAGGGTGGGGGAAGCCAGCAAGCCCGGGATGCCAGGCTCAGCGGGAGCATCGGCTCGTGCCGAGGCTGGATGCTGCGGATCCAGGCCCCGATGGTATCTCAGCTCCCCGGGCGGGCGCTGGCTCCGTCGGCTCTCGACGCCCAGCAGGAGCCAGGCAGCGGGGAGGGGCTGCCAGGACCCTGCTCCCCATCCATGCCGGTGAGCGGGCACACCGTGTCTCCAGCACTGGCACGAGGCACATCCATACCAAGTTGCCAAGAAGCCAGAGGGCTGCCATGGGCTGGAGGGGACTGTGATGCCCCCCACTGCCATGTTCCCCCGGCTCCGCTTCTCAAGCCCGCAGCATCCTGCACCGGGGCCCATTGTTCGGCCGCCGGGGGCTGTGGGGCAGGATTCCTTTGTCAGAGCTCGGCAATATTTTATTCTAACAATTAACCAAACCCGCCCGGGCTCCCGAGCCTGTTTGTGATTATTGGAGGGCGAATTCCCCAGCTTCGCTCCCTCTTGGTGACGGCTCCGCATGGGGCCACGCCGGGGCGGAGGGGATCCAGCCCCGCTCCCACCAGCTTGGGGTTAGGGACCCCCAACTGTGCCAAGAGCCCCCCACTCCTGTGGCCAGCGCTGGGGGGTGTGTGGGGGGGTTTGGTTGCCTCGACCCCCTCGGGAGCCCATGAGCATCGTCGACATTGTCTCCGCAGCAGCAGGATCCGTGGTGGCGCAGGGGCAGCAGTGACTCATGGAGGGGGGGATGTGAATCACAGACCTCCATCTCCGGGCAGGATGCGGCCCTGTGCTTGCAGCTTGCCACATGCCAGCTGTGGACCGCAGGCTTTGTCCTCTGCGGAGTGGAAGCGGCTCGCTGCTCAGGGCGGGATGGGACAGGGATGCTGCTCTTCCTCGGGGCCTCTCAGCTCCCTGGGATGCTGGCACAGCTTTCTCAATCCCAGCTTCGGGGTGGGATGAGGGTGGTGCGGGGCGCGGGTCCCTCCTGCATCCTGGCTCTCGCCGAGGCTCCTCGCTGTGCTTGGGCTGAGTCCTCATCGCTGCTTGCTGTACCAGTGGTAAAAACAGCTGGCATCTCCCTTTGCCATGTATCCCAGAGAGCAGATCACCCAGTGCACGCTATCAAATCCCTACTAAATCCCTTGCCTGGGGCCAGCTCAGCCTGTCTCACCTCACCCTGCTGCTGCGTTTCCACCCTCCAGCCGTAGATGCCGAGTGGTGTGTGGTGGCCAGAGCTGGAGGGAGGCCTTGCTGGGTGCTGCCTTAGGGACAGGAGACTCCTGAGGTAGAGCTGGAGCTGGAGCCGAGGATCAGGGTGGGCACCATGCATGGTGATGCCGCCTGCCAGGAGTGAGACAGCTGGTGCCAGAGCCCTGTGGTGGGGCCATCGGGTTAGCTGGGGGTTATTAGATCCCGGGGGAGACACCCTGAGCAGATTGGTTCTCTGGTTGCTGCCAGGGATGGAGGGGTCTTGGGAGCAGAGAGGGGTGTTTGCAGTCTCAGAGTGGAAGGATGGAGGAGGGACTGGTGCTGCAGTGCCTGCCAGCACCCTCAGCATCTCTTGCTCCCTGTGGGTGGTGGAGGCGAACAGGGCTGACCCCTGAGCTGATGCCCCAGCCCTCACCGTGGCTGCACACATTCCAGTGCCTAAACCTCCTCCCTCAGAGCCAGGCCTCCCTCCTCATCCATCTTGCCCAGCCCCGGGCTCTCAGCCTGATCCTCCATCTTAAAATACAGCGAGTCATGGAAGCAGAGCGGCTCAGGGGGCTGGGCCAGGCAGCGCAGCCGGAGCGCGGTGCCGGTGAGCAGCCCGGCCAGCAGCGACCCCCCGATGGCCACTGCCAGGCCCGCGGCCTGGCACAGCGCCTGCTGGCCTGCACCGCCATCCCCTCCCTGTCCCCACGCTGCCTCCCTGGCGCTGTCCCCATCGGGGGACACCTGGGAGAAGCCGTACTCAGAGGAATCCTTGGGTGCTGCCAGAATGGCCACGACGCTGGCCACGGCGCCGAGGATGCCAGGCAAGCCGTGGAGGTTGTGGATGCCACACTGGTCCCGGAGCGTGAGCTTCCTCGCCAGGAGCGGGGTGAGGAACCTGAAGCCCAGGACACACACCATGGCTGAGAGGCTGCCCAGGGCAAGAGCTGAGGCTGGTGGCACAGCCATGTCAGCCACCGCGCCGATGGCCACCCCACCGGCCAGGCTGCCGTTCTGCAGGTGGCTGGGCCTGAGCTTGCCGTCCTTCTCCAGCAGGCTGGAGGCCACGACGGTGGTCACGGCGCTGGCACTCATGGCCAGGAGGGTGTTGAGGATGGCACGGTGCTGGGCATCGCCTGGTTGGCAGAGGACGGCCACGAAGCTGGGCCAGAAAACCCAGAGGATGAGTGTCCCCACGAGGGACAGAAGGTCAGAGCTGTGTGTTGGGGACTCCTTGGGGTGCACTGGACTCTGCACTGCCCCAAACAGAGCCTTGGACACACCGAGGCCGAAATAGCAGGAGAAGACGTGGATGGTGATGGTGCCCCCCACGTCCAGGATGCCCAGACGGGTGACGATGGCCCACTCACTGGCAAAGTAGATGGGGACTTCACAGGCAGCCACAACAAGGAGCTGGCAGGGGCTGGCTCTCCCCAGGATGGCCCCCACAGAGATAAGCACTGTCACAGCAGCAAACTCAGCAGTGAGGAGGCTGTGGAGATTCAGGTAGACCTGCCCGTGGTGGAAGTGATGGAACAATCCCTGTAGCAGCAGCGCCCATTGCATGGAGAAGTTGAGCAGGAGGAAGTTGTGGGTGAGGGCACTGAGCCCATAGTGGGGCAGGAACGCCAGCAAGAGCCCCAGGCCCACCACCAGCATCACCTGGATGTCCTGGAAGAAGGGGAAGGTGCTGTAGATCTTGCTGGCCACCAAGATGGTATCCTCTGCCTGCGCCGAGGGCTTGTCATAGGTGAAGAAGAGAGCGAAGCAGAGGAGCAGGGCACCCTGGAAGAGCCCCAGGGAGAGGGGCAGGCGGCGGCGGGGGCGGGCAGGGGGTGGCGTGGCCATCCTGGGGCACACAGGAGGGGATGGTGAGCGGCAGGCTGGCTGGGTGCAGGGCAGCAGCCTGGCAGCGCTCACAGGGCGAGCTCTGCTTGCTCCTACCTCAGGGTTTTATGGCCATGGTTAATTTTTAACTGCAGATAGATGTTTATGTGGTAGAAGAGGAGGTTTTTTCCCCCTCCCTTCTTCAAACACAACGCCCATAAATTACCCATGTGGTCTTGTTTGGCCACCATAAAAAGTGGACACGAGGTGGGGTGTGATTTTGAAGGGAACCAAGAAAAACCTCACATGGGTCAGAGAAGGGAGAAGGAGGATCTTCAAGGGGCTGGCCAGGTATGAGGGTACCACAGCATACAGCCCCGTTTAACCCATCCCCATTTCACCCATCTCCATCTGGGGAGTGGGGACCACACCACTGCTACCCCAGAAATGATGCTGGGAGCTGAGATACCCCTAGCTCCTGCTTTGGCTCTCCACCATCCCACCCAGAGATGCTCCAGCATCCTCACACCACAAGCTGATGAAGGTTTTTTCCTCAGGAACTGCCCAGCTATGTGCGAAACTCCATAAAGCTCTGAAATCAAGGCTGAAAAGATCATTTTCTCACAGGTTTGCCTTGGCTTGAATGGCTGGAAATTCATTAACAATTAGCAAGCGAGAAAAACAAAGCCCAGAGCAGCCAAGCAGCTACCCCAAAGTTTCTGGGTTGCTGCTCTAGTGTGACATTTTGCCAGTGAAATGTCTGGAAAAGAAAAAAAAAAAAGAGAGAGAGAGAGAGAAAAAAAAAATAAAAATGAGAGAGAGAACCACAAGAACAAAAGGCAGAAGGGTTGGTAAATATTTGTTCCAGAGAGAAGATATTTTTGTGCTGTCCCTGATCTCAACACCCCTGCCGCGGGCGCTGGCTCTGCGCCGCTCTTCGTCATTGTTACTGGAGGATGAGGCAGGCGAGGGCGCAAAATGGGAAACAATTGTGGAATAATCTGCAGGAGGCTCCTCTGCCAAAGCCTCCCCAGCCATTTTTCAACCCAAAGATGCTGGAAATGAGGGCAACTTATAGGAGGAGGTGGTGCGTTGATGGCAGCGTCTTTAGGGGTTGAGGAAGGGTTGTGTTGTGCCCAAGCCATGGCCAACGGCTGCAGAGGGGTGGTGAGAGGTTGGGGGGGGTGTCATGGGATGGGACCTGGGATGCTTTGACCTTAATGTGTCCCTGCCACATGGCTGGTGCTGCTAATGGCAGCAGGAGCTGCCACAGGGGTCCCTTGCCCAAGGAAACGTGGGGCTGGATCCTGGCAGTGCCATATGGGTCTCTCTGGGGTCGCTGTGGATGGGGTGGGATGGGTGGGCAGGATGGTTCCACTCCTCCTGCCCATGTTCGTGCTGGGGCACAGCCTGACCCCGCTGCCCATGGCTGGAGTTGGCTCCCATTGCCAGCAGCAGGGATGAGGGATGTGGGGGTGAAGGCAAAGCCTCCCACCCCTTGCTGGTGTGAGAAAGACAAAGAAAGGCGTTTCATCCCTGGGACCCCTCACCTGTAGCCCCCTGAATGCCATGCCAGCCTGCCAAAGGGGTTTCAAATGGACAGCTTGGCACAGTAAACCCTCTTTGGTCAATGGAGGGTGAGAGAAAACCCCAGGGTGATGCTTGGAGCAGGCAGCACTCTTGAAATGGAGGGGCTGGGCTGCTCTTAAAGAGCTGGAGGAAGTGTTTTGGCCCCAGGTGAGCAAGGGAGCATCATGTGAGTGAGAACAGGGCTCACACTGGTGTGCCAGACACCAGAGAGCTCACTGCTGTGCTCCTGGTGCTGCACACTTATTCTCTTCCTGCTGCCTTGGAGCGGCTCAGGTCTCCTCTTCCCACTTTGGTTTGGTGCTTTTTTAAGGTGAGGTTAAATAAAATGCTAAAAGAAAGAGCTCTTAAAAAGCAGAGTGCTTCAACCATGTCAAGGTTATGGCACAGTGCCTCCTGTGAGGAAGAGGAGGAAGATGCTGGAGGAGATGTGTCCTCCTGGAGCATCCCAGATCTGCTGGAGAGGACGAGCATCATGTTGGGAGGTGTAGGATATAAAAAGCCCTCCTGGATCTGGCTGTCACCTCTGGAAAGGGGCAGAGGAGCTGAGACATGGGGGTGTTGGGGGGCTCTCACCAGACTCCGCTTGCCAGGTCAATGGATGCTGTGTGGGTGCGTGCAGGGAAGCAGCAGCTTGGGGTCAGGGTGCTGGTCTCCTGCTCAGGGATGGGGTGTTTCAGGAGGTGACACAGCTCCTTATCTCATCTGGGTCAGCAGGTGATAGGGAGTTGCAGACTCAGCAGGATGGCTCTTCTTCCACCTGGTAATCTTGCCCTGGCAGCACTCATGGATCCAGGATGCTTATCCAGGCTCCCAGAGGGGCAGGAACCAACAAAGGAGTTCCTGCACAACCCTCAGCCCCTCTCATCCCTCCCTCCAGCATCCCCCAATCTCCTGCATCTAACAGGGGCCTGGGCCATGCCAGCACATGGGGCATCCACTGTGCCTGGGGCAAACCACCCCCACGCTCCTCTGCTGAGCTGTTGGGTGCCACCATCCTCTTCCCTTGGGAATAAGACCACCCTGTTCAGCTTCCTTGCTTCCTGAACCGGACGAGGTGCAAAGAGCAGCGATGTCCAAGCTCTTCCCGGGGCCAAAGACCCCACTGAAACAGGGGGGAAAACCTCACTGGGGTGCAGATTAAAAAATAACCTTTATGGCACCCATAAAAGAAGGTTGAAGTCTCCAGAGGTCGCCAGGAAGGTGAAAGTCCCCCTGGCCCCAGAGCACCCCCGAGGGCAGCAAATGATTAACCCTGAGGTGCAGGGTGCGCCGGCGGGATGCCACAGTCCTTTTTGGGGAGGACCCGGTGTGGGGGGTAAGGTCCAGTCCCTCCAGTCACATTTTCCAGGCACAAGAGAGTTTTCTTTCGGCACCGAAAGAGCCGGGATGGAGGAAGCATCTGGCGAGGGCTGGGGTGGTGGGGAGGGGACCCATTGAATTCCACCCCCCACGTTCCCCCTTTCACTGTGTGGGCAGTTGTTTTATGGCAGGAGGACTGGGGGAACCATTTTAAGCGTGATCCACGCTGAGACTGCTGGAGGAGTTCCCCACTGAGGGCTGGATACAAAGAAAAGCTGAATTAACCCAGGGTCATATAAGGCAACAGGATCTGACAGATCTGAGCCAATATATGCTGGCAAGAGCCAGTCCATGGCACTGTGAGAAAACACTCCTGCAAATTTAACAAATCCCTATGGTCTAGAAAGTCATGTACAAGAAATTACTAATGAAGTGATCTAGTCATATCTGGATTTCCAGACGTTGGTCATGCTCCCACCGCATCTTGCAGGCCATATAAGTACATGGATCTGAATCCCGGGCGCTGGAGAGCGGTAGGATTGTTCCGATCGTCTTGTCTGACCTCCTGCGTCAGCCCAGGGCTCCCGGTGAGGAAGGGATGCTCAGCCCAGCCCAGCCCAGCCCAGCCCAGCTCAGCTCAGCTCAGCTCAGCTCAGCGGGGCGGCGGCGGCTGGATCCTGCAGCCGCGCTGGGATGGGGTTGGCTAGGCTGGGAGGGGAAGGTTGTGGTGGCACTGGGGGTGGTTGGGTGCTCCCATGATGTAGCAGTGTGCTGGCACCCGGGGATGGGTGCTGGGGATCACTGCTGTGCTGGCTTCATCCCTACGGGGCTGCGGGAGGACAGGCGCCCGGCTGAGGCACTGCGGTGGGGTGGGACTGCTGGCACAGCATCCCTCTTCTCCCCATCGTCCCTTCCAGCTGCTCTTCCAGCCTAGAGCACCCCAAAATTCCCCATTCCTTAAAAATCCCTCCAGCAAGCCACGCTCCCCATGGAGCTACGCCTGGGGTCCCTCTCTGCCCCCTCTGTAGGTCCTAAACACCCACCTGGTGTTGACTCAAGCCAGCAGCGAGCATCTTAAAATCCCTGGTCCAGCTCTGACCCCAGGAGCCCCAGTGCTGGCTGTCAGGCAGCAGGCAGGGAGCCAAGACCCCCCCCATCCTTTTTTCCCCACTCCCCCCCTTCTCCAGCCCCTCACAACCGGGTCCTACCGGGGAAGAGAGGAGGGGGGGGAGCTGACAAAGCTGAACAGACGTCACAGCAGCATCACGAGTGGCCTTCTCCATCTTGTTAGCACATTGTGTAACACAACATGTGGAGGCGCTGGGACCGCACACGCATGCACTCCCCGACAGCCCAACCAAGGGAGGGGGGAAAAGAAGGAGGGAGGGAGAGAGAGGAGAAAAAGCCAACCCAAGAAAAAGAAAAAAAAACAAAACAAAAAAACCCAAAAAAAGAAAAAAAAAAAACAAAAAGAAAGAAAGAAAAAAAAAAAAAGGAAGCAATTTAAGCTTTGAGTCTTTCTCTTTAAAATGTTCTCATGGCTTCATTAGAATCTGCAGCCACAGAGGCTTTGAAGAGCATGGTATAAGGAGTGAAACATCTGGAAAAATTAGGATTAATGAAAACATAATTCCCAAGACTAAAGGAAAGATTAATCCTGCGTTACCACTTGTGTGTTCCACAGCTTTTCCCCAGCTCGTAACACTCAGCTTATTAAATCGCCCTGAGCTGAGTTTTCCTTTTTCTCTCTCCCTCCCCTAGGAGCCCGATGGAAGTGGCTGGTGCCAAAGGGAACCATAACCAACTGTGCTGAGCGGCGCGGGCACGAGGGTGCTGCCTGTCCCCCCACGCCAAGGTGGGCACCCACGGGCCGCCAGAAACATGGGTGGGGGTCCTTGGGTGGGGGTCTTGTGGGATGGGTGTTTTAGGGGTGCTGGGGGGTCTTTGCACTGGGACAATGGGTGCTGTACCCCAGCAGGGCTGCACCTGCTCCCACGTGCGCTCCTGAGCAGGATGGGGCCCAACTGGCTCCTGAGATGGGGGGATGCTGGTGAGGTAAAGAGGAAATAAGGATTGAACCGCCCTGCTCTGCTTTCAGATGCTTGGTGTGGTTTAGACTGATGTGGCCCCGAGGTGCTGGCATCTCTGGGTGGCATTTCTGCGGGTGCTAGGCTTGTCCTGGTGCCGTGCTGTGGCCAGCCATTCTGTGTGTGCTGTGTGTGCTGTGCCGTGCTGAGCCGTGCCATGCTGAGCTGTGCCGTGCTCTGCCATGCTGTGCTGAGCTGTGCCATGCTGTGCCATGCTGTGCTGTGCCATGCTGAGCTGTGCCGTGCTGTGCTGTGCCATGCCATGCTGTGCCATGCTGAGCTGTGCTGTGCTGTGCCATGCTGTGCCATGCTGAGCTGTGCCATGTTGAGCTGTGCCATGCTGTGCTGTGCTGTCCTGTGCCGTGCTGTGCCATGCTGTGCTGTGCCATGATGAGCTGTGCTGTGCCATGCTGAGCTGTGCCATGCTATGCTGTGCTGTGCTATGCCATGCTGTGCCATCTTACATTCTGTGCCCACGCTGGCACCACCCTCTGATCCAGAAGCCAATTTAGGGCCAGGCTTTGAGCAGGGCACTGGGATGTGCCAGCCCCATGCCAGCTCACTCTGCTGGGCTCTGGGCTGCTGAGCACCAGGGGCTCATACTGGCTGTGCCAACCCGAGCTTGAGCCCCCCAGACAGGGCTGGCCTGGGGTCTTGGGCTGCCCTGGAGCAGAGCTCTGCCAAAAAGCTGGGGAAGATGCTCTTGGGTAACAGACCCTTTGTCCCTGTAAAATACTGCAGCAAATTTCTCTTTAATTGGGGCAGTGATGCCACTGGCAAGTAGCACATGAGTGCAAGCACTGGTTTGGGGAGGGGGGGTGTCACATCCGATCTTTGTCCCTGCAGCTTCAGCACTGCAGATGCTCATTGACAAACACTGATGGGGTTGGGGTTGGAGCACGTCTCTCCACGGACCAGGCAGCACTGCAGCCCTCTGTGGCGTGGTGCTTCTTGAGAAGAATAAAAGCGAGCAGATTCCACTGCGTTATGTCTTCATCCATCCCATGCCGGGTGTGGGGAGGCCAGGCAATGCCAGCTCTGCACAGAGGCAGCTCTGCAGAGCAGCCCTGCACACACAGCTCTCCTGCCAGCAGCTCTGGCTGGCTGCTGGTACAGGACCCGTCCTGCTGCAGCCCCTCATGGGGACCAGGATGCTCTGGAGGGCTGGAGGAGCTTCATGGGTTGGGGATGGGGAGTAGCACCCCCTCATCCCTGCCAGGTACTCCCCACTCAGCCCTCAGTGGGGACACCCAGATGAAGTCTGCACCTTCTCCTCACCAGGGCTGTGGCTGCTGGAGCTGGAGGTGTTCGCCCCATGTGTAGGACAAAGCTCATTTGCCCCACACATGGGGAGAGAAGGGCTTGTTTGCTCCACACACAGAGGAAAAGGGCTCATTTGCCCCACACCTGGGAAAAAAAAGGGCTTGTTTGCCCAATGCACATAGCAAAGGAAGGGTCTCCCTGGTGACATGATGGGACCCTGCTCCTTCCTTCCCACCCTGCCGCTCTGCTCAGCGTTCCCCCTTGTTTTCCAGGGAGGAAACCAGCATCCTTGCTAATCATCCCATTATTTATTTATTTATTCTCTATTTTTTTTTTCCCCCCTTCTATTCCCTGTGCCTGTGTGGAACAGCAGGGCCCAGCTGGAGGGGAGGTTGGGGGGCAGCAGTGGGTGCCGGTGGGTGCCTGTCATCCATCCACAGTGGGACAATGTCGGCGTATTGTGTGAGCGAGGAGGAGATGGATGAAGGTCACATCCTGCCACTCTTCCGATGCCCAGCACCAGGAAAAAGCTGCTCTTTGTCAATACAAAAACAAACAACCAACTCTTCCCCCCCCCCCCTCCATTTACCCCCCTGCCCTGAAGAAACAACAACAACAACAGCCCCGGCGGTATCGGAGCCACCTGCTTGGGGAAGTGATTTCTCATATAGGCAGGAAACGGGGGGTCTAATTAAATCTGGGGTCAAGAACATAAAGGGAGAATGAAGTTTATTTAGGAACCCTTGAGCAGGGCTGGAGGGGTGGGAGGGGAATGCTCGGCAGGGCTGCGGGTGCCTCGGTGGGATGGTGTTTTGGCAAAGCCTGGGGAGGATCTGGGGGTATTTTGGCCCTGGGCTGGGTTGCAGGGCATCACCTTCCTCCCACTGTCACGGGGAGGATCTGGGGGTATTTTGGCCCTGGGCTGGGTTGCAGGGCATCACCTTCCTCCCACTGTCACGTTGCCCATGTCCCCCTCCTCCCAGTGCTGCAGGGGCATGGTGGTGGCAGCTCGGTCCTTGCCAGGGCAGGGGTGTGCCGGGGGAGTCCCTGCCATCCGTCCCCATTGCCCACGGGTGGAGAAAGGAGTCCAGGGAGCGTCATGCTCAGACCTACAAGAGTGTCCCCAGCCTTCAGCGAGATCATATGAGGTTCCTGTTTCACAAGACAGAGGATGGCATTTCCATTGTGCTCGCCGGGGATGTGTTGCAACGGGGCAGCCGCTTCCATCCTTTGTCCTCCTCCCCACAGAGGAGGAGTCTCAGCCTCTGCCAGGGTGACCCGTCACACCCTGGCCCCCCTTGTCCCCCCTTCCAGCAACCAAATTCAGCTCTGCTGGCTGCAGCAGCCCTCCCCGGCGAGTCCCGGCCTCAGCCATCGCCTGCATCGCTGTCACCCAAAGGTGCCCCCTTGCTGACACCACACCAGGTGTCCTTGGCCCGGGGGGTCCCCAACAGCTGCGGGTACACACCATGAAGGTGATGCCCCATCTTAAACTGCTGCTGGCATTCACCTTGGGGTGCCCAGGCTGCCTCTGCTTCAGGGTTCCTGCCTAATTTCCACAAACAGAGGGGCCAGACCCCCACTAAAGAACAACTGTGGATCCCCAGGCACTGGTGGCAGTCCTGCCTCCCCTGGGATGATGCCACTGTCCCAGCCCCACTCCTCTGCCTGCAGTGGGCAGCTGCTGGCTTTTAGGAAGCGCTGCAGAAACCTTCTCCTGCACATCAGGAGCTCCCAGCCTGGACCCGCTTTCTATTCCCAACTGGGCCCAACACACCGAGTATAAAGTAACAGAGCATTGTTACAGAACATAATTAAAACCCAACAAAGAGGCAAGCAGCAGCTGGAAGGGCTGAATTGGAGCAAGCCAGGCTGGCTGTAACCCTTTGTGGGCAGGCAGTGCTGCGTGCAGGGCTGTGGGGTGGGCAGGGAGCTGGCATCCTGCATCCCAGCTCTGCTCTCGGTGCCTGCAGCGGTGGAAGGGGAGGTGACAGGCTCTGAGCATCCCTTAGGCAGGACTGGGAGTAGACTGTGGGTTGGATGGGGAATGGGTCCCACTGGGCAAGGGGGGAGCTCACAAACCAACAGGGCTTTTACCCAGGCTGTAGGGATGCTGAGGGGGACCCGAGTTTGTGATGAAAGATGGGATGTGCAACCCAAGGAGCACAGAGCCTGGGGGCTGCCCATTTGGGCAGGGAGAAACCTAATGAAATTCAACAAAAGCAAGTGGAGAGTCTGGCATCTGGGGAGGAATAACTGTCTGTATCAGTACAGGCTGGGGGGAGCTGCTGGAGAAGAGCTCTGTGGAGAAGGACCTGGGGGTCCTGGTTGATGACAGGGTGGCCATGAGCCAGCAGTGTGCCCTGGGGGCTGAGAGAGCCAGTGGGATCCTGGGGGCATCAGGAGGAGTGTGGCCAGCAGGTCACAGGAGGGGATCCTCCCCCTCTGCTCTGCCCTGGTCAGGCCCCACCTGGAGTGTTGTGGCCAGTTCTGGGCTCCCTGGGATCAAACAGCCAGGGATCTCCTGGAGAGAGTCCAGAGGAGGCTATGGAGATGCTGAAGGGCCTGGAGCATCTCCCCTGGGAGGACAGGCTGAGTGAGCTGGGGCTGTTCAGCCTGGAGAGAAGAAGACTAAGGGGGGACCTGATCAATGGTTATCAATATCTGAAGGATGGGATGCAGGGGGACATGGCCAGCCCCTTCTCAGTGTCTGTGGGGACAGGACAAGGGGCAATGGCTGCAAGTTGGAGCATAGGAAGTTCCCCACCAAGATGGGGAAGAACTTTTCCCCAGTGAGGGTGAGGGAGCCCTGGGCCAGGCTGCCCAGGGGGTGTGGAGTCTCCATCTCTGGAGAGATTCCAGCCCCGTCTGGACGCCGCCCTGTGCAATATGAGCTGGGGAGCTGCTTTGGCAGGGGGTTGGACCCCAGGAGCTCTGGAGGGCCCTTCCCACCCCTGGGACTCTGTGATTCTGTGATCTCCATCCCCATCCTGCAACAAGGCATCCAGCACCTTCTACAACCACCGATGGGACTCAGGTGCCACCCACCACACCGGGCAGGTGTCCCCTCCCCTCCAGCCGCATCCCACCACTGAGCAGGGTACAGGGGGGGCAGCAGCACAGGGATGAGGACGCATCCCCAGCCGTGGGCCTCGCTCCAGCTGGGCGCTGTTTTGTAAGGACTCCTGGGCCTCTGTGGTGCAGAGATAAGCCCAAGAATTCACCGTCGGTTCCAAATATCCCGTCCGCTTCCTCCCGCCGTCCTCGCCGCCGCTCCAGCCCGCTTGTCTCATTTCCGCAGCAGCGTGCTGGGGACAGCTTCCTGTTTTCCCCCCGGCCCTGGGGCGGTGGCGGGGGGCTGTGGGGCGCGGGGAGGAAGGGCAGGACAATGGGTGCAGGCAGGGACGGGCAGCTGCCCACCTCCCCGCCTGGGGGGTTGTGCTAGGGGTGAAGGAGGGGGGTGGTTTGGCGGCTGTGGTTCCTCTGTGGCTGGGGATGGGGCTGGGAGGGAGGGGTCGGGAGGGTGGTTGTGGGGCTGGCAGGTGGTAGTGGTGGGGATGTGGGTCCTGGGCTGTGCTGAGATTGTGGATGGGGTTTTCTTTCCTGGCTGTTTTGTTTTTTTTCTCTCTAAGGACTTCGCTGTAAATCAACCCAAGGTCCCTCCAGAGCATCATTTCTGTGCCACAGTGGGGGACAGCAGCTGGAGGAGTGTGTCCCCCTCAACCCCTGCCCCCTCCACCTGGGCATCGCCCCAGTGTGAGAACAGGGATGGAGCTGGGTACCACTGCTCAGCCCAGGTGTGGTGGAGAAAAGCCCTGGGTGGGAGCACCCCGGAGAGATGAACACAACACCCCTCCCCACCCCACCAAGGCACTTTTCAGGATCCCTCCAGTAAAACCACCCACCGCAACACCCCCCAGACACAGCGTGGGAGAGCAGCATCCCCACGGGACTTCCACTTCCCAGGGGTCGTCTGGGGAGGGGGTGAAGGGGGTTGGGGGCAGGATGCTGCTTCCCCATCCTAAATCACAGCCCCAGGAAAAGTGGGTGCAGCTTGCAGGCTTTGCTTGCTCTGAGCCCAGCATCATCCTGCCACAGCCGGGACCAGCCAGCGGGTAACCCCGTGTCCCCCTCCCCTGCTTTTGGGGAGGGGAGAAGCCTCTTGCCCCCCAGCTCTGAGGCCGAGTGTGAGTGTTTACCCGCTGCCTTTCTCACCACTCGCAGCGTGGCAGGAGTTATTCAGGGGAGGGCGGAAGCAAGAGCAGCAACTGAAACAACAATGAAGAGGAAACGGAGCTCGAAAACTTCTCCGTTCATAAATCAAGTGAACTGCAGGTGATCCCCGGGCAGGAGCGAGCCAAGGCAAAGACACGGCTCAGCACGGCCCAGGACCCCAGCCCCCACCCAGGCAGGGGTGGAGGGACGGCCAGGGTGCACTGGGACTGGCTCTGGGAGGTGCTGGGGTTGGTGTTTGTGTCTCCAGGGCTGTGTGCTGGGGGCTTTGGGGCAGGAGAGGTGTGAGTATCGCTGGGGTGGTTGTGATTGTAGGTAAGGGAGGCTGGGGGAGAGAGAGGAGTGAAGCTGTGCTGGGGGGAGCTGCTGGCTGGGTGGGGGGCACACACACACCCCCCCGTGCTCACCCACCTGCCTGCATCCCAGCCTGGGAGAATCACCAGAGAGAGCAGCCAGCCCTGGGACACAGGGTCTGTGCCACAGCCATGCCCTGTCCCCTTGAGGCAGGCAGAGCTGGGGGGGCCGTGGCTATTGGGGTGCTTGAGTTGGAGCAGAGCGATCCCCCAGCTCTCTTTTCATCCTCTGCAGCTTCACACTTGCTTTTTTGGGGTGAAATGCATACTTTTTGGGGCAGAGGAGCCAGTAAGTGAGCATGGCTCCAGCCTGTGGCGATGCCATGGGAGATGCTGGGGTTAACGAGGGATGACCCAAGTGGTGCCCACTGCATCGGGATGGGGCTCCTCACTGGGATGTCATAACAGCTTTTTCCTTAGGAAAAGGAGCTGCTCCTAGGTGCTGGCAGCATCCCTGTGTGAGCTCGAGGTGGGCATAGGCAGAAAACAGCTTCTCCCCACAGCCAGGTCCTGCAGCATCTTGCTGTGGGTGAGAAGGGGACCAGTTTGGACAAACCTGTGTGTTTCCTTCTCACTGTCCCCTCTTTGCCAGCCCCCATGAACTGAGACCTGATCTCGGGGATACAGAGAAGGGACTTGTGCTTTTGGGATCATTGGATGGCCCCAAGGACCAGGCTGGGGGCAGCAGGCTGAGCCATTCCGTGGAGGAAAGGCTCTGGTCATGATCCCCATGCTGGGAAAGCCAGGCAGGATGGTGTGTCCCTCTCTGCTGCTGTCTGTCCGCCCTTCTGCCATTTCCTTGTCATCTTGTCTTTGGGCAGAACTGGAACAACTGGGAGCCCCCCCGTAAATAACTCCTGTGTCTTTAAGCTGTTTTGTACAGTACAAGAAAACGCACTCGTTGAATTACAGCTTTTTAATCAAATACATGTAACCATGTCACTTCAAGTGCTCGGGAAAAGCAGGGGGAGAAAAACCCAACACAATTGGAAGAGCAAGAGATTAAAACCAGCTGCTCGCTTACCCCCACCACAGTTAATAGTTTTTGAATGTTCTGAATGAGAGAGAAACCAGAGCCAAGCTCCACTTTCATGTCCATCTTTCTGATGGGGCTCTGTCAAACTGGGGGAGCTGGGCAGCCTGGCACAGCGGCAGGGGATGCAGGGGATGCAGGGGACATGGGAGGGCTGTGCTCGCCTCTCCTGCTGCTCCTCCTGTCCTCTGAGGGTTTCTCCCTGTGGTGATGGAGATGTGGGAGCGCGTCCTCTGCCTGTAGCTGGAGCAGCGCAGCCCGGCTGGGACCCAGGCTGGAGATACAAGCACAGGTTGCCCAAGCCCTGCAGCAGTGAGGGATGCTGTCCCAGGACATCACCATGTCATGTCGCACCCCTGACACCAACATCTTCCACTACACCTCCTCCTTCCTGCAAGTTCAGCATCGCTGCTGCCATAGCTCATCCCCCACGGGCACCGAGGCGCCATGGTGCCCACAGCATCTCTTCCTCTCAGCCTGCCAGCACAGTTCCCCCATGCCACATCCCCAAGCCCCATTCCATCAGGGCACACATGCCAGGACCACCTCGATGTCTATCTCCGGCCTCGCTGGCCACCGACACCCCCTCCCCTCCCCAGCACAGCCAGCCAACCACCCCGAGCTGTGCAGTTCCCCCTGTAACGTGGACCAACGCTCATTAAGCGTGAGGCAGAGACCACCAAATATGTCAAAACACACTTAAAATTTATTGTTTCATACCATAGGTTTGAGTCTCTTGAACACCAGCCAGTGTTTCTCTCTCTCTCTGCGATGGGGCCTATCTGCTGTCACCGACGCTTCGTATGTATGTATAGCCTGCCTGCTCTCTGCCTTCTCTCCCCCCCTTCCCCTTCTTTCTTTAAATGAAAAATACAAACAATTGATGGAAAATGTACATTTGTTCCATATGGGACGGTCGGAGCGTGGAGAGGAGCCAGGAGAGTCATTTTTAGGCAGGCTCCTCTCTCCAGCGGATGGCTGGACGGCTTCCCAGAACGGCCCCGCGCGGCCTGGCCTGACTCTCCTGACGAGCCTCAGACAGTCTGGGACGCTCCCACGCCGCCGGGGGGACGACGATGTGATTCAGCTCCCTGCTGGGCTCACCCCTCCTCCCTTGGGAGCTGCTGAGCATGGGAGGAGGGAGAGGTTTCCACTGAGACCCCTGCAATGGCCCAGGAGGGTTGAGCTCAGCTGCACGGCAGGTGATGGAGAGGCTTGCTTTGCAAGGGAGGTTGAGTTAGGCTTGTTGGGTTGAGTTAGGTAGGTGAGGTTGGGTTTGTTGGCTTGTGTTGGGTTAGGTTGGGATAGGTTGATTGGCTTGTGTTGGGTTAGGTTGGGATAGGTTGATTGGGCTGTGTTGGGTTAGGTTGGGATAGGATGATTGGCTTGTGTTGGGTTAGGTTGGGATAGGTTGATTGGGCTGTGTTGGGTTAGGTTGGGATAGGATGATTGGCTTGTGTTGGGTTAGGTTGGGATAGGTTGATTGGGCTGTGTTGGGTTAGGTTAGGATAGGTTGATTGGCTTGTGTTGGGTTAGGTTGGGATAGGATGATTGGCTTGTGTTGGGTTAGGTTGGGATAGGTTGATTGGCTTGTGTTGGGTTAGGTTGGGATAGGTTGATTGGGCTGTGTTGGGTTAGGTTGGGATAGGATGATTGGCTTGTGTTGGGTTAGGTTGGGATAGGTTGATTGGGCTGTGTTGGGTTAGGTTGGGATAGGTTGATTGGGCTGTGTTGGGTTAGGTTGGGGATAGGTTGATTGGGCTGTGTTGGTTAAGCTTGGTTAGGATGTGTTAGGCTGGGTTGGTTAGGCTAGGTTGGGTTGCCTTCAGTTGAGTTGGGATACCCTCGGTTAGGCTGGTTTATTTTGGGTTGTGTTGGTTGATTTGGAGTGTGTTGTGTGTGATGTTGGGTTAGGTTAAGGTGTGTTAGTTGTGTCGGGCTAGATTGTTGCATTGGTTGTACTGGGTTGTGTTGGGTTGAGTTGGGTTGTGTTGGGTTGAGTTAGGAGAGCACTTCTGACCCTTTGCATGACCCTTTGGCCCCTGACTGTATCTCAGCACTGCTGGCTCAGCACAAAGTCTCTCTCAGGGATGTCCGTGGGCTCAGCTAAGCTGAGAGCCACTGGGGAGAGGAAGCCCCCAAACTCCCCCATGACTCATGCAATGAGGACTGAGCCTTTATGGTCTGGAGGGGACCCCAGCATGGGGTAGGGTGAGAAGATAGGTGATGTAGAGCTGGTGGTGGGCCAAAGGTGAGGTGAGGAGGATGAGAACACAGGGTGGGGGTGATGCTGGGAGCTGGAGGAGCACAGCCAGCTCCACCGGTGATGGCCAAGCTGAACTTTGCAGCAAAGGAAATGCTAAAAGCCCCGAGTTCCAGTCTGTGCAGCCTTCCCAGGGCACATTAAGGACTCCTTGCTGGCTTATTTTCTTTTTCTTTCACAAAACCTGTAAGATTTATGATGCCATGGCCCCAGCTCCCTACCAGCAGCTGCCTGGGGCAGCCGATGGAGCAGTGCTCAGGGTTCCTGCCAGCCCTGGGCAGCCCCAGCTGCTGGGAAACAGCTCTGGAGCAGAGCTGGGGGGAGCATCCATCATCACCCCGAGCTTCTCTGCTGCCCAACCCGCTGCTCAGGGCACAGCCACAGAGGAAATGGTGCCTTTCCTGTCCTGCAAGGAGTGCTGAGATTTCCAAACATTTCCTTTCCCAAACCAGGCTGCACAACACCACGTTGGGGAAGGGTTGGGAGCTTTGCTTCTGCTCAGTCAGGAGAGGTTGTGCAGGGAACCTTCCAAACCTTTCTTCATATTTCACAGCCTTTTCCCTTGGGTTCCCCTCTACAACAGTTACATCTCAATATGGTTTGGTCCCTTCTGAAAAAAACCTGGAAAGCTGTTGGGTTGTTTTTTTTTCCAGAGCTCTTTTTTTTGCAAGTCAGGAAATGTTTTGGAGCCATTTCCCACAAACAGGTTTGGTTTTGATAAATCTTCATTATATATATATATATATTTTTGTGGAAAAGAAGGGGTGGTGGGGGGGAACATCCCATGGATAAAATGGATAAAAAAATCCTATGCATAAAATGGATTTAAAAATCCAATGGATAAAATGGATAAAAAATCCTATGGATAAAATAGATTAAAAATCCTATGGATAAAATGCATAAAAGATCCTATGGATAAAATGGATTTAAAAATCCTATGGATAAAATAGATAAAAAATCCTATGGATAAAATGGATAAAAAATCCCATGGATAAAATGGATAAAAAATCCCATGGATAGCTGTAGAGCAGCTGCCTGGTGCCATGGGTGGGGAACCAGCACCCTCAGCATCTTCCTGTTGCCACTGATGTCCCCACTGCAGGGATAAGCACCCAAAATACATGGACCAGGAAACTAACTCCCCTTTAACATCCTAGATGGGATGACTTCACGGAGGCTGTGCACCCATGGGTGTGTGTTGGCATTCCCTCCTATCCGATGTGCTGGGATGTTTTGGGTGTCCCAGAGCTGCCTCCAGTGGGTCCCTCTCACCCCTGGCTCCTCCTCAGGTTGGGCCTGGGGGCGGTGAGCCGGCAGCTCAGCATCCCCAGGCTGCCACATGCTGTTTTAATATTTAGGTGATGTCATCGAGCGCTCCGTAACGCCGTAAAAAACCAGAGCCTCTATAAACCTGAGCAGGGAACCTCCAGCAGAACACACACAGGGCACAGGGAGCGCAGGGAGACAGGCAGGGAGACACGGGTGTCCACGGGTGTGCACACACATGGATGCACACACATGGATGTGCACACATGGATGTGCACACATGGATGCACACAGACATGGATGCACACAGACATGGATGTGTCTGCACGCACATGTGTGCACACACATGGATGCACACAGACATGGATGCACACAGACATGGATGTGTCTGCACACACATATGTGCACACACATGGATGCACACACATGGATGCACACAGACATGGATGCGTCTGCATGCACATGTGTGCACATATGTGCACACACACGGATGCACACACAGACATGATGTGTGTGTACATGTGTGTGCACACACATGGATGCACACACAGACATGGATGCATCTGCATGCAGGGAGACAGAGGAATCCACACGTGTGCACACACATGGATGCACACACAGATACAGATGCATCTGCACACACACATGTGTGTACATGTATGTGCATGCACATGGATGCACACAGACACATATGTATCTGCACACACATGTGTGTACACACTCATGCACACACATGGATGCACACACAGACACTGATGCATGTGCACACACACACGTGTATACACATGTGTGCACACACATGGATGCACACAGACATGGATGCATCTGCACACACACGTGTGTACACTCATGTGCATGCACATGGTTGCACACACATACATGGATGCATCTGCACACGCACATGTGTGTACACGTGTGTGCATGCACGTGGATGCACACAGACATGGATGTATCTGCACACACGTGTGTACACACACACGGATGCAGATACAGACTCACACACATGCTGATGCACACAAAGGGATGCACACACATACTTACACACATGGAGATGCACACACGTGGCTACACACGTGCATACATGCACTCAAACACGTGCAAGGAGATGCCCAGGGATGCACACACACAAATGCATGTGCACGTGGATGCAGGCAGTGATGCACATGCATGCAGATGCACTCAGGGGTGCACGTGCACATGTTGGTACCCACAGAGCCACACGTACACGTCTACACACTGATACATGGGGATGATCACAGATGGATACACATGGGTGCACACACACATGGGTGCACACACACAAGGTTGCATACACACACCCCCCCTGACCCCCTCCCTGGTGTGCAGCACAGCAATAGCTGTGTTGGGAGGACCAGGGTGGGTGTTCACAGGGCACACACTGCCCTGGGCCTGGTGGCACTCACATATGTCACGACAAGTGGGGATCTCTGCAGGAGCAGCCCTGGTGTGGGGGTCAGCAAGCCTGGGGGTGTCTACCACCCCATAGCTCTGGGGGATGTGGAGCAGATGGCATCCACCCATACAGCCCAGGCAGGTCCTGGCTGTGCCTCCCCCTCTCCCTGCCCTTGCAAACCATCCCAGAAGAGCCTGGTGGGATGGGCCTGTCAGGTTTTACATATACCTGTCAAAAACCTTCTCCATATTTCTGCCGTAACGACCTGCTAAGAGCCCCTCACTCCTCCTCTCCAGTCCAAAACCATCAGGCCCGGAGCTTTGGAGAGATTAAGTCATAAAAATCGGAAGGGGCTGCGTGGTAACAGCTCCAGCCTGAGCCATAACGGCAGTGAAATCATCCCCAAACTATTTCAGCCCTGTCCATTTCCAGTCCCACGTCACACCTGAGCCACCGGCACGCAGAGAAATAAAACGCTGGTGGATGGTTTCCTGGCCCCAGCATGAGTGTGTGGGGATGGGGGCAGGGAAAGGAGGTGATGTTAGGAATAAAAAGGCTCACCCCGTGCTCAGAGCTGGCTGTCTCTGCACAGTCCTGGTGCCTGAGCAGCTCAGGATGTGTCCCAGCCAGGCAGAGGGATTGCTGAACTCCCATGGGCATGGCTGGAGCATCCCGACCCTTCCCCAGCTGGGCTTCCCGACCTGTGGTTTGCATTAACTGATCTCAAGCTGAGCAAACCCACGTGGCAAAGCCCAGTGAGGCTGGGAGAGCGCCCATTTAGCATCAAATCAGTGACTGGCAGCTTGGTTGAAGCTCATCAAGGAGCCAGCACCCCTTGCAGTGCCTGCCCGGTGTCTGCTCTCCCTACAGGGATGGACCAGCCCCCGTGAAACCAGCCCTGTCAAACCTGGGTCTGGGGAGGGACAAATACTGCCCTGGCCCCAGCTAAAATATGATGCTGTGCCTCTGATGCAGCAGGAAGGTGACTGCAGGCTGGGTACCAGGCACACGCTGCCTGCTCAGGGGTGAGGCTGGAGGAACAGCCCAAGTTTGGGGCACTTCTTGATTATCATAATGGCAAAACATCAGGTTTAGGTGAAAAAGGCTGTGTGGAAACCCTGAGTGCTGGGGGGAGGCAGCATCCCCCAGGTCTGGCACAGGTCCTTCTGCCTGCTGTTATCTGACCCAAACTCACACTCCTGTTCTCTTCCTCTCTCTCCTTTTCCTTCGTTCTCATTTCCCCGTGACCCGGGAGCCAGCGAGATGGGGCAGCAGCACATTGTTCACAGCCTCGATGGCAATTAGGCTTTATTATTAATAAAAACACCCAGGGCTGAGCTAGGCAGGAGGGTTTGGCAGGGCCCTGCCTGCTTTTGCATCGAGGAGAGCCAGGGCTTCGCTGGCAAACACCGCACGGCGTGAGAGCGGTGCAGACCTGCGGAGCTGAAATCTGGTGCTGGTTCTCAGTGACCCAAAGGGATGGGTGGGCATGGTGGGTCCTTGAAAATCACCCCAGCACCACTTGGTGCTTTTGCAGTGATGCAGCAGCCGAGGTTGCAACATGGAGCATCCCTGGATATTTATGGATGGGAGCGACCACCCGCTGCCCCATGGTTTTTGGTCCAGGTACCTACAGTGCCTGCAGTAGCATCCCTGCACATGAAGCAGGGAGACCCCCCCTGCTCCCCACCCAACCCAACTGTTGTCAACAGTTTTGCAGCACAGGTGCTTTGAGCAAGCTCCAGCCATGCCCAGCCATGCTACCAGTGTCAGCAAGCACCCAAAAACGGGGCACGCCGGACCCAAATTGCTTCAGACCAAAGAATTGCAGCCAAACCTCCCCCCCAAGGATTTCTAGCCATCCTCTGAGATCAGAGGCGAGCTGGCACAGCCTGAGCCATGGGGAAAGAAGGGAATTTCTACTGCAGAAAAATGACTTCACATTTCCTCCATGATGTGACCCGCTGCTGGCTCCCCCAGGCACTGCAGGGCAGCTGGGCGAGGGCCGGCGTGCACATGGCTTCTTCCAACCTTGGGAAGTGATTGCATCCTCTCCTGGAAGATACCTGGAAGCTTGGGGGGGTGGGGTGGGGGGCTGGAAAATAAAGTCAGGACTTCTTTTTAACCCTCCCCCCCTCTCCTCCCCATCCTCCCCATCTCCTTCCTCCCAGGCTGCTTTGGGGATGCAGAGCGGGATGGAGCCTATAGACGGCTGCTTCCTTTCATAGTCATGGGCGGCACAGGATGCTTCTCATTTTGTGTTGTGTTTGTTTGCTGCAGAGCGGGTTCTGGCACCCGCCGGGCGCCCGCCAGCCCTCCCGTGTAGGTAGTGAGGTCATTTTTCCATGTATTTCCCCCCCCCTTTTTTTACATACTGTATATGGAAAGACAATGAAGTGTGGCGCTGGCGTTGAACGGGAACACGTCGCCAGCCCCCAGAGTGGTCCCGTTTTATTAGCGCTTCGCCTTCAACAACAACACCACCACCACCACCCCCCCCCCAAAAAAAAAAAGGAGTGAGTCAGGATTTAGTCCTGTTAACACTAATGTGAGTTTAATTTAGGAGAAGCTTGAAAATTAATGTCATTTGTTAAATATCCATTTCCCCTAAAAGGCAATTCTTTGCCAACAACAACAACAACAACAACAACAAAAAAACCCCAACCCCAACCCTTCTTCTTCTATTCATTGGTGTTGGGGTTTGGGTGGGTTTTTTTTTTTTTCTAAAATAGCCTTTTTTGGCAATATCAGCCTGGTTTAAATCACTCGGCGTTCAAGGAATGGGTGCCACCGGGGTTTTAGACAACAGATTGTCGTTTCTCCTTTTCAAATGGAATGAAACAAAACAAAAAAACCCCCACCCTAATACTGTAAATCCTAAAGAGATTCACAGGAGGGGGATGAAGCTCCAGCAAAGCACCGGTGGGTCTGAGCAGGGTCAAGCCGGGCATGGCAATGGCTCGGCAAGATGCGCCGGCTGCTGGAGCTGGGAAAGAACTGGGGAGGGTTGGAGGTTGAAGGGCTCTGGCACAGGGGGTTTTCTTCCAGCTCCCAGGACTAGAGGGAAGGCATTGGAGGAGCCGGGTTCTGGTTTTGGGGGGTTTCACAAGAAAATGGGGTGAGCCCTGAGGACCACGCACGGATGCGCTGGCAGAATAATAACCACACCAAAGCTCGTTTCCAAGGAGGATATCACATGTTTTATTACATCTTAATCTGAGAACAGCTGCTTTGCCTGCAGAGCACATCTCTGGGTGGTGCAGTGCCGGGGGTGGGTGGCCACCAGCATCCCATCCCGGTGCTGCCGGAGCCGCCGTCCAGCGCTGAGCTGACACGGAGCCCGAGGTGGCTGGTGGGGCAGGCAGGAGGCAGCCTGGAAATTAATACATTTGCCAGGTTGTCAAAACATGAATCAACGGATCCTGAAATCTGGAAATGGTTGGGACAACATGTATTTGCGGAAAATATGTGTTCACACAACAAGCACACAAGATGGGAGCAATTATATGAAGATGTTTTAATAATTAACCAGTATAAAACAGTTTGCTCTCCATACAGTTCTAGACAATAAAAGTGTTTGCAGTCATATTTTTCTTTTGTACAAAATTCCAGTCAATTGTTCCACAATATTTACATTGTCGTTCCCTTTTCACAAAATATCTCCTTCCCCTCCCTTTCCCCCTTTTTTTTTTTATTTAAAAAAAGAAAATCCAGCTTTGCTACATAAATGCTTTAGATCTCATGGATACCCCTTGATTTATTTTTTAAAAGTCTAATAAAAAAAACACCCCCAACAACAACCCAAAAGACATTAAATACCATTTTATATATAAAAATGCTTAGTAAAAATATAGTTTTGTTGCCCAATTAAAATATATTGCTGAGAATACAGTAAAAACTGTCCTAAAGCCAACACCTAATGGGCACCGATTCTTTAACGGCCCTGGCAAAGTCTTCCTAAAAGTTTCCCCACACCCCACACCCCCAGCAAGTTTGCCTGCCCTTGGGTTCAATACTGGGGGCAGGTTGCTTGGGCTCGTCCTGGTGGTGGTTGTTTCAGGCAGGATTTACTGGAATTGGCTTAAAAATGCCCCTTGGAGCTGGAGGGAGCTACAGCTATGCCCTGCCGAGGGCTGGAGCGGGGAGCATGGCAGGCAGGGTAGTGCTTGGGAAAGGCAGCTATCTGTGTTATATAGTTATATGGTATAAAGGTGAGTTCAGCATGTTTTTCTCTCTCTAAAAAAAAAAAAAAAACCAAACCCCAAACAAAACCCAAATAAAATCAAATTTAAAATAAAAAGAACACCCCAACCAAACGAAAGAAAGCGATGCATTTAATGAGATACTCTAAATACGATGGAGCTCGTGGTTAAAGGAGGATGGCTTTTTGGCTTTTTTAGGGGAGAGGCGATGCTTCTCCCAGTGAGACGTTGTCTGGCAGGGCCAACCTAACCGGTGATGCAGGGGCTATAGTAAACAGCACTGCTGGCATCGGACAAGGCGGATATCAAGCTGCTCTCCTCGCAGGAGATGCTCCTAGGAGTCACTTTGGACAGGGAGACATGGTAAGGGAGTCCCGAGGCTTCGGGACGAGTCCTGCTCATGTTCAAATACTGGTCAAACTCATTGCGGTCAACGTCTGTCCAGAGCTCGGTTTGGTTCAAGTGATCCACGCTCTCCATGTGGTGGGCTTCAGGTGGGGGTGAGAGCTGGCCCAGGTGGGCAGAAAGCCCGTTTTGAGTTCCCGAGCACATCTGGTTGTAGTATATGCTGGAGGGATGGGGAGTCCTCATGGCGTCGGCCAAGTGTGATGGGGTCTGCGCGTAGGGCACTGCCACGTCCCGCCCCATGCACTTCTCCTGGGGAAACTCCATCTGGTGATGGTGGTGGTAGCCGCGAAAGGGCATCATGTTGCAGTCATCCTGCATGTGTGGAGGGAAAAACGCCGGCTCGGTCTGTTCCAAGACATCCAAGGGAGACATCTCAGGAGTTGGCAAGCCATAGTTTTCAATATCCGACCCCATGGAGTGGAGTTCTCTGAAGTGGTTAAGTGGGGGAGGCTGGGGGTGGCCCGGCTGGCTGCCGCCATGGTGACTCATGCTGAAGTTGTCACTGCAGGGCTGGGAAAGGTTATGCAGTAGGATATTGGGTTCCATCCTCTTGATTTTCTTGGCTTGCTTCTTTCTCCTTGGGCGGTACTTGTAGTTGGGGTGATCCTGGAGGTGCTGGATTCGCAGCCTCTCTGCCTCTTCCACAAAGGGACGCTTGTCGCTGGCGCTCAGCGCTTTCCATGACTGGCCTGGAAGGTGAAAATAAAGCTCTGTGACACTGGCTCAGCCACCTGGTACTAGCAGGGGCACCTGGGGCGGGGGTACCCTTGGGGTGGGAAGGGGTGCCTTGGCTGTTTCGGCACCTGAGCAGGGTCCTGGTGCTGGCACAAGGAGGGGCTGAGGAATGGGAGCCCAAGCAGGGCTGTCCCAGCACACTCCAGCTGTGTCCAGCACTTCAGTGCAATGTGAGAATGGGGGTGCAAAGCCTCAGAGGGGATGCAGGAACCCCTTTGCCAGGGCAGGGGATTCTGCCTCCTGCTGCCCCTCAGCACAGCCCGGTCCCTGGGATGCTTGCTTCCCTGCACCCTATATCCACAGCCCTGCTTCTCTACAGCCCAAATCGCCCATCCCCGAACCCTGCACCCCACAGCCCCATAATCATGAACCCCATGTCCCCACACCCCACAGCCCCATGTCCCCACATCCTGCTGTCCCGTCCGGCATATCCTGCTTCCCATAGTCCTGCATCCTGCAACTCCATTTACCCATATCCTGCTTCCCGTGTTCCCATATCCCGCATCCTACAGTCATGTATCCCGCATCCTGCAGCCCTGGATTCCCATATCCTGCATCCCCGCAGCTGTGCACCCCACAGCCTGGTATCTCTGCATCCTGCAGCCCTGTTTCCTTGTGCCTTGAGTACATGTAGCTCTGCATCCTCACACGCCAGAGCCCCCAGCCCTGTATTCCCACATCCTCTAATGCCATATCCCACAGCACTTGATCCCGCAACCCTGCATCCTTGCAGCCTGCAGCCAGCATCCCTTCATGCCATATCCTTCCAGCTTGCATCCCGCAGCCCTCTAACCTTGCAGCCCACAGCCCTGCATGCCCCAGTTCTGTATCCCACAGCACACTGTCCCTGTATCCTCTAGCTCCCTGATCTTGTAACTGAGCTCCCGCAGCCCCCTGTCCTCACAGCCCACATCCCACAGTCCTGTACCCTTGCAGTCTGTCTAGCACAGACCCATGTCCTTGCATCCCATATGCCTCATATCCTTGCAGCCTGCATCCTACAGCCCTGTACCCTCTCAGCACACACCCCAATGCCCTGTATCCCTTCATCCTGCACTCCTGGCCCTATATCCCTGCATCCCAATACCCTGTACCCCTGCAGCCCACATCCCCAGCCATGTACCTACATTCTGCTGCCCCACGCCCCCTCAGCTCCATACCCCTGCGTCCCGCTGCCCTATACTCTTGCAGCCTGCATCCCCAGCCCCATAACCCCACACCCCCACATCCCCACCCCTGGTATCCCCAGCTCTGCACCCCCGCACCCCACAGCCCCGCACTCTCGCAGCCCGCATCCCCAGCCCCGCTCCCCCTCATCCTCATCCCCAGCCCCTCCAGCCCCGCACCCTTCCTCCCGCAGCCCGTCCCGCTCACCCAGCATCTTGCTGAGCACGGCGTTGTGCAGGTCGGGGTTCTGCTGCGCCAGCCGCTTGCGCTCATCCTTCGCCCAGACCATGAAGGCGTTCATGGGCCGGCGGATGCGGGAATCCTCGCCGGCCTTGCCGTCGGCGCGGCCCGCCGGGGGGCTGTATCCATAGCCCGGCTCGGGGCTGGGCGTGCGGCTGGGGGCCGCGCCGGGGGCCGCGCCGCCGGGGGCCGCGCCGCCGGGGCCGGGGCCGAAGGCGAAGCCGGGCTCGGGGCTGGGCGTGCGGCTGGCGGGGGAGGCGGCTCCCGGGGGGCGCGGGAAGGCGAGCCCGGGCTCAGCGGCCGGCACGGCGGCGGTGACCCATGAACAGTCGCCCCGGGGTTGCGATATCTCCTCTCGGCAGTAGTTAGACTCAGATATATTCATTCCAGCTGGACAGCACTTTGTGTCCGACCCGACCGGGTGCCGGAGAGAGAACCGGGTCCCGCCTCGTCCCACCGGCTCCAGCAGCCTCCGAGCAGCAAGATCCGCCGCTCGCCTCCTTCGCCTGCGCTTCGGGGGGATTTGGGGTCGGCTTTGCTTTGTTTTGGTTTCTTTTCTTTTCTTTTCTTTCTTTTCTTTTATTTTTTTTCCCCCTTTTCCCCCCCAGAAAAAAAAAACTTTTGGGATGATGTTGGGCTGGAAGGGGCAAAATATAGCCGGGCTGGACCAATCAGCGGGGCGGAGGGGAGGAGGACGAGAGGGAGAGGAGGAGGAGGAGGAGGAGATGGAGATGATGAGGGGGAGGAGGAGGAGGTGGAGGAGGAGGAAGGGGGGCGTCCCCAGGCACCAGCAGGAAGAGCCACCCGAGAAGGGCCGGGCTGGGACCGCTGTGGACGCTGCTGCCCTGTTCTCTCCCTTCCAAGGAGGAGGGTTATTATTTATTTTTTGCCCTCTTTCTTTTCTCTCTTTTCTTTCTTGATTTCCTTGCTTTCCTTCCTTCTTTTCTTTCCTTTCCTTCTTTTCTTTGCCAGCCTCCTTTCTGGCTACTTGCGCCCTGCCCATCCCTCCTGCGGTCCCGCCGAGCCGAGGCAGGGCAGTGTTTAGGTTTGCCTGCCAGGCTGCCTGTTTGCAGGCGGACAGGGATGCTTGGGGATTTACGTTTATTTTTCTTATGACTTGTTTCTTGTGTGTGTTTTGGCCAGCGTTCCCCAGCCTGGGTCGGGAGCAGCCCTGGGGTGAAGGCAGGGATGAGCCCTTTTCCCCCAGCAATTTTCTGGTGGGAATTTCAGTGCCAGGGGGAGGAACTGCTCCTTGCTTTTAAGTGCTGTTCACATGAAAAGCAATGTGTTTCCAGCCTGCTAGCCTAGGGACTGTTGAGGAATGGTGGGTTCACCAGCAGCTGGGTGTGCTGCTGGGGCTAGCGTGTCCGTGCCGTTGACATACGTGCCGTGGAGGTGCTGCCATCCCCATGGCACGCTGCTGTTGGCTGCCATGGAGAAGCAGCACATCCCCTGCCACCAGGTCACTGCTCTGCTTGCTTGGTTGCTGTCCAGCTGAGATTTGCAGTGCCAAGCATCAGGCTAGGTGGTCTGAAGGTCCTTCCAGCCCTTGGCATGGAGGAGTTAGGAACTGCGGGACCCGTTTGCAAGCAAGGACATCTGCTTGAACACTGTCCCTTCTCCCTAACACCCCCCAGGCTATTGGCTTGCCCCAGCTCTGGGTATCTGCCTCCAAGCCCCCTTCATGTCCGAGACCCCAGCCTGAAATGTGAACCTCTGTGTTAGGAAGACTTGGGGCACGGAGTTGCGCAAGAACCCAGCTCCCAGCCTCTTCGCAGCGGTGGGGTATTGCATGCCATGGTTTCTGTGTGTCTGGAAGTGATTTGAAAAAGCTGATCTGCTGTTAACCCTAAACAAAACAAAGGCCTTAAAAAAATTAAATAAATAATTTTTTTTAAAAAAACAAATCTTGTCTCATTCTTCAATTGCTAGGCAGGAGCTACAGAGCTCTCGGGCTAGATTGCCTTCACGTTCCTGGAGCTTCTTAGTAATATTTTGCAAGAGCAAATCAGCACCGGTCCCTGGGAGAGCCTGTACGGCTGTGAGAAGCCTCTTCTCTGCTCTCCCCCTACCTTGTCCTGGCTGTACAGCTGAGGAAGGTGCTGGAGCATCTCCCTGCCAGAAGCGCAGCCGTGTGCTGCTGTCTGGAGTGGAGCCCCTGCGCTGCTGGAGGCTTCAGCTCTTTGTCCCTGCCCTGGGAGCAGCAAGGTGGGTGCTGGCGGGGGGAGAGCTGGGGTCCCCAGCCTGTGGCTGCTTGTGGGGTGAAGTGAGCAGCCTTCAGGGCAGTCAGACTGGGCAGCCACTGGGAACAGCCCAGGCACATCCCCCACTGCTGATCCTGGCCCTTCTCCCAGGCTTCGGCCAAGCACGCGGCACTTTCCCTGTCTGCATCCACCCCTTGACCTCCCACATGGCTCCAGCAGCATCCCTGGCCTCTGGGCAGGCTTGGGGCTGGCTGGGACCTGCGGTTGGACCTAGTGCCACCAGTTGGCATCTGGGACGTGGTAGGGATGAGCTGCAGCAGGATGGGAGAGGGAGAAGCTTGGATTTTCCCAGGCTGCTAAAAGTGAGGACAAACCCTCCTTGTGGGGGAAGCAGATGCAGAGCCTGCCACCCTCATGCTGTGTGACTGCTCCAAGGCTGGACCTCCTCCGACTGGGATGGCAGTGGGGTCATGATGCTTTCCTTATGCAGGGGAAGACCCCTGCCTCATCCCACTGCTGCCATGAAGGACCCAACCTCCTGCAGCTGCTGCCCACGTTGAAAAGTGACCAAAGGTGGTCCCCAGCACCCCTGGGGACACGGCTGCGTGGGGATGGGCACCCAACGGCTCTGGGATAAAAGCTCTGACTGCATGCAGGGCTGGGAGCAGGACTGGGGGTGGGAGCAGTGCTGTGGTCCCTGTTGCACCCTCTCTCCACAGAGCAAAGCCCAGCACTTTGAGCCTGGAGCACAAACACGGTGCAGACCCTGCATTTGCCATCACTGCCACGTCCTGGTGTGGGGATGCGGGGGAAAGAACCAGGGAGGGTGGTGGGGAGGGAAAGAAAGGGCAGAGCTGCTGGAATGGAAGGAATGAGAGTGCAAAGGAGGGAGAAAGGGGCAGGAGGGCTGCAAGGGGGATGGACCAGCATGTAAAGCACCCTGAAATGCCTGAACCAGCTCAAGATGGGTGTGAAGGGGCTGCGCTGCCTGCCTGCATGGGCAAAGCCTCACCACTTCACTCCCCATCCCCAGCATCCACCCTGGGGAGAGAAAGCACCCTCACCAAGCCAGGGCATGGGGATAAAGCACCCAGGGTCTGTGCTGGGATCAGTTTTCCAGAGGGACACACACACACAAAACCCTGCAGCACAACCCCTCCTCTTGCCCTGCTGCCCCAGGGAGGCAGGTATGTAGCACCCAGCGCTGGCAACCCCCCATCCCCAGCTCCTCACTGGCCGTATCTGTGGCTGTGTGTGGGGAGGAAGCGCTGGACATCCCTGGGCAGAGATAAGATCGGTGTGTGCCAGCTGGGTGACCTCTCCCTCGCTGGGCCTGGCGTCGGGCGAGCTGGACCCCAGCCCAGAGGAGTCGGGGTTTATTTTTTCTTTATTTTTCTCCCCTCCCCACCCCCTTTCTCCCCCCCCCCCCCAGTTTTATTGGGCTGGCAGCTCACCTCCCCCACCCCGGCCCCTGGTTTCCCTTCCTAGCATCCCACGCAGCCCAGCACCACACCTAGCAGAGGAAGCGTGGCGGGGACGGCAGCCTCCGCTCCCCAGCACAAAGGCATTTTCCCTCCCTGCCCCCCAGCCTGCGCCTCTTGTTGCTGGCTATTCCTCCCAGCCAGGTCTGACACTGAGCTCCCACCCACCTAAAAATAGACCCAGCACCGTCTGGACCATCCCAGAGGGGTCTCGGGGATTTGGGGGCTTGAGGGGTGATGGTGGGGATGGCAAGAAGGTAAGAGCAAGCGTTGTTGGCTGAGCCTGATGGTTATTTCTGCTGCTGGTGGCTGCGGGTGGGTGCAGGAGCTCCAGGTTGGGCTGGGGGCTGTGCAACCAAATTCCATTGATTTAACCCCAAAATCTGCACCCAGGTTATAGAGGTGGTGGGTGGGTGCTGGCAGCAGCAGCAGAGCCCCAAACCTTGATGGGAAAATTGCTTTTTATTCTCATTCTGCAGAGGGTGCAAAGCACAGGGGGTGTGTGGGGGGCTTTCAGTGGGGCAAGGGCATGATCTATCCCCGGACCTGGGTGCAGCCTCCTGTGGTGACCAGCACCTTCCTCACTGACTCACATGAAGCAGGCTCACTGCTGGATGTGTTCATGCCACTAATGAATTAATCACCATGCAATTACCGCTGTGGGGCTGGGGCTGGGGTGTGTCAGAATGGATGAATGAGATTTTTTTTCACAGGAAGAGATTTCTTATTAATTACAACTAATAAAGTCTTGAGGTCACACCACACTGGTACCCAGAGTGGGTACCCAGAGCGGGTACCAGTACCCACACTGGTATCCAGAGTGGGTACCCAGAGCGGGTACCCAGAGTGGGTACCAGTACCCACACTGGTATCCAGAGTGGGTACCCAGAGTGGGTACCCAGAGGGAGTACCAGTACCCACACTGGTATCCAGAGTGAGTACCCAGAGTGGGTACCAGTACCCACAGTGGTACCCAGAGCGGGTACCAGTACCCACAGTGGTACCCAGAGCAGGTACCCAGAGCGGGTACCAGTACCCACACTGATACCCAGAGCGGGTACCCAGAGCGGGTACCAGTACCCACACTGGTACCCAGAGCGGGTACCCAGAGCGGGTACCAGTACCCACACTGGTACCCAGAGTGATGTGGCCAGGTAGGATGGACATGACCCACACCCACACCTGCTTCTTCTTCCCAAAGGAGATGCCCCTTTTCCAGGGGTAGCCAAGGGGAACAGGAGACCTGCTCAGTAGCACCGTGGGACGCCAGGCTGGCGGCTCCCGTGGCGTCCCAAGAGGTGCCCCCGCGCCGTCGGGTCTCAGAGGCTCCCCCGGGGCCGGGGCTGCTGCAGCCTTGGTGGAACAAAGGCTTCCCGAAGAAAGGCGCTTCCTGGAGAGCAAAGGACTCGGGGCCAGGGCTGTGTGTGAGTCCTGCCGAGAGGCTGAAGTCATCTGCTGGGAAATGCTTCACGTTTCGCCGGAGCCACCCTTTTTCCAGGGCCCAGCTCAGCGCCCCGTTTCCTCCTGGACAAATAGTTCAGTGGGTCAGGTGGAGCTGGCAAACGCCGAGCGAGCTGGCCGGGGGCTGCCGGGCGCCAGGAGGTGCGATACAGCCTCTGTGTTAGGAGCATCCTGGCAGCAGCCACATGCCTGTGCAAAGGTGACATGTCCCCCACTTCCCCAGGTGGGGGTTGGACTCTTTCCCACCAGACTTGGGGTGGCAGGTGGAGAAGGGATGGTCATGGTCAGCCCCAGGCCAGGGAAGGGCTGCCTCAGCTCTTTACTGTTCATTTTGCTCTTTTTCTTTGCTGCTGGCTCCATCTGACAAGTGAAGGGCACTGGGGATGTGGGAGATGGGTGCCCTGTGGCTCTCTGCTCCTGGAGCATCCCAGCTTGGCTGCTCACTGCCACCCTGCCCCGCTGTCACCCACTCTGGCAGGTCCCTGGCAGCTGTGGGGCTGAGCTGGCAGCACCACGCTGGCCAGGCTCAGCAATCAGGCGCCTCATCTGAGGAAGCAGAGAAAGTTGACTTTCTTGGTCAGCTCTTTCCAATAACCAGAGGCCAGCCTTGTTTATACAGGAACATAACTGGAACCAGGACAGCAATGCCCAGTGTGCCAGCAGTGGAACCCACAGCTCACCCAAAAAAGCTGTCGCTCCACACAGGGCCACCCCCACAGCCCCCTGGGCAGCTGCCACAGCCCTTGGTCCTCACTGGGGCTGTCCTGCCTCCCCTTCCACTGCCTTTACCCTGCCACAGCCCCTTCTTCCACAGTCCTGGCTCTCTGGTGATGCTCCCACACTTCCAGCTATGTTCACTCCCCAACCTACTCCCCCTCAAAACCCAACCCCCCACGCCCCAAATGTGAGCAAAGCCGCTGCAAATCCCACCCACGGTGCTTATAGCTGGGCTAAGGCTGGGAAAACTTCAGCACAAGGAGGGATGGGCGTGCTGGGGCGTGCGGGGTGGGTGTGCTGGGGGCACGCGTGTGCGCGCTGGCTGGAGTCGATGCCGGCAGCTGACTGCGGCGGCGGTGGTGGCTTGAACACTCAGTTCCCAGGATGGAGAGAGAGCCCAGGCTTTTAGGAAGGAAAGTCTTACACTTCTACCAACTATTTCAAGACTCCCATAAACACATTTTTGGTTCAGCATTAATGAATTACCTCAATGCAGAGCTCCCCATGCCAGATACATGAACACAGAGTGTGGAAAAGCCGCCGAGGAGCAGATTTGGCTGCCATTCAGCTGCTCCGATCGGCGCGATTCCTCCTCTCCATTACAGCAAGAAAAATGTGCTCTGCCTGTGGCACCGTGTCCTCCCAGGAACAGGCAGCTGGCCGACAGTTGGGCTGCGCAGAGCCTGGGCACGCCGGGGTTATTCTCTGCTTCCATCACTCCAGTTGGCAGAAGATGCTGCTCGCTGGTGTCTGCGCAAGGAGACGCGGCCAAGAACTGGGATCCTGCTCTTCCTGCATGCCCAGGCTCGCTGCTCTGGGCTGCCTGGCCTCCTTCATGGGTGTTGGGGAAAGGAAGATGGAAATTAAGAGGGTGTCTGGGGTTTTTGGGGAGGTGGGTTGGGGTTGCTCACCTGTGGCCGTGCAGCCACGCGTGCCCATGAACACCACTGGGCTGGGCGCAGCAGCAGACCCTCACCTGTGGCCTCTGTTTCCCTTCAGCAGCAACACCCTTGCCACACTGGGGACTGCCAAGGGGCAATGTGCCCCCAGGGAAAAGGCAGCCCCTTTTGCAGAAGCTTTTCTCTGCAGGGCTCTGCTCTCCAGTCCCCAGCCTTTGCACCCTGCTGAGTGCTCATCCCCTTGCTCTGCGAGCATCATTTGACTGCATGTCCCATGGATAAATGGGCTTGTGCTACATCACAGGTGAGGATGCAACTTTCAAGGCAGGGGAGAGGAGGGGAATTAAGGAAGGCAGCACAGCCATCACACCTCTGCTGCTTCCTGTCTCAGTCCTCAGGAGCTTGGCAGCAAGAGTTGAGCTGGTTATTGCCTCTCTGCTCCTGAAAATGAAACTCCAGCAGGAGGCAAGCAGGGAAAAGGGGGAGCCCCATGCACCCCTGCACCTACTGACTGCCATGGCTGGCAGCAGGAGGGTCTCCTGCCCTCTCCCTCACCGGGAGGGCTGATGCAGCAGCACAGGATGTCTCCATCTGGGAAAGGTTTGCTGTTCTCAAGAGCTGCTGCAGCTCCCGACATGTTTTAACTTAGCACGAGGCATTACCTCACCCGGCCGCCGCAGATGGCAGATGGCTGCTGGCTGCACTGTGCTCCCCTCTCCCCTCTCCTCTCTCCCTGCTTCGTCTGCAACCCCTGAACCCAGTGCCTTCTGCTTGGGTCTTCCACACACCGGCTGGTTTGCTCACAGGGTCCTGGGGAGGCTGTTGTCTGTTTCTGAGCATCACCCCAGCCAGGACTGGAGGAAGAGGAGCCCTTTGCAGCACCCCTGGAAGAAGAGGGGTCCTTAGCAGCATCCCTGGAGGAAGAGGAGCCCTTTGCAGCACCCCTGGAAGAAGAGGAGTCCTTAGCAGCACCCTTGGAAGAAGAGGAGCCCTTTGCAGCATCCCTGGAAGAAGAGGAGTCCTTAGCAGCATCCCTGGAGGAAGAGGAGCCCTTTGCAGCATCCCTGGAGGAAGAGGAGCCCTTTGCAGCATCCCTGGAGGAAGAGGAGCCCTTTGCAGCACCCTTGGAAGAAGAGGAGCCCTTTGCAGCACCCTTGGAAGAAGAGGGGTCCTTAGCAGCATCCCTGGAGGAAGGGGAGCCCTTTGCAGCACCCCTGGACATAACAACCTTTGCCAAACCTTGCAGTCCACCTCCTTGCACACTGGGGCTCGTGGCCACCTCTCTGCTTCCCCAAGGCTTCTACCATGCAGTGGAAAAGATGAGGATGTTGCTGAGAGTAACCTCACCTTCACCTAGGCAGGGAAACCCTCAGTGCCAAACTTAAGTGGAAGAGTTTTGGCTCAGAGGCGGGTGAACACTGCTGTGGCTCTGTGCCTCAGTTTCCCTATGTGCTGTGCAGGGCACAGGGCAACCCAGCCTCTCCTCAGTCCCTTTAGAGACAACAGCCTCCCTGGCAAAGGGCAGGATGTATCAGGGTAATTTTGATGGAGTGCTGCTTTCCTGAGAGAGAACAATAATAATAATTACAATAATACTACTAAGAATAAAGGAAAAGCCCTGAGAGCTTTCCCTCCCTGCCAGCAGAGGAACAACTTTTGCTTTTTGGTGCTGTACTGGGGACATTAAGGGAAGGGGAATGAGCATGAATGTGCTGCATTTGTGGCTCAAAACCCCAAGAATTGTGACATCAACCCCCCCCCCAATCAATTAGCCTAAAAATGAGATTGAAAAGCTTGCCACAGACAGCATCTTTTTCTCCACTTTCTGATCCCAGAGCATCCTTTGTGCTGCAGCTCAGAGAAAACAGCAGCCAAACCAAATCCCCCCCAGCAACAGAGCTGGGGCTTGAGGATGCTGCAAGAGGCTGCAGGGCTTTTGGGACGCAGGGTGGGAGGAGGAGGATGGTGTGAACCCCCAGGGAGAAAGGCTGTGCCTAGGCTGGGGATCCCTATGGCTTGGTGGGGTGCAGGGGGGCCAGGACTGGGGAAGGGCTCCAAGGGAAAGGCTTTGTTCACGGGCCAGCTGGGAGCGTGCGAGGGCCTCCGGGTTCCAGCGTTTCTCCTCCACTTCGCTCCTGCTGTGCACGGGAGCCGGGCCAAGGTGGAGCCCGGCGGGGTAGAGCAGGTCCCCAGGGAAGGCAGGGGACTGAGGGCCACGAATTTAGCCCTTAAATTGCCTGGGAAAGTGGCTCTATCTTTCCATCTCCCTCCAAGGCTCTTCTCTCACCCAAGCTGAAGCCATTTCCAAGTCTGCTCCTTGCTCCTCACCCCACCCCCCGGAGCACCTTTGCCCTTCTCCTAACAACCCCTCCAGCTCAACCTTGCTCAGAGCTGGAAGTGCTGGGGAAGGATAAGCAAAGGCTCACGACACACAACGAGCCTCCTCCTCCTCCTCCGGAGAAATAATGTTAAAGGCTCTTATCTGATGGAGCCACAGCCTTGCCAAAGCCTGTTGCTATCAGCTCGGGCCACATGTGCTATTGGCAAAGCTTCGGGGACACAATAATACAAACAGTTTTCATTGTGGAGTCAACAATGATGGGAGAAGGAGCCTGGTGCTATTACCGGTATAAAAGGCTCGCTGTAGGAAAGCTCAGGACAGGAGGATGCAGTCGGGATCAACAGCAGGGTTTAGGAGATTACAGTTATATTTGTAGTCGGGAAGGAGAAACCTTCCATCCCTGGTGGGCTGGAGCCAGAAGGTTGGATGGAGCCGGCGGGGGGGTGGTGTTTAGGCTGCAAGGGAAAGCTCTCAGAGCGGCGCTGGGAGCTGTGCTGATGGCAGCAGGTTTGGGCAAGGGCAGGAGGAAGGTTTGCAGGGTGTCAGGCTGAGGTCAGGCTCTGCTGGCTCGTGAGAAGCTGTCCCAGTAAGAGAAGTGGTGGCTGTACATGGTGGAGGAGGGTTGGGGGGTGAGGGAGGCTGCTGCAGAGACACCCCAAGGCTTGTGGGATCCCTCTGCACCCTCTGGCTATGAACCTCCACACTCTCTGGCTACGAGGTCTGTGTATTGGAAAAAGCCCCCAGTGGGGTGCACAGGGTGCATGGGTGATTCAGCACCCATTCCCCACTGCCACCTGGGCAGAAACGAGGATGATGGGAGGAAGATCAGTGCCTGGTTTCACAGGGGGAAGCATCCTTCCAACACCCATGTCGCATCCCTCCCCCACTCTTCCTCCTTCCTGGGCCCCTGTCAATCTGAATGGGAGATTTTTGGAGAACACAAACTCCCAGGCTGGGTTGGGTGTGTGGGTGGATGAGTGGGATGGGGGCACCATCCTGCCCAGGAGAGGAGCCCCTCTGACCAGCACCCATGGGGCTGCCCCATGCCCATGGCTCTGCCATGGTGCTGTGCCCCTGGCACCCAGGCAAGGTCCTGATCCGTGATGCCACACACCAGTGAGGCACAGAGAAGGTGCTAAGGGATGGAGGACCCAAAGCATGGGATGGGGGGTCTCTAGCCACCTGGCTCGCAGAGGGCAGGAAGGGGTGGTCAGCAGAGGCATGATGCCACCCTGCACCCTCAGAGGTGGATGGTGAGATGATGGGGAGCAATGCCATGCCTGTGCCGTGGCGCTGAGGAAGAGGATATGGGTTCACCAATTGTCCTGCCACGGTGGCAGGGGGACAGCAGGCACAAAAGCCCCCCCACCCCATAGGGGGATGCAGGAAGCTGGAAAGCCAGGCAGGAGGTCAGGAACTTATCGGCTGCTGTCAGGGGCTGAGCAGGGCTGGGGCTGCCATTCCCACCAGGAGCGATGATGTCAGGCAGCAGACGGGGCCAGGAGGCAGGAAGCACGATGCAGCCAGCGAGTCTGTCCTCCTCAGCCTTCCCCATGACTTTACATGAACAAACTCATCCCGGGTCAGGGACACTGCAAGGTTGGCTGTCCTGTGCTGGGGATGCCGTGGGGCTGGTCCTCCTGCACTGCCAGCAGCCCTGTGTGGCTGCTGAGTACCTGCACTGGCATCCCAGCTGCTGTGCCAGGCTGGGTGCTGCTCCCTGTCCGTGTGGGCTGCGAGATGGCATTGGTGTTACACCTCTCACACAGGGATTTGGCATGTCTGCTGCATCACTCTAGGAGTCTGGAGGGAGGAAAATGTGGTGTGTATTGATGGCAGCCAAGAGAGGGGCTGCAAACCGGGTGGCTGGGACAGGGGGAAGGCGCCTGGTTGGAGGGAGAGGGATTTCCTGAGCAAGGCCAGCTGAAGGATGGTCCCAAGTCCTCCAGCTCAGTTTCTCCCTCCAGCTTCCCCAGCACACCCCTGTTTTCACAGAGGTGCCTCCACGCTGAGGATGCAGCAGGCTGCGCTTGCCAGCGGCTGGCAGCGATGTCCGTGCTGGTGCCGACAGGCCGGCTGGCATGCTTCCCCCCAGGGAGGCTTTAGCAGGAGGCTGTGCATTTCTGGGAATTGTGTCGGGCAGGGAAGGAGGTTATTGTTTGAGCTGCAAGTGTGCGGCACGCTGATGAGATCAGGGCTCGGGGCTCGGCCGTGGGGCAGCTGAGCCGGCTGCAGCGCTGCTCATGGGGTGATGAGAGGGAGAAAGCTTGTAGCTCTGGTCCCATCTCGGTGGGGAGAGCTGGAGAGCACAAGGGCATGGCAAAACCCTGGTGACCTGGCTCTGCTCGGCCTCCTTGTGTGGTTAGTATGGGGCAAGGGGTGCCCAGGGGGTTTCAAAGGCAGTGATGAAGGCAGGGAGCATGCTGCCTTCACCCTCTGGCACACAGAGGTGTGGCTGCCCACCCTGCTGACTTCAGACATGCAGACCCTTCCTCCCAGTTCTCCCAGTTCACTCAGCAGCCCCCTCAGGTACATGAATCCACATCCAGCCCCAAGAGCCCCAATAGCTACATGGGTGCCCTCACCACGGGGCAGGACCTGCCCCATTGCTCCCTGCAGCCATGTCCAAGCAGCTTTGGCTCCAGCCATGGATGATGGAGGCCAAACACTGCCTGTTCCCAGCCTGGATTTCACCCTCTGCCTCACTGGCAGGCAGCGGGAGGTGCCTGTCCATACAGCCACTGTGTGGGCACTGTCCTGGTGTCCCTGTGGTGGTGGAGGGACTGCTGCACCCCCCAGCCCCCAGCTGAAATGCCGAGGGCCTTGAGCTGTGGCAGGGCAGCTCTGAGTACTTCTGAGAAAAGGCCTCTCTGTGCTGGCCCAGCCCTCCCTGCTGAGCCTCTTCCAACCCCCCTCTGCCAGTCCATCCCTGTCTCCAGCCCCTCTGAGGTCTCAGCCCCAGCCCTGGCTGCCCTGCCACGTGCTTTCTCCCTTGCAAGTAGGACACAAGGTCCCATCAATCTCAGCGCTCTCCAAAACTGCTGTGAGGAAGGAGCTGGGGGCTCAAAGCCCTTTGCAGTCCTGGGGGTGAGGGAAGAGGTGCCACATTAGTCCACGAGAAGCTAACCATCCTCCTCCTCCTCCCTGGGATGATGCCTCCCTCCACACACCACGGCTTTTGACACAGAGCAAGTCATGAGACCCCCAAAGAGGACAGACCTGCTGTGACAGAGGGGCACCTCCATCCAAAGAGCTTCCCCACCGCCTTGGTGTGGCGATCACGCTGGTGAGCAGGGAGAGCATAGGAAATGCTCCACTGGAAAGCCCTGTGTGAGAGCCCAGCAGCCCCTGCCTTCCCACAGCAGACTTATCAAGGCACCAGTTCAGAGTGGCGCTTTCCATGGGCCAAAAGGGAAGTGCATACACACCAGACTTCTCGGGGTCAAGGATGCTGGGCAAGCAGCGAGCTGAGAGGCTGCAGGGGGCAAGGGAGGGAACCAGGGCGTGGGGAAGGAGACACAAATAGCAAAATGAATGGCTGGGACTTCCTATGTTTGATGAAGGCGAATGAAAAGGAGACAGAGAGGGGGAGAGAAAGGAGACCCGAGCACTTGCACACACACACACACACACACTCTCACGCACACACACGGGCCAGCCCAGACCCCAAGAGCTTGTTGGTGGCTGGTGGTGTGGCAGCCTGTGCCCACTGGGTCAGCCTGGCTCTGGACCAGCTGCTTGTCTGGCCCAGCATCCCCTGAGAACACCTGGCAAAGCGTGACAGGCTGCTGCTTAGCACTGATTCCTCCCCCTGTCATGATTTTGAACAGCAGCCAGTGTAATTAAAATCATTAGAAGGAGGAGATTTAGGGAACATCCACAGTGTCTTCAGAAGAGCATCTGCAAAGCTGGAGGTCCAAAACTCCACCCTGGCGCTCGCAATGAGCAGTGCCCAGGGGAACCGTCATCTTCTTCACGTCCTCCCTTCCATGCTCCCCAGTTTGCAGGGTGGCAGAGGCTGGGCTACCACACAGGGTGGTCCTGGCTACGTTCCCCTCCACGCCTGCTGCCCACTGCAGCCAAATCCTGCAGCTCTTCCTGGTGCTGGACTTGTCCTAGGAGGTCCAGATGGTAGTGTCCCCCCAAGGCACCGGCTGCTCACCAGCAGCTTCAGGACAGATGGGATGGGAGGTTGTGGGAAAGGGAGGACATGGAGCCTCTTTGGGCTGCTCTGCAGGAGCAGCATGGATGGAGCCTGCACTATCTCCAGGGAGCCATGCTGATTCCTCTTGAGTTAGGGGGGGCTGTGCCATGAGATGAGGTACGGAGAGGTCCTTTGGCTCCTCAGAAAACAGGACAGCCTGCAAGACAGAAATGTGAGTCGCTGTTTGTGACAAATTCTCCAGGTTTCAGAAGGGTTTGGATGGAGGATTTTGGCCTCCAGGGTCAAAAGTCCCTGGTGCCAGGGCCAGGAGACTGAGGACATTAGACCATTGCAGCAAGGAGGGGGACAAAAGGCAGCACCCCTGCCTCTATTCTGGGGCTGGCATACGTTCATGGCTGAGGGATGGTTCCTCTGACTCTTTCCTCCTCCTTTCCCAAATTTGAGCTGTTCTAAGCTCAGGGAGGAACTGCAGAATAACTGTCCCCAGGGAGGTCAGTGCTGAGCATCAGTGTAGGAGGATGGCAGTGATATGCAGAAGCAGTGGTGGCTGCCATGCCAGGTGGAGATGGCTGAGACCCAGAAGCAAACTGCCCAGCAGAGCCAGGAGCCCTCCACTGCTGTCAAGGCAGGCTCACAAGGGTGAAAAGGAGGGGAGATGCTTCAAAACCCCTCCCCAAAATCAGTGCTGCTCTGGCAAAGCCTATGGCAGCTGCTCCCAGCTCCTGGCTGGCATTCACGGTGCTGGATGAGGGCTTGGGGTTTACCATCTCCTTGCTGTCACTTGTTCCCCAGATGGGATCTTGCTACCAGCTCAGAGCCCAGGGACAGCCAACCTTCCTGTCCCTATGAGCTGTCACCCCAAGGCTGAGATCCCAGAGACCTGGAGTTAGGGGGTGTCACAGAACAGTTTCCCTGGGGGTCTTGTGGTGGGTAGGTGGGCATGGCTGTGCCCAGGAGGGCATCTAGTCCCTGCCTTCTCCAAAAGTGAACCAGGTTTAGCTTCTGGTGCTTGGGAGCAACAGAAAAGATGGGGTTTGGTGGGCAGTCTCTAACAGAATGATGGTGACACGAATCTGCTGGGGATAATGGAAGCAAGAGAAGCTCATCCAACTCGATCCAGTGCATCTGCCAGGGCCAAATCAGCTGGGAGTCACTTGGGAAGCACTGTAGCCCACTGGGAAAACCAGGGGAGGTTTTTAGGGGAGGTTGGGTGTGTATTTTGCAGCAGACTCTTCTCCTGGCTCCAGCAGTTCTGTCTGCTGAGGGGAGCTGCCAGCAAGGCAACATGTGCTGAGACATTGGTGATGCCTCTCAGTGTGCAGGGGTCAGCTAAAGCCCCCTCCCAACCTCTCCCTGAGCCGGGCTCCAGCCACAGCCTCGCCCCAGCTCTGTTTTTAGCACATTCAAGTAGCTGCTTTCACAAGAGGTAAAAGAAAGTTCATGGATCCGTTGACAGATCAGCCCAAGCGGGAATTTCTCTGGGAATTCCTGCAATAGCAGGTTGGCTCCCGCGGAGGTGGAGTTTCCTCTGGATCTACCTCCACCCAGGCTTGGGGAGTGCTCCAGCCACCGGCTCCACGCTTGGGGGGCTGGGCTGAGAGACGCCACCGCTTCTTCCCAGCCAAGGTCAGCCAGAAACCCTCCCTGCTCTGCAAACTCCTGTCCTGTTAACCCTTGGGAAGAGCGGAGCCGCGGGCTGGCAGGGTTAGGCAGCAGGCCTGGCCTGTGCCCCGTAGGCCTGCAGGGGCAGGGGGCATCTTCCTCTCCCACCCAGCAGGCAGCGGAGGGGGCTGCAGGCGTGAGCCTTCGTCCTGTTATGTTCCTCAGGAACCCGCTGCCAACTGGGCGGTCGTGGGGCCTGGGCGAGGACCATCCACCGTGGCAGGAGGCCGGCGTTGGCGGGGTGACGGGCTCCTCGCTCGCAGGCAGGGAGCAACGGGGGTGACGGCGCTCGGCACCGGTGACTGTGCTCTCTGGAATCTGAGACACGTCCCCGGCCATACTTGTGGTCAGGAACCATCTTCGCGTTGCAGTGATACAAACCACATTCACAGTGGCAGCAGGGCCGCTCAAGCATGCCTCTGACGCCGAGGACCGGCATGACCCGACCCCACACATGGGACAGGCAGCTGCCCACTTCCAAGGCCCTCCAGAAGGTCCCCTTGTTCAGACTTGTTTCCTCCTCCCTCACAGAGGTGGGCCTCTCCAAAATGGCACCCCCTCGCTTCACGGTCAGACCTTGCCAAGGGATGGAGGCTTTCCAGATGCTGCAGAGGCTCCAGACGGCGGGTTGGAGGGAACTCGCGTTCACAAACATGGGGCCAAGCCAAGAAGTTTCAAGGTAGCTCCAAGTGTCATGCCAGGGAGAGGGGCTGGGGCTCAGGTTTGGGCTGGGGCCACAGCTGCTGGTTTGGGGATGAATCGAAACATGACTTACACATCTGGGGAGCAGCTCTTGCTTGAGGGGATCCCCGAGATCCATCCAACTCCACACAAGCTGCTGTAAAGAATGGCGAGCTGGCAGCTTTAGGTGTGTTTGGGGCAGTTTGGGGACAGCCACCCAGGAGAGGTTTTTAGCACTGATCTGTTCGATATTCCCCACTGTTGTGTGCTGTAAAGCTAAACTCTACCCTCACTGACTGCCTCAGGATGGAGCAGGGCTGGAGCTGAGCTCTGGGAGCCCCGGTTCCCAACGCCCAATTCTGCAGCCCGAGGCTGGGCAGAGCCCATCTCCTGCGTTTGCTCATCCCCCGGCCCCGCCGGGGCAGGACACGGCCGCTCTCTACCAGCACAGCCAGGGCCCTCTCCGAAACATCCGCACTTGGCCAGGGCTGCGAAGCCAGCTGTGCAGGAGGCATGGAAGTTCTCCCCCTGCCAGGAACCAGCTGGGGAGAGCAGGAGCGGTTCAGCAGCCAGTCCCAGCAGCGGCCATCGCGCAGCTCCCGAGGGGACGCGTCCCCCGCGCACGGTGTGCGAGTGCCACCTACAGGGACACCTCCAGGCTCCGGCCTGGGCACCCCAAAACCAGCCATCCCCTTCTCCAGCCTTCTGTTCGTTAGCCTCAAGCCCCCCCGGTTGCATTGGGCCGGTGGCACGGCCCCATGGCTCGGTTTAGGCTGGGTGCAGGGCGGACCGCGGCGCCGAGGGCGACCGGCCGCCGGGTCGCAGCTACGGGTGACACTCCTGTGGGGCTCGACCGCTGCTGGAGCTGCTTCCCCGGGCCCCAGCACCACGGGGCTGCTGGCTGGCGGCAGGGCTGGTGCCCGGGTTGCAGTGACTCCACCGGGATGGGCTCACCGAGTGGCCCCGGGGCACAGGGAAGCAGAGCCCGCCTGTGGCAGGGGCTGGGCAGGTTATAAAGGGCAGGGCTCCTGGCTGCCTGCTCCCACCCAGGCTAGGCTGGGCAGGGTGTACAGCGGCGCTCGGGCCGCCCCGATGCGGAGCCACCCGGGGCTCAGCGAGCCCGCGGGGGACGGATCCCTGAGGGATGGGGCAGCCGCCGCTTGGGGATGCTGAGCCAGGCTGGGGGGGAGGCGGCCCGGCGCGGCTGCCCGCGCCCCGCGGCAACGGATAGGGACACGCATGCGGCCTCAGAAACGGGCCCTGAAACGGCACCGCGGGGACAACGAGCGGCCACTGGGCTCGCCCGCAGCGTTCCGTTACCGGGCCGTCAGGGCGGCGGCCTGCGGCTCCTGGGGCCGGACTACATCTCCCATGGTACCCCGCGGCGGGGCGGGGAGGCGCGGGGCACGCTGGGAGCTGTAGTCCCGCCGCTCAGCCCCGCACTGGGAAGAGGCGGGCGGGCGCCCTCAGGACTACAAGTCCCGTCGTGCTCCGCGCCTCGCCCGCCCGGACTGCGGTACTGGGGGCTGTGGTGGGCACCGGGCAGCCGTCGCCAGCTCCCCCCCCGCCCGGCCCCCGGGACCGGTCGCCGCGGGGAGCGGCGCGATGGGCGGGGAGGAGGAGATCGTACGCATCGCCAGGCGGCTGGACAAGATGGTGGCCAAGAAGAGCGCGGTGAGTGGCGGCGGCAGGGCCCCCCCGCAGCCCGGTTGGGGTGGGGGGCTTCCCCCTTCCCCTGCCTGTGGCCTGGCAGCCGGGGCGTCCCTCTCCGCGGGGCTCCCGTCTCCGCTGCTGTGCTGTCGGGACCTCCCGCGCCTCCCCCCGGTGCCCGTTGCGCGGGGTCCTCCCCTATCCCCATCCCCATCCCCATCCCCCATTTTGGGGGGGGGGCTCCTTCTCCGTGCCGCCGCTGTCGCGGGGGAGCAGGAGCCTCCCCCCGCCAAGGCCGGGCTCTTCTTCCCCGCAGCCGCCCGTTGCGGTGGGGTGGGATCCGCCCCGCTCCACCCCACCTCCCGTTACTGGGGGCAGGAGGGGGGGCTGGCTCCCCGCTGTGATGCTGTGGGACCCCCTCCTCCCCACACGGCGCCCCCCACCCCAGGCCTCACGCATCCCCAGCCCCACAGCTCAGCACCCTGATCTGCTTCTGGGGTCTTGCCCTCCCGGGGAGCATCCTCAGCCTTCCTCCCCTGTCCCGTTGGGACCCCTTGGGAAGGGGTGTCCTTGTGCACCCCCCCTCCCCTGTCCTGGGGCTCTGTTTTGCCCTCAGGGTAGACCCCCATGGTTATGTATTTACCTCCTGCATCCCCATCCCATGCAGGCACGGCTTCTGCTCGCTCCCACTGGAGTGTGGAGGGCTGGCCTTGGTGCTGCCTGTGCACTGGGGGTCTTGGGGTGGGTGTTGTAACTGATGTGACTGTCTGGGGGGACAGTGGCAGTGTTTCCCTGTCAGCTGGTGTTCCTACAGGTACAAACAGCATCACGAAGCGCCAAGGCAGCAAGCTGGGTGACAAGGGGTTGTGATGGGAGGTAGGCTGTTTGTGGGGGGTGGGGAGGTTTTTGGGGCTGGAGAGGGCTGTGGGGAGTGGGAGGTGAGGAGGGGAAGGCGTTAGGAGGATGTGGTGTTGGGGTGATGGGATTCTGGGTGCAGTTGTCATGTGAACTTTTGGATGCTGGACCAGTTCTGCTGACCATGGATAGGGGGTGTAGCTGTTGTAATGACCCAGGAAGGTGTGTTTGGGCTAAGCTGCGACCTGTGAGGTCTGTTCCCATTGATGGCAGGTATTCAGTACCTTTGAAGCAGGAAAGAAGCAGCTTTTGCTGCATTTGCTTCTAAGCTTTGCTGAGAAAGAGGCAGCTTCTTGCATGAGTGATGTGCAATTGGTTGGCATTTTATATGGTGCTGAACTGTCCCACATCAGCTAAATTGCAAACTCTTCCTGCAGGATGGTTGCCTGGAGTCCCTGCTTGTTGATTTAGTTTTTGCCTGGATCCCCCTTTGCTGCCAGTGTGTTGAGTGGCTCCATTTCTGGTAAGGGTGGCAGGAATCACCCACTCATTTTGTATGTTAAGGGCTGGATTTGATGAAGTCTGTTTGGCCCTTGGAGGAATGGAAAGGTGTGAAACTGCCTCAGTGGGAAGCCACTCCCTCTGGGTAACAGTAATGCGTGGCTTATGCCTGTGGGAGTTGCTTGTGTGCACACTGAAAGCTTTGACTCTGCTTTGACTTGATGTCTCAGCATCTGTTCTGTAGGGTGGCACCAGCAGCTGGGTCGCTTCCTCCAGTGGATGGGAAACAGCCCTTCTGTGTGGGGAGGATGGCTCTGAGGACACGCTCTGTCTGTGCAGGCTGCTTTGCTTCTCCACAATCTCTGTAGGCAAATGGGCTTGGAGTGGTTGGTCTTTAAAATGAGCTGTTAAGTGTGAACGCTAGAAGGCCTTGTTTGATACAAGGAGGATGGGAGGAGGGAGCCAGCTGAATGGAGACAGGCATACTCCAGGCTGTGGTCTGCTGAGTGCTGCTTGAAGGGAGGCTTGGCTTAGCACTTGTTCCTGCCATTTCCCTGACAAATTTGGGTATCTACAGATTGCCTAGTCATGTTCTTTTCTGGATCTTGATTCTGGGATGAGGAGCTGATGTGAGAAAACTGCATGGAATGAGTTTGAAGCAATGGCTCTTCAGCTTCACTGCTCCATGGCTTTGCTCCTGGTACCAGCTCTTGTCCTGAGTGGAGTTGGGTATCAACATGAGAACTAGGAAACAGCTACATTAAGTTTCACGCTGTAGAAAGAGAGGAGGATACTTTTAGCCCTGTCTCTGGGTGATGATTCTGAGCTGTAGGTGGGGGACAGAAGTTCTTGCAACTCTGCTCGTTATTGGGAGCTAATGACATCATTCATTGAGGCCTCCAAAACAGTGAGCCAGGTGGTAGGAGTACTCCTGGAAGCCAAGTGCTCTGCTGTGGGGACAGTTGTACTTCAGAGTGTGTTTTGCAGGTCTTAAGAGTGCTCAGGTAAGGACAATAAGCTAATGCTCAGTTGTACAATGCACCAGTGCTCTTCTGTTTTGCTCATTCCAATCCCTCAGGTGCCTCCAGGTTGTAGGACCTACTGTCTGTCTGGAACAGCAAACCCAGAGGTGATCTGGCTGATACTTTAGAGAAGGCTTGTTGGTGTTTTTCCATTCAAATTCAACTTTCTGAATTCCTTCCAGAGCTGTTACATTTCTTTACTACAGGCTGAGGCACTCACTGTTCCTCTTCTCCTCTCCAGGATGGAGCAATGGATTTACTGAAAGAACTGAAGAGTATGCCTATGACTTTGGACTTGCTGCAGGTGAGTTGCACAGTGAGGGTAAGAAGCTGAAGTCTGCACCTGGCTGAGTCTAAAATGTTATCTAGATAAATGTAATAGATTTCCTTTCACTGCTTGCCTCACTCAGAGTATCAAAATAAACATTACATGCAGAAAATAGGCCTGAACCTGGGTTTTGGGGTGGCCATTAAATAGCTCTGGGCCACAACCTGCTGTTTGAAACTTGTGAGTGGCTGATGAGGGAAATGTGGGTGACTGTGCAAAGCTTTCTTAGGTCTTGAAAAGAGGAAAAGCCAGATTAAAGTGGTAAACAAAAGGCAGTTGTGGGAGAGGTTCTTTTAAAGCTTTGTAATGGTGATACTCAGTAGGTTGGGGAAGTGTGACCAGAAGTAGATTCAGAGGTTAAGGTCTTGGGGTTTTCAGTCTAAGCTTGAATGTCCTTAGGGGTGTGTAGAGAAGGTGTTTGTGGCTGATTGGATGTGTACCTTCTGATGGGTTTGAATAAGCTGGGGAATTATGTTGCCCTTCCAAATTTATGGGAGATAAACATTCTGCAGGTCCTTGGATACTTCATGTCTGGGTGGTTGCTTTGACTTTGTGATGCTTGTTGTGCTTTCAGTCAGTGACAAGTACCGAATCTTGAGTGATTCATGTGACTGTTCACTTGCAGTCCACCCGCATTGGGATGTCAGTAAATGCACTGAGGAAGCAGAGCACAGATGAAGAAGTGATATCCCTTGCCAAATCCCTCATCAAATCTTGGAAAAAACTTCTAGGTAAGAAGATCAGCATGTTCCTGTCACATTCAGCTTGTGCAGGAGCTGCCTTCAGCTGGAGGCTGGGCTGCTCAGGAGAAGGTCTCTCTTGATTGACATAGAATATTCCTGCAAATCAGCCTTTACAATTGCACCCTCTGCCTTTCAAGTATTGTGCTTTCCTCTGGATTCAGCTCCTGTTGGTGACTCAACAGCTAGCTCCTCTTTGAAAGAGCATTAAAAACTTCACTGTTCTTAACATCTACCTGTCCATATCATAATTAGCAGCATTATTTGTAGAACTCCTCCTCTCTGAACCCTCAGAGCTTGTGAGCTCTGTGGCATCAGTTCAGTGTGTGCTGTCAGCCTCCTGCAGCAGCTTGGAACAAGAAATGCTGGAATGCATTCTGGGTGCTGAGTTGGAGAAGGACCTTAGTTTAACACCTTGTAGACTAATTCACATGGATTTTCCTGCTGGGGAGGCTTTCAGGGTGATGGATGCTGCTGAGATGGAGCTTTTAATTCTGTCTGAGACATCTTAATGCTGATATAGCACCAAGAGATGCCAGTGTTACAGATGGAGGGATTAGAAATACAGTCTGAGTGGTTATCTTTGGGGTAAAATGGGTTGGAAGGGCAGCTCTACCAGTGTCCTGCTGGCAAGACAGTGTGTCTCCCACTCTGTGTGTCTCCCACTCCATGGCAGTGGCACAGTACCCCTGATGAGAAATTCAAACCCTCCTTATTTTGTTCTAAATAGATCCTCTGGGCAGATTCCTGTAGCCAAGAACAAGTGCTGTTTGAGGCTAAATGAAATGTGCACCTGGCTCCAATCTGCACTCCAGGGCTCCCCATCCCTTGTTAGGCTAAAGGAGCTTTAGAAGCACTGCTTTCCTGTCCTGGCTGGGACTGTCCTTTCTCTTAGGGTTGATGTATATTGGCTAGGCTGAAGCAGTTTTCCTTCTGGGTCAAACTCCTTCCACAGTGTAATGAAAGCCCTCTCCAGGGTTGTGCTTTTGGCTTTCAGTTGTACTCCCTCCTGGAGTAGCTTGTGGTGGCCCATGAGGTGTTGGCTGGAAACTGCTGCTTTTAGTGGTGCTTTAGAGAACTTGATCTAATCTGTAGTCAGCAGCCAGGGTGTCTCTGAAAGGAACTTTTGTGATGAGGCAAGCCTTGTGAGGAAGCTTATCTCCTAGGCAGGGAGGATGATTGCTCTGGAGTTGGCTAGCTTTTGTTTCTACCTAGAAAAGATCCCTTGGAAAGCATGGGAAGCATCCTTTCTCCTGATTCTTTTTAGAGAATAATTACTCACCTTAGGCCAGCTGGGTGTTCTCAGACACCAATTAGGGGATGTGGGGTTGTAAAGACTGGTTCTTTTCTCTCAAATATAGATGCTTCTGAGGAGAAAAGTGAGGAGAAAAAGAAAAGCCTGTCCTTGCCAACATCTTCCTCAAAGGAGACTGGTAACTCCAAGGACCAAAGGTAAATGTTTCCTTTTAACCAAAGGTGATACTATCACAGGATTTTCTGGTGGTACCTGGTATGAATTTTAAAGTGTCTGAGTTAGGAGTTTTGCTCAGTCAGGTTCCTGGTCAGAAACACCAGGAGGCTAGACTTCTTCAGAGCTTTTTAATGAACTGTAACAGGGAAACCACCATCCACTGAATACAGAGGCTTTAGTGAGTTTCTTATTTTATTCACATCTTATGTTTTCCCACTCCTGGCCATGTGTTGGGTTTTCTATTAGCAAAACATCCCTCTGTTCTTTTTTGTGTTGCATTTATATATATTTTTGCTTATTTCTAACTTTGAACTCCTTAGAATGAAGATTATTTGTGGCCTTTGCAGTCTCAAGTGATGGATGGGGATTGAGTCATACATCACTATAGTAAAACTTCCATTTCTTTGTCCTCTTGGCAAGTCCCAGCAGAAAACTGGGCTGGATTGATGTCCACCCATCTGGCAGGTGTGCTGCATGCTTGCTCCTTGCCCTGCCTTGAATGTTGCATCTTGTTTCCAGTGTCCACCACTTGCTAAGCCCTTGAGCTGAGACAGTGATCAAAGGGGAGGGGACACATGTGGTTTGAAGCTTTGTTCCAGGTTCCTGGGGGGTGTGTGCTTCACAAGTTTGACCCTTAAGAGATTCAGCCAATTTCCCAAGCTTCCCAGATGATTTAGAAGATGAAGGCTGCATCCCTGCTGGTTTGCAGCTCTTCCATGTTTGCAGCCTGTCTCTCTTGGTCACCTTCTTCTCACTCTACCCTTTGTTTTCCCTTTTCTTTGCTCAGGTGTCTCAAGGTGTGATGCTTTGGTGTGAGCCTTTGCAGCTCAGCAGAGAGCTCACCCTGAGCTTTGCATCTTTAATTGACTTGCATCTTTAATTGACTTGTGCCTTTGGTTACCAGACTTCCATCAGATGTGGAAAAGGATTGAAGTATTGCAGTGAAAGTCCCAGGGAGGCTTCACAGCCAGAGTTGGGTCTTGTGGTGATGTAGCACAACACAGGAGCCAGGGCTGTCTAGTTCTTTGGGTGTGACATCCAGCATCACTCTGGTGTGCTGGTGGTGTGGGGGTACAAGCAGTAAGATGGGGTCTCCCAGCTGCTGTTTCCTTTTGTCCCAGTGAGAGAAGATGAGGGTTGGAGGCCAAAGAGCAGCCTGATAGTGGAGTAGGGGTTGATTTGTAAGCAGAGAGGGTTCATCACCAGCCTTATGATGGAAATACTTCCTCTTCATGGGCATTAGGCTCTGCAGTGCAGACTGGTACTGCCTTTACTGGGGTGTGGACACTGGAAGGATCCATTGTAGGGCTGCTGAAGGTAGGAGCTGAGTCAGTCACTGGTAAGAGCCTTTGTGCATGCCCTTACTGGTAAGAGGAGGCAGATTTCCCCCCAGGGTAAGGGCAGAAGCCTGTGTGGAAGTAAGTGCTTGTTGGCAGCTCTTGTTGGGGGCAAGAAGAAGGCAAGGATGACCCACTTGGCTGGTGCTGCTCAAGCCAGGAAGCAGCATTGCACTTCAAAGAAAAAAGGGAAGTTTCTGATGTAACCTTTGGCAAATTGCTGCTGGGGAATGCAGAGCCTGGAGGGAAGGAAGTGTGAGACATTCCCTGGGCACAGTGGCACTGGAAAATGAGAAAAACTCGCTGGGTCTGCCAGCTCATCTGGTTTGAAGGGTGAGGCTTGTAGTAATTTCACTCAGGAAAGGATCCTGGCTGTAGGTAGAGAAGCAACCCCCTCCCCCTGTGTCTCCCTGCTCTCAGGCATTTATCATGGGCTGTGTGGAGTAGAGCTTTTACCTTTTCTCTCCTTGAAGCTTCCAACAAGCATTCAGCCTCCACCTTCTGCATGGCAAAGCATCCTCTTGCTTGTGAAGGATTAACATAAGCAAATGGGTAGCACAGCCCAGCAGCAGTGGTTAGCTTGCTCCTGGTGTCAGTGTGAGCCAGGTGCCCTGCACAGAGACAGGAATCAAGAGGAGTGTGGCCAGCAGGTCACAGGAGGGGATCCTCCCCCTCTGCTCTGCCCTGGTCAGGCCCCACCTGGAGTGTTGTGGCCAGTGCTGGGCTCCCTGGGATCAAACAGCCAGGGATCTCCTGGAGAGAGTCCAGAGGAGGCTATGGAGATGCTGAAGGGCCTGGAGCATCTCCCCTGTGAGGAAAGGCTGAGTGAGCTGGGGCTGTTCAGCCTGGAGAGAAGAAGACTAAGGGGGGACCTGATCAATGGTTATCAATAGCTGAAGGATGGGATGCAGGGGGAAATGGCCAGCCCCTTCTCAGTGTCTGTGGGGACAGGACAAGGGGCAATGGCTGCAAGTTGGAGCATAGGAAGTTCCCCACCAACCTGGGGAAGAACTTTTCCCCAGTGAGGGTGAGGGAGCCCTGGGCCAGGCTGCCCAGGGGGGTGTGGATTAAGACTTAGAAGTTAGCTTATAACTAGAAGAGTTGGGAAATAGACCTCAAACACACCTAGAAGACTTACTTCAGGAAATCCTTGTGGTTCACACTGTTCCTGTTAGACAGGAGAAAGAGCTTATAAATCTATCCAGCAAGAAAAGCTTGTACAACAGAAAGGCTGGAGGAAAACAGTGGCAAAGCAAGAGCCAGAGACTGCAGGCAGAACTCAGGGCAGCACTGGAGGAAAATCCCATGGAAGAGCTGAATTCAGGCCACAGATCCAAAACCTTCTAATAAAGGCAGCTCAGAGGATCCTGGAAAAGCAAAAGCTGGTGCTGCCAGACTGAAAGGTTAGACACAGCCCATTAGGTATACTGCACTCATGGTCTAAAATACTACAGTAGAACAGAATATGCTTTAGGTTACAGCAATACAGCATGTAATTCCACAGGTGCCAGCTCCACACAGGCTGGCTGAGAGCCTCCAGGTCTCACAGTGCTGTCTCTCCAGTCACTGCAGAGGGATTTTTTTACATCTGCCTTCCAGAAAGCAAGACAAGTTCCAGGCCAAGAGCTGCTCAAGGATTTCTCCCTGACAGAAGAGGAAGGCCCAGCCAAACTGTCAGACTAAGTGGCTGAAGTATCTGAAGACAAACTGACCCCTTCAGTGGCTTGATAGCAGCTTCATCTGGAGCAGCAATACACACCAAGTGACTAGTCAGACTCCCATCACCACAGCCTCAAAGTCCTTTGGGCTTCAAAGGACAAAGACTCTTGGGTGCTGCTATTTTTTTTACATGTTTTGTGTGTCAAGGCAGATTATTAGTAGTTTATTTCATAGCTCTAGAGAATAAGTATTCACAGAATCCCAGGGGTGGGAAGGGCCCTCCAGAGCTCATGGGGTCCAACCCCCTGCCAAAGCAGCTCCCCAGCTCATATTGCACAGGGCGGCGTCCAGACGGGGCTGGAATCTCTCCAGAGATGGAGACTCCACACCCCCCTGGGCAGCCTGGCCCAGGGCTCCCTCACCCTCACTGGGGAAAAGTTCTTCCCCATGTTGGTGGGGAACTTCCTGTGCTCCAACTTGCAGCCATTGCCCCTTGTCCTGTCCCCACAGACACTGAGAAGGGGCTGGCCATTTCCCCCTGCATCCCATCCTTCAGATATTGATAACCATTAATCAGGTCCCCCCTTAGCCTTATTCCAGAGCTGTGTGTGCTCTGCTATAGACACCCCCACATGTACTGGCCTAGGATGGGGGCAGAAGTACCTGATGGCAATTTGAACACCCCATGGGTGGATGTTCATCACCTGACTGATTATTTATGAGCAAAGTTGTTTATTTCTCTTTGTAATATGTGCAGTTTTGAGGTGTTAGGACTGAAATCCATTCCTTAAGTCTCTTGCAGTGCTGCCCAGTGAATCCAGCTGGTAGGTTACTGGTCAAAGAGAAACACAGTAAGTTAGCACTATAATCTCCCTTGTAGAGTGCATCTGTTTCATCTGAGCAAGGAATTAATCCTCAGCTATGGTTTGAGCTAGCAGTTCACTGAAGGTGTACTGGTGGATGCTTCTTAAAAGGGCCTGGTGAGCTTTTGAGCTGCAGACATCCAGTAGCACTAGTGATGATCTAAGGGCTTGGAGGCACTGCAGAGCCAGCCTGGGTTTGAACTCAGCAGCAGCAGGGTCTCCCAGGAGAAGTCCCTGGGGTTGTCTGGCTGGGTTTGTGCAGCAGCACATTCAGAAGGTTTCCAGCTTAGTGCTGTTTTTCTGGGCTGACTAATCCCTTCCAGGACAGGGTTGTGGAGATGCTTGTTCAAAACAGATTTATTTTTGCTGGCACAGAGCTGGCAGTGGTGACCCATCTTAACAGCAGCTGTCAAGCCACTCGGATGTTGAAGGAGATACTGCTGCTCTGGCATGGGTGAGAGATCAGAGTTTCTCTGGGGGGATTTTCTGTTGCTTTTTCTTCCCTTTGTCTTTTGCTGCATTAGTTTTACCAGGCACTGGCTATAAATACAGTGCATTTTATGGCCCAAACACCAAAGTCTTTCCTGTTCTGCTGCCTGGATTTAAGGAGTGGGGGGAGGAAGCTCTATAAAATCATCTGGGAGTCATAACAGCTCGACTCTTAGCAGCTGTATTTGCAGGGCTAACTCACTCTACATGCAGCTGTGAGGCTGTATGGACAAGATGTCTCAACACTGTGGGTCTACACCCAGCTGGACTGCTGGGTGAGGTGTCCCCTGCAGCACACAGACCTCCCAGTAGCGTGTGTGAGCGCAGCCTGTGCTGTCTGACCATCCACCAGCTCCCCTGGCAGGCACCCAGCTGAGTCAGCCACAGCAGGGGGGTGTTTGCATTCCCTTGCCTGTGCCCACAATCGCTTCCAGGTGGAAATGAAGTTATCTTTGTGAGTGTTTGTTAGTCCTGTGCCAGCCTGACACCGCTCTGAGCCCTGTGTGGTTGTGTAGGGCAGCTCTGCTGGGAGTATTCAGTCTTGTCCAGATTATAGGGAAGAGGAAGACCCTCTGATGTGCTGCACTTTGGGGGTTGGTTTTTCTTTTATTATGGGAGCTGAAGGAGACATTTGCCTTCTTTTCTTTAGTGTGGCAGCCACTTCTGGAGGGGTAGAACAGGCTTCTCTGATTTCTGCCTCCCTTGTTGGCTGCAAGAGCTGGACAGTGTTTTTGGGTGTGAGATGAGGAACCAGCACCTGCTGAGCTTAACCTTAGTGGTGCTTCCTTGCTCCCTTACAGCCTTCATGTCCTGCAGAGTAACAGAGGAAGATAGTACCATGTATCAGCACTACACACCAAACCAAGAGTGTCCTGATGCTCTCAGGAAGCCCTGACTTACTGATGGTATCCAACAGCTTCATGATGCTTTCAGTTGATGCCTGGTGGTGCAGCACTTGTGATGTGTTCACTAACAGAAGCTGGTTGGCAGGTCTGCTTCATGGATTAAACCTCTGTTTACAGCCAGGAGAGTGCACAGCAGAGCTCAGACCTGCATTGGTGGCCTTGGTTGCTGTCTTGCACTCTGTGCTGGTTCAGGGCATGTATCTTTTCACTGTTGTGCATTATGATTAACAGGATGCTTGGCCATCTACCTGCTGATACCTCCTCTGTATCAATGACCCAAATGGAGACATTCTGACAGGTTGTGTTTCTCTTTTAGCTCCAACAAAAAGCAGGAGCCTCCAAAGACTCCAACCACCCCCAAAATCACCACCTTCCCTCCAGCACCCGTCACCTGCGATGCTGTTCGCAACAAGTGCAGAGAAATGCTGACCACAGCTCTACAGGCTGATGGTGAGTGCTGGGGGAAACCCTGTCCCACCCAAAGTGCTTCACAGCTCCTGGTGCATTCTGACAGAGATCTCTGTGGAGGTGAGAGGCCTCTGCTCCTCTTAGATAAACCATTCTGGAGCAGCCTTGCCAAGGGATTGTTGCCATCAGCTCTGTCTAGCCACTGGTTGTTGTCCCTTTGACAAACTGGCTGGTGTTACAGCATTTTTAGATGCTTCCTAGACTTCCCTTCTCCTGGAGGTTGGAGCCCCCAAAATACCTTGGATCTGGGGTGGAATAGGTGTCTCTTGCACTCAGGCTGACCTACCTGAAATGAGAGGCAACTGCAGGTGCTCAGCATCTCTGAAAGTCAGATTTGAAGCACCTCAAGCTGAACCACATGCTTGTGTCCAAATCACAGATCCCTTTGGAAAATTGGAGTCTTAAGCACTGCAGAGTTTTATTAATTTGCAGCCAAGGAATGTAGATGACAGATGGAGAAGTTCACAAAGTCTTTATTCCTATGCACATGCATGTGTTTATATATATCCTGCATTAAATATTGTGTGTAACTCTTAGAAAAAACCCTTTCCACATGAAATCTGGTAAATAGTCTCCTCAAGTCTGTTCCTAACATCATCCCTGCTCCCTGCTCTATAGCATTGTTTACCAGAGCCAGTGTCCAAACTCCTAGCAGCTCCTGCACTCTGTATGATGCTGTTTAATTGGCAAGAAGCAATGTGTGAAGGAGGGAAGGGGCAGGGAGAGTCCTGAGCTGAGAAGAGGATGAAAGCTTGACTGATGCTGCATGCTTTCAGGCCCTGCCACATTGTTGGTCTGAGTAGAGCTGCATCTCATTGACACTGATACCTGAGGAGCCTCAGTTCCTCTCTGTGTGTATATATATGTTTGATTTCAACCATACCAAGAATGTATTGACAAACTTTATGTTTTGGGGACCAGGTTCTTGTTAGCTTTGCCTGGTGCAGCCCATCTCTTTGAGGCAGAAGGTGTAGACTGGCTGGATTGGGCTGTTTTCATCACTTTCCAAAGGGTCAGAGAGCAGCTAGAGCAGAGACCAAGATGTCAGATGATGGAAGGAGCATGTAGCTCAAACTAGCAAATGATCTAGATGTGTATCTCAGAAATACTGAGCCTGGGGACCCCACACCTGGTTGGAAACCACTGACCTGGTGTTTCTCTTGTCTTACAGATGACTATATTGCCATAGGTGCTGACTGTGAGCACATAGCAGCCCAGATTGAAGAATATATCCTTACTGGATGGGGGAGGATGAGTGCCCTCAGGGGCCAGGAAATGAATGTGCCTGGAGGAGAAGTGGCACAGTGTTTTTGCCTAAATGTTCTGCTGCAGCTCTGCTTGTCAGGGCTCTGGGGTTGAGTCCTGGGTCACTAAGGAACCACCAGTGTGGTGCTGGGAGCTCAGAACCCTTGCTGGTGTGATGGCCATGGTTATTTCCTTCCTGTTAGCACCATACTGGGCTGTCATCTCCACTTGGTCCTTGCCATAAAAATGCTGTTTCCTGCTCTCAGCTCTGCTTCCACATACCTGCAGCTTCCTTGTGCCTCCCTGTTGAGGAGAGTGTGCTGATGCAGGTGAAAGGCTGGAGCAGTGAGACCTTATCACCACCTACAACTACCTGAAGGGGGGTTATAGAGAGATAGGTGATGGTCTCTTCAGCCAGGGGACAGGAGATGGGACAAGGGGCAATGGGCTCAAGCTGTGCCAGGGCAGGGGCAGATTAGATATTAGGAAAACATTTTTTACTGAAAGAGTTGTCAGGGCTGGAACAGGCTGCCCAGGGAGGGGCTGAGTCACCTTCCCTGGATGTGTTCAAAAAAGGGTAGATGAGGTACTTAGGGATATGCTTTAGTTTAGGATGGGAATGGTTGGACTTGATGATCTCAAAGGCCTTTTCCAACCTTGTGATTCTGTGTGATTCTGTGATCAAGTTTTGTGTGGATGTGAGATAAGCCAGGACTTTGCTTGGTTTGGGAGCTGTGGGGTAGGAGGTGCAGCTGGGCTCTTAGGGGAGGGTTTGTAGCCTCCTTGCAGAGAGAAAGAGCAGGTTGAACCAGAGCAGAACTGGAAATATTGATTATTTCCAGCTCAGTGAAAGAGCCAGAACTAAAAACTCCTGAACTCAGGGATTGTCTAAACCTGCTCTCACATCCAGCATTAACCTCCCAGAGCAGTCACTGCTCTTGGGTCCCAGCACACTCCCCTGTGACCTGGCAGTGAGTTATCTCCCTGCTTCCACGAGTGGTGTAGGAACTGCTGGGAGGCTGCTGGGCTGATTGCAGGCTCCTTGACTGCTGTGCACGCATCTACCAGGATGTCAAGAACACCGACATGAAGTACAAAAACCGAGTCAGGAGCCGTATCTCCAACCTGAAGGACTCCAAAAACCCTGAGCTGAAGAAGAACGTGCTGTGTGGGGCCATCACCCCCGAGCAGATCGCGGTGATGACCTCGGAGGTGAGGAAGGCTGAGGAGCAGGGCTTGCTCCTGGCAGGGGGTGTGTCATAGGGTTGAATTTGAAGCAGGGGGCTGGTCTGCTGCCAGCGTGGCAGGTTTCTCAGCTGATGCTGCCAGAGTGCATGGGGAGCAAGCTAGCCATGGGGCTTGCAATGTGGAGAGCAGGCTGGGGCATCAGATGGTGGTGGGGGGCTTGGAATGAACCAGAAGCCAGGAGCAAAGTGTGTTCTGTCTTAATGCCCATCTGTCAGGCTGCCCTGTCCTGTGGACTCTTTCCACTGCAGTGGGTGGTGGTGGCAAAACTGGACAGATGTGATTTTGTTGGGGTTGTTTTTTTTGAAAGGAAATGGCCAGTAATGAGCTGAAAGAGATCAGGAAAGCCATGACAAAAGAGGCAATCCGGGAGCATCAGATGGCCAAGACAGGAGGGACACAGACTGACCTCTTCACCTGTGGGAAATGCAAGAAGAAGAACTGCACCTACACCCAGGTTAGTCTTCCTGCTCCTGCAGCCTCCACACAGGTGACCTCTGCCCAGGACGTGATCCATCACAGTCACGAGCTCTGACTGCAGCATGGCACAAACTTTGGCACTGTTGGAGAGAACCTTTCTGTGCTCTTGAGGCTCTCTAAAACCTGCTGCTTTTACACTGTGAATTTGTACACATCTTCCCCTGGAGCTTCCCTGGGGCCCCAATACAAGACAGATGTGGAGCTGTTGGAGAGGGGTCAGAGGAGCCACAAAGATGCTCAGAGGGCTGGAGCAGCTCCCCTATGGAGAGAGGCTGAGGGAGTTGGGCTGGGTCAGCCTGGAGAAGAGAAGGCTGTGGGGGGACCTCATTGCAGCCTTCCAGTCCCTGAAGGGAGCAGAGGAACAGGAGAGGAATCAGCTTGTTAAAGGGCAGAGACTGGCAGGACAAGGGGGCTGGAGTGAAGCTGGAGGAGGGAAGGGTGAGAGGAGATATTAGGGGGAAGATCTTTGCAGAGAGAGTGGTGAGGGGCTGGAACAGGCTGCCCAGAGAGGGGGTGGATGCCCCGTCCCTGGGGGTGTTCAAGGCCGGGTTGGCTGGGGCCCTGGGCAACCTTGTGTAGCTCCAGGCCTGGAGGTTGGTGGCCCTGCCTGTGGCAGGGGGGTTGGAGCTCTGTGATCCTTGGGGTCCCTCCCAACCCAGCCCAGCCTGGGATTCTCTGATCCTCTGATCCCTCCTGTCCCCAGGTGCAGACCCGCAGCTCGGATGAGCCCATGACCACCTTCGTCGTGTGCAACGAGTGTGGGAACCGCTGGAAGGTGGGTACCACACCAGGGTGGCACTGGCACTGAGGGGTGTTGGGGTGGCTGCACCCACGATGCTGCAGGTGCTTAACACCCTCAGAGGTGCTTCCCAAACGCTGTGACTGGCTCTGGCCAGTGATCTGTCCTCCCAGCACAGAGCTGGGAGCTGCTGGGTTCATCCCATCTCTGCAGACTGGCTGGGGCCAAGTCTTACTTTGGCTTTCCCTGCCTCCCTCCTCACACCCCCTCTTCTGCTCTGACCAGCCTCAGGGTGCTTTCCATGCTCCCTCTGTCCCCTGAGAGGTGGTGGTGGTGACATTCAGTGTTTTAATACTTCTCTGCTGTGCACAGAGCTCAGAGGGGGGAGCAGAAATCTCCTGGTTGATGGTGAGCAGAAACAGCACCACGTGCCAGAGAGCCACAGCCAAGAGATCCAGGCAGGAGCTCTGTTTTACCCCTACCCCAGGGGCTGAGCCCCACCTCTGCAAAACCCCCCAGCCCTTGCCAGCTGCAGAAACAAGACCATCACCTGGCTCTCTGCCTTCTTCTAGGCAGCACACACATCACCCCTGAGCTCCCCTTGGCAGTGAGGTTTTCTAAGCAGGGTTTCACCTCCCTTCTCTTGCAGTTCTGCTGATATGTGCCATGGCCTGAGAGCAGCAGCCAAACGCAGATCAGAATGCAACCTCCACACACCAGCTCCCACAGCAACTGTGTCTCGTGTCCCAAGTGAGTTTGCATTGTCACACTGAGAGAGCTGCTCTGGGGAGCCCTGTGTCTCCTTGGGCCTCAGTGGAGCCACAGCTGTGGGCTGACAGGTTGGCAGGAGAGCTCACTGAACACCCCTAGTCGTTATTTTTCTCATCTAAGCGATTATGGTCACTTTTTCTTCTAATATTAAACATTTTTGGTCAGTTTCTGACTTTTATTTGAACTGTGTGCAGGCAGTGCTTTGGTTTTTGGTGGTGAGGAACTGCTTGGGGGCTTGGCTGATGACGACTGGATGCTGCCTGGACCACTCAAAAGCCAGAAGCTGCTTTAGGTACACCCTCAGTGAGTGAAGGCTTCTTCCTCAGCCACTCCTGAAATCTAAAACAGTGGGTGGGCCTGCTGGTCTCCTGGCTGAGCAGAGCTGGGAACAGAGCACAGCTTTGGGGGCACAGATCATAGAATCACAAGGTTGGAAAAGACCTTTAAGATCATCAAGTCCAACCATTCTCATGCTAAACTAAATCTTATCCCTAAGTACCTCTTCTACCCTTTTTTTGAGCATGGGATGGGATACTCCTTTCCATCTCAGCAGCATTTGTTTGCTTGGGGGGTTTATTTTTGCATGCTGATGCATACCTCATCATCTCAGGCCTTTAGATGCCAACAAGTTGCCCTAAGATAGAGCATGTGCTGCCCAGCTTGTGCCACCCAGCTTGTGCCACCCTGTTTTGTCTGTTGCCAGCCACAAAACCCCCCAAAAACTGTTCATGTGGGGGTGCAGGATGGGGAGGAAGGTGTGCTAGGCTTGGGGGAGGTTAGCAGTTCCATGTTTCATTGCTCTGTGGAATGAGAGCTGAGTAGCCAGGAGTTCCTTCAGCCCCTGGCTGGGACCAGGGAAGGTCACAGCAGTCACCAGGAGGGTCTGACAGTCTCTGGCTGTTGCTGCTCCCCAAGGCTGTCATACAGGGAGCCTGGGAACAGCTAATCTGGGTACAGGGACAAGCCATGAATGAAGGAGCTGGAGTGGCCAGTTGGGAGTGTTTAACTGGAGTCCCAGGCACTTTCCTGCCTGGATGTGCTCTGCTCCTAGCTCCTCCTGCTGAAAGGCACCTTACATTCCAGAGGGACTGTGTGGAGGCTCAGGAAGAGGGGAAGATGCTGCAAGTATGGGAAAATCTGGTGGCTTGGAGCTGGGGCAGGGGGGTTAGGCACCACAGGTTTCAGTGGGAGCTATTGGCACTTCCCTCCAGAGCCAGATGAGGGTTGAAGTGAGCTGGGAATCCCAGGGCACAGCAACCCTGGGGTGCCAGATCTGCAACCATGACTGAGCAGGCCTGGCAGGATCAGGCTCTTCCTGGGAGGTGACAAACCTGTTAGGGAAATGCTGTCTGATGCTTAAAACCCCCTCTTGGCCTTTAACTGGGGTGATGGAGCAATGGGGGGGGACCCCAGCCAGGCCTCTGCTCTGGAGAGGCCCCCCCCACCAGTGTGGCAGCTTTTGCAGTCCCATCTGTGGCATCACCCCTGCTCCTGAGTGAAGAGCAGGTATTTCCACTGGGTTTTCAGCATGCCAGCCAGCAGGCACTCAGCAGAGAGCTCAGGATGTTTGGAGAGGAGTAAGCAGCCACATGAAAGCAATGAAAATCACAGGGATCCAACAGGGTCCTTTGCTTGGGGCTCTGACTTTACAGGGTGCAGCCAAGTCTCCAGAGAAGGAAAAGCCTCCAAGATGCTGACAACTTCAAGCCTCACAGGCCTTGGAGTGAATGGGATTCCTCATGCCAGGCTTGGGAGGGAAGTGGCCTTGCTGTAAATGCTTAAATAAAGCTTTAGGAACTGGAACCCAACCTGGCTGAGGCTCTCTGGGAACAAGAGCCACCTTACTGGTTCCTGTTGCCTCTCTTGGGTTCCTGTAAGGAGGGGAGTTGAGCTTGGGTCCAGTCTGCTGCCAGTCCTGAACTGGGCACAGGTCCTGGCAGGAGCAGCCCCCCGAAATGGAGAGAGAAGAGGTACTGTGGCTCAGGGTGTTGTACAGTGCTGTTGCCCTGGGATAACACCAAGGAGACACAGTGAGGGGAAGGCAGCTGCTTCCAGTGGTGTTTGTGATACAGAGATTTGCTCATAAGGTGTTTAAGTGCTCAGAGGGGGAGCAAGAGACAAACCAGATCAGCTGGGCTGAAGCCTCAGGGGGTGCAGAGAGGCTCCAGCCCCCTGCCAAGGTCCTGGATGGCTTCAGGGATGCTCAGCCTCCAAAAGCTGGAGATATGATGCTACTTTTACTCACAGAACAAACCAAGGCCCCAGAACTGAACCCTCCCCAGCACACAGGGGGCTGCTGCAGGGCTGTTGTGGTATGGCCTTGGCACATGTGGGGACCAAACTGCCAGTAGCAAATCTGACATTCCTGAACGAGCTCTCTCTGCTCTTTCTCAAAAAAATTAACTATATTTCCAGCTTGGCAAACCAAATTAAACTTGCTGACCTGAATTTCCACACAGTTGTGCTCCTGGGAAGGAAGGAAGGAAGGAAACCAAGCAGCTGCTTCTGTTTGTTTGTCTCTTTAAAAAAGTATCTTCAATAAAAAGAACTGGTGCTTTTTCTTTGAGAGGGATGGAGAGAGAGGATTGAGAAAGGGGCAGATAAATAGCAACCCCCAGGCTCTTCTGAGTCAGGAGAAGCAAAGAGCATTGGTTTTCTGCAGCAGGCTGAGCTGATGCATGGCTGAGCTGGGTGCAGGACCCCAGCACTGGCTTTGCTTCCATGCGGAGGGAAGGGGCTGCCAGCCCTCAACTCTGGGCACAGGGCTCCAGGAAACCATCCCTCCTGCTGCACAGAAACACACAGTACTGGGTACTTTCACATCCTGCGTGGAGCCCTGTCTGGCTGCTGCTCCCAAGGGATGAGGGCAGACCCCTGGGCTTCTCCCTGCTGGCAGAGGACAGGCAGGAGCCTTCAGTTTCAGCAGTCCTGGTGCCTGGGTGCTGCTGGAAGGAGGGAACATGGTACCTGCATGGGTGTTTTTCCTTCCCTGAAGTCCAAAACCAGGATAATCCAGGCCCCACCTGGAGTGTTGTGTCCAGTTCTGGGCTCCCTGGGATCAAACAGCCAGGGATCTCCTGGGGAGAGTCCAGAGGAGGCTACGGAGATGCTGAAGGGCCTGGAGCATCTCCCCTGTGAGGAAAGGCTGAGTGAGCTGGGGCTGTTCAGCCTGGAGAGAAGAAGACTAAGGGGGGACCTGATTAATGGTTATCAATATCTGAAGGATGGGATGCAGGGGAAATGGCCAGCCCCTTCTCAGTGTCTGTGGGGACAGGACAAGGGGCAATGGCTGCAAGTTGGAGCATAGGAAGTTCCCCACCAACCTGGGGAAGAACTTTTCCCCAGTGAGGGTGAGGGAGCCCTGGGCCAGGCTGCCCAGGGGGTGTGGAGTCTCCATCTCTGGAGAGATTCCAGCCCCGTCTGGACGCCGCCCTGTGCAATATGAGCTGGGGAGCTGCTTTGGCAGGGGGTTGGACCCCATGAGCTCTGGAGGGCCCTTCCAACCCCTGGGATTCTGTGATTCTGTGATAACCTGTGAGCACATCTCTGTGGCCCCACCATCCCTTCTGCCCCCTCCAGAGCCCCTCAGGCTTTGGAGAGGTGGAAGCCAAGGTCCTGGGGTGCTGCCCACCCTCTGCTCTGTCCAGCCCTGGCTGCCCCTCAGACCCAGCAGGAACACAGATGAGCTGTAGCGCTGCCCCCCCACCCTAGCACCAGGAGCAGAGCACCAACCAGGCAGAGCAGTATAAACCTGACAGAACCTTTATGTACAGAGACATGTGTCAAACCCCACTCCTGCCCCTTGAACCCCCCAGTAAAAGCCAACCAAAAAAAGCATTTAAAACAAAAGTAAAAAACCCTCAAAACCAAAACCCACCCAACACCAATCGACCTGCCCTCTACCCACAAAAACCCCTCCAACCCAGTCCCCAACTGGGTCTTAGGTGGGCAACGGGGACACGCTCTGTCCCCAAGCGTGGTGGAGAGGGGGATAAAGTGACCTCTTCAAAACAGGGTGCGGGGTGGACCCGGTGGGGCTTTGGGGGGCGCTGAGCCCCCACACTCCCTGCTCACTCCCTGGCTGGCTCCAGCCAGCGGTGGGGATGGGACAGGGGTTCAGTAGTCTGAGCCGGTCTGGGCTGCGCTGCCGCAGCGGCACCACCCCAGGGACAGTCCTGGGGGGTGACCCAGAAACCGGGGTGATGGTTCATAGGTAAAAAGCTAAAAACTTGTGGGGAGGGGGCTGGCAGGGAGGGCGGCAGAGGGGAAGAGGCAGTGAGCGCCCCGCCCTGTCCCCAGCCACCATGTCCCCACCGGCATCCCTGCCGGCCGGCGGGTGCCCTTAGGACTCCGAGGAGGAGCGGGAGACGCTCTGGAGCAGCGATTTGTATATGGCAGAGTTCAGGAAGCGAGGGTAGGAGTCTCTGTGCATCAGCGTGTAGATCTGGAGCTGGGCATCATCGAAGGTGTGTGAGGACGGCTCCTGCATCTTCCGGTTGATGACCTCCCGCACCCGCGAGTCCAGGCTCACCTGGGCAGCAGAGAGAGAAATTGGGGGGGTTGGAGGGGTGTTGAGGGACCCCCAGTGACCAGCCCCTACCCCCCAGCACCCACATGGAAAATTGGGTATCAACGTGGAGGGTGGCCAGACCACGGTGTGCTTCACCCTGCAGCGCATTCGGATGGAGCCAGGGAGGTTTGGGGGAGATGCAGGGAGGTCTCCGGGACCCCTCCCCTCCCCCGTGTCCCTTTGTCGGGCATAGGGAGGTGGGTCGGGGTGCTCCCACCCTGGGCACCTCTGGGGATGCTGCGAGCTGGGCTGCCGCATCCCGGCCCGCTGGTGCCCTCCGGAGGCTCCGGCCCCGCAGCGCAGCCCCGGCTCTGCTCCCGCAGCCAGCTGCGTCTGGGAAGGGGTAAGGAGGGGGGTTTTGGGGGGCTTGGGGGGCTTTGGGGGCAGGGACACCCTCCGCGCCGCTATGCACAAGCACGAAGTGAACCCATCACCCTGCCAAACTCACCCCCAAGATCCCACCCACCCCCACCCTGCGCCAGGGCGGCAGCTGGCACAGAACCCGCTCCCTAAGAAACAGCATCCCCTTTACTCCCCCCACCCCCAGCCCCATTTTATCCAGAGCTCAGGGGGCTCTGTCCCCTACCTCCTTGGGCGAGAGGATGGAGATGTAGTCCTCGTAGATCATCCTGGCCTTCTCGTCGATGGTGTGCTTGTTGCACTCGTTCTTGAGCTCCTCGCACGCCAGCCAGAAGAGCATGTTCTCCTCGCTGTACTCAGTCCGCAAGAACTCCCGGAAGACATTGCGACCCGCCGGGCTCTTCATCAGCTTGTCGAAGGACTGTGCCCAGCCCCGCACCTCCTCCGGCGTGGGTTTGGTGCTGCCAGGTCCCGGCAGGGAAGGGAAGAGGACAGCGTTACAGCCAGGCAGGCTGCGGGCTCCCCGCTGCATCCCTCCCCGTGGGGCTCGGCCACCCTCCTCCCCAGGCCCGGCCCATCCATCCAACACACCCCCCGTGCTCACGCTGAAGCTGTTCCTGCCCAGGCTCCGGTTACCACAGAGGCTTTTGGAGGTTGTTCACAGGGTCTGTCCCACCTCGGCCAGGCTGGAGCAGGGGCTTTGCTTTCAGCTGCATTTCCCAAGCTGAGATATGTTTTTGGTGCTGGATATATTTTTAGTGCTGACTTTGGACAAACCCAAAAGGGAACCAAACCCCCTTCCCTTGCCCAGCAGCAGCTCTGAGCCACCCCAGCTGGGACACACACACACACACACAATCAGCCCATCATCCCTCACAGCTGGGAGAGAGGGGAAACTGCTTCCCAGCAACTAAATACTCATTGCCTGCTAAAGCAGGGCAGGGCTAATCATGATCAGTGGTTAATTAGCACATTTGATTCTTAACCCTGCTGTGCCAGGCACTGCACAGAGCACCCATGGTTGGGCTGGGGGTGAGGGGGTTGTACCTGCTCCATGCAGGGCATCCCTGCAGCAGGATGCTTGCAGGATGTCCTGTCCCTGGGACATGGCCTGAAAGCTGCTGAGGTCCTTGTGTGCCTCAGTTTCCCTTTGCAAGGGGCCCAAGGGTCAGAATGGCAGAGAGCTACAGCCTGTGGTTCTGGGTTCCCCGTTCCTCATTGGGAACTGGGACACCCCACTGGAAGCAGCACTGGGAATCCCCAAGTCCTGGTGCCCTGATCCTGCTCCCTGGATGTGCACCAGTGGGCAGGATGCAGGGCTGGGTGCCGTGGAGGGGGGCAGTGGGTGCTGTGCTGGTCCCCCCTGCCTGCCCCAGTGGCACCACCCCTGCACTCACCATGCTTCACAGTTTGGGATGGTCTCCAGTTTGGTCTCCCGGGATGCCCTCCACGCTCGCTCCCGGTCCTCGTTCCTAACAGGGAGACAGAAAGGTAGTCAGGGGGTTGGGGAGGCACCCAGACCCCCACCATGACCCCTTGACAGGCCCTGGCCATCAAATCTTCTCCATGGCCACCCGCACCCCCCACTCAGCTCCTCCCCAGCACCCTGCCCACCCCTGCAGCACCCTGGTTCCCTTGTGCAATTCTGCTGTCATCGTGCAAGGGTGTTTCCTGCACCCAGGCACCCAGCCCAGCCCCACAGCCCAGGACCTGTGCCACCCAGAGCAGCCACAGGGCCGGGAGGCACCAGCCAGCCAAGGTCAGTGCTGGCTCAGCCCATGGCAAAGCTGTGGTGGACCCCCACGAATAACCACTGATAAATAACCAATGAACCAAACTGGGGGGGCTGCAGGGGCCAGGGCTGCAGCTGCCAGGGCTCAGCACCCTGTGTGCTCAGTCCTGCACCCACTTATCACCCTCTCCAGGCGGTGACAGCCCCGGCTTTCCCAGGAAGCCAGTGGCCAGATGGAGAAACACAAAGGGTTGGACCCTGCACCCCCCAGACAGCCCAGCACTGGTCCAGCCTGGATGCTGAGCACAGGATGGCAGTGCCAGGGCTCAGGGGTGCTGGGATCCCCCTGGGACACCCCGTCTCATGCCCCCAAGGGTGCTTGCAGCGCAAGGGGAGAGCGGCCTCCAACCCACTTCCCTCAGGCCCTCGAATTTCGGCGCCTGGCACTGACCACAGCGCTTCCTGCTTGCGACACGGGTCCTTGCACAGGATTCAGTGTGCAAACCTCTCCCCTGGCAGCGTGGGTGGCTGGGGCAGGCGAGGCTGTGGGCATGTCCCTGCCCATGGGGCTCGCTGCCCGAGCCCCAAAACAGTCTGTACCGCTCACTGCTTGCTCCTGGAGCGGGGAATGTGAGGGATTTCTCTCCCATCTCTGCTCACAGGCTCTTGCAGAGACAGAGGAGGGACACAGAGAAGGGTCAAACAGTCAAATGCCACCCAGCCCGGGGCAGCACCCTGGGAGGGAGAGGATTGTTCAGGGCAGATGGCAAGGGGAGCTGCTCCCTGCACTCGCTGTCTCCAAACATGAGGGAACAAGCTGGGATCAGGTGAGATGGGGCCCCAGGGACACAGGGGGTTTGCACAGGGCTGGTGGCGCTGGGGATGCGCCGTGGGTCTGCCCAGTGCTCAGCACCAGGGTTTGCTGCTCCTCTGCTCATGGTGCTGTTGGTGGCCATAAAGCCCAAAGCTGCTCCAAAGCCCATCACCATCAGCAACTTCTGATCAGACTGATGCCAAGGGTGGAGAAGAGCAGATGGGCTCTTCAAAGTCTGTGTTATCCAGAGAATAAGAAGCTGGGGATCCTGGGAGAGGGCACAAGATGCAGCTGCAGGCAAGCGGCTGGTTACCTCCTTGGCTTTGGGCAGCGCTGGGAGGGTAGAGCTGGACTCTACACCCACTGCTCCAAGGCAGAGCTGCCCAGGAGGGCTTCCACAGCACCCTTTTGGTTTCGTATCCCGACCCAGTGCAAGCACACAAGCCACCCAGGCTTGGCTTGGTGAGCTGGGCCAGCTCCATCCCAGCCACCCTCCTGCACCCACTACCCATGGTGCCACGTGGGCGCCGAGGTCTGCACCAAAGGGCTGTGAAGCACCCAGGGCTGGGGGCTGCAGTGGGAGCCTGTCATCCTCAAACCCAGGTGCCTGCTTGGGCAGCAGTCACATCCAAGTGCTTGGTGGTGCACGAAGCACCAGCAACGTGTGGGCGACCATCACATCTCCTCTGGTGACCCCTGAACACCAGAGGATGAGGCAGGAGGTGATGCTCACCGGCCTCACGGGACCCTCAGGCTGGGGTGGGCGGTGGGACGTACCATGAGCAACTGCAGCAGCAGCACCAGCAGAAGCAGCAGGCGTTGGGGCGGTGGTTGCTGGCGGGTTGCACCGTGGTTGGAGAAGTCTCATGCCGGGACATCGGAAGGAGTGTCTCTGCGGACGCGGGTCCTGCGTACTGGAAGGGCAGGGAGAGGCTGAGCGAGCTGCCCCTCATCAATACCCCCACCAGCCAGCACCCAGAGGTAAAGAGGGACCTCTGAGGAGTGACTTGCTGGGATTTAGCTTTGGCTCCTGCTTGCCAGCCCAGCCAGCAGCCGGGCCTGAGATGGTCACCTCCTCACCTGCGTCCCAGCCTCATACACGGTGGACGGGGTTGGGTCGTGCTTTGGGGGCTCTTCTGCTGCTCTCCGCTCCTCCCAGCCCGTGGCTGAGCCGTGCTGCCCAGACCCCCCAGCTAATGTCCCTGCCACCTCCTGGATGGAGCCTGTGGGGAGGGAGAGGAGAGGCACCGTGTCACCTTCATGGAGGGAGCCTCAGGCTTCGAGCGGCTCTGGGGGAGCTGCTCCAAGCTGGGGAAAGCCCTGTCAGGCAGTGGGCCGGGCTTGGCCACCGAGCAGAAAGGGTGCAAGAGAAGGAAGTGAGAAGGAAAGGAGGAAGGGGGACACGGTGGCAGATGCTCTGCCAGCCCCTCGCTTCAGCTGGGACTCCCTCCCACATGTTGTCAGTGCTGCTGGGCCCCACAGGCAGTGGTGGGGCTGGGAGAGGCGTGGGGCTCAGCGCCGGCCTCCTGCACCCCTGGCTGTGCGCTGTGCTATGGGGAACTGGGGCCACATTCCCCCTTCATGTTTGGGTCTAGGGATGGAGAAGTCAGACCCGCTCCATGGCATCATGTGAGGAAGGAAACGGGGTGGGGGGGGGAGTGTTCACAGCTCCTGGCACCAAAACAAAACTTGCCCTGTACCAAGTGTGGGCCAAGTCCAGTGCTCTGCACTGATGCTGCAGAACAGTCCCTCTGTGCCCACAGGCCTGTCTGCTCCTGCCTGCTCCTATCTGCTCCTGCCTGTCCCCTCCTGCCCCTGCCTGCCCTGAGGATGCTCCTGGGCAGGAATGGTTCCAGGGCTCCATGCCCACCTCTGCGTGGGGTGGTGGTAAGGACGTGACAGCACAGTGGGCAGCAATCAGGGTCCTTCCTCAGCCAGAAAGAAGGAACAAGAGTGGGGGGCAGTGGGCAGGGAGAGCCCCCATCCAGCTCAGCCCCAGCATCCCCATCTCGAGCTGCCCCAAGTCTCATCAGCTCAGCTCCAAGGCCTGCACAGACTCAGTGAAGGAGACAGAGCAGGGCTGTGGGTCCCAGCTGGGGACAGCGCCGTCCCCAGAGTCTCCCCTGAGCCCATGGCTGCCTCCGTGGGTGCAGTCCCATCCCCAGCAGGGCCATCACCAGACAGGGCTTCCCACGAGCTCCTCTCCAGGACCCTTGCAAACCTCCCTGCTGGCTCCCACCGCTGCCACAGGAACCAAAAAGGAGAGAGTCTGTGTCTCCCTCCCAACTGTCCCTATTTATAGTCCCAAGCGCTGGCAGGACAGCAGTGACCTTGTCACCCAGCTCAACAGCAGGCTCTGCCCCCTCGCACTGCACTGCCTCCGGGTCCATCCAACCCATCTCTTCTTCCCTGGCCTTTGCATCCCCCTGCCTGACCATCCTCCCTGCTGGCAGCCCCTCTCCCCCTGCCCACCCACGGTGACATCCCGCTGCTGAGCTCACCTGCCCTGCGGTGCCACAGCCACGCTGACATGCCCAGCACTGCTGGGGGGCTGTGGTCCTGTGGGGTGGGGGGAGCCAGGCTCAGGGCACAGCTCCCAGCGAGGCTGTGGCACTAATTACTGTGACTGGTGATGAGGTTGTGGGAATGGGGTGAGCAGGAGGGAAACCTCAAGGCTGGGAAAATCCTGAGTCCTCCCAGCTCACCTGGAAGCAAAGGCAGCCCTGGCTCTGCCACGGCCCTGGGGTGCGGAGTGGGGAGACGAGGGACGGCCAAGGGAGATGAGGGGTGGCCAAGGGATTGGGAGAGCATGTCACTGCTCCTGGGGGGGGGATACAGGCACTTCGCTTCTGCACCTGCTGCTCCACAGCAGGATGGAGCAGCATCCCCCAGCAAGGAGCACTCAGCACCCAGCCAGGAGGCAGGATCAGCTTGCTGCCTATGCTGGGTGCTGTGACACCCACCCAGGGACACCTTGGCTGCACAGGCTGCATGGATGGCAATGGGAAGGAGAGGAGGGGTTGGGGGGGCTGCAAGGGTCTCCCCCAGCCCTTGGCACCAAAAGGCAACACTGGGGTGCTCTGGATTGGCATTGAAAGGCAATACCAGCTCTGGATTTGTGGGGCCTGGTGTCCCAGCCCCTGCACCCCTTAACGCTGCCGTCCCACCACGCTGTTGGGGACCTCGTGCTGCCCAGCCGTTTCCAGCTGCCCCAGGGCTGGGCACCGCTGTGGGGCTGCTGGGGCTGGTGGACAAGGAAGTCCTGGCAGGCAGCAGAGCCCATGAGCACGGGAGGGACGGCGAGGGCGCGCATGTGAGGCTGCCAAAAGAGGAAGGCTGACAAACAGGGCACGTTTCCCCAGCAGAGAGAAGAGACGCCCTGAAAACTGCCCTCTCATGAACCCCGGGAGCTCCCCAAGCTCCCTGTGAGGCTTTGCTATCACTGCCCGGTGCCTGGTGGCTGCAGCATCCGGCCCGGGAGTCCCAGGGCACCAGGTGTCCCTGAGCTGTGCTTGCTCATGTGCCTGTGACGTCCCCGCTGAGCTCAGTGCCGCCCCATCGTCTCCCCAAACAGCGAGGGGAGCCCCCATGCCACCAGATGAGACAAGCACTCCCCAAAATGGCTTTCAAAGGGAAACCTCCCCTTCCATTGGGCTGCTTCTTGCTGGGCACTGGGAGGTCCTCGTCCCACACAGCCACACACCAAGCAGCCTGTGCCCTGCCCACCCTGGGCAAAGCCAGATGCTGAAGTCCCAGCTGCTGTGGGAGCTGCAGCATCAATGTGCCAGCACGGGCAAAGCCAAGGTGATGGCACATGCAAGGTGCTGCGATGACGCCCCTCCACACACCCCCATTTTCCCTCAGCACCCCAGCTCGGGACAATGCCCTGAGCAGCCTGGCATCCCCCTCAAGCCACCCCTGCCTCTTGGGGCACAAACCAGCACCCACCTCAGCGCAGGGGCACGCCTGGCACAGCCTGTGCCACATCCCCAGTGTGCCCACCCGACCCCTGTGCTGTGGACCTGGGGGGAGCGGGGAGCTGCCAGCGGCACATCCGTACCTGCAGCCTGGCCATCGCGGCGGCGGGTGCCAGCCAGGGTGACCCTGTCTGGCTCATGGGGTGCACAGCATTGCCAGGACCGGCGGGTCTGAGGTCAGGGAGATGGGAGAGAAAAGAGAGAGAGAGAAAAGAAAAGCGGCCCAACACATCCTCTCACAGGAAAGGGAGTGGTAAGGGAAGTGGCAAACTCAACCGAAGAGTTCAGACCTTTTTTGGGAAAGCCCCGGCAGCGCCCGGCTGCGCTCCTTGTCCCTCTGTGTGGGGCCAAGCGAGCCCCACTGTCAGCACAGACAGGTCATCCTGCTTCCCACCCCTTGGCTGGACCCAGCTGCTGGTGTGAAGCAGCTGAGCTGGGGCTCCTTGGCTGGGTTGGGCTGGGATGGGCACTGACTGCGCAGTGGGCACCTTGGAGATCGCCTGGGCACACCAGCCCTGTGGCCAGCACAGCTTCCCTGAGGAGCGATGGGCTGGATGCATCCCTGGGGTGGGCATGGCCAGTCCCCAGCACCCAGCCAAGGCCACTTTGAAGGGACGGTGCCTTCTACCACGCTGTGCCCCAGGCGTCCCCAGGGCTTCAGCGCTGCCCACAGGGCTAGGACGGCCACAGCAAGGTGGGCAGTGAGGAAAGGGGACCGATGCCCGGGGGTGGGCTGAGTCAGAGCCTCCTGCCGTGCCTCCCAGCAGCATCATTGTCCCTGCGACGCGGGGATGTGCCAGCCTGCCTGCTGTGCAGAGCGAAGCCCAGCTCCCTCGGCCAAGAGTGACTCATAAACAAAGTTGTTTGGTTTTTTTCCTCTTCAGAAGAAGGAAAAAAAAAAGAAGAGAGAGAGAGAGAGAGAGATCAGACGCCCAACCTCTGTTTCCTTGATTAAATTTGCCCTCGGCACCGCTGTGGGTTGGGGGGCTCCGGCCCCGGCACTACAGCAGCGACCAGAACTGGCCTGTGGTCTCTGCCAGCGGCTGCCCCCCGTTCGTGCAGGCTTGCCACAGGTGGGAAAGGAAGGGGAGAAAGAAGGAGGGGTGATGCCAGCATGCTCTCCCAGGGCCACAGGGCTGGGCCAGGCTCCTGGCCGCAGCTCGTGCCCGTTATCAGCCCAGCCCAGCGCCCCACACAGCGCAGCCGCTTCCCTCGCCTTCCCTGGGGATGCTGAGCTGGCATCTCCTCTGCTCCAGATACCACATCACCCAGCACCCAAAGCCAACGTGGTCACGGTGCTGCCGTCCCCTACCACACCCCATCTGGACAGAAAACCCCTCGTTCCCCCAAAAGCCGCCCTCTGCTTCAGCAGCCCCTTTTCCTGCTGCCACCCAGCTGCCGTCCTCGCAGTGCCCAGCATCGCTCTGCTTCTCCAGTCACCTGAACTTCATCCCTTCTACAGGGGGTTTTCCAGGATTCCCTCTGCTGCTGCCGGGCAGGATGCCTCCAGCCCTGCCACGGGCTCTCTGCCCCAGGAGGGACCTTCCCTTTGTAATTTATGGGTCAAAATTGGGAGGGCAGCTTTGCTGCTCATCACAGACACCCATGGGGCTGGCTCTGTGAGGATGGTGCACAATCCCTCCCTGTGTCACTCAAAACACTGTTCCCAGCCAAGCTGCCAGCATGGATGAGCCCCACTGCATGCCAGCCATTCCCCGGAGAGGAGCAACACCAGATCCAGCCCCTCTCCATGCCTTGGAGGAGCCACAGAACACCCATCACCTGTGGGACCAGCCATGCCGGATCAGTGCAGGCAGAGCTCAGCAGCCCCAGCTGCCCGCACGCCACTGCTGGATTCTCCAGTGTCTAATAAGGGCTCAGCCCCGGCTGGCTGCAGCTTCCCCGCCTCCTCCCTGCCTTCCTCCTGGGAGGGACCCGGCACCTCTGACCTCTGCCAAATTTGGCTGAAAGCAGCCACCAAGCGCAACCAGACGCAGGCCAGCCTTGCTGGCAACCCCAATGGATGGTGGGGGGCTGCCAACCCTCAGGGACCCCTTCTGCCAGGGTTACCCCAGGGGCAGGCACCGCTGCCAAGCCCCACAGCTGCCGCCTGCCCCCGCAGCCTGCCCCAGACACCTGCCAGCAGCACAGGAAGTTTTAGGAGCTATTTTTAGACCCAGCATTCCCCCTCACCCTCCCCCTGCAGCAATTTATTAGAGAAAGGCTGCAGAGGTGAGGCTCAAGCCCTGCCACTCTGCGGGCACAGCGCAGGGCTGACCCCGATGCCAGTGGCACGGAGGTGCCAGAGGTCCTGGCACCAGCCGAATTGGGTGGTGCTGTTCATGTGGCTGCACCCCAGCTGCCTCCCTGCTGCCCCACTGAGTCTGTGCTGCTGATAACGCTGGCAGATGTGCCTGTGCACGTGGTGGAGGTGGCGGGGAGCGGATGCCTTTGGGGGAGCTCTTCTGCCCTGCAGTGATTTCTCTGCCATCCCCAGAGACTGGAAGGGCAGATCCTGGCTATGGGAACTGGGAGATGCTGCAGCAAGTCCCAATGCTTCCCCAGTTCTATGGCACCACAAGGACCAGCAGCCCTGGGACCACCTCTCCTGCTGGGATGAAGCTGATGCCAGGGTCCTTCTCCACACCAGCCACCTCCTCTGCTCCCTGCCTCTCTCCTCACTTGGGTGTATTTCTCCACTGAGCATCCTCCAAGCCAAATCCTACTATGAAAGGACCACACAAACCTCTCCAGCACCGAGAGGCTGGAAAGATGTGAGTGGACCTGTGGCTCTGCCCCAGCACGCTGGCCACTGCAGGCTGCTGGGCAGCACGCTGGGTGCAGTATCACCCACACCCGCCCCTCCAGCCCCAGCTCTTGCACTGAAATGGAGTTAATTATTTCACAGCATAAAAATAGCACCCGCGACAATCAGCTGGGTGATTTAATAAGGCAAGCCCTGACAATTATGTTTCTATTAGTAGAGGTATCGCAGCGTTGTTAAGGCAGACTCCTGTTAAGCATTTGGTAATGATCCATGCAAAAGGAGAAGAAAGATCAGGGTAATCAATACTCAGCAGGGGTTAAACCACATGGACGGAGCTGGGAGGCTGATGGGAGGGAAGGGAAGAGGAAAAGGAGGGATGCAGCATCAGTTGGGGTGAGAGAGGAGATGAGATATTGGGGTGCTGCCAGTCCAGGACCCACCTGTCCCATCCCTGTGCACGCTGGCACAGGCAGCAGTGTGTGACCCCAGGGACTGCGGGGCAGAGGAAGGGGCTTCAGTGGTAATTTGGGGTATAGAGATGCCAGGAGGACCAAGAATAAGAAGATGAAGAATTTTCCTCCCTTTCCAAGGAAATGAAGAACCAGAGAGAGAATCAACCCCAGACTGAGATGAAGAGAGGGGACCCCACGTCCCAGGGAAGCGCTGGGCCTAAGGGGTCACTCACTGTGGCTCCGAGTGTTCCTCAATGTGGCTGATGGGTGGTTTTCTCCCCAGCCCCAGACCAAACCCCACCGGCTGCATTCGGGGACCCACGCCAGCACCGGAGCCGCCAGCCAAGCAGAGGGAGGAGGTTTGGGAGCCTGTGCTGGCACGGATGGGAGGTGGGTCCAGCCGTGCCGAGGACAGGTCTGGCCCTGCTCTCCAGCCACGCTGCCTGCCCAAAGCCTGGCCCCGTGCAGCATTGATGTGGGCAGGGCAGGGCTGAGCCCGGCAGCCGGCTCAACCAGTGGTGGGACCGGCTAGGCCAGGGCTACACCAGCGTGATGGCTGGGGACAAGGGGGATCACCACCCAAATGCTGTACCCTGGGGACATTCACCCACTGTGGTTTAGTCACCCAGGCAGCTGTGGGCCCCACCACCCACACGCTGCCTGCACTGACGGATGGCTTTTGGGCTCTGGCTTCAGGCAGGCGTTGTGCCTTGGTGGTGAGCACCCACCCAGGTTGGGACATCCCCCTAGCCCCAGTGCCACTGTGGGTCCCAGAACCAGAGCTTGCAGAGCCCAGCTTCTGCTTGCACCAGTAAGAAAACTTCCTCACACATCAGGCTTTGGTCCTTCATTAAAACAGTGAAGGACTGAGGAAGGAGTCCTGAAATCAAATACCCAGGGCAAAGGGGATTTGGTGACCCAGTACCCTGTCCCAGCTCCAGAGAATCCCAAAGGACATGTGTCCCCCGTGCCATGCTCACCGTGGCTTCACCAGCGCCAACACAGCAGCGATGCTCTGCCCTGCCCCAAGTTGTGACAAGCACCGGGGAGCAACTCAGGGTCCTCTGAGACCAGCCGTGCCAGTTATTTAAACCCTAACCAAAGGGGAAGAGAGGCGGCGGGGTTCAGTTCTGCCATCCCCGGGGAGGAGCTGGCAGCACGGGGAGGAAGGAAGCGCTGTCACCCTGCGTGGCCCCTGTGCCACGGAGGCGGCCCCTGGCCCTGGGCAGTGCCAGGCTGCGGCTGCTGCATCCTGCTGCGCCAGACAGGGCTGAGGGAGATAGCTGGGTGGTGGGAACCCAGTCACAGGTGGGTGCCTGTCACTGGTTTTCTGGGCTCAGATGACACTAGTGGCCCTTGGTGGGGATCTCAGTGAGACCCCCGCTGTGCCAGGCCACAGCGATGCCCTTTCCAAAGCCCCCGGGATGCTGTGGGGCTTAGCTGTACCATCAGAGGCTGCAGCAGCTCTCCTCCCACTGCTGCCTTTCAGTATGTCCCCCCCAGCCCCAAATCCTGAACCCAAGCTCTCTCCTCACGGTGAAACACACACCAGGCTCACGGGCAGCATCTTTCCTTGCTTTTTGCTGCTTTCCAAGGCTGGCTGGAAGCTTTCCCTTCCTACGCCGGGGTTCCTGCCTGCTAATGCCAATATGTGCCTGTTTGCTCTTCTCCTGCCCTTTGCACTGAAACGCTGCTGGGGCATTTGCCTTCTGTCAGAGGAAGCCACTTCAGCCCCAGTCGGGCTCATGCCTGTGGGAGGGAGAGCAGTGGGAAAGCTGGGACCCCCAAACCCCTTTGCTGGCTCCTAGACCCGCTCTATACCGAGCCAACAGTGAATCCATCCCCAGGAGGGGGCTGCCAGTGCACCCACAGCCTGTCCCTATGCCCAGAGCCCTGGGGAAATCAGGGGCTCTGCTCCCCCTGTGCGGGTCCTGCTGCCCCGCAGCCTCCACAGCGCTTCTGTCCCAGGCGAGTGCTGACAAGCCCGTCTGGAGCGTGGCAAAGCCAGGCCCCCAAACCCAGCGGATCCTCAGCCTCAGCAAAGAGCCTCGAAAGGTCAACTGAGGCTGTTTCCATGCAGTTAGAGAACTGGAAGGGCAGCTTGTTGTAAAACCCTACCATACATGTCCCTGCTGTCAGGAAAGCCCCGTTTTTCCATGTCTGAGGTGAACCTTAAACCTGAACCCCAAAGGACTTTGTTGTTGGTGTTTTCACTGCTGTTCCACCCTCCCCCCAGTTAAATATCTGCTTCCATGAAATGGCCAAAGGCAGGAGGCTTTGCAGGACAGGGGAGAGGCAGAGTGCTCCCCGCCTCTCCTGGGAAACTCATCCAGGATGGCTGAGCTCCTGTGGACCTGGAGGAGCTGATGGGGTGGGATGGGGGCATCACCCTCCATGCCCACCCCAGCAGCTGGGGAGAGGGGAAGTCACACATGGGAGGTCCTTGTCACCAGTCCACCCAAAGGAGGAACAAAAATAACAAGCCAAAAATAACAGAAATAGAAGAATACTCCATTCTCCCAGGGCGGGCTTTCACAGAAGGGCGAGGGTCAGTCAGAACTCCGGGGTTGTTGCCTTGGTTTACACGGTGCTCTGGGTCCAGCATGAGGCAGGATTTTGCCTTCCCTATGGTTTTACCCCAAAGCCACCAGTGCCCATGTCCCTGGATGCACGCAGCAGCCGGGCAGGCCTGGGGGCTGCGTGGGGGACTCACCCACAGCTCGTGGACTGGCACCACCACAGCTTGGTCCCAGCAAGGCACCGGGCTGGCAGCTCCTGTGGCACGTGCACAGTGGCACTCAAAGCATCCAATCCCTGGGAAAAGTTCTGGGTGCCCTAAAACTCACGGGTGTGGAGGGGAGAGCTGGCTGGGAGCACTCACTACTTGCCACAAACAACGCTGTGATTCGGCACTACCATGCACGGCTGCAGCAATAAGGATTTCATAGAATCACAGAATCCCAGGGGTTGGAAGGGCCCTCCAGAGCTCCTGGGGTCCAACCCCCTGCCAAAGCAGCTCCCCAGCTCATATTGCACAGGGCGGCGTCCAGACGGGGCTGGAATCTCTCCAGAGATGGAGACTCCACACCCCCCTGGGCAGCCTGGCCCAGGGCTCCCTCACCCTCACTGGGGAAAAGTCCTTCCCCATTGCCCCTTGTCCTGTCCCCACAGACACTGAGAAGGGGCTGGCCATTTCCCCCTGCATCCCATCCTTCAGCTATTGATAAACATTAATCAGGTCCCCCCTTAGTCTTCTTCTCTCCAGGCTGAACAGCCCCAGCTCACTCAGCCTTTCCTCACAGGGGAGATGCTCCAGGCCCTTCAGCATCTCCATAGCCTCCTCTGGACTCTCTCCAGGAGATTCCTGTCTATTTTATACCAAGGAGCCCAGAACTGACATTCTGCAGGTCACCCTCCCTGTGCTGCACAGGGCAACCAGTGGCAGAGCAGGCGGGGAAAGAAATGGGGTGGCCAAGCCCAGCACTGCTGGAAACAGGCTGCAGGAGGCTCGTGTGGCGCTGGGTGCGGGATGCTATGAAAAGGGAGATGCTGGTGCAGCTGGATGCCAGTTCCCTGGGCTGGCTGGAGCAGGGCAGTGATGGCCACTGCAGAGCAGCTTCCCAGTCTGCAACAGCCTGCTGGAGTCCCCACGTGCTGGCAAGTTCAGTTTCTTCCCCTCTTACACCACAGACAATGTCAGACACTCTTCCCCCATCCCGTCTTCCTCATGGGCAAAAACTCTATTGTCATGTACTGGGGGATGAGAATAACTGGTGGTAAGGTCCAGAACCTTTTCCTCCCCCCAGACTAAGAGTTAGCTACGGAATCACGTTTATAAACAACCGGTTTTAGATCCACTGCCCTCTGAAGAGCTTCAGTAATGGAAATGCAGACAGTGATGTGCAGAGACGAATAAGGAACTGAGTAATAGGAAGTCTCGGTGAAGGCCGCGGGCACCGGCTCACCCGGAAGCTGCTGTTATTCCAGGCAAGAGCCTGAAGCACTGAACCCCAAGAGCGAGTGGCCCAGTGGCATGACAGCAGTGATGCCTGCTGGCCTCGCTCTGCCGTGGCTGCTCTGCTTTTGGGGAGCCTGGGGACTGGGGCAAGAAACCATCCCGAGGAGCAGGAAGAGCTGGATGGGAACGGCGGGGCATCCTGTGGGATAGGCCCCAGCACTGAGCAGGGCTCTTGCCTCCTATTGAGCTGAATTTCCAAAATAATTTTATCCAGAGGGTAAAAATTTGGGGGAAGCAAAGAGGAAAAGCTGCAGCAGCTTGAGTTCAGGCTCTGCAGAGGGTGAGGAGCGACACGGTGGCTGCTTTGCCACTCTGGACCTGTTGCTCCCAGGGAAGAGCCCTGAGCTCACCACTCCCTCTGCACGAGCCCAGCTGAAACTTAAGATGCTGTAGCCCAAGTCCAGCCTAAAAGTGAGACTATAACCAAAGAGAAGCAAACCAAAGCCATGCCATGAGAGGATGCACTTCAGGAGGTGGCGGAGACGTGCTGCTCCTGCACCTCAGGCAGACTCAGCATTAATTACTCTGCCAAGGTATTTTTCTCCCTTACCCTCTCTGGGTTCGAGCTGCATGATCTGATTATCTGCCTTTGGTTCCTTCTTTTAATAATGATATCAAAACGGGCACCCGCACCCTGATTGAGATATATTCATGTCACTAAATTCCTGCTTCCACACTATAATCTTATGAGGTGGAGTTTGTTTAATTGCTGAAGAACACGACTGTATTTTGATGAGCAGCTTGAGTCATTTGTGGGGAAGGGCTGACGCGGAGGAGCTAAAATCCTTGTAGGGAAATCTGATGTGGCGCTCTCCCTTGGGAGATATTCTGAAATATGTGCCCACTGGGGCGACCCGTTTGCCCAAAGAAAACGGTATCCACCCGGCCAGCAAACACCACGGGCTCCTCTCATCCAGTGTGACACAGGGCGAGCATCTCTATCGATGGGGATGGTGGAGACACATCCAGAGGGGAATGAACTCCCCTCGCAGCAGGGAAATCCCTCCCACTCACTTAACACTTTTTGTTTAGTTTCTTAAATAAGGCCATGGATCCGTGCCAGAGCAGCCTCATGGAAGCAGCGGGGAGAGGGAGCTTCCTAGGGGAACCTCTCCGTGCCCAGAGACGCACCGCGATTCACACGTGGAGCCGCTCCGGTTGCTGCGCTTGGCCTTCTCCATCCCTCAGCCGTAGGGATGCGGTGCCGAGTTGTGGCATCCCCCATGTGATGGGCTTGTGTTGGGCAACGGTTGGATGTCACATCCCTACTGGGAGAGCCACATCCCGCACACCACGGAGCCAGGTCCCCCCCGCTCAACCCTTTGGCCTTGCTGATGCTGGAGGGACCAGAGCCCACAGTCACCCTGACCTCAGCCAACCTCCCCAAGCTCCATCACTCCCCACTGCCTGGAAGGGCCAGGCTGGGCATCCCGATTGCTGCTGCTCTCCATGACGAGGCATGGCACCCCTCTGCATCGGGGGCTGGGAGCTGCACCGGGAGCTGGTGCGGGGATGCTCCAGCGTTGCCCTGGCACCCACCTGTGGGTGCGGGGAGGGCTGGGGCAGCCCTGGGCCTGGGAGGTCCCCGGGAAGGGGGATCCTCCCTGAAAGCTCTCCCCCTGGGTTGGGCAAGCCCCGATGCAGCCGGCCCTGCGGCTGGAGGGTCCTCCCCTCCTTCCCCCTCCATCCTCCTCCTCCTCGCAGGAGCCCTGCCCTCCCCCGGGGTGATGCGGTGGGGAGAGCCCCCTCCCTGCTTGGTGCTCGGGTCCCCTCCATCCCTTCTACCGGTCCCCACGGAGCATCCCGCTGCCCCCCCGCATCCCCCACCCCCAAGCCATCGCACATGGGGCTGGTGACAGACAGCTGCCGGACACACGGACGCACACACAGACAGACACACAGAGCCCGACCTCTCCATCAACCCCGGCGCTCCGCGGTGCTCGGTGCGTGTCCGGAGGGAGGGTCGGGGGCAGTGGGTGGGGTGGGGTGGGGAAGCGTGCAGAAAGGAGGATGCACGGGGTGGGGGGCGCATGCAGAGGGGAGCGTGCAAAGGGGGGCGGAGGGTGGCGGGGGGGGGGAGCGTGCAAAGCCGGGTCCGCCCGGGGGAGCGGGGTCCGCCCGCAACCGGCGAGGAGGGAAGCTGGGTTGGGCACAGGACGAGGGAGGGGGCGATGGGCCCGTATCGTGTGGTGTCTCCCCCACACACACACCCCACCCCACCCCCGCCCCAATGGCATCCCGCGGGCGGCGGCGGCCCCGGGCCGGGGCGCGGGGTACTCACGGGCCGGGCATCCGCGCCGCCGCCGTGCAGCGCCGTCCGCGGCCGCCGCTGCCCCGCCGCCCCCCCGGCCGCCGCCTCTGCGCTGCCTCCGGGCTCGGCACCGGAGGGAGAGGGAGAGGCAGCGGGAGCGGAGCGGAGCGGCGCGGCTGCACTGCGCACGCGTCCCCCGGCCCCTGCGATTGACTTCCTAAAGCAATTGCAGCTTTGGCACTTCCTCACGTCAAAACACACACACACGCACACACACCCAGCACCCGGGATGGGCACCCGGCACCCGCACCTCCCGCGAGAAGCCGGCACCGGGCACCCAGTACCGGCACCCTGCGCCAGCACCCGGTACGGGCACCCAGCACCCCTCAGCAGCACCGGTACCGGCACCCTGCACCAGCACCCCGCACCAGCACCCGGTACGGGCACCCAGCACCCCGCAGCAGCACCGGTACCGGCACCCTGCACCAGCACCCGGTACGGGCACCCAGCACCCCGCAGCAGCACCGGTTCCGGCACCCTGCACCAGCACCCTGCACCAGCACCCTGCACCAGCACCCGCTACCAGCACCCGGTACCAGCACTTTACGCCCAGTGCCGGCACCCTGCACCCTGCATGCAATGTCGGCACCATGTATCATCAGCACGATGGATCTGCACCCAACGCTGGCACCCTGCACCAGGACTGGAGGTCCCCTCTGCCCCTGAGGGATCCTCTCCTGTGCCTGGAGCATGGGGCTGGACAGCCTGTGGAGCTTCCCCCTGACTGCTTCCCAGCCAAGAGTCCTTGCAGAGGAGGAGTAGCTTTCCCTAAAGCAGTGCTTTCTCTCCTTCTTTATTTTTTCCCCCCAAAAGGGGGGATTATGCATCGCTAAAAATAAAGAGTGATAAAACTTTGGGAGAGAAAGGAGGCATAAAAATTTCATGCTCTTGCCAGCCAGGGAAATTATCCCACTTTATTATTTAAAACCTCATTAAAAACCATTTCCCTGGGAGAGACAATGATCAAACCGCCATCTATTTCAATCCCCAAGACGTGCACTGTGCTACGTGGGGAATGCATTTAAAATAAGCCCTTACATGTGACTGCTCAGCTAAAAACACCACCCTGACCCCCACCCATGTGAGCAGCATCTCCGAGCTGCCCCTACACTCCTGCTATTTCAACCTCCTCTTCCCAATACTCTGGATTTTCCTCTTTTTACCCATCCATCTTGCTCCAGTGGGAGCTACGAAGTGTTTGCCAAGGAGGACCTGTGCAGGAGAAGCAGGGTCCTTTCTCTGATTGAACTTTTCCAAACCTTTGGAGCAGCTCCAGCGTGGAGTGGTGGCTGCCAGGCTGCTCCCTCCTGCTGTGTGACCGGGCTGCCAGCCCTCCCGATTTGCCTTAGCAGTTCATTTAACTGGAAGCTCACAAGGCCCCTTTAAAGGCTCTCACCTCTTTGGGAACTGTTTCGTAGTGTGGGTTTGGGAGTTTTAGAGATCCCCCACGGGCTTGTGAGTTTCAAGCCAGTCTGACCCTTCAGGAGGAGAAAAGGCCACAAGTTTTTGCTTTAAAGGAGGTCGCCTTTTCCAAGGGTTGGGAGAAAACTGTTTGAAGCTCCCAAATCACCTGCAAATAGTGCTGTCAGACAACAGCCAAACTCACAGGAGTTTGCACTCACTGTGCCACAGCTTGGCCTGGCCATCTTCTCTTTGAATACACACACCATGGGGAGGGCAACACATCTTTCCTGGCCATTGCAAATGCTGCAACAATCAGCCCCTGACACCGCTCCCATTGGGCTTTGAGTTTGGAAAGCTGCTTGCCCCCCCCCCCCACCAGCCTGGGCTGCGAAGTAGGGATGGGAGCAGGACCCCCTGGGAAGGACAAGCATCATCCCTCCAGCTCTCAGAGGCACCGCAGAGGGAAGCAGCAGCCTTTGCCGGCGCCGTTCCCCTGCTCGGTGGGGCCGGTCGGTGGCAGAGGCTCATCCTGGAGACTCCCGGAACGCCGCATCCTGCGCCGGTCCCGCAGCAGCCTCTCAGTTGCTCCCAAAGCTGTCAACGCATCTCCAGGCTCTCCCACGCAAACCCTTCCCGGCCTTTGCCGTCTCCCCCGGGTTCCCAGCCCCCGCGCCCGGCTGCAGTAGCCGGGTCCGCCCGCAGGTGCCGCCCGACTCCGCCGGGAGCGGCTCGGCGGGGCCCGGCGCCCGGCTCGGCACCCACCGCTCCCCAGCTCGGGAGAGGGAAGGGCGCTGGGCAGGGAGCGGAGGCTTCGCTGCCCGGTGCTGAGCGGTTTGGGCAGCCGGGGCACCGTCCCGGCAGCCGTGCCCGCTTGGTACCCACAGGCATTTCCGCAGCGAGGGCCTCCCCTGGGCATCTTTGTGATGGAGTTGCCATAAGACAGTGCTGGGCGAGCAGAGGTGACCCCTGCTTGGAGAGCACGGGCTGCGGGGAGCTGCTGGCACAGCACCCACAGGCACCCAACAAAGCTTGTTCTCCTCCCCACGGAGAACTCCGGTGCCCAGAGGCTGGGTGCAAGGGAGCAGGAAGCTTCTTCCAATGAATTATCTGCCAGGAGTCAGCCTGTGTCAGGATTGAGATGCAGCAAATGGGTGTGCAAAGCACCGTTTGGTGGAGAAATCCTGTCAGCGGTTGCTCAATCCCCATCTCAAAGCACCCTGCGGTATCAGCCTCGCTGGAGCGGCACAGCGGGCTGATCCCTCCCGGGGTGTTTGCAGCTCACATGCTCCCTGAGAGGCTGGCAGGTAGTGGAACTGGATGTATGAAGGCTGCTGAGGTGTTTTCCTTTAGGAAAGCCTCTTTTCTCCCACCAGCTACTTTCAACTCTGAAAGAGTTGTCAGGGCTGGAACAGGCTGCCCAGGGAGGGGCTGAGTCACCTTCCCTGGATGTGTTCAAAAAAAGGGGAGATGAGGTACTTAGGGATATGGTTTAGTTTACAATGAGAATGGTTGGACCTGATGATCTTCAAAGGTCTTTTCCAACCTGGTGATTCTGTGGGGGCCTTTTAAATCTTTCCAAGCAGCAGAGGGTAGTTTGGAGCAATCTAAAAGGACACACCTGGGATGAGAGCTCTGAGGAAGCAACACTGCTTGAGCTACTACAGCCCAAGTGGGGGTTTTACAAGAGAAGCAAGTCAGCTGCCACCCCACAACTTGTCGGAGCTGGGATTGTAAAGGTCATGTTCATCCTATCCCTAACATGCATCTCCTGTCTGCCAAGGGCAGCCCAAGGACACAGCGAGGTGATGCTCACCTTGCAAAGAGCTGGCACGTGTGGGTGCAGGAGGTAGAGCTGCCAGCCCTGCCCTGGGGTGTAAATCCATCCTGTGTGTCTCAGGCGTAGATCTGTCTTTGCAGAATACCTGCTTTGAGCTGTGCAGTCCATCACAGCTAACTTATTCCCTTTTCAGAAACACCTAGACACCCTTTAGAGCCTTTTTTTCCCCTTTAAGGCCCCAGAACTTCCCAGGGAATGTCGGAGCCACGTTTCCCTCTCCGATCTCTCCCTCAGCTCCCAGGTGTGCTGCACACTCTCATGCCTCCACACAGCTCCCTGTGACTGCTCATGTGCTGACTTAAGAGTCATTCTGGTTACGGTCACGTTTTTCCCACAGGAGCCTGAAGCATAAGGATTGTCTCTCCTGTGCTCAAGCTTGAAGATAAAGCAACAACTTGAAGGTCTGGAGGATGGGTCTCCACAGGTTGTAGACAGAGCAAAGCTTCAAAGGAGATTTTGCACTACCAGGAGCAGCACAACTATAAATTCTATCACATTGAGGGGGAAAAGTGTCGATTATTTGGATTTCCCAATGCAGCAGAGCTTATGCAGTCACATTATATATCAGCACACTTGTATTCTTCCAAATTCCTCTCTTTAAAAATGTTTAAACCCTCTGGCCAGTTTTCTCCAAGTCTGACAGAGGAACAGAGCTCGGTTCCTGCATTTGCAGAGAGCTGGGAATGACCCTGCCAGGGCTACAACTGTGAGAAACACCAACACACGCAGTCAGACCTTATTAGACACTAGAGAATCCACATGGACCTGACACTTGATTGATGCCCAAAGCGTGGGAAAAGCTCCAGCCCGAGTTTGTGCCCTCTCAGGCACCCAGGTCAGTCGGTCCCCCAAGAGACACCAGCCTGTTGAAACCAGACTCTGAAAATCCTGCAGCTCACAAGGCTGTTTGTTTGCTTTTTAGTGCCAAGCTGGGGGTGGGGAGGAGGGAGACAGAGCTTAGCAGGAGCCTTAGTCAAAAGGGCTAATGCTGCTAGTGCTGGCATTTGAGGATGGGATGGAGAGCAGTCCCAAAGCCTGCCCTTTGGCAGTGTAGAGGTGTTCTCCTTGAAGGTATCACTGCAAATTGTGAGCTGTGGTGCCAGTGGTACAACCTGTCTGGGCCCTTGTGTGCCCTAGTCCATATTATTGCTATGGTTCTCCTCTGAGCCCCTTGGTGACCTGCAGACTGTCTCTCAAACTCTCATCATCACCGTTTGAGAAATGGCTGAAGAGTTGTTATGTTTCAGAAAGAGGTTGGAAGTGGTGGCAATAAAGACAAAACTGAGGTGGCTGGACTCTTCCTTTTACTCTTTGGGCTGAAATCAAGGCAAGCAGAGGAGATCTGGACAGCTGTGCCCTTTCCTTGGCCACGAGATGGACAGTGGAAAAAGCTGGACCAAATCCAGTCTGGTCCGAGCTATGTCTGCTGTGATAGTTCAAAAGCTTCTCTGGCTTTTCAAAATGTAGGAGAAGTTGAAAGACACTTTGGAAACCTTCCACCTGTAAAAATGAGCACAGTTTGGTCCAGTCTCTGTACAGAAGTCCAGAGGCAGGAGGAACAGCTCCTGCTGGTATGATGGGGAACTGGTGGAGAGTCTCTGCTCTTTGCCTGCAGGGGGAAGGCGATGTAGATGATTAGAGATGGGCAGAGTGTTATCTGAGGGGAAGGTCTAGGAAGTCAAGGTCAAGTGTCTACAATGAAAAGAAAATACTCTGCACAAGAGCAGAAGGTAAAGATATTCCTGGTGGTGTAATCTAGCCTGAGAACTATATTCTCTGATTTTTATTCTGCTTGCATGACAAGCATCTCTCCGTCACTTCCTCCTCTCTAAATTATATGGAAGTCACCTTTTCATTAGAAATCTGCTCTGTTGAATAGCAAAGTAATGCTTCTTGGTGCTTTCTGTTTCCTCCATGTGAACTGGAAAGTGTTTTTCTCACATGATCTCAGTCTTGAGCAGTAACAACAAAACCACAACTTCTGTTGCAGTTCTTTATTTGCAGCTTGGATTCTTCTGTGGACACATCTAAACAGAAGCGTGCATGACCTGCTGGCTACAAGATGGCAGACCAGGAAAAGGATGCTTAGGACTGAACAAATATCACTCTGATATTTCTGTTTTAACGTAGGAGCTCCAGGACTCATCCCTAGGGAAAAGCACTCATGACTTTGAGGTTTCTCACTTACATGCTAAGCTGAGAACAGCTTCTACATGCAGAGCAACAATTTTTTGTCTGTGGTTTTTGGTTTAACACCATACAACCCCTACTTCAAATTGATCAGGTGATACTGAAATAGGTACAGCTTTGATTATGGCCCGATTGACGTGCATGCAAATCCAGAGCAAACACAATTGAGCTGCAGGATTTACAGCAGTAAGATCCTGTGCTAAGTCATGTGGGCAACCTGCCTGTTACCTCTGACTCTTCAACTCCACCAAACCCCATCTACTGGCACTGAAGCTGTTGCATGTGTTAGGAAACTATTTATTCCTGGTGCCCTGTCCCAAACCATCAGCTGTCTTGGGATTATTCTAAAGAGTTCCTCAAAGTTTCAGGGTCTTCTGATAAATATTTCATCTCTTTCATCTTCTAGTATTGACTCCATGTGCCTCCTCTGTACCACAAAAGCTGTGTGAGATGATTGGGTAAAGGAGAGTAGGGTGCTGCGCACTGAAGAACTGTTGCCTCAGATCCTAGCTGCCAAGTTACATCTGTCAGTGGTAGGTTCACCTCAGTCCAGGGAAATAAAGGCACAAATATAGATGTTTTCTCACTTTCACCCCTTCTTTTTGTACCGGATGTGGGAACAGGGAAGGTATTATTTGACATCCCTGCACTCTTACAATGTTTTTCATTACAGAAGTTAAAGTGTCACAAGTAAGAACCACACCCCTGCCTTAAAATGCTCTGTCCAGTGTGGGAGGCACTGCTTCTGGAGGGAAAGGGTTTATTTTTTCTCAGTCTTGAATGAATCTCAGCTTTCCCTGCTGTGACTGCTGGAGGAGGAGGAGGAGGAGGAGGAGGAGGGGATGGCTGGCTGCTGGGCTTGTGTGTGTGGATTCACTTCCTCCAGGTCACTGAAGAACCATCAGACAGCACCAGGGTTCAGCTGCCACAAGCCCAAACTGAATTTGAACTGGGCACCCCATGTGACAAGCTCTCAGCCCAGGGTGTCTTGGGGATGCACCCCTGTCCCGCTGCCTGTAGCAACACTCCCCCTCCCGCCATCTGCCTCTGCGGCTGGAAATGGGTGCTAGGAGAGGTCTGAGCCTGTCTGGTCAGAGACCTGTTGTAGCAGAGATCGCTTTTTGTTTTCCAAGACCTGTTCCCTGGGACAGAAGTATCCCTAGAACAGACTGAGTGAGGCCTCCTCTTTCTGCCGTGCTCCTAGATGAGACCTGAGGAGCCACTTGCTCTTTCCCCTGCCCCTTTTCTTGGTAGCACAGATACAGACCATGCAGCTCTTCCTCTGTTCTGGCACAGGGAGGGGCAGTTTCCTGTTTTTATATAGAAATGAGATCGATCCAGGATGCCTTTGTGCTGCTGCTGGTCCCGATGCACGCAGAGGGTGTACGTGGGCCCTGTAGCCTTTACTGCAGCTGTGCCGCTCGCTCCTAGCACCAGGCCTGTGACTCCCCCCACGGCATCTGGCCAGAGCCTTGGGGTTGGGGTGTATGGAGGGACACCCCTCTGCCTGGCACGGGAGGCTCCCAAGCACCACCTGCAAAAAAACAGGGTCTCCTTTTCCAGTGGTCCACTCCAGAGTGCGTGCAGGTTCCCAGCGAGGCAGCACAGCTCCATCCTGCTCCAGCCATGGGGCTGCCAGGCCAAGGGCAGGGCTGTATCTGGCGTTAACATCCCAGGAATCTGCTCCAGCCGGACAGGAATAAAGTAGAGAGACATGTTTACAAGTGCAGGGGGGAGTAGGGGGGGAGCACAGGCAGGGGAGCAGGCCCAGCCCAGCGTAACAGTCTCACAGTCTAGCTGTTGCTGTCAAGGAATTGGTCTTGAATAAGGAGAAATGGGCAGCAAGGAGCAAATTGGCTTTGCTCAGTGCTTTGGCCACAATTAATGAGGAGGGAACTGGGCAAAGGTAATGTATAATTAAGTTGGCTGATAGCAGAGTTCTGTCCAGAGCAGGAATGTGTTGTATGCTGTCATGCTATAATTAGCAACATTTCATTATAGTGCTTTTCCTTTCCTTGAAGGATCCCGAAAAGCTTCACAAAATGCTTCACAACTTGTTAAGGTTGCCAGCTCCTCTCAGGGAGAGAGGTACTGAGTCTGCAGTGCCCTGATCCTGCATGGTGGAGTGTTCCAGGGGCTGGCAGGGGGAGTGGGGTGAAGCTTTTCCTCCAGAGACACCCACCTGGGAGACACGGGGTCCCTCTGCCTGGAGTGACCTGTGAAACGGGTGGGTTTGCCTGTGAGAAAGCTGGAGCAGGGCGAGGTGAAGTGGCTTTCTAAGGTCACCAAATGAGTCATGGGTAAAGCCAGGAATAGAAGCCAGCAGTCAGGCTCCCAGCTGCTGTACCTATGGTTATGTCTATTTATGCTCTTCACTTCTCTTGCCCATGGTTTACTGAGTGCATTCCAAGAGTAACTCGCCTGCCAAACTTCCTCCCCTTTAAAACCAGAAATGGACAGATAAGATAGTAGAAGAAATCAGTTTAACTGCTGGTATGTGCACAAACATACCTGAACCCTGTCCAAGTCATCAGCCTTTTTTTTTTTTTAATTTTCTTTTTTTTTTTCTTTTCTTTTCATGCTCTTTGAGGGCAGGAGAAACGCCTCCAGTCTCAGGGTGCCTATGGCAGTTTTCTGGCAAGATATCAGATGATTTATTTCCTTTGCTTGTGGTCAAAAGAAGAAGAAGAAAAAAAAAGGGCAAAAAATAAAGGCAGCAATCATGTTAGACATAGCAAAACCCGGTCAAGTGACTCCAATATAAATCCCAGGAAGGCAATGGGAGAATTGTGGCTCTGGGAAATAGAAGTTTAGAATGTAAACCAAAATAAAACTGAAACCCCAAATAAATGCTGCGTTTCTCCCCTAATAAATTTTCCCTGAGAATGCCTTGTCTACCTCTCAGTGAAGGCCTTGAGAGTTTCTTCCATCAACTTTAGCTGTAAATCAGATCAGGGCCCAAGGCCAAAGGGCATCCGAAAAACCCTAAACCAGGGGGTAGGGATTTGGCTCCTCATTATTTTTGGAGTGAGCAGAATTAGACTGCTGTGCCAACTGGAGTTCAAAGAAAGGTATTAAGAGGTTAATTCAGGTAGCAGAACTGACATAAAGCCAGTGTGTTCCAAACAGAACCATGGTGGTGGCAAGAATGACTGAAACCGTGAAGCAGTACCTGCCAGTCTGCTCTTCGAAAGCAGGCCCTGAGGATGGAGACAGGCTTGCCTACTTTGGGACACATATAAATTCACTCAAAATGCCCTTTGTTGTGGGTCACTCAGTGGATGGGCTGCCCTGGTACCCTTGAGCCCCGGTGCAGTATCCCATCAGTATCCCATCACTTCTTCACACTACTTGACTCTCTGCCTGGCTCTCCTTTCTCCTCAGTTTTCTTCACCTTTTATTTTATATTCTATTTGAAGTGTTTTTATTGCAGACTTGGTTTATGGTTCCCTGACTCAGGAGGTGATGTGCTGTGTGAGGCATGCAGAAGCTACTGCTGCTGGCATGAGTCCCCTGAAGAGCAGAGAGGTGCTGGGGACACCGGGTTGTCCTCTGAGCCTCAGGATGCAGCCGTGAGCTTTGCTCTCTGTGATGTGCACTGGGAAAACAAGGAGCTGCCTGATCTCTGACCAGGAGGGATTCAGCACTGTGTGGTTTTCTGTGTTCCTTCTCTTCACTGCTTTGCTGGATTCTTCCCAAACTTCTCCGGGATCTTTGCAGAGGGATCAGACCGGAATAATGTTGGTTTGCTTCCCAGATAACTTGTACACTCAGGCTATCCATTTCTATGAGGCAACTTTTGCAGATCATCCCAGGCACAAAAGCTGACCTCTCCTCTTTGCCCTCACGGTGATTCCCTGATGTTAGAGCTGATGAGTAGAGCTCAAAAGTAAGTTTGCAGATGACACTAAATTGGCTGGGAGTGTGGATCTGCCTGGGGGTAGCGAGGCCCTACAGAGGGATCTGGACAGGCTGGAGAGCTGGGCTGAAGCCAATGGCATGAGGTTCAACAAGAGCAAATGCCGAGTCCTGCACTTTGGCCACAACAACCCCAGGCAGCGCTATAGGCTTGGGGCGGAGTGGCTGGAGGACTGTGTGGAGGAAATGGACCTGGGGGTACTGATTGATGCACGGCTGAACATGAGCCGACAGTGTGCGCGGGTGGCCAAGAAGGCCAACGGCATCCTGGCTTGCATCAAAAATAGTGTTACTAGTAGGAGCAGGGAGGTAATTGTCCCCCTGTACTCAGCACTTGTGAGGCCGCATCTCGAGTACTGTGTTCAGTTTTGGGCCCCTCACTACAGGAAAGACATTGAGGCTCTGGAACGCGTTCAGAGGAGGGCTACTAAGCTGGTGAGGGGTCTGGAACACAGGCCTTACGAGGAGCGTCTGAGGAAGCTGGGATTGTTCAGCCTGGAGAAGAGGAGGCTTAGGGGAGACCTTATAGCTCTCTATAACTTCCTGAAGGGAGGTTGTAGTGAGCTGGGGGTCGGCCTCTTCTCCCGTGTAGGCAGTGACAGAACTAGAGGGAATGGTAGCAAGCTGCGCCAGGGGAGATTCAGGCTCGACATTAGGAAGCACTACTTCTCAGAAAGGGTAGTCAGGCACTGGAATGCACTGCCCAGGGAGGTGGTGGAGTCACCAACCCTGGGGGTGTTCAAGGAAAGACTGGATGTTGTATTGAGGGATATGGTTTAGTGGGAGCTAGTAGTAATAGGTGAATGGTTGGACTGGATGATCTTCTAGGTCTTTTCCAACCTTGATAATTCTGTGATTCTGTGATTCTGTGAAAACCCAGCTCTGCCTCCTCCTGCCAGTCCTGGCTCTGCACGCTGGAGTTCCAGGTCCTTTCACGGAAATGAACATTTACTTTTAAGAACTAAAATAAACAAAAAGAACTCTCCTAACAAAATAAGGTCAATAAAAACAGAGCCAAGTGCTTTGTTTTGCTTAGAAGACGCATCTCTCTGCATATCCACTTGCGTGGTGCCAAGTTTTGGAAATCAGCAAAGACTGACATTGTTTATAGTGAATTAAAGACCCTCTGGAGACACTCTGTCTTGCTTTCCAGGGTAGCCTCGGGCTGGGGGATGGAGGCAGTTGGACAGTAGCATAGAAGAAACCCTGTTTCAGTGTTGCTAACTATAGCATTAATTTCAGAGTCATAAATAACTTCAGTACCATGGTTACGGCACTAGCCAAGTATGATATCATGTAGTTTGGGATTAAGGAAAAATATCTTCCTTGAGGCTGTGGGTTCTAAAATAAGCAACTTTTCCAAAATGGGTTTTCTCCCAAAGACTACACAGAGAAACTCCAGCCCGTAGCTGTAAATTGGAAGGATTACTTTGGTAAAACTGCCAGGATGAGAAGTGTCAGCAGGTAAAACAGCTCAGAGGGTGGATTCTTCTAAGTTCCTTGGTGAATGACAGTCTGGCACTCTCTCAGTTTTCTTAGAAAACAGCACCTTCTGTGAATGAGAGCAAGCATAGTCTTTCCCAACCTGCATTCTGTGTTATGGAGACACGCAGAATCATAGAGTCATAGACTGGTCTGGGTTGGAAGGGACCCCAAGGATCACAGAGCTCCAACCCCCTGCCACAGGCAGGGCCACCGACCTCCAGGCCTGGAGCTACACAAGGCTGCCCAGGGCCCCATCCAACCTGGCTTGAACACCCCCAGGGATGGGGCACCCACCCCCTCTCTGGGCAGCCTGTTCCAGCCCCTCACCACTCTCTCTGCAAAGAACTTCCTCCTAATATCCAATTTAAACCTTCCCTCCTCCAGCTTCACTCCATCCCCCTTGTCCTGCCAGTCTCTGCCCTTTAACAAGCTGATTCCCCTCCTGTTCCTCTGCTCCCTTCAGGGACTGCGAGGCTGCAGTGAGGTCCCCCCACAGCCTTCTCTTCTCCAGGCTGAACCAGCCCAGCTCCCTCAGCCTCTCTTTGTAAAGAAGCATAGGTCCCTTCAGAAATCAGATGCCACTGATGATCATTAGAAAGATGGATTGAGCGATCGGCGCTGACAGTTCCCATGGCTGCACGGGCAACATCATAGTAACTGCACAAGCAACTGCCAGCTAGCATGCATCCATTGGTCCTGTCAAACAAACAGCTGTGATATTTGTATTACAAAATTTACACACAATTACATGCACACACAATTCCTGCAGGACCTTGGGAGCAGCAGCGAAAGGCTGTGGTGACAGAGATCCTGAATATGTGTTACATATAGCACAGGGCTAGAATGGACTGCAGTGAGAACCTTAGACAGGACAAGGGGCTCATGTGAGGAGGCAGAATAAGAGGAAATTTTATGGAGAAACACTTTAAACACTGCAAAAAATGGTCAGAGGTTGATGACACTGGAAATGTGGCTCTAGGGCTCCTGGATACAAAACACTAGCCCACACAACCCACTGCGCTGATGCCATTCAAAAATGTTCAGAAAGTTATGACATTAAGGCTGTATTGGTAGGCTGTATGCCAGATTAGATATTGCCTTTCTTCCTGCTGCCAGCATAAAGCCAGCATAAATGCTGTATTATGTACTCTGGGTAATGCAACAGAAACGTAATTGTGTGCCCAGGCATGATCTGGATTGAATTTGTCCTGCTAAATGATCCAGTAGTGCTCAAACCTGGTATAAAGGGCCATAGAATTATGGTACAAACTTTTCTTTCAGGTTTCATGTCTTCTCTAATGTAAGACAAGAGAGTTTTGCCACATGCAAACGCCTGTGATCATTCTTGGGATGTTTTCCCTCGGTTTAACGTCATCTCACAGCACAGATTAGAGGAAACTCCCCATGAAAAGTGGTGGAGAAACTTGGACACATGGAGAAAAATAGAAATGTATTCTTTTATTTCTGCTCTTTCTGGTTCTAAGCATATAGGGAGCATCTGAAAATTGACATTTCAGGCTAGGCTGAACAAGTCAGATTGATACACTGCATTCATTAGCCCTGCCTCTCCCTGCCTCAGCCTGACCCCTGCTGAGAGACCCTCTGGTGCTTAACTTACCCCCAGCCCCTCAGAGTCTAAAATTTCAAGGCGATTTGGGCTTCTGCAGCTCTGAGCAGCCTGAAGATCCTGGCCTCTTTCTTTCTTGCTCCTTGCCTATGCTAGGCTTGGCTTCTTTGAAGTAGCTGTTATCCATCATGAAGATGTGGGAGGCCAGCATGGTTTTCATTTTCTCAGCAGTGGGCTCAGCGAATGCCAGATAACTTGCCCTCTCCTGGGCTGTGTTAAATGGAGGGATGCTTTTGGTTTGGGAATAGTCCTCTCTGGGTGTGAATCTCTCTGTACTGAAGTCATCTTTATTTCAGCTGTGAACTGTGAAGCAGCCTAGAAGGGAAAAAAAGAGGAAGAAGGCAGCAGAATGACATTTGTGTACAAGGACAGAGGTTTCTTGATGTCCTGGGTTTTAGCTGCAACAGAGTTAATTTTCACAAGAAGCTGGGAGGGGTCACAGCCAGGACTGCTGCCCCAAACCAGCCAAAGGGGTATTCCATACCATATGACATCATGCTTGGTATATAAAGCTGTCTGGCCAGGAAAGAGGAGTCGCTGCTCAGGGATGGGCTGTGCATCAGGTTCCAGGGGTGAGCACATCGCACTGGCTATCACTCACTTTGGGTATTTGTAAGTACTCTAGTTGGCTTTTTTCCTCTTCTTTTCCTGTACCAATAAACTGTCCTTATCCCAACCCATGAGTTTTACCTTCTTCTTTCGATTCTCCTGCCCATCAGACTGGGGTAGGGAGGAGTGAGTGAGGGGTCACACGGTGCTTAGCTGCTGGCTGGGGCTAAACCATGACACTTGAGTTACCTGGTATATTTTCCATGGAAAAATATCAAGTCCAGCTGGCCAAGGGAATGGCTGGAAGAGATCTCATTGACAGGAATACTAATTTAAGGTCCTGATAGTTTCTTTAGCATGACCAGTGAATACAAGTAATGCTTTCAGCTGCAAAAGACACACATCTTGCCCATGGCTTTGATGCTGACCTACCCTTTAACCCTGACAAACTCAAATCTTTGTCATTTCTCCTACCATGCCTGTTTCCTCCACCTCGATTGCAGATCATCTGTCTAATAACACAGGACCCTGACCTACCCTGGGATTTCTACCATGGAATAGGGCATCACTCCCACAGTGACCCAGTCTTATTTTATCAGGGTTTTTTTAGAACTTCACTGCTTTGTTCAGATCCTCTGCTGTCAGGGAAAAGAGTCAGCTCTGGTCCACCTTAGAGCTTTTGCAGGTAGCTGAGCTGCAATATGCCAAGCAGCCTAGTCTGTGCCTGCGATGGGGCCTGGATAGCCCAAGGAACCCTCTGTCCTGCAAGGACAAACCATCTGCCAGAGCCGTGTGTGCATCTGTGCTTGGAAGCTCCTGGAAGCTGTCCTCAAGTGTACAGAAATATGCAGACAATTACATATCACTGCTGTTGCACTAAGTCTGCCAACTTTGGGGTCAGGTTGTCCCCTTTGTTTTCCAGTAATTACTATTTTTAGTTCAGGTTTCATTGGAGTGTAACGTTTTCAGATGAGCCCAAAGGTCCTCTGGCTGCACAGCTTCACAGAAGACAGATGGGGCATTGCAGACACAGTGTACTTAGTCCCAGCCACTTCACGAGCTTCAAAGTTCACTTCAGTTGATTAAAGAGCAATGTTTTCAAGTCCTGAGAAAAGCTGTCTCTGGATGGAAGCAGAATATGTGCAGCAGGAACAGAGTTTAACAGGGAATGATTCCACCTGCAGATTAAACCAGGAAGATTGTAAACATTCAGGGATCACAGGGCAAGTCTGCCCTGGCTTCTGTTTTGTTTCAGTAATTTGTCAAGTGCATCTTGAGAGATTCATGGCCCTCCTCAATTTCAAGGCTGTCTGTGACCCAAACCAACCCAAAATCTCAGGAATGAACTAGGCAGCCAGGCACTGGACAGAGTAAGTCAGGGCAGCTCCACTGAGGTGCTGGAGCAACCCCAGTTCACATCAGTGGGGAAGCTGGGCCAGGCAGCAGCGTTCCTGGAACTGCAGTTCAATCTCAGTCCAAACACCGAGGTCACCAGTGGCTGTTCCAGCTGCGGCGTGAGCTCCAGGCATGAGTCAAAGCCACAAAAGGCTGCCACAAACTTGCCAAGTATACAAAGGGCAAAGATGCTAGATGCTGCCTTGCATGTGCTGATTACATCTGGCTGCAAACCCTGGAGAAGCTACAAACCCCTGGACATCAAAAACTTGAGCAATCAAGAAACCCCAACACATCTGTTGTTCAGAAGGCATCATATATATCCTAACCTTCCACCTACATTAACCAACTCATGCTTATAAGATGCCTGGGAATATCCTGGTATTACTGAGGCCACAAAGGGTAATTAGCTGACTAAAGATTGCAAACCTCAGCACCCATCTTAAAACTGGGATTCGGAGAGTTCTTCTGCTCACCAGTTGCTGCTGCTGACGTGTACTTGTTGCACCCGTGGCCAGAGTCCTGATGCTAAGAAACCACAGCTCTCAAATAAAGGACTGCCACACAAACACAGGCTCTCACATTTTGGATGTCATCAGGACAGAGAAGCCCAGACAGGCAGGGTTAGGTCAACAGCTTCTGAAAACTGCCTGTGGAAAAGAGAAACTACAGTTGAATTTAGCCTGTTGCTACTGAAACTGGTTCCTGGGAGTCATACCAGTATTCATAGAATCACAGACTGGTCTAGGACCAGTCCTGGAAGGGACCCCAAGGATCACAGAGTTCCAACCCTCCTGCCACAGGCAGGGCCACCAACCTCCAGGCCTGGAGCTACACAAGGTTGCCCAGGGCCCCAGCCAACCTGGCTTTGAACACCCCCAGGGATGGGGCATCCACCCCCTCTCTGGGCAGCCTGTTCCAGCCCCTCACCACTCTCTCTGCAAAGAACTTCCCCCTAATATCCAATTTAAACCTTCCCTCCTCCAGCTTCACTCCATCCCCCTTGTCCTGCCAGTCTCTGCCCTTTAACAAGTTGATTCCCCTCCTGTTCCTCTGCTCCCTTCAGGGACTGGAAGGCTGCAATGAGGTCCCCCCACAGCCTTCTCTTCTCCAGGCTGACCCAGCCCAGCTCCCTCAGCCTCTCTCCATAGGGGAGCTGCTCCAGCCTCCTGAGCATCTCCATGGCTCCTCTGACCCCTCTCCAACAGCCCCACATCTTCCTTGTGTTGGGCTCCAGCTCTGGACACAGGACTCCAGCTGGGGCCTCAGGAGGGCAGAGCAGAGAGGGACAATCCCCTCCCTGTCCCTGCTGCCACCCCTCTGCTGATGGAGCCCAGGATCCCATCACCCTTCTGAGCTGCAAGAGCACACTGCTGGCTCAGGGGAAGCTTCTCATCCCCCATGACACCCAGGTCCTTCCCAGCAGGGCTGCTCTCAAGGAGCTCCTCTCCCAGTAACCCACATAGCTGACTGTGGGTTAATACAAGGTGGCCAATGGCTGTAGGTGAAAATTCTACTAAAGGTGGGTGAAACAGGGATATTCTGCCTGAAACACATCACGGTGCCTGATGGAGCTGACAGACCAAACCCGTGGACCAACTCTGGAAGCTGAGATTGTTTTTCACCCAGCCGTGTGAACCAAACCTGCCGGGTTTCACACGAAGGGCAGCCCAAGGCACACTCATTTAGTTCTCAGAAACTGGAATTTATGCCTAAGTATGTGACAGCCTGTGGCAACCAGAAACTATTCTTATCACAGGAAATGCTCTTGGTCAGGAGCAACAAATGTGTTTGGTCCCCCCACAGCACTAACAAGCCTTTGACTTTGCCTGTGCTACACAAATCCTTGGGATTATCCCACTGCCCATGTTCTTACTAACAAAAGTGGTTGAATAAATTGGTTTGACTTTAAGCAGACAAGCCAACAAGCCATGGAGAATAACATGTTCAGAGCAGAGGGATATGGTGGAGTATAAGCAGTCTGCCTTTGCCTCAGCTGGGTTCTCCTTAGATTGATTTGTACCCTGACGAACATGACTAGCAGGAAGGTAAATTGATTTAATTTCCATATGAACACAAAAGAAGAAAGTTTAGGGTGTTTGAAGGGTTTGTAACATACAAGGGAAGGTGGGTGGCAGTTTAAGTGAGACTAAAATAATTTAATTGAGAGTAAAGGAGGTTAAATTTCTGCCAAAGCTCACTTTCAGGAGCTGCAGAAGATGCCAACTTACCTCGATTTAGGTCCATCAAAGTAGTGTTAGAGTTTGGCCTTAAGCATTGAGTAAGCTGCTTTATGTGCCTGTGGGAAGGAGCGATATCCTAACAATGGTAGGAATGGTGCATGCAAATTACTGTGAATACATTTGCTCTTCCCAGTGGATTTTGGATGAGGATGGAAAGAAAATTAATTTCTTTTTGAAAGAAAGCCCAAGATGTTTGTAGTTATTAAGATCAGGAAGTGATAGAAGTGAAAAATTAGTTCTTGCAATAAAAACTTTGCTGTGCTGTATCTCAGAAAAATCTATTTTGTAACAGAAATAGTTGAGTTAGGGGTTTTCTATGTTAATGGTAACTGTATTAAAGCAAAAGCCAATGCCAACAACAAAAAGGGTGGTAAAGGATTTTGACTGTAGGGAGAAATAATTTGAATTCCTGGAAAAAAAGGAAAGAAGAAAACCTGTTAGAAAAGTGCTTTATAGAGGGGGGGTTGACAGTAGATTTAAAAGAAAACTGCTAAAGACAAGAAAAGGTCTCTTTGTAAATGAAGAATCCTTCAAGTTGTGCTGCTCTTACAACACAAGGCAGGAAATCACACAGGATGCTGCTGATGAGGAGGAGGAAGTGGTTTTAAGGATGACATTGGACTCTGCAAGTGGGATGTCAGACCTAGCTAAGCCTATGTCCTGCCACCAGTTGAATACACTGTGAACCTTCTGCTTTCTCTGCCTCGGCTGCAGCGGAGCAGCACGATGAAGAGCTCGGGCAGCTCTGTTTGAAGCCTCTGCGGTTCAGAACTTCAGGCAGCCAAACTGCCTCACAATCTCTTGCTTCAGGGCGGTGTTGTTACAAAACCTGTTCAGGAACTGAAACTTTTGAAGTCTTACCAAGCTGTCTGGTGGAGGCCCCACCTACTCTGAGCCCTGTTTGACTCACGACACATCATGTGGGAAGAGAGCAGTGCATGAGAAAGCCTTTTTATAGAAATAGGGCAACGTACTTGCCTTTTGCAGAACTCAAGGCTGCTCATTGGCTTGCCTTTCTTTTTAGGCAGTTACAGTAAACGAGATAATCCCTGTTTATTGAGATCCTTGGCGTGTTGTTTTCCTCCCGCTCTTGATGTGGTGTGCAGGTTCAAAGGCACCAGCACAATACCTCTCTGCAAGAGGAGCTGCTTGAGGTGGTTTCTAAGAAGACTGAGTGTGCAGGGCCTGGTGTGATTGCTGTGATAGCATGTGAGTCTACTGCAACTGCAGATGAGAAGAGTTTCAGTTCTAGCTAGGCATTGGCTACGGTTTTGAATACACTTAAAATAACTGTGCACACAAATAATGCACCTAAAGAATTTGTGTACACATTTGTGTGTGTGTGTATATATATATATATATATGTAAAAGGCATATTTGCAGTGAAGGTGCCTGTGTATTTCTGCATGGCGTCTATGTCCACGCTTCTTTTACTGTATAGGGAATGTGGCTCAGATTATTTTCAGCTCATTTATATAGCTTTTAAACAGTTACACTCAGGTCAGTAGCCACACAAAGCCAAAAAATCTTCAATTTCTGTCAGTGTGCCTTAAATAAAACCAAATTCAGAATAAAATAGTTGTTCATAAGGATGGCTCAGAAATGGTTCAGTTCTATTGGTGAGCCTGTAATGAAATGCAGGCTCTCACTGCCGTGCTCTTTGTTACCTGTGAACAGAAATTCAGAGGACTGACCCCACAGCACTTTATTTAATCAGAGCCAGTCTAGATCTAGCTGCCTGTTCATGTGTCTTAACTCTCCACATTCAGTAATGCATCGCTGCTGTCATCTCCTGCTACAAGACTGAAAGACATCTTCCTGCTGAGGGTCACCTAAATGTCACAGGGAAGAGTTTCAGAGGGGGAAACCCCCCCACTCAGCTGGGTGGTTCACAAGGTCTCTTGGTTCAGTGGCATCTGCCCTACCTGTCCTCACACACGTGAAACGTGCTGTGTGCTTTGTCTTCCATGCAAAACGTGGCCTCATTTCCTGACTTCTGTAGGAAGGAACAGCTTTGTCATCACTATGGAAATAGTCTGGACAAGACAAACAGTTGTTATTTTGAATCTGCAGTTTATAAAACAACAACTCAAACTCAAATCTGCTGAACAAAAGGCACTCCTGCCTAAGAAACAAGGTCCACCTGCAGCTTGGCTGTTTAGTTTCAAGGTTTCTCTCTGCTGATGGAAGTGGCCTTTGTGGGGGTTAAAGCTCTACACATGGTTGCACGCTGAGGTTTTTCAAGAAGAGGTCAGCCCCTGGTCTTAGTGTGGTCCAAGGTAAAACAACATTGGTTTTCATGGTGGTAGATAAGAGAAAAGTGAAGTCCTTGCTCTGCATCACTCTAAAAGTTATCAGACCCCTGGAGCAGAAAGACCTGGGGCTAAGGTTATCCCTAGAGATGCCTTTCCTGAGCTAGATCCATTCCCTGGGCAGAAGAGTGGAGAGTAAGGATTACCTCAGTGCACTGTACTCCCAGCTGGAAAACACTTTTGCAAATGAAAGATGGATTTCCCCCAAAATACTGTATCACATTTCCTAGGCTGGTGCAAAGTACTTCCCAAGACAGCCTGGATTGCTGCTGCCTTGGTGTGGATGCAGCACTAAAGTTCGATCCGGACACAAGCTCCCAGCATGAGCATGGTGGTTTTCTTGGCTCCATCAGCACTGGCTTTCCATCCTGGGGAAAATCTGAGGGTGAAAACTTTTGTGAGGCTCTGGGTATTGCCTGGGTGGGTGGAGGCCCAGTGGCCCCACAATCTGGTCCTGCACGAGGGTTGGTTTTCAGAAGAGCTCAGCTGCCGTCTTCACGCTGGCTTTAGCAGTCATGCTTTGAAAGCAGCTCAGCTCCTCAGAGGTTGAACTGTTGAAAATCTGGCCAGTTGTGTAACAAAAGGAGCTGCCACCCGCTATTTCATAGTCATTGGATCTCTAAGAAAAGCCACTTGGCAGATCTGGACAAGGGCTGGAGCTGATAAGGAAAGAACTCATTAAACTGATAGAATTAGAGATCTCTCTTAGCCTTCTCCCTGGCCTGTCATTTGCCATCTGCCATTCACACTGTTGTCTCTGTAGCTCAGAACAGTAGGTTTGGGGAGCAGAGATTGTGCCTTCCTACATCTTCTGCTTAAGCTTCTTTTAACATTACGTAATTACAAGTAACACAAAGGGAATAGGGTATGAGGAGAGAGCTGCAGAAATCCAATTTTTGTGATGCTGCTCTTGACAGCAAAAAGCCCTTCTATCTCAAGAATCCTTTATAGTAAGTACATCTCCTAAATAAAACATGATAAGACTTAAAAAACCCCAAAACAGCAAAGCTCTCTAGAAAACCTCTGTAACTAACACATTGCTGGAGCCAACAACAGGCAGCCTCACAGGCCTGTCTGTTGACTCAGATGATGCAAACTCTACTTGAGAGCAACCCCAACGCTGGGCATTTGGCTTTGAACACTGCAAGTCCAATTTCTTGTGGATGCTGGAGAAACAGACCTGGAATATTATTTAATTTTCCCCCTGGGAGGCAGTAGGAGAAGTCATGGATTGGGGCACACAGCCTGGCTCCAAATTGCTGGGGGAATGTGTTTTGAGTCCTGATACCCACTGATCAGTGTCCTGAGAAAAGGCATGATGGGGACGTCTCCCTGCGGCCCACACTGGGCTTGAACGCTGTGTAACTGCAGAGTATGTTGCCCATCATTAGGCAGATCACAGAATCACAGAATCACAGGGGTTGGAAGGGCCCTCCAGAGCTCATGGGGTCCAACCCCCTGCCAAAGCAGCTCCCCAGCTCATATTGCACAGGGCGGCGTCCAGACGGGGCTGGAATCTCTCCAGAGATGGAGACTCCACACCCCCCTGGGCAGCCTGGCCCAGGGCTCCCTCACCCTCACTGGGGAAAAGTTCTTTCCCAGGTTGGTGGGGAACTTCCTATGCTCCAACTTGCAGCCATTGCCCCTTGTCCTGTCCCCACAGACACTGAGAAGGGGCTGGCCATTTCCCCCTGCATCCCATCCTTCAGCTATTGATAACCATTAATCAGGTCCCCCCTTAGTCTTCTTCTCTCCAGGCTGAACAGCCCCAGCTCACTCAGCCTTTCCTCACAGGGGAGATGCTCCAGGCCCTTCAGCATCTCCGTAGCCTCCTCTGGACTCTCTCCAGGAGATCCCTGGCTGTTTGATCCCAGGGAGCCCAGAACTGGACACAACACTCCAGGTGGGGCCTGCCCAGGGCAGAGCAGAGGGGGAGGATCCCCTCCTGTGACCTGCTGCCCACACTCCTCTTGATGCCCCCCAGATAACATGCTTATGTAAACAGAGCGAAAAAGAAAGGTCCTTCTCAGGACAGGACCGTCACCCTGTCAACGTCATAACCAAACCACAGCACAGCGACACTTCACAGCGCCCTTCCTCATCGCACCCCAGGGCAGCAGCTCTCCCCACACAGTGTGACCTCCTGTGGCTGCCCGTGCCCCGTTCCCCACACACAGATTTGGGGTTTCCTTCGAGGTCTACACATGGTAACCGCTCTAGCACCTTCCTGGCCGGCCTGCCACGGCTCTCAGTGGGGCAGGGAGAGGGCAGCCCGGCCCCGGAGGGGTGGGCTATCTTCACCAGGGTTTGCCTTCCTCTCCCCTCCTCACTCCCCCCGCGCCCAGGGCAGTACAAAGAGGCCTCGGGGACGACAGAGCGCTGGGCCGGGCGGCCCTTACCGCGGCCTCCGTTCCCCAAGGCCGGCTGGGGGGTGTCGGTTCCCTCCCAGTCCCCGCCGGCCGCTCTTACCCGTCCCCCTGCGCGACCCCGCTGCCGCCGCCGGTGTACGGGCGCTGCCATGGCTACGCCGCTGCTAGGCAACGCAGCCACGTGGCAGGGGCGGGAGGGGGCGTGGCTAGAGGAAAGGGGCGGGGCCGAGGGCGGTTGCTAAGGGGCGGTTGCTAAGGGCGCGGGGGAAATGGCGGCGGGCGGGGGGGCGGCGGCGGTGGCGGGGGTTGCACCCCTGAGCTCCATCCCTGAGCTCCCTCGGAGTCTGCCTGAGGCTTTTTAGCCGTAAGGAGGCTGAGGGGAGACCCGATCCCTCCCTGCAACCACCACGGGCGGCAGGCTTGGGGCAGAGGGGCTGGAGAGCTGCCTGGGGGAGAAGGACCTGGGGGTGCTGGGTGATGGCAGTGTGCCCGGGTGGCCAAGAAGGCCAAGGGCATCCTGGCCTGTGTCAGGACAGTGTGACCAGCAGCAGGGCAGGGACAGTTCCCTTGTGCTCAGCTCTGGTGAGGCTGCACCTCGAGTGCTGTGTCCAGTTCTGGGCCCCTCACTACAGGAAGGACGTTGAGATGCTGGAGCAGAGGAGAGAGAGGGAGCTGGGGAAGGGGCTGGAGCACAAGTCCTGTGAGGAGCAGCTGAGGGAGCCGGGGCTGTTTAGTCTGGAGAAAAGGAGGCTGAGGGGAGAGCTCATCGCTCCCTGCAGCTCCCTGCAAGGCGGCTGCAGAGATGTCGGGGTCGGGCTCTTCTCTGGGGTGCCAAGCGACAGGAGGAGAGGGAATGGCTTGGAATTGCCCCAGGGGAGATGCAGGTTGGAGATCAGGAAGAGTTTCTGCACTGAAAGGGCTGTCAGGCACTGGGACAGGCTGCCCAGGGGGTGGTGGAGTCACCATCCCTGGAGGGGTTTAAAAGGCGTGTGGATGAAGTGCTTGGGGACACGGTCTGGAGGTGGCTGGGCAGGGTTAGGCTGTGGTAGGACTCCATGATCTGAAGGGGCTCTTCCAATCTAAGAGATTCTATGATTCTACAGTTCTGTCATTACTCTAGTAACCATAATAATAACAGTTACAACGACCATTTGGGGCTGGGCATGGCAGGCCGCCCCTCAGCCCTGTGCAGGACCCAGTGTGGTGGCTCCGCTCTTAGGGAGCCTCTCCTGGCACTTTCCACAGTCACCACTCCTTCCATGGACAAGTCTGTTTCCACGTCTCTCCTCTATTGCCCTCCCCGCTGCCCTCTCCCTGCCAGCACAGCAGTATGATGTAATTGGCCACCAAGGAGCTGTTTTTAGAGGCTTGCACTAGAGGCTTGCAGGCCTGGCCCGTGCTTCGTGCTGACTCCGTGTCCCAGCCAGGGGATGCTTTAATTCGGATGCTCCAAGGAGGGTGTCTGCTCTGCATTGGGCAGCGTGTGTCCCATCAGGCAGCTCAGAGCCATCTTGTTTTCCCTTCCCATATTCTAGTTAGCAGCAAATGGCTTGCCTGGCAGAAGAATTTAGGTGTTTTTTTTAATGTGAAGTGCTTTTTTATATAAGGAAAAGGCGTGCAGTGAAATCTCAGTAAACAGGTACTGAAGCACGCTGCTTCATGTGCCTAGTTTTGGTTTGGTTTTTTGTTGGTTTGTTGGGTTTTTTTTTTCCTTTCTCTTATAAAGACAAATACTTTCAGGAAACTGCATTTTTATTTCCCAGCTTCTTTCATTTCTTTTGGCTGGGCATCATCAGCCAAATAGGCATAATAAAACCATGGAAGAAAGCAAGTGTACAGCAACCCGTTTTACCTGAGCAGATGTAAAATTGCACTCATTAAAGGAGCACATTTAGGCATAAAATGTAGCTCAACAAAAAAAGAAAAACCCTCTTTAAGAGCTTCCACTAGGGAAAAAGATTGCTTTGACCTTCAGAGATTGACGCAATGTGCAATGTTTATTAATAGTTTTAGCAAGAAAATATCTATATGGGGGGGATGTCTTCCCTTTTATTTGGCTGATTTGAAGAGTGCCCTTACCATTTCCTAACTTTCCTACTGAATAGGGTTGATGAAAAACTCCCCTACTCTTAGGTTAATGACTTGGCTGCTGCCTTATATTAATGTTGGTCAAAAGATTGCTCCTCTGATGATGAAAGTAGCCTCGGAAATGCTGCAAGACCCTGGGCTTAATCCCATTCACCTCCTTTCCAGAAAGAAGGGGGGTGGCTCTGAGGCTCTCAGTAGCAGTTCTGTGTATGAGAAATGCTCTCTGAAGCATAAGGGGTTTCCTTGCACTGGGTGTTGCTTGAATTATCCAAGAAAATAAAGACATCCCCCCCCCCCATGGGCAAACAGGGTGCTGTGGGGTGATTTTTAGGATAGCAAAATGCTGGGAGCCTAAGGCTGGTTGAGACCTGAGGAGGAGTTTGATGCCCAGGTCCTGCTCCCACCCCCAAATATCCATCAGTCCTCTGGCAGGGATTTTAACGCTTCCCATGCACCTTGCTGCTTCGAGCTGCTCCTGTGCCCGGCGGCAGCGGTGCTGCTGCCTGAGCTGGATGTGAGCTGCAGGGCTGGACTGGTAAGAATTCGGAGCATTTGTGCCATGTGCTGAGACAAAGGAGTGTGAGGTGTGTCACAGCCATGGCAGATGGTGGCGATGAGCTGCCTGTGCTGTCGTGATGTGTTTAACAATTGCCTGACACACGCACGAAGCAAAAATGCCATCTGAAGTTGGAGAACATGCCCCAGAAGTGTGTTTCCTGGAACAGGACTTGGGAAGGCACCTTCCTGAATCATAGAATCATAGAGTCATAGAATGATGTGAGTTGGAAGGGACCCCAAGGATCACAGAGCTCCAACCCCCCTGCCACAGGCAGGGCCACCAACCTCCAGGCCTGGAGCTACACAAGGTTGCCCAGGGCCCCATCCAACCTGGCCTTGAACACCCCCAGGGATGGGGCATCCACCCCCTCTCTGAAGCATCCCCTTGTTTCTCCTTGGGAGATGTTTCCCTGCCCTTTATTTTCTCTAATCAAGATTTTAAAGATCTGCTTTCATGTTTTTTTGCTCACACTTTGTCATGGGGGTAACTGCTCCTGCTGAGGGTCTTTGTCCACCCCAGCTCAAACCCATCATTGGTGATACCAGCCTGTCTGTTTTTCCATGTGAAGCGAAGATTAACTTGAATTTTACCAAACCACCCATTTCTTTTCATTGACAGGACCAGGCTGTGAGGAATAAAGCTGGCAGAAGGATGCCACTCTCCGGTCTGAACACTCACATTTAGCCAAGCCAGGGCCTGGGAAGGGGTTGTGCTGTGGCTTTTCCCTGGGCAGTGGGAGCAGGAATTTTGGTTTTCCCCTTCCCCAGCAGCCTCTCCTCCAGCCCAAGTGAGCCTGCCAGCAGAGGGAGTGCAGCGCATGGGCTCACAAAAATAGGAGCTTGCTAAAAAAACCCAAACAAACCCAAACAATTAGCAGGATGATTATGGTCTTTAGCAGAATAAACAGAATAGTCAGAAGTCAGAAGCATTTCCCCGGCAATGAGATCCAGCTGCAGGCTGGATGGGGAACAGGCACTGCATCTGGCAGCGATCCTGTTCCGCTGGTGGGGAAGTCCCCATGGGGAGGGTGTCCTCTGTCCCTTTTTTCACCTTCCTGGGTAGATCCACCTCTGTAATTCCCCCTCAGAGCACAACAGGTTTTAATAAACCAGAATGGAGCTTCCTCTGTCATGATGCAGCATGAGAGCAAGCGAAGGGCAGGAGTACAGAGGGTGGGCAGGGTGGTGGTCTCGGAGCTGCTGTGGTGCCGTGCTTGCTCCTGCAGTGCCATGTTTGCTAATGCTTTGACCATGCTTCAGCTTTTGGCCAGAAGCTGGGAAGTTTGGGGCTTGCCTGTGGGCAGTCAGTTCCTGCAGACAGTGGGCTATGCTCAGCATGGGAAGGTGGAAGTTAATTGGGCGGTCTTGAGGAGGATGAGAAATAAATGCTAACGGGAACTGAAGGTGTCCCCTGGGGCTTTATCATCTGTGGTTTATGCTACACATGGGCTTTTCCAAAGGCTAAAGCGATCCCCTTGGGAACCTGCCTTGCCTGCAACACCCTCCTCGTATCTGGGCATGGTGGGGCTGGCAGGGCTACTCCAGCTTGAGGAGCCCTCTCCAGACCTTCCTACTTGCTGGTCAAACACAGCACATAGGACATCCAGCTGTTTTGCTTGGGGGGGCAGCAGCAGCTTGTCCTGCTGCAAGCGTCTACCTCTGGGACTCACACTTCTCTGCCTGCACTCACTGAGGTTAAAGGCAGCTAAATGATTTCTCCCGTATCCCTGCCAGCATCTGGACCCTCTCCATCACAGTTAATGCTTGTGCAGTGTCTGGAAACAGGACAAACTGCACATCTAGACTCTGCTCCCTCACCCAGGAGGAGGAGGAGGAGGAGGGGGGAGATTCAGTAGACTCACAGCACAGCTGTGTGGTGGCCGGGATCCGAATCTGGCACCAAACCGCTTTTGTAGCAGGTTGATCTTTAGGAGGAGTTTGGTGTGTGCAGGGTATTTCCAGGAGAGCTCTGCAGCCCTTAAAGTCCATGCACTGCTTTCCTTGAGGATTGAAAAATGTCATATCCAGCCCAGCTTTGGTAGCTCAGTCTTTAACAGGGATTTAAGCATTTAAAATCCTTTCAAAGCCCTAAGTAAGAATCATAATTTAAAGTCTTGCAGACAGATGTCATGGGAAAAATATGAAGACTATTTAAAAGGCAGCCGGCCTGCCTGTCTGTCTATCTATCACCTTCTAATCTGCCTGACATGTGCAATTGCCTTTCCCTTTCCAAACACGACACGGCCGGGGCTGCAGAGGCGCGTGCGGAGTGACCTGAGCTTCCCCAGGGTCCTGGGAAGCAGCTCTGCACAAGCTGATGCTCAAGCTTGCTGCAGCAGAGCCTCTACCTGCCTACACCCAGCCAGGCAGGGTACCACCCATGAAGCAGATACCTGCAGATCTGGTGGTGGAACTTACCCATCCAAGACATATTTCCCTCTGAAGTGAGGGAGGGAGGAGGGAAGACATTTACCTTACGATGGATAGACTTTCTTCCCTGCTTGTCTGGGAGTGAGTGTGACGTTTGCAGAAACTCAGCTGCCTTTTGGAAACAAGCAACACAGGATATTTCACTTTTTTTAGGTGACCCACTTGCATTTTGCCTCCCTGTCTCCCCCCACATTGTAGAGAATTAAATGATGCTCAGCCAAGTCCGTCTCTTACTTGGTCAAGCCTTTCCAGCTGTCCTTTGCTGGCCAGGGAGCAAGTTGCCTTGTATGGGAGCTATGGCTTCCATAGAAACCGGCTCAGTGCCTTGCAGATGTTTTTTTGGTGGGGGCAGGAGGAATCAGCAGCTTGGGCTGACACACACAGCTAATTCTGGCATTGCAGAGGAGGTCAAAGGCGAGCGAACACATGGGGATGGCACATCTGGCTTCTGAGGCTGGAGTTACATGAGTGAAGAAAATGTGGCTGATGCCTTGTCTGAACGGGGCTGGGGAAATTATTTTTGAGGGATTTTTGTAGCTAAATGAACTGAGCCTAATTCTGCCTCGAGAAAACCATCTTGGGGCTGGCTGCTGAAACGCCCTTCGTGCCAGTGGTGGTTTGAAAGAGAACCTGAGTTTATCTGGTGAATTTAGTGAGGAGCTGGGGGGAGGCTGAGTAAGAAACTGCTTTACAGGAGTTCCCAAAGCTCCATCACCCCAGCTGCCACGGCATTTCCAGTAACCAGTCTGGTGTCTTTCTGCAAGGAGAGATGAAAGTGCCCTTTCCCTTTAGCTCATCGAGAAGATTGGATTGTGGTGCCTGAATGGTGTTGCCCAGGAGTAGGTAGCTCTGTAACGTGGCTTAGGAAGGACCAAGGTCTGGGTGCAAAATGCAGATGACTTCAGATTGGAAAGAAACATTTTGAATAGCAGTAGATTTAACCACTGGAGCACTCTGCCAAGGGGAGCAGGGGGCTTTCTTCACCTCTTGATAATTCTGAGCTAAGGCTGGCTGCCTTTCTGGAGGTGCTTTTATCCCTCACAAGCTCCTGGGCTCAGCACAAGAATAACTCTGAAGGGGGAACCCCGCTGAGAAAATGGAGCCGTTTCTTTTGACCTTAAGGTCTCTGAAAGGTTGGAAAGGGCAAGATACACAGCAAACTTGCCTTCTGTCACTGAGATTATCGAAGAGAAAACGGTCATTACTGCCCTGGCTTTGCTCTTTCGCTGACTATGGTCTGTGCAGTGGTTGCCACAGCCCATCCTTGGGGCGTTGGGAGGGTTAAGCAGTGTTTGCTGAGGGTGAGTGCTTTGGTGAGGAGGGAGGGCATTGTTTATTACTGCAGAGATTGGAAACTCCCCGATGTGGTTATAACGTGTAGTGATGGAGGCTATTTTTATTGTATGTTGTGAATATTTCCTTGTATGGAATCACAAGGAGCTTGCTTGTGACTTGTAGCTGCGTTGAAAGCTCCAGCAACGAGGTTCCCAATGTCTTTGGCATTCCCAAGCCAGTGCTGCACTCAGCAGCCTTAATTAGCCTTGGGGAGCAGTGCATAATGGTGAGGAGATAACCAGTAACTGAAAATGCAGGAATCCCCATGAGACCTTTGCCCTCTGCCTTTTGCAAGGGCAGAGGACAGGCTCACAATCTCCTCTGCATCTTAACACCTGGTGTCTTGCACCCTGAGAGGGCAATCCCCATCCAGGTGGGAGGAAGCTGGTTTCTTGTTAGGGATCCAGATTGCTGCTCAGCAAATCCCCTCCCCATTGGAGCTGCAGATATGTAGCTGTGAACGAGTTTAAACGGCACTGAAGAGGAAGTCAACCTTTTGCACAGTTTCCTCTTGGAAAGTGAGTGTTACTTCTAATTATAGCGGTTGCAATTTTTCAACTGCTCTCCCAGGGACCAGCATGCTGGGGGTGGGGAGGGATGGCTGGAAAGGCAGATGTATTCCTCCTCTCCATTGATTCATCTTTGCTGTCTGAATTGGGAGCAGAGAGAGAAGCAATTTGCTACGATACCAGCTTGGATGTTCTCCCCACACTAGCCCCAGCGTTGAGAGTGACTGTGTCCCTGGTAGGCAGCAGCCTTGATTGCAGGAACAGCATTCTGGAGTTGTGGTTGCTTTTCAGAGAAGCTCAAATGTTCTCTTTCTCCTCTTCCTCCAGGGCTTTAAATGCTCTGGCTTCCTTTTGAGGTGATGGGTTAGAACTGCCTTGCCAGTGTCTTTGTCCCAAGGCCAGACCCTCCTGCAGAAGAGCCATCATCCATGGATGAGTTGAGCCTGCCACCTTCTGGTCAGACTCTCTGGGACTCACCACAGCTTTGGGCTCAAAGCCTGGGGGCAGAATGTTTGGGTGTGATGCCCTGAGCAGCATGCACAGGCTTCTTCCTACCCCTGGCTGGAGGGGAAGAAGAGGTGGCTCTTCCAGGTCCTGGAGATCAGGTAGGACATGCTGGAGGCCAAGAGATCTCTGTCTCTCCATCAGCTCTGCTCCATGTGGGGTTTCTGTTCCTTTGCTAAGTGGTGATGGAGCTGCTGTGTCACTTCATGGCAGCCTGTTTCAGCACTGCTCTGAGGTCCCTCTTGGCCCCTCACACCCTCACCGGTTCTGGAGCTACTGGTCGCTTCCCTATCCTGGGATTTTTCCTTGTGGCTCCCCTGCACGGTGTGAGTGTGGGGTTCCTCCTGTTTTGCAGAGGGAGGCCTGAAGCTCAGCTGTGTCCCCTTTGAAGTGCTTGAGTTCAGTGTCTAATGCTTTGGGGACCTGGATTTCCTGTGTGGCCAGTGAAGGAGACAGGCATCTTCTGAAGAGCACCCAGATCCTGCTCTGGAGGTGAGGCAGGGCTGTGGCTCTGAGCCTTGCACCCTGGTTTTGGCTACCTGTTGTCCCCCTCGATGGCCAAGAGCTGGGCTGTGGTTGGATGCTCATTTGCCATGGGACTTCACAGAGCTGTGTCCCTCCTTCTGCACTGTGCCTGGGTAATCTCACTGCAGCTACACTCAAATACCATCTCTATGGTGATGACTCCAAGGCATGCATCCCTACTCTGGGCTCTCCTCTCCCTGTCCAAATTCATATCTCAGAGGAGCTCTGTGACATCTCGTGAATGTCTCACCACCCGCTGAAGCACAACATGGCAAATCAGAGCTTTTAACCTCTGCTTCTCAGCTCAGTGTTTCCCTGAGCTCAGCAATGCCAGGGTGCTGCTCCTCTGCCAGAATCTGTGTGCTGTCTTCATCTCCTGCCTCCTCCTGTGTCTTCACATCCTGGCCACCTCGAGGGCTTGCATAACCTTGCTGAGCCTCTCCTAAAGCTAAAACTCCCTCCTGCTCTTTCATCACATCCCCCTCCACTTGCTGCAATATCCCTTTTTTTGGCCTCAACAGACCCACTTTGGGCCAGCTTGCATCCACTCGGATGCTGGTTCAGGCATTGCTTTCCCTCTCCTGCCTCACCCCTCTGGGCTTCCCTCCTGCCCAACAGCAACCTGCTGCCTCCCCTTGCTTCCCACCAGACACAAGCCCTGCTCAGCCCTTGTGTCTTGGTACTATCCTCCTGTTAGCTGCTTGTTTTATTTCTTAATTGTGAGTTTTTGGGGTCAGAGGCAGCTTTCTTTGCTCCTCACCATCCCTGGACAATCAGGCTGCTGGCATTCGAGCCAAGGTCCTAGGGATGAGCACAAATGGGAAAACATCTTGCTTGTGAGTGGGGAGGAGGCTGGTGGCTGGACAGGGCAAAGTACTTCCCAGATTACTTCCCAAAGCACTTCCCAAAGTCTCATCTGGGACTTGGCTCCAGGGTTGCCTGGATGTGGCTGGTGGTACCTGGTCAGCAGGCAGGGAGGTGCAGGGCTATCACAGGCTGCTGGCAGCAGCGTGCTGCACCCCTGCCAGCCCACCACCCTGCTCAGGCTTGGGGTGGACCAAGAAATGTTTGGGATTTTGAGTGAGAACAAAGAGCCCTGGCCCTGAGCACACAGGACACGTCCTCTTCTTAGAGCTGCAGGAGTGAAGCTACCCTGAAGGTGAAGAAGGCTGCTAACTGGGGGCTGGCAGTGGGACACTGCTTCAGGGGAGCAGGCAGGGAGCAGAGCTTTTGTCTGTCAGCCAGGGATGCTGGGAAGATGCCATCTGCCCCATGGCCTGTTCTGTCAACAAGGCCTTGCTGTGCTGATGGGCATTAATGAAATGATGGAGGGCCCGGGGCTGGCTGGGCTCCCAGCTCTGCTCCCCACGGTGGGTGGTGAGGAGGTTGTTGCTACCAACGTGATGTGGTGCAGAACAGCTCTGAACCAGCCTCGAGGCAGCTCCCTGCAAAGGGGACACTGCAGAATCAGGGCAGAGCTGCTGTAGAGTTCAGAAAGGTGTTGGTGAGCCCGTCTTTGTGATATCCCTGCCGGGTGGATGTGTTCAGCTAGGTGCCAGCAGAAAGCTGTGGTGGGGCTGCTGAGAGCTGCAGTGCCTCTGGCCAAAAGCAAAGGCAGTTTTCTTTCCATTAATTTCCTGATGCTGGGTCCAGCCTCATCTCTGCTCACACAGAAGGATGAAAGCGACTCCTTGTTCTCTTCTGGCAGGAGGGAGGCAGGTGTGTGTCAACAAGAGTTTTAGGCTGAGATGTGAAGAGTTTATTGCTAAAGCAGCTCATCCCCAGCTCCCCCGTGCTGGTGCCTCTCCGAGCCCTGGGGCTGTGCCATGTGCCTCACTGCAGCTCTCCCAAGAGCTGCCCTTCTCTGATGAGCAAGCCAGATGAAGGATGGTTTTAATGTGGCCACAGAAGAGGCACATCTACACTTCTTGCTGTGTTCCTTTCAGTTTCCTCCTGGGGGAAGATTCATTTCAGGAAGGTCACAGAATCACAAGATTGGAAAAGACCTTTAAGATCAAGCCCAACTGTTCCCATCCTATGCTAAACCATATCCCTAGGTACCTGATCTACCCTTTTTTAAACACACCCAGGGATGGTGACTCAACCACTCCCCTTAGGTCTTAGCGATTTTTTTCTGAGATTTAAAGGTGGGAACAGTAACTCAACCTTCCTGCTGCCTGGTTGTGCTCTTTCCTCATTCCCCAGATCCTCCTAGCTGGGATTCTCCATTACTGCTCTGTCTTCAGTGGCTTTCAGCTATGACACAGCAAAAGCAGCATCAAATGTCTGCTTTTCCTGAGAATTCATCCTATGGCCATGGCCTGTTTGGGGTTAAAAAAGGCTGCTGGGTTCTGGGCAGTTTTCTTTGCAGGGATAACACAGCACAGTTGCTGGGAGACACAAATCAGTGATGGAATCCCAGTTTCAGAGAGCATGACTTCCAGAAGGCAGTAAAAAAGCTGGAGAGCAAAATGCCATATGTTCCCAAATCCCCTTAAGGTTCCTGCAGAGCCAGGCTGGAGGGATGCTGTGGGTCTCCAGCTGGGAAGGGTACCATGGCATGGCCAGGCACTAGCGTGCTCCTCCAGACAGCTCTGCCCACCCAGGGCTGTCCTGCACCCCCCTATCTCCCCTGGGCTGACCTGACTGATCTGTGCCAGACCAACTCAAACAAGCCCAATGCAGTTTGGATGAGGCTTTCTTGGCTATCTGATGGTCTGTGCTTGAAGCATCTTTAGTGATCACTCAAATCAACAAGGGCTTTCTCTACTGAAGAGGTCCCAGAGCTCCCCTTTACTCTCTCAGGTAAAAGAGAAATAGGCTAATGGGCTCTCATTTCTATCCCTGCCTGTCAAAGCTCTTCCCTTGCCTGAGAAAACAGCAGGGAAGCTTCTGCTAATGTTCTCCAACTTCCTAATGCACAAATTGCTGCAGGGTATTACTTAGCATTAGCACCTCGTTCACAGATGTGAGAGCTAAGAAATATTCATCAGTCACAAGAGCCAGTTCTGCTGCTTAGGGAGTCAAAGATGACCTGGCTCTTCTGAAACATAACACGTATAATCACAATAAAAAAGCCAAGGTTCCTTGTTAAACCTTAAGTTATCTTCCAGGAGAGTGCCCTGCATCTGCAGGCAGCAGCTCTCTCATGTTTCATCCAAAGGCAAAGCAGCATGAGGGAAGAAAGCAGCTCACTCCAGTATGGTTCCACTGCCCTCTGTGCTCTGCCCCTTGTAGGGCAATTTGTGGTGGCCAGAGGCTGTTCATATGGATGGACAGGGCTGGATGTAGAGACCTTCTCCTTGTCTTCATGGGGTTGGGCTCTTGAGGAAACAAGGAAGATCTTTCAAAGCCAGGAGCCACACCAAACATGAGTGAGGGCTGGGAAACAGCTCGGGCAGAGATGCCATGTGCAGGAAGGATGGCAAATGCTGCCCAGCAGCGGGGAGGTGAGTAGGATCTGTCCATCCCCATGCACCTTCCAGCCAATGCTGCAGGCACATGCTGGAGGTGTTCAGCTTGGAGAAGGGGAGGCTGAGGGGAGACCTTATCAGCACCTACAACTACCTGAAGGGTGGTTGTAGAGAGGTAGGTGATGGTCTCTTCAGCCAGGTGACAGGTGATGGGACAAGGGGCAATGGGCTCAGCATGAAACCAGACCTGGGAAGGGGTTAGGAAGGTGCTGGCAGGGAGGCCAGACCAAAGGAGGTTCCTGAGGTGTTCAGCACGGGAAATCAGCACTGCTGTTGTGGGGAATCCAGGGCTCAGCCCTTGCTGAATTCACCCTGCCAAAAAAAGGAGAAGGTCTTGCTGTTTCCACTGAAATGAATCCTTATGGGAATCCGTTCTCTGATGCAACTCTCTGCAGGAGATTTCTTTTTTTTCCCATCACTCTGCTTATTTCAGCTCAAAAAAAAAAAAAAAAAAGAAAAATAAACAGAGGCAAAAAAGCAACAGGCAGTAAAAATATCAAGGAGCTGCCTGGAAGAGTTAAGAGTTTGCCATCTGTCCGTGGGGAACACACCACGTTGGGTAGCACAGAATGCTGACTCAGCTGCCATAGCTCAGCGATGAGAGTGGAGGGAAAGACTAAACAGTCCTGCCTCGTGTTTTGGCTTGGGATGACATTAGAAATAACAAACAGCTGAGCTCTGATTCTCAACTGACAATCTCTCTAAATGGAAGGGAATGCACGGGATGGGAACCAGCAGCGAATGGCCAAAAGGAGTAAGAAGCTACTGCTGCCAGTGGAGGGGGTGGCGTGGATGGAGAGGGCAGGGGAGGGGGCTGCTGGGGTCTGGGAGGGTCTCAGCCTAAGGGATGGGTGTTGGAGAGGACAGCAGGCCTGCTAGCAGCCTAGCTCTCTTCTCCCAAGATTTAGGCCCTGGCAATATTCTTCTGTTCCCATGAGAGAGGAAAAGTTCCTCATGCTGAGAGGATTTTGATAATCACATTGAGGTCCTGGAGCATGTCCAGAGAAGGGCAACGAGGCTGGGGAAGGGGCTGGAGGGCAAATCCTCTGAGGAGCAGCTGAGGGAGCTGGGGGTGTTCAGCCTGGAGAAGAGGAGGCTGAGGGGAGACCTTCTCCCCACCTACAACTACCTGAAGGGAGGTTTATAGAGAGGTGGATGATGGTCTCTTCAGCCAGGGGACAGGAGATGGGACAAGGGGCAATGGGCTCAAGCTGCCCCAGGGCAGGGGCAGATTTGATATTAGAAAAACATCTTTTACTGAAAGGGTTGTCAGGGCTGGAACAGGCTGCCCAGGGAGGGGCTGAGTCACCTTCCCTGGATGTGTTCAAAAAAAGGGTAGATGAGGTACTTAGGGATATGGTTTAGTTTAGGATGGGAATGGTTGGACTTGATGATCTTCAAAGGTCTTTTCCAACCTGGTGATTCTGTGTGATTCTCAACACACAGCAGCCTTGATGACAGGGGTACAGGCTGCCCTAAAGCAAGCAGCAGTTATGGGAAGGTACTTGGGAGTAATGGAACATGTTAAGAACCAGCCATAGGAAGATGGTCAAACAGCAGGTGTGTGGATGCTTTTAGGCATCAGAGGTAAACTAAGGATGTTCAGCTATAAGATATGTTATCAGAACTCATTATAATCACTCACCAATCAGTGGGGTGTGAACAGTGTGTGTAACCAATGAGCAGTTCTTTAGCTTGCCACCTTTGCAGTCCTAAAGGTCTCTAATCTGTGGGATTTCACCCAATAAATGGCTTCACCCAAAATTCATCTCCAATTGCCTGTTGCTCTCTGCTGGTCGCCACAGATGGGGACCAAAGGATCCTGCTTGGAACATATGACCCCCTAAGGATGATGTGGGTTGTGAGGTAGAGGAGGAGGAAGACTTGTGTTGCTCTGGGAATCGGTGGCATTGAGGTGCATGGTGCTGAGCTGGCTGGTGCTGAGCCAGATTGCTCTGCTTGTGGGTTCTTTTTCTCCATCTCCCTCTCTTCTGTAGGGTTCATCCTTCATTCCCTGCTGACCATCTCTGGTCCTGCTTTGAACCTGCCAGATCAGAGAGGAGCCGTGGGGAACCCTCCGAGGTCTGATGTATGAGACCAGAGAAAGCAGCATCAAACATCAGCTCTGGGTGAGATCTGATTGCCCAGGGAGGGAGGAAGAGAGAAGTTCTGCTGGTGTCTATTGGCTTCAGGATGGTTAAAAAACAGATCCGTGTACTTGATGTGCTCAGGGTGGGTACATCTGGGTCTCAGGGGCGTGCTGGGCACTGTGACCTGCAACTCTGACAGCAATAAATGCAGAGGCAGGGCAGGCTCACCTCCCTCTCCTCTCCTCTCCTCTCCTTCCTGACTAATTTCCTGCAGTGAAGCAAACCATATAAATGCATAGCAGGCACATCTCTAAGCTGAAACAGAGTTTGTCCTTGGAAACACTGAGAATGGGTCCTTGGGACATCTATCTTGTGTGGATGCATGAATAGACCCATCCAGCCACAAACACAGGCCAGGTATTGCCTCCTAAATGTGGCTTCATTCACCAAGCAGTGGATTCCTCATGAAATGGATTCAATGGGGGCAGGCAGTAGAGCACGCTGGAGAGAGTAGCCTGAGATAAAGAACCAGCTGGATATAGGAATTGTAATTAAACCTGACAAAGCCTGGGAGGAAAAAGGGGAGAGATGGAGGTCAGCTGGCCTGAAGATGCTGAGCAAGTGGAATTTGGTGAGTACTGTTGACTTGTCACAGTTTAGGAGGACTTGCATGTCTCTGGGAGCATGGGCCAGGGGGGGACAAGTCAGAAGAGATGCCAGAGAGCTGCAATCATGCTGTGCTTTGTATGAGTTCCTTATACCTCTTCAGAAGTGTATGAGCACTGGAAGCTCTGCCCTGTTTCTGACAGCCCCAGGAGCACAGCCTGTGAAGGGAAACGCTGGTGGGAGGATGGACCATGCTGCTGCAGGGTTTGGTGCCACCTCCTCATGGTGCAGAGGGGCTTGATCCACCCTCTGTAGCCTCCAATACTGTGCTGCCAGGTGTGTTTGGGCACCCTCTGCCCTCTGCTGTGTACCCAGCTCCTGCTCCTAGGGATGAGGCAGGACCTGGGAGCAGCCCTGGCACCCAGGGCCTTATTCCCACATGGAGCTGTGGGGAGATTGGCCATAAAATGAGACGAGCTGCTGTCTTTGCACCAAACCTTTATGAGCTGGAGCTCAGAGGCCAGCTCCACTATCAGTGTGAGCAGCTAACCTGGGCCAGGAGCGGTGTTGGGTGGGTGGCACAGGCTCAGCAGCTGGCTGCAGCATCAGCAAGCTGGGAATAGACCAGGAAAAGGCTGTCAGAGCTCCCAGCCCATGCACAGTGCCTGGCTGCCTTTGCTGAGCTCTCTGGGGCATTTGACACATGAGTTGAGCCAGCTTTAACTCCCCTTTGGGCTATTAATGCAAACCAGCAAGGCATCGGTGGTACATTTTAGTTGAGCTGAAAAAGCCTTCAGAGCAATGCTGAATAAGTATTAAATAACCTTTTTTTTTTTGCTTGCTTTTTTTTTCTTCCTTAGGAAAATTCAAACCAGCTGTCAGGGCTGGTGGTTTAGAGCCAATTGCAGCAGCCCCTGGGGTTTCCCTCACATGCTGTGTCTGCCTGGGGTGGGATGCTGGGATGAACCAGGTAATTTGGGCTGTGTCCTGGTGGTGTTGCAAGTGGGGGTGGCTGGCTCTGCTTCCCCTGCCCTGAAACTCTTTGTGATGTGCCACAAGCGTCACACGAGGTGTTTTACCTGCCTGGGGTGGGGATAGGTCCCTGCCCAAACAGGGGAGCTGGGGGAGCAGAGCCAAAGAAAGCAGGAGAGATGCTGGAAAGATGCATTTTACCCCAGCAGCAAGATGCCTCCCCAAGCATCACTCACCTCACCAATCATCTTTATGACAGCTCTGCCATTTCCCTGCCCCAGCAGACCCAAAGCTCCATCTCTGTCCCTTGCCCTGAGAAAACCCACTTTGAAATCCTGGTCTGGGGACCAGCCCCATGTGTGGGGGGCTTTCCTGGATGTTTAATCCAGCTGTGAGGGTACTTTGGGCATCACTCCCACATATGCCCTGGCTGACAGAACAGGAAGCCCAGCCCACCCCAGCCCTGCCTGGACCTGCATCCAGCTACCTGGTACTGACCTGGGTTCTTTGCACCTCTTGATGCTCCCTGCCCATCTTGATGCTCCCTGCCCATGTCTCACTGGTCCTGCAATACATGTTTTCCCTATGTGCAAGTTCTATCCAGAGCAATTGCTTCTTTATTGCAGCTATTGTATTATGCAAAAGAGGCACAAAATGAGAGCGGTGGAGGCTGGAAAGATGGTGTGCATTGAATGACTGCAATATCCTGTACAGGATGCCACCTTTCACTGCCACCAGCACTGCCCACAGGAAGGGTCAAAGCTCAGCACTCTGCAAACCACCCATGGGGCTTTTCCAGTGTCCTCCAGCCCTCCCTGTGCCTCTGCCCAGCGCTGAGCTGCACGCACAGACCAGGGCATGTCCCCGGCACGTGTGCCAGAGCCCCTCTTCACATGCCTGGAGCACTCGTGAAATAATTGTGCCCAAACATTTTTGACTAAGCTTTTTGCTCTCCCTTCCCTGCTAGGATCTCTGCTCTGTGGTATCCCTGGAAAATGCTGGCTGTTGCTGTGGGACAGGCTCTCCTGCCTGCTCCGCCAGGCGCCGGTTGGTTCAAATTAACTTTGCAAGCAATGCTCTTGTCTCATTTTCTTCTGACTCCAACAACCTCCAGGCTGCTGAGCGCCTGTGTGGCCTGGTCTCCCTCTGTGCCTTTGGGACAGATATAATGAAAATCATTCTGGGTTGAAAATCACAGCCTGGGAGACTGGGTTTCTCCTCTTCTCACCAGGAACCTGGCTGGAGAGCCCAGGCGGCTGAGCGGAGGAAACTGGTTTTGGGGATGAGGAGGGGATGGGGAGTGGGGCTGGGTGCAGGGCTTCAGGAAGCATTGCATCTGGGAGGAAGAGATGCCCTGAAAAGCCATGCAAGGCTTTTCTGCAAACCGTGAGCATGGGCTGGGTATGCCAGCCAGAGAGGCCAGCACGTAGAGGCTTGGAACCCCCTTTGCACTGGAGCAGGCTGCAGCCACCTTCAGGAGTTATCTTCTCTGCCTAGGACAAACCATGGTGCTGAGCACAGGCTGGGGCATCCCAGTGCACCTCAGGTACCTGCAGGGATTTTATGGAGAGCTGGGACATTCCTGGGAAGCCTCCATTAATGAGTGCCACACTCCTGTGTGGTGCTCCTGCCACGCATGGGTACCAGCCTGCTAATGACCCATCCCTGCATCCCCACATCCCCTGCTTGCACCAACAGGACCATGTGAGCAGGTTCACTAAGGAGGGGATTTCTTGGCTGGAAAAACACCAAAAGTCCTCAGCCTGCAAGAGTGTGGTTGACCCTTGAGAGGGCAATGGGGGCTCCTACAGTCCATTCAGACAGCTCTGTCAGGAGCATCCCTTCCTCTGCAGCGCTGCAGGCACAGGGGCACACAGGGCTGTGTCTGCATTTCACATTGTTTTGCACACACTGTGAAGTGAATGCTCCTGAAAATGAGGGCCAGTTTCACTAGAGAAGAGCTGAATGTCAGCCTGGCTGAGCCCTGCCTCCTTTCCTTGGCTTGGTGGGGTTAGCAGAGCTGAAACGCTCCGTGATCTGGTTTAGTGAGGAAGAATGAAATGGGCTGCGCTGGCTCTTAGCTGCATGTCCAGCCTCTGAGCTGCATGCCCAGGCTCTGAGCTTCATGCCCAGGCTCCGAGCTGCATGCCCAGGCTCTGAGCTGCATGTCCAGGCTCCGAGCTGCATGCCCAGGCTCTGAGCTGCTTGTCCAGGCTCTGAGCTGCATGCCCAGGCTCTGAGCTGCTTGCCCAGGCTCTGAGCTGCTTGCCCAGCCTCTAAGCTGCATGCCCAGGCTCTGAGCTGCTTGTCCAGCCTCTGAGCTTCATGCCCAGGCTCTGAGCTGCATGCCCAGGCTCTGAGCTGCATGTCCAGGCTCTGAGCTGCATGCCCAGGCTCTGAGCTGCATGTCCAGGCTCTGAGCTGCATGCCCAGGCTCTGAGCTGCTTGTCCAGCCTCCGAGCTGCTTGCCCAGGCTCTGAGCTGCTTGCCCAGGCTCTGAGCTGCATGCCCAGGCTCTGAGCTTCATGCCCAGGCTCTGAGTAACACCGTCATGCACAGGCTTACGCGTGGCATCAGCCACGGGACATGTCCCACTGCCCCACCAGGCTCTGCAGCCCACCCAGCATGGTCTCCCTGCAGCTTTATGAGGAGAAGAGCATCTATTTGGAGCATGGCAGTTCTCTTGGCTAATGCAGAGAGCAGAAACACCAAAAAAAAGGAGCTGATCTGCTGAGTGCTTTGGCAGCACCCAGCGTATCTGCTGTACCCAACCCCCTCCGGGCATCTGGCTGCCTTTCCCAGGGGAGTGGGTGCAACCACGATTCAAGCAGAGGAAGGAAAGCAGGAGGGTGGAAAGGATGCTGCTCTCTCCAAAACCAGCTCTGGAGCAGCCCAGGAGGATTTCTTTCTGCAATGTTGGCACAAGTTGCAGGGCAAATCACTCAGAGAGGCTGGCTTATTTCTAGATTTCTCCTGGGTGTAGGTAGCTCATGTTTATTGGTGACCACTCAGGAGAGTGTGTTCACCACAACTGCACTCTGCAAAGAGCAGAGCGTGGAGAATTAACCAGTGTGTGTCCTCTGCAGTGGCTCTCCAGGGGAAGGAGCAATCCTCTGTCAAGCACACCCCAAAACCCAGAGGAGCAAAGTGATTTCACTCCTGTGCTTTCATCTCCTCTCTATCAGCTATGGATTGGAAGCACCCATGGTGAACTTGCCAGTGATGAGCTTCAGGAACAATTATTTCTGCATGCTTTGCTGTAACAAAAAAAACCCCCACCCCCAAAATTTAAGAGCTTCTCCTTCAGTTTCTTGGGTCAGCCTTTTGTCTGCTGTGGGTTATTTCAATTCATGCTTTTCTCCTCATTAAATCCTGCCCTCCATGGAAATGCATGAGCTCAGGAACTTTGACACACTCAGTCCCTGCCAGAGCCCTGCCACTGAGCCTCCTTGTGATTGATTATTGCCTGAAAGGGTCTGCAGATGCTGTGGTTACATAGAACAACAGGGAGCTGGATTCTGTGGTCCAGGAAGTTTCTATCTGCCTGGGATTTGCCTTGGATAAAGCTCCCCCAAGGCCTCCCCTTCCAGTTGCACAACCAGTTGAGGCCACCCCAGGTTTGGCTGTTTCTTTGCATAAGCACTAAATGGAAGCAAACATTTTAGCAAGCCCCCTTGGAAATGCCCCTTGGAGAAAAACTGGGCAAAGTGCATGTTGCTGCCTAAATGCTGGGAGGTGGGTTCTGGTCTTTGGGGAGCTCCCTGTGCAGGACAGACCTCTCCTGTCTGGATGGATGGAGACACTGAAAAAACCCAGCCACACAGATGGTGACCTCTGGAGCCCTGACAAGGGGAGCTCTGGATGAATCAAGACATGAAGCTGTGCTTGTGGCATGGTTAAACCTCTGGTTGTCCTCTTGTCAGTCCCTGGGGCAATGGTTGCTTGTTGGGCTGGGCTGGGAGGAATCACAGAATCATAGGGGTGGGAAGGGACCTCCAGAGCTCATGGGGTCCAACCCCCTGCCAAAGCAGCTCCCTAGGACAGGTCACACAGATCAGCATCCAGATGGGTCTGGAATATCTCCAGAGAAGGAGACTCCACACCCCCCTGGGCAGCCTAATGGACTTGGCCATTTGCCCTTGCCAAGCAGAGCTACTGCCTGCTGACCTCTGTGGGGCTGGATCCAGCAGCATCTACCTTCTTCATCTTTAGCTCTTTTCTTCTTCATGGGTTCTGGCCAAAATACAGATTTCCAGTCTGGGGCATCTGATTTGTATCCAGATTGTTTGGGCAGGAACTTCCCAGAAGGATGGAGCCCAATTTCCCCCTCCAAAACACAGAAACACATGAAAAACCTGTTGCTACTTTGGAGTGCAAAGCAGCCCTGCTCCAATGCATCATGAAATCAGGTAGATCAAGTCTTCCCTGCTGCAAACAGCCAGTATCTGCTGCAAGGTGCTTGTTCAGTTTGTGGTACCCAGACAAAGCAATCTGCTGGGGCTTGCCAAGACACGATGCCCATCACCCTGCGTGGAGTCAGATGCTATCCCAGGGAATCCAACCTGGCTGATGTAGCATTAGATCTGGAGCCTCAGCTGCAGGAGGAGAAAGCAGAGCTGTCAGATAAGCTGCAATTAGCACATTCATCTACTTTATGTCCCAGTCGTTTCCCAAATGCCTTCTGCCTGTCTGCTCTTCATACTCCTTATTAATCCTGCACTAAATGTTGATTAAAGAAGGAGAAACACCAGGTGTTTGTTGCCTGACTCTGCTGTGAGGTGAGCTCTTCAAACACCTCGTGTGAGTTGTAGTTTTTAGGGGTTTTCCCTCCCTTCCAAGCACCTTCATGCCAGAGAAATGGCTTTTTAACAGGGGGTTAGTGGGCGGTCTTTCTGATTTGCTTTCTGATTTCCTTTGCTGCCCTGGAGGGATGACAGGCTGCATCTTTGCAGGCAGAGAAGCATTTCCCTTGCCTAACCAAGTGCTCCAGAACCTCTTTAAGAAAAACCCTGCAAAAGAGAGAGATCTATTCTTATTAGTCTTGCAAGAGAAATGGCAAGCAATCAATCCCAGCACTAGCCTAACTCTCTCCCTTCATCGTTTGGATGCTTAGAAGTGGTTTGGGGAGTAATCACTGGGAAGGGTAGCGTGGAAGTAAATGCCTGCAATAAAACATTGTGGGGGTGGCTGTTATCCTAATGATATTTCCAACAAACACTACTGAAATATGTTTTCTTCTCTAAAAACGGCAACAGCTTTTGAGTGTTCTTGGTGCTAACATGAAAATGGAGTAAAAATTAACTGGGTTGGTGCTGAGATGATTTTCCCTTCATTATTTCAAGGGTGAGGTGGGTTCCCCCCTTCCTGCTGCCCTGCCTCTCCAGGAGTGTGGCATTATTCTTTGCTCCACAATCTGCTGGTGTTTTATTTCAGGTTACAAAGCCCCTTTCCATTAAACCAATATAAATAATTGCTATATACTCTGACAGAGTAAACACAAGCATTGCAAGCTGGCAGGGGCATTACAGGAAAAAAAAGCTGCTGGCCTGATCCCAATGGCCTTTTCTCCTTTTTTTTCCAGATGGGTTCAGCTCTTCTTCTTTGTGAATAATTTATCCAGGCATGCCTGGAAATGTTCTTTAAAGATGTGATGACTCTTAAAACATCTCTACCCATGCTGCCTGGAGGTGCTGGGGAACCACTTGGTGAGTAATTCCTTTTGCCCTTCCAGCTAAGTGGTTTTGTCTCCCTGTGTGAGCAAGCCTGTGGATGCACTGGGAATTTGGGAGAGCATCCTGGGAGGGTAGGGAGCTCAAGTTGTGGGTAAGACCTGCAGTTCTTCCAGCCAGCTAACTAACTGTGGCACGGGAGAGTGGCTGAATGGTGCAGGGATCCAATTCAGCATCAGTGCTGGCTAGATGTGATGGGGTGAGCGTGTGTCTGGGTTGATATCTCTGTGTAGGTTGTTTTACAGAGATTTCCAGGGAAAACCTTTCCTATAGACAAAGATTTCCAGGATAATTCAGTGACATTTGTGAAAACTGCCCCCTGAAACCACTGCAACTTCTGCCTCTGCATCTCTGGACTGAAAGAAATCCTTGCTGAGTATATAGAGCCAGAGAGCCAAGCGTCGGGGCTGCAGGTGGGCCTGCCCCTGCCTTCTTTTGATGGATGGGTGCATTTGAGGTGCCTCTGTTTGCAGATGGAGCTCGTGGTGGCCAAGTCTTGCCAGCCAATTGCTTCCTGTTATGCAGCATTTGCAAACCAAAGCGGAACGGATGGGGGAGCAGTGCCAGCCCTTGCTCTTGTCATCCTGTAGCTCCATCTGGCCAAACCTGCCAAGAGGGATTCGAGGCCAGAAGGAAAAGCTAACCAAGCATCCAAAATCCCAGGATGTCGTGAGCTGTGGGGGAGCACAAGGAAGGGGTGAGGGGAAGAACTGGGGGGAGGCTTCAGACGCTTGCTGTGCCTGGTGCTCCTGCTAGGAACGCAGCCAAGCTTCATCCTCCTTCAGAGGCACAGCAAAGCCCTACAGAGCGATGTGGTGAACACCTACTGATTAAATGCTGCGTAGAATGAGAGACAGGGTGTTGTTCAGCCCTCCTCAGTCCCTCTGCATGGGTGGGCTGCTGCTGTCAGTGTGCTAGCAGGACTCTGCCGCTCCTTCAGAGGGGAGCTGGCTGTTTGCTTGGCGGCTCAGGGCAGCTACCGGTGTTCAGGGCTGCTCTTCTCATTGCATGCCGCTGTCAGATGCAAAGCTATTAAGGCAGGTGATTAAATGCCATGCCTCTCTGTTGATTCTCCACTGCTTCCCCAGCCAGGGCTGACGTTATCCTCTTTGGATATTCAGAGAGCTGCTGCTAAGAGCCGGTTTGGAAATCCTTCTGGATAAAGGTGTTGGCAGCTGTCTGCTGCCTTCTGCAGCCCTTTGGGCTCCAGCACTGAGCTCCTTGGCACAGGGGGCAGTGGGGTTTTGCTCATCAGCCTGTGGACAGTCACAGTTTGACCCTGGGCAGGTGGTTGATGGGATGTGGTGAGGATGATGCTTCCCAGTGCATCAGATGGCTCCACATCCAGCTCCACGCAGATAGGATGCTGATGTCCTGGCAGCAGCACTGGATGGCAGGCAGGCAGGTGTCCCTGGGCTGTACCTCTGGGGATGATTTCTCACTTGCCTCTGGCTGTGAATGCCACTTCCTAAGGGGTCATATAATTTTTCTTTTCCTCTCCAATTTGCCTAATTTTAAACAGAAGCATCCCCCCCATGAAGTGATGCTGAGGGAGCCTGAGTGACACCACCACTCCTACTTGTCATGGGGTAGCCAAGAACAGAAGGGGAGGCCTAAGAGCAGGCAGGTTATTCTCCAAATGTACCAGGAAAACAAAATAAATTTGGTTTTTTAGGTGTTTTTTACTAGCTGTTTGGTTTGCAGCCAACAGCCTAATGCATCACTGAGCTCAGCTCTGTCTATTCTGCAGCACAGTTGCCCAAGAAATCAATGCCCTGACATACTTTCCTTCTCTAGAAAACACACTTTTTGCTTGAGTGGGTGTGAAAACTGAGAGCTTGCCAAAACCTGCATGGTGCTGAGGGAGAGCTCTCCTGCTGAGCCCAGCATCAAAAGGAGCCACAGGACAAAGACTTCGCTCTGCTGCTTCTGTTCTGCTTGCCCAGGCCATGGGGCTTTGAATACCAACCAGAGGGCAGCTTAGCAGAGGGAAACGTCTTCTATTTGGCTAAAAATAACCTTTTTCTAGTGCATGGCCACCTGAATTTGCCATCCAGGTTGGTTTTCTGACTTGCTCTGTCCATTGCAATTGTTCATAAAGCATCAGCAAAGCCCAGCTGCAGCATCTGGGTGGTGCATTGATTTCCATGCTTCATTAGGGTGTGTTTGCTGTCCAACAAGGAGTATCTCTGCTCCTTTACAGGCTCCTCTGGGAAAAAGGTGTTTAATCCTTCCTGCTTCCTCAGAGAATCCCAGCCTTGTTGGGAAAGCCAAAACATCAGTGTAACTCCTGACCTCCCAGCAGTATCCCTCAGTCAGCCAATTGTTTAATACTTGGAGAGCAGCCACTGTGAAAAATAACTGAACCAAAGTCACAAAAACAACCTCTGAATTACCCTTTCCCTGCTCATGCTTGGACACGTGGGGATGGTTTCCAGCAGTGCCCAGTCAGACCTGCTGGGAGCATGGGCTGCTGGCCTGGGGGTGTCTGCAGTGATGGTCTCTCCCCAGGTGAGGGCGAGTTTTTGGAAGCCTTTCCATAGGGTGAACAGCCTCCCCCAGGTTGTCCAACACAAGCATAGACTTTGGGAAATGGAGACTTTCCCCCAGGGAAAGACTTTCCCCCAGGATTTGGGTCTGGGGGTTGCTCTGCTGTTGCCATCCTGCTGCCACGGCAGCATTGGCGTAACCTTGGCTTGCAGGATGGCTGCTACTGGCATCTCCTGTCCCCACAGGCTCCCTCTTGCAAGGGCTTCTGACTCAGAGCCCATCTCCCGACAAGTTTATTGGTTTTCCAGAGCCTTTCCAGGCTTTCATTGCCCTAAAAGCAGCTGTGGGTGGAAGAAGCAAGGAGCAGGTCATGCCCATGGGAGTGAGCGAGCTACACGGCTGGGCTGGATCCACCAGGCATCTCACATCCCTGGTCCTGCCATGGCTGAGCAGCAAGCATGGAAAATCTTGGGAATATGCCCTGCTGCTATTCCTGGAAGGGCTCAGTTGTGTTTCCAGCTCTGGTGGGGAGAGGCTGGGGAATGAGTTGGGTGCTTTGGTGGTGGCTCTGTTCATGGCAGAGCCCGTGCCAGACCCTGCTGCCTGCTGGGGTCTGCCTGGACCAGGGGCATGAGGATGTGTGCAGCACCTGGGGCAAGGGGGGAAGGAAACCCCCAAGGATTTCATCACTTCTGAGGATATCTTATCTGTGTCCAGGGCACAAGGTGCTGTCAGCCCATCAGAGGGATGTGCCAGCTCTCAGATGCTCATTTTCTGGATTGATTGGTAGCTCCCAGCACCAGAGCCCCTAGGAGAAGGAGTGGTGAGCTCCCTGGGTGCCTCTCAATGACAGCTGCTTCTGGCATGGAAAAAGCACACAATCTACCTTGAGAATCACTTTGCCACCTCTAAGAAGTACTTTTCATCCTACCTCCTGCTCAGCTGCGAGCTTGTTTTCCTCTGCAGATCTTGGTCAGCTGCTGGGCAGAGCTGGTGTGCTCTCCTCCTCCCCAGCAGCCTGACCCTCTCGTGGCAGCACCCCTCTGGGACCCACCTCCTGCTTTTCAAAAGGATGCTGAGGTCATTAATCCACTTTCTGGGTAAAAAGACTGAAAACATTTGGAGCTTCAGAAGCCAAACCTCTGCTGCCCCAGCACTCAGCACGGTGCCTTCCAAGTTGTTGTCAATTTACAGTGTCAGGGCAAAAATGTAGCAGTCCTAGGGGGAAAAAAAAGTGCATCTGGGAAAAGAGGGGGAAAAAAAAAGGTGTTTGCTCTTTTGCCACATTATAATTGGAGTGTGAAGTGGTGCAGTGAGCAGGGTGCTTGTAAATGAGTGCTGCACCCGTGGAGGGGGAGGCTGATGACAGGAGTGCTGGCAGGACTGTCATCTTTGGGACTGGGGTAACAGATCATCTGCTTCAACAGCAGGGTGAGGGAGACAGCAGGGCTCTGGGGAGGAGTGAAACTGAATAAAACCCCAGAAGAAAGGAAAGCCAGTAGCCAAAAACCAGAGCCACCCCTTTCTTCCATGCCCAAAGCAAACCTTTAATCATCCTGGAAGGGAAGCACTGGTGTGGTGGAAGGGGACTGTGTCTTCCCTGGTTGTGGCCAAGGTGATGGAGATCTCAGCTGGCAAAGAAATTTGCTCAGCAGATTGCAGGGGGAAAGAGCAGGGAGAGACAGTGAAGAGCTGCTGTGTAAAACCTGTGAGCTCTGGGTGCCCGTGCGTGGGAGGCAGCAGCTCTCAGTTTGAGCTCAGGATTTTCCAAGTGTCCAAAGGTTTTGAGGAGTCGATTTTCATTACTGGGAAAGCTCTGGTTGCCCTGCAGTCCCTTGGCAGGTGCCTCCTGTCCAGGGGCTGGGAAGATGCTCTCTGAAATTTAACCTCAGTGGAGTGGTTGCTCAGTTGTACTCCAAGTGATTTCCATTCCCAGAGCCCCACAGGGCTTTTCGAGGATGCTCAGCCCCTTCAGGGGAGAAAAAGTCACTCCCTGTGCTATAGAAATGGTGTGAGGTTGGGTTCAGCTACTCTCCTGCAGCAGTGAAGTCCAAGGGAGCTGGGGGTGTTGAGCCTGGAGAAGAGGAGGCTGAGGGGAGACCTTCTCCCCACCTCCACTGCCCTGCCAGGAGGGTGCAGAGAGGTGGGTGATGGTCTCTTCAGCCAGGGGACAGGAGATGGGACAAGGGGCAATGGGCTCAAGCTGCCCCAGGGCAGGGTCAGCTCAGCTGGGAGGGGAAAGTTCTTCCCTGGCAGAGTTGTGGGGCTGTGGCACAGGCTGCCCAGGGAGGGGCTGAGTCCCCACCCCTGGGGGTGTTTAACAGGTGGGGAGATGAGGTGCTCAGGGAGATGGTTTAGCACAGGACAGGGATGGTTGGACTTGATGAGCTTAAAGGGCTTTTCCAACCTTGTGATTGTGTGATTCTGTTTGAGCTGTCTTGCTGTCCCCAGGGGATCCCAGCTCCCTTCTGCTGCAGAGTGGCAGGTAGAGATGCTGGGTGACAGCTGAAGCCAAACCTCTCCCTGATGTGTACAAGAGCTGAGCTGGAGCCTGGCTTTGCTCTGTGTGAGACTCATCAGAAAGTCATCCCAGGCACAGCGTGAGGGGGGACAGTCTGAGGAGCAGCTCTAAAGCTCAGCAGAGGTGTTTGCCGTGCTGCAAAGCTGCTCTAGTTTCCCTTTCCTCTGCAGAATGAGTGGTTTGCATTCAGCCCTGGGCTGTGCAGACACCCAGCTGCTTGAATGCAAAACATTGCTCAGCCCAGCTTCCCCCTGGCCTGTCCAGGTTGCTGTGACCTGCAGAAGCTGAAGTCCTGCTATTGTCCTCCCCTGAGACATGCTGGATGTGCAGAGCTTTCTAAATGCTTTCTCAGTAGCTGAGCTAATGTGAAATTCTGTTTGTGCTTTGTCCTTCACATGCTTCCCCTTGTCCTGCCCCCTGGTCCTGCTCCATCACTCACCTTCTCCTGGCCTGCAAGCAGGGGAGGCTGCCCAAGTGGCTGTGGTTTGAAGGAGACAGTGATGGGAGAAATCATAGAATCCCAGACTGGTCTGGGTTGGAAGGGACCCCAAGGGTCACAGAGCTCCAACCCCCCTGCCACAGGCAGGGCCACCAACCTCCAGGCCTGGAGCTACACAAGGTTGCCCAGGGCCCCAGCCAACCTGGCCTTGAACACCCCCAGGGATGGGGCACCCACCCCCTCTCTGGGCAGCCTGTTCCAGCCCCTCACCACTCTCTCTGCAAAGAACTTCCCCCTAATCTCTCCTCTCTCCCTTCCCTCCTCCAGCTTCACTCCATCCCCCTTGTCCTGCCAGTCTCTGCCCTTTAACAAGCTGATTCCCCTCCTGTTCCTCTGCTCCCTTCAGGGACTGGGAGGCTGCAGTGAGGTCCCCCCACAGCCTTCTCTTCTCCAGGCTGAAATCCCTGCTTTGAACAGCTCTGCTGGAGCAGTGAGTGGTTCAGGGAATCCAGCTCCTTACAGCATGTTCTCACAAATCTCTGCTGCCCTCTGATCAGCCTAAACAGATCAGCCTTCAGCTCCCAGCAGACACCACCTTGAACCTCTGCAGCCCGGGGCTTGGGTAGCTGCAGCCTGACTCACCCTGTGTGGGAGACACTATTTCAGCCATGGCACGTTGGGCCAGTAATAACCTTTCTCTCTGTAGCAGCAGGGAGGCTCCTTTCAAAACAGACTGGAGTTGATTGTGGTTAATAAATTGGGCTTATCAGGGAGCAGGTAGTGGAGGGGTGAGGGATGGGTGGATGGGGAATAGCAGACAGGAAAGGATAGATGACCCTTGTGGCCCATGGGTAGGGTGAAGGTTTTCCTTCCTTCCTTCCTCCTCCTCCTCCTCCTCCCTCTGCCAGTCATTTTGGCAGCTTCTGCTTGGTTCCCTGCCTGCACCCCAGTCTGACACAGAGCCACTTTGCCATCCTCAGGAAGGGAACAGCTTCCCTGCCCTCAGAAGGGCTTTCCTGTGAGCCAGTGAGGTGTGTTTGATGGGAAGCAAGCTGGATCCCAAACTACTGTCACCTCCTCTGCCAGGCTTTGCTGGTCCTCTGAGCTGGCACAGGCTGCCCAGGGAGGTGGTCGAGTCACCTTCCCTGGATGTGTTCAAAAAAAGGGTAGATGAGGTACTCAGGGATATGGTTTAGTTTAGGATGGGAATGGTTGGACTTGATGATCTTAAAGGTCTTGTCCAACCTGGTGATTCTGTGATTCTGTGATTCTGTGTACTGGAGTTTGAACAGGAGATTGCTGTGTGCCGCTGCAGCATCTCAAGTGCCTCTGCTCGCAGCGAAGGGAGATGCCTCTGTGCCTGGCTCTTGCTGGGAAGAAAATGCAACAATGCTCTCTACAGGCAGAAGAAGTCAAGAAGAGGTTCACTTGCCTGGCTCTGCCTTTCATCATGACCTCACTGATCTTCACAGCCATTGATTTCCCACAGAAATCGCAATTTCTGGGCATTTTTGCCTCTTGAATTGTAGCTTGGGTGGTTTGCTTCCCCCTCCCTCCCCGCAGGACAAGCTGGTAGAGTTATTGTGGATGCTCAAAGGAGGGCTGGGAGTACCAGGGGGTATTTTGGGTCAGGAAGGGGAGTATTTTGGGTCAGGATGGAGCCCTGGGATGAGGCAGCTGAGCTGGGCGATGGAGGAAGAGGCTGGTGGAGGTGTGCTGCAGCATGGTCCAGCATCCCTGTGGGGCAGGGAAAGTCTTTGGGGCTTGTGATGGGGTATTGGAAGGAGGATGCCTTCTAAGGACTCGTTAACTCCAGGCCTCAGGTGGGGGCAGATGCAGCTGTGTGGCTGCAGTGGGGAGGTGGAGCTGCAGGAGCCCAATGAGGTACCAACTGCCCCTAAATAAAAGGCAGATGGGGCAGGGGGGGTGGTTTTCCTGAGTAGAGAGCAGCTTTGACACTGCCTCACCTAGGGTATATTTTTGGGGTGTGAAGAAGGTACTGGAGCCAAAAACACCAGAGAGGTTTTTGGTGGGGGCTGGGGCTGAGCCCAGGGAGATGCTGGAGGAGCTTCTAGGATGCTTCAGCCAAGGCTGAAGGAGGATTTTGTGGGGTGGCTCAAGAGGAGCTGGCCCTGGTGAACCTCCTGAGGTGGGTACTGGTGCTGGGATGTGCTGAAGCTGTGGAGATGTTCCACAGGATGTGGAGCCTGAGTCTGCAAGGCTTGGAAAATTGGGAGTGCCAGTGCCTGGCTCAGCAGTCACAGAGCCCATCCTCTGCTCTTCCAGAGACCCCAGGTGAGCCCATCCGTGTTGGCTGCTGCATGTGCAAAGTCTGTGGCCTTCCAAGGGGGAAGAGGGTTAAAAGCTGATGCTCTGCCCCATGCAGGGGGGTGTGCCGGCCAGGGGTCCCGTGCAGGGAGGGGTGTGCCGGCCAGGGGTCCCGTGCAAGGGGGGGGTGTGCCGGCCAGGGGTCCCGTGCAAGGGAGGGGTGTGCCGGCCAGGGGTCCCGTGCAAGGGGGGGGTGTGCCGGCCAGGGGTCCCGTGCAAGGGAGGGGGGTGCCGGCCGGGGGTCCCGTGCAGGGAGGGGGGTGCCGGCCGGGGGTCCCGTGCAGGGGTGGGGGGGGTGTGCCTGCCGGCCGGGGGTCCCGTGCAGGGGTGGGGGGGGTGTGCCTGCCGGCCGGGGGTCCCGTGCAGGGGTGGGGGGGGTGTGCCTGCCGGCCGGGGGTCCCGTGCAGGGGTGGGGGGGGTGCCTGCCGGCCGGGGGTGCCGTGCAGGGGGGTGTCAGAGGTACAGGGCCAAGACGGGAATGCAGGTGAGATTTCTGGGCTCCTAATCTCATGACCGTTCCTCTGGGAAGCTTTTCCATATGGACAGTTGATGCAGCAGAGCTCAGCCCATGGACTCCTGCTCACTCATGTCCCTTATGCAGAAAGACCATCTGAGTTAGCTGGGGCTTGCTGCCCTCCCACAGCTCACACTGCCTGTGCCTCAGCCCATACCCAGAGCTGGGTAAGAACACAAAGCCCAGACCCATTCTGACCATCAAAACAAAAAAATAAACCCCAACCAAATAAAATAATTCCTCTGACTCTCTTGGCCAGTTTCCAGCTCATTTAATTACATTCTGCCAATCCACCCTGCAATCCCATATGTTGTTGTTTATTTTCTTAGCTCATATTGCATATCTTTCAGTACCAAAGGCCCTATGAATAGCTGAGCCTGCTGAATTAATTGTGCTGCTGAAAGGCTCAGGTTAATGTATAAAATGTACTTGTGTCCCCTGAATAAAGGAAACAAAGCAAACTATATTGCTAAGCTGAGCTGGGCAAGTCTCGTGTCCCCAGGTGACCAGGAAGATGTGGGTAAAGAATTGACTGGCCAAATGGTGTAGAAAGGTGCAGGGGAAAGCCTAGGCTGGGCATGCTTGGTGCTCAGCAGAAGGGCATGGGTTGGCTGGTGAGGGGATGCTGGGGTCTGTGTGAGGCTGAGGAGGAGCGTGGCTGGTGCTGGGCAGAGTCCTGTGTCATGGGCCTGTGTGGGATTGCAGCTCAGGAGAGGGTTTCCACTGGCACAATGTGCCCCCAAGCAAGCTGGGCTGCAGAGCAGATGAGCCTGAGCTGTCATCCTGCTCAAACAACATGATTGTAGACAGTTCTGTGTCTTAATCCTGTTCACTGGGGTGAGCAGGAGTGAGGGGTGGAGGCTGAAGTCACCTTTGGGCTTTGGGACCTGGGTGGGCACCAGGATCTGGAGCCCTTGTGGCTTTTTGGCATGTGTTGAGGGTCTGGCTGGAGACTTGGGAGATGTCAGTGTTGAGCCTTGCGCTCCTTTCTGCCCAGTGTGTGGGTGAGGATAATCCCCAGGGGGATCTTGGTGGGTGTCTGTGCAGAACCTGGGGCTCCACAGCCCTGGTGTGGGTGGGCCTCCTTCATGAGGTGATTTACTGCAGGGAATTGCAGTGGTGGTGAGTGGCTCCTCCTGGCTCAAGGCTGGAAAAAGCAGGATTGGGGAAGTTCTGCAGAATCCTAATCCATTTAATGCCCATGGTAAATGGGATGGGTGGGGGGTTATGGGCTAGGTACCCACAGCTCCATCTATTCTCATTGACTTCTGCTGGTGGGATTAATGTGACTACCTAATTCTGATGGATAGCAGGTGATATATTGCTTTAATTTCCTTTTATTCCCACAAATGAGGAACTCCTGTGCAACCCCAGCCCTGTGTTGCAGGAGTGATGCAAAGCCTGACATCTCATGGAGGTGGCCCTGAGTCTAGGAGGTGCATAGGGAGCTGGAGGATGGGGCCATGCTGAGCCCAGAGAGCTGGTGGAGCCTTGTGGGGGTCTGTCACAACCCACCCTCCCCAACCTGCAAGGATGGGCCTAAAGCAGCTGTGATTTAGTGATGCTTGGGATGTCAGCATCCCCTTGCTCAGGGGCTGAGGAGCCCAAAGTGTGGCTGGATTTCATGCTGCCAGTTCAGACGTAGCTGGTGGCAGCTCTGACTGCTGCTGGCTTGGGGCTCCATCAGCAAAAACTGAGGTATGCTGTTCTCCCAGGCAGCTGAACTGGTAGAACTTCCATGCTGCTTTTCTTCCTGTTAACTTTCCTATGGGGCAAGCAAGTGCCTGTGTTTCCCATCTCCAATTATTTAGGATGCTTGATGCATCTGGCCACCTCTTCCAGCTTCTGCTACGTGGGGTCTGTGAGGTGAGGTGGGATGCATGGGGCTTTGTGCTTCCTCTGCAGTGCTCTGGTCTTCTGGGACTGGTGAAACATCAGTGCTGGGAGGGATGTATGCAGACTGCATGAAAGGGCTTCTTGTCTTAACCACCCCACAGTTAAAGGCATTTTGGTGTGGAAACCCTTGCTCTGGTTGAATTTTATGGGGCTCTGTGCTCTCTTAAACTTAGCTGCTATGACACAGGGAGCTCACTGCCTTTGAAACTAGGAGGGATGACTCTGGTTATTTACTCTGAGCTCCTGCAAGGTGTAAAGCTTTCCCCCAGCATCACCCCAAGCCCACATTCCTGCCTGAGCTCTTGCATACGTTGCATCTTCATTTCAAGGCTGGGCGAGGCATGAAATCCAGCCCCTGAAAGTCCTTCTTAAGCTTGGAAATTACCCTTGCAATTAAAAACTGCATCTTGTTTCTTGCTCCAACTTGACTTGGCTTCAGTTTCCAGTGCTGGGAGCATCTTACAGCTTTCCCTGCTGCTGGGGAGAGCTGCTTGCAGGGGAGCAGCAGGCAGGGCTGTGCCAGGGAGGTTAGAGGGAGATGTATGGATGGGCTGGGCTATATGTGGGGTTCATGGGTTGCTGGGGTAGGGGGCAGGTAGGGAGGGATGCTAAGGGAGTATAGAAAGTAATGGATGACTGGTGCAGGAGCTTTTTCCATATTTCATGGATCTCAGCTCATGTTGGCAGTGCTGGACACTGCAAACATCCTGGGCTGGTGTGAAGGCCAAGCCAGGTCTTGCTTGCTTAGGACTGTTCTGCTGTCAATCTGCATTTCCCCCACCTTGTCAGGGTTATGTGGCTGGATAAATAGTGTTCTACCTCAGTAGCACCAGCAGCATCACTACAACTGGTGTCTGTTGCAGCCTGTTTGCTGGAAACCACCCCATTTGCTCTCCAGGGGCAGGAGAGGGCTGCCAGGATGCTGTGGAGCCTTGAGGATGCTGAGACTGGAGGGGATGCTCTGCTTTCCCTCCTGCTAACTACAAGGGCAGTAGCAGACACGAGGAGCAGAGGCTCATCCCCAGGGAGGTGCCTGGGGTGTGAAAGTGCACAGTGCTGAGTTTCTGGGGGGAAATCTGAACCCACATGGGACTGGCCTGCTGTCCTTTCTGTGAGCCTGGAGCTGAGCTGGCGTGTGCCATCCGCAGCACCAGCGGGGCAGGGTGGGCTGGAGGCAAGGGATGGAGGTAGTGCTGCAGACTGGTCTCTTCTCTGTTTGTCCCTTTTTCAGTCATCTGTGTGCTGGGGGGTTTTCACCAGCTGCTCTCCTCTCCCTCCTTTGCCTCACTGTGCTTCCAGGGCACCAGAGTGTGGTGCAGCAGCAGCGTGCACTGCTGACCCCTCCTGTCGCTCTAGGCTGATGTGTGAGCTGCTGCTACCTGCATTCTGCACACAGACTCCTAGCTTGGCATTAATCTTTCTTTAACTGAAGCTCTCCTGGATGTATGTGGGAGTTTGTGGTGCTGTGGGCCATCATTTGTGTTTCAGTGGTGAGAAAGTGGTGTCTCCAAAGGGATGCCAGAGTTTTCCATCAGACAGGGAGTGCCATCCGCTGCCTGCGACTCAGCTTGATGCACTGTGCTGTCAGCTGTTTAAATCTGATTAGCACAAGTGTTCCTTCCTCCCCTCAGTGATTTGCCATGCTCTTAATGTGATGCCCACTAATGACAAGGGAAGAAGCTAACCTGAGTTGTTTTCCCATCGACTAAGTGGCAGCTCACATTGCTCTGGCACAGCGATCAGGAGAGGGACTGTCTTTCACACAGGCTGCTGGATGGAGTCAATCAATTCTGGCTGCTAAGAGCAGGATAAATGTGGAAAAGAGCCCAACAAGCACTCACACCCTCCCAAGAGGAGGAGATGATCTGCTGAGTCTGACTGCTGTTAGTCCTGGTGAGGGGAGCTTGGGCACGTTGCTTGGCACAAGCCAATATTGGGAGGGGGAGGGTGTGTGTCACTGGAGATTCATTAATCTCCCAGAGTTCTTGCTGGCACCTTCCACAAGCCCAACTTGCAAGGGGAAGCTGTATCCTTGGGGATGTTTTGCATCCCAGGTACGGAGCTGGTGCTCTCCCTGAGTCACCACGGGGAGCTGTGGGCACCAGGACCCCTCTCCCTCCCAACCCACGCTTTGCCAGGAGACTTGCAAATGCTTTTATAACCATCAGAGATTTCCAAGTGCCTGTGGAGCAAAAAGCAAAGCAAGACCAGAGTCTCCTCCCTGGCTGGTGGTGTGTGTGACCAGTTGTGTCTGCACACTGGGGTGGGAGGTGCAGTGTCCTTTGCTGTAGGATGTGACTCTGCCAGAAGCAGCAGGGCTTGTGTTCTGCAGGCAGAGTGCAGATGTCTAGACAAGGGGAAGCACAGCAGAACCTTAGATGATGCATAAACCCCCTCCTTTAGCCAAGTGCAAGTGCTTCTGCTCCCTGGGCAGGAGGCTAAAGCAGGTGTTTTCTTTCTTAATCTTATTTTTCATCCTTGGTGTGTGTGTGTGTGTGTCTTGCCCCAGGATTTACTACACTGAGCCCTCCAGCCTGTTTCCACAGAGCTGATTTAATATCTTGATCCTCTAGCAGTCCTTCCCTGGCCTATATGTTTAGCTGGTGTTTTTCCACACTGCAATTTGGTTTTAAATTTTACTGTGAGCCCTTGAGTGCTCTTGTGGAAGGATCCCACTGTAGGATCTGTTTGCTATGATAATCATAACCCTGTGCTAATTATTCACATTGTAGATAACTGCTTGGCTCTAAAGCATTTCTCCTTCTCTTTATTCCATTCTCTCTTCCCCAGCTCCTCCTCCCTTCCTTGCAGCATCCCCATTGTGCTCTGATCATGAATGCCACTGAAGAGTTGCCCCATTGCTAGAATACACTGAGTAAATAGTTTGGGGAGCAGTTCTGTGTATTGCACATCCCATAATGATCCCTGATTAGGACTTGCAGTGGTGCCTTGTGCTGAGTGGCCTGCTGCAGAACTCGGAGCTGGCATTGCCCATAATTGATGTCCCAGGGAAGGAGGTGATTTAACGCTGCTGAAGTCATATTTGTTTTCCACAAGCCTCCCAAAGTTAATGAGAGCAATTATTCCAAAGAACTGAGGCTTTAATAGTGCCAGTGTATCATCTTGTGCTGAGCTCATCCCCATGTGTGAGGCGGGGTGATGGCTGGGAGCAGCACCCTGAGCCCCAGTCTCAGCTGTCATGCCAATGCAAGGTGCTGCCCGGACACAGAGCAAAGCCAGGTCCCTGTTCCAGGGGATTTGCAATCCTGAAGTGTTTCTCTGACACAATCCAGGACAAATTTCATGTAGAACCAGACTTTAAAACTGTCACACTGTAAATAAATGCAAAAGGCTTTTGAAGAACAGAGCTTACAGCAGTGGAGCAGCATCATGCCTGCGTGTTCCTCTGCTCCCGTCTGCTAGAGAGCAGCTTTCCCTCTCTGTAGTTCCCAGCACTGAGGATGCTCCCCCAGCCAACCAGCTGGGGATCCAGTACTGATGTTGATCTATTTTCCTTCATGAAGGAGGCTGAAGATTAAAGACATGTAACCTTTACACCCAAGCCTTCCCTAGGGCTCCATTTGTATTCAGATCCTTTCCCCCCAGTTTCTATGGGCTGGTTTCTGTGAGCTGCAACTTAATCACGATGTTAACTTTACCCTTTTCTTTTATCTTCTACCCTGCTTAACTCTCAGAAGGGCTGGCAACCCATGGGCATTCCCTGTGACCTAGTGTTTTACTCCCTTCAAACCATCCTGTGCCTTCAGTTCTGCAGTGTAACTCCTCTTGGATGGTGCCAATGCAAATCCTGGTGCTCACCAAGTAACTTCCATATCCTGGGATCAATTATTAGTAGTAGGCATCTACCAGCTGGGAACTTTGCGTGTGGCAGCTGCTGACTGCTGGTGGAATCACAGAGTCCCAGGGGTGGGAAGGGCCCTCCAGAGCTCATGGGGTCCAACCCCCTGCCAAAGCAGCTCCCCAGCTCATATTGCACAGGGCGGCGTCCAGACGGGGCTGGAATCTCTCCAGAGATGGAGACTCCACACCCCCCTGGGCAGCCTGGCCCAGGGCTCCCTCACCCTCACTGGGGAAAAGTTCTTCCCCAGGTTGGTGGGGAACTTCCTCTGCTCCAACTTGCAGACACTGCCCCTTGTCCTGTCCCCACAGACACTGAGAAGGGGCTGGCCATTTCCCCTGCATCCCATCCTTCAGATATTGATAACCATTAATCAGGTCCCCCCTTAGTCTTCTTCTCTCCAGGCTGAACAGCCCCAGCTCACTCAGCCTTTCCTCACAGGGGAGATGCTCTAGGCCCTTCATCATCTCCATAGCCTCCTCTGGACTCTCTCCAGGAGATCCCTGGCTTTTTTATCCCAGGGAGCCCAGCACTGGCCACAACACTCCAGGTGGGGCCTGGCCAGGGCAGAGCAGAGGGGGAGGATCCCCTCCTGTGACCTGCTGGCCACACTCTTCCTGATGCCCCCAGGATCCCATTGTCTCTCTCAGCCCCCAGGGCACACTGCTGGCTCATGGCCACCCTGTCATCCACCAGGACCCCCAGGTCCTTCTCCTCAGAGCTCCTCTCCAGCAGGTCACCCCAGCCTGTACATCACTCCTGTAGAATCAGGCCACTGCACTGGTGTAAACATGGGTGATTTCCTAGGTGTTGGTGTGTGGGAAGGGTGCAGGTAGTGAGTCACCCCTGTGCAAACATGCCTTGCTCACTGCCAGGGTTTCTTTCTGGGGGAAGGACAGGAGGGATGGGGTTGAGTCTCCCAGGGCTTTGCTGGGTATTGGGAAATCAATGGGCCAGGGAAGAGCTGCCAAGGCAGAGCCTGTGCTGCTTTCCAGGCACTGCTGCTGTGACTCATGGGATTAGATCACAGGTTTGCCTAAGCAACAGCTCCTGGGGGTTTTGTTCTTCTAGTTTAGATGACTCGCTTGTTTCCCAGCGGGGTGGGTGGTTTTTTGGGGGGAGAAATCTGCCTTTCTGCTGTTTTTCTGAGGTTTTTCAACATTTCCATGTTGCCCTACAGTGCAAGGGCAGAGCCATCCCATCGAGGCAGCTTGCAGAGCACAAGATTCTCCTGGGGTTTGACATGGTGAGGACAGGACCCCCCAAAGAGAAGATGCCCAGGATATTTCTACAAGCCAAAGCCCTTGTGCAAGAGCTGCAGATGGCTTGAAGTCTTTCTGAATTGCTGTTCCCCATGTGGGTTTTTGTATAACCAGTAAGAGCAGAGTAAGCATCAGCCCCCTGGCACCATGGGTGGTTTCTCTGTAGTGAGGAGCGCTGCTGTGGAGTAAGGCTTGGGCATGGCAGTGATAGGGTTCAAAGCAGCAATAAGAATGCAACTGTTGTTTGCATGGATCAATGCAGGAAATGATGTGAGATGGCAAGAAACCCATTAGTCTGGAAACACACTTTGATTTCTCAGCACCCACTTAAGTCCTCTGACACATGGCATTCCTTACTCAGAGCTTCAAAGGAAGGGAAGGCTGTGAAAAGCAGGTTGTCTGCCACAGGAGGAAGAAATGTGTCGCTAGATGAGAGATGTAAGTCCATGTTTGCTGGGGTTTTTTTTATTTTTGGAAAGGGTGAGTTTACCCACAGGCCTGTGGGAACATCCCTTTGTGTCTCTAGGCGGGTGCCTTGTGCCACTGAGGATGGGCAGGGATGTGCAGCCTAAATCTGGCTGCCCCTCCTTGTCACTATTGCAGTGGTGCTCGCTGCTTAAATGAGTACAAACCATCTGCCTGCCAGTTTTCCTGGTGGAAACTGTTCAAGAACAATGCCATAGGAAGAATGGAAGCGATGCATTCAGATGGGTGCTTTCCATTCTCCCCATCAGCTACTGCCCTCTTGTTAAGTACCAGTTACTAATTAGCCTTCATGTCTCATTAAAATCATAGTGGCTTTTTTACCTACTGAAATTTTGTAAATAGCCTTTGTTCTGGTTTTAATACATGTTGATTGAAGTATTTATTGGGTGCCACTTATGCAGCTCTGTGCCTGTGCTCGTTTTCTTCTTGAGACATTTACTAAACCACTGCTTAGAATTACTCCAACCCATCTGGCAGATTAAGTGCTTGTGCAGAATGTACCTGACTTTCCCAGCCACTTCCTCAATTAATATTAAACGTTCAAGGGAATTGAATTGGGTTTTCTCCCCTCCCACCCCCCCCCTCCTCCTTGCCATCTGATCTTTCTGCCATCTATAATGGTGTATTTTGGGTAGGAACGTGGCTCTGAGCAGTGGGGTGTTAGCTCAGAGGCTGGGAGGTGGGTAGAGGAGGAGGAGGAGGAATCTAGGTGTTCCCAGATCTGCACGGCAACAGAGATGCTCCAGTAACAGGGCATCTTCAAAGCCAAGGATATCAAAGTCAAGAGACATTATTCTACCTTATTCTGGCATAGCAGGGAAGGCTCTCCTGGAGGCAAGGATTTAGATCTGCCCTGCTAGCTGTGTCAGCTCTGAAAGCTGCCCCACGTCCCCACGGAGTGAGGATGGGAGGGATTAGACGTGAACTCCACTGGCAGAGCTTTGTGGGGAAGCACTTGTACAAACCCTGCCTGCATCAGGCATGGCAGGGATGTGATTTTACTCCTGGAGTCACCCTCCCAAATGAAAATGAGAGCAGAACGTGTTGCTTGCCTGGTGATTATTCAAAGCAAGTTAAACCCTGTGCCAGCAGCAAAATCAGGGCTAAGAATGTGCTGAAGTGGCAGCAAAATATTCACTGTGGGGTTGAGATAGTTATTAGCTCTGGAGATGATCTCTGGCACTAAAGAGGGGATCTAGCTTTAGAGCTCTTCCTGGCAGGTAGGAAAAGGTGTTTTTTGGACTGTCCCAGCCATAAATCTTTCCACCTGGAGACAGAAACAAAAGATGCTGGAAGAATAGGATTTACAGCAATTCTTCCTCCAGCATGTTGTCCTGGCTGTTTCAAGCAGTCTTTATAGCAGCATCGTGGCTGGATCCTAATCTTGATAAGAAAACCCTGCTGTATATATTACCCTTTCCACAGGAGGAAAAGCAGCAAGTGTTTCTGGGAGGTGGAAGCACTTATTTTTTTCCCCTTGGAGGAAAAATAGCCCTTGGTATTTTTTCCCCTTGGATGAGGCTGTGATCCCATGTGTGCATCACTGCAAGCTCACAGGGTGACACGTGGCCTGTGCCCACAGGGGACAAGGCTGCTGCTTGTGCCAAGGAATTGGTGTCCTGGTGCTGCCAGGCTAGGGGATGAGGAAGGTGTGAGGGCTATGCTGAAATGTGGGTTCATGCAGGAGGCACCTCTCTGGTAGCTGGTGGAGGTTGGCAGATGCCGCTGTGGTCTGTGTGCATGCTGTGGTGCAGCTGGGATGCCCTGCCTGCAGCTGCTGGGAGCTCCTGCCTATGCTGGGAATGTTTTGGTGGCCATCTGGCTTTGAACAGCATCTGATCTGGGTGCTGAAAATACCCTCTAACAGAGTGTGGCTGTGCTGAGAAGTTGGTGCTGGTGAGCTGAGCCAGCGGTGCTGGGGTAAGGGTGCTGTGCTGTCACCGTGGTGCTTTTGTCTTGGGTTGTGAGCTGTTCCCATCCCTCCCAGGAACCAGACCACACAAAATGAGTGCTTCAGCAAGAACCTGCATCCCTGCTCTAGGGTGGTGCTGCTGCCATCACCAGCACTGAGTGATGCTGGAAGACATCCACCACAGAGGCAGTACCAGCAGCCCTGTCCTGAGTTATGCCTTGCAAAGCTGCTGGGCACCAGCTCTGGGTGAGCAAAGAGCCTGCAGCATACAGCCCCAACTGCCTTTGTGTTAAAAAGGGATGGGTCCTGCTAATGACTGCTACTCTGAGGAGCAAAAGCTGTTTGTGGGTGTATCATGCATGCAAGGAGCCTGAGTTTTCCTAACGAGCCATCTGCTTGGAGACCTTTTCCTAGGGATTAGCCATGACCCAGTCTGGTCAAATCAGTGATGTCAGCATTTGAGCTCTGACTTGGTTTGGCCCAGCCTGAATACCTGGGGAGGGGAGCAGGGCTTTGCAAATGAGCCCTTCCCCTTTGTGTGACTGATGTGGAGATGCTCCTAAGGGAAGCAACTTGTTCCCCAGCCCGTGGGAGCTGTGAGCTTTGCTCCCAGAAAGCTTGAGAGGCTGAAAGTCTCAACCCCAGCCTGTGTTTGTTGGCGTCTGAAGAGGGTTTTTGGAGGTAGCTGATGCTCAGGCTCTGGTGTCCCATCAGTGGTGGTGCTGTGCAGCCCAGGACCGGGTCTGAACAGGGTGCAGGGATGCCTGTGCTCTTCAGCTTAGCCAGCTCAGCAGCTCATGGAACTATTGGCAGTTTATTCTAATGAGAGAATTATGCAAACACGAAGCAAAACTGGTGTTTGAGTGCTTTGTGGAAAGCACTCATTTTGCCAGTTCATAGAGAGAAAGATCTTGGAGGAAGCAGCAGAGAATAAAACAAATCAAAATAATTAAAGCAAATATTCCATTACACTGCAAATGAGTCTGCAGCCTGGACCAAGGCACTTTAATTGGATTCTGAAGTCCCAGGACACACTCAGCGTGGAGCAGCTGGGGAACCTCTTTCCTTTCATTAACTTTGCCTGAATATAAATAGTGAGGAAAGAGGGAAAGGGATTGCATGGTGTTGGAGGTGAAGGTGGGGAGGAAGAGGAGAGCAGAGCACCCAGAAGCAGGGAGCAATCCTGCTGGAGCAGTGCTTGCTGGCAGTTCCTCCTGGCTGAGATGTGCTGCTGTGGTTTGGGCAGTGGCTGCTGCTTGCATCTCCCTGCTCTGCTCCATCACTTCCCTGAGCACCCAGGTGAAATCCTAGCTCCTTTCTCCTCTTAGTTTGCCACCCCCTAGGAAAAAGGTGCTACCAACTATTCTTGTACCTCTTCCTCCTTGTAACTTGGAACACTTTGGTGCTGCTGAGCCATCCTCCTTGCCTGCTTTGCTGTCTGCAGGGACCATGCAGGGAAGGGATGCTGAGCTGCTGAGGAGGGATCAGGCTTGGCATGCTGCCTTTTTGCACTTGATGGGTCTTCTGAAGTACCAGGTTGTATTTCTATTGGCTCCATGATGGCAAGAAAAGGTTTTGTGATTTTTTTTTTTTTTTTTTCAGCTTTCCATGCCCAAGAAATGCAGGAAGAAGTCCAAGTTCCCCAGCAGTAATGTGTCCATAATCCTGCAGACCTGCCCTTTGCTAGTGGGCACATCAAGAAGAGGTGAAGGCTGTCAAAGCCATCAGATACTTTCAGGAGCTGCTCAAGGCAGATTTCTGAATATTGTGGGTGGCTTTGTTTCAGACAGACTGGTGATGTCTCTGTTTCTGTGACTTCTTAACAAATTTCTCTCCTCTTGGGAAAGCAATAATGCTGAACCAGCCCTCATCCTCATCCCTGGGTGGCTGACCTGGGATGCTGCTGTGGGAGTGGGGAGGCTGAGCTAAAGCTGTGGGCTCACTGTGTACTCAGGTTAGTTATTCCCTGAGAATTCCAGCCTTTCCTCATAGGGAAAGGGACCTCCAGAGCTCATGGGGTCCAACCCCCTGCCAAAGCAGCTCCCTAGCACATATTGCACAGGGTGGTGTCCAGACGGGGCTGGAATCTCTCCAGAGATGGAGACTCCACACCCCCTGGGCAGCCTGGCCCAGGGCTCCCTCACCCTCACTGGGGAAAAGTTCTTCCCCATGTTGGTGGGGAACTTCCTATGCTCCAACTTGCAGCCATTGCCCCTTGTCCTGTCCCCACAGACACTGAGAAGGGGCTGGCCATTTCCCCCTGCATCCCATCCTTCAGATATTGATAACCATTAATCAGGTCCCCCCTTAGTCTTCTTCTCTCCAGGCTGAACAGCCCCAGCTCACTCAGCCTTTCCTCACAGGGGAGATGCTCCAGGCCCTTCAGCATCTCCGTAGCCTCCTCTGGACTCTCTCCAGGAGATCCCTGGCTGTTTGATCCCAGAGAGCCCAGAACTGGACACGACACTCCAGGTGGGGCCTGAGCAGGGCAGAGCAGAGGGGGAGGATCCCCTCCTGTGACCTGCTGGCCACACTCTTCCTGATGCCCCCAGGATCCCATTGTCTTTCTCAGCCCCCAGGGCACACTGCTGGCTCATGGCCACCCTGTCACCCACCAGGACCCCCAGGTCCTTCTTAGCATCGCTCAAGGCTTCCCTGTGCTCCTCCTTCCCACTATCCCACAAAGTTCTTAATCACTGAAGGGGGTGGCAGTGAGCTCTCAGGCTGTCAGCATGCTGAGTGTTTGCCCTTCTCAGGTATTAATTTCTGATACACGAGTAATTGGGAAATATCAAAAGGCTCAGGTGTGTCATTTGGAGCAGTGTGTCACTAAATAACGAGCTCATCACTGGGTGGATTTCAATCAGATCAGAGCAATTTAACTTGCAAAATACAGGTTGCAGTTCCTGAAGGAAGGGAAATGTCTCCTTTTGTCTGAAACATGGTGCTCCTACCGCTCACGGGGAGATGCTGTTGTCAGTCACTCCCAGGGTGGAAGGAGTTATTAGTGCTAAACACTGTCTTCTGCTATTTTGGGAAGAAAGAAGCAGAATTTCCACAGGGCTCTGCAGTTGCATGGTAGCTCTGTGCTGCTTTGTTCATGGGTACCAGGAAAAACATGGCTGGGCAGTGTGAATTTGGCTTGCATGAGGGAGGCTGTGATGGAGGAGATGCTGCTCAGAGTCCCCAACAAGTGGGATGTTGGGTCCCTGGGGACTCAGAAAGGAAAGCAGAGCTGTAGAGACCAGCCACCCCCAAACCAGGGATCAAAATGCAGAGATCCCACTTGGGGATGGGCCATTTTCTTCCTTATTTTTCATATTATTTTCAGCAAACCCAACGCTGTGAGAACAACATGAACCAAGCAGGGAGGAGCACAGCACCAAGTGGGTTCATCAGTCCCCTCCCAAGGGGGTACATCTCCAGGCACTAGCCAGACACATGAGCAGAGTCTTTTTTTTTGGGCAGAAATTTCACACACAGTGACCCAATCACTGACTTCACACCAGCCCTGATTCCATCATGAAGTAAAATCTTGACCAGAATGCAGGATTCACCCCAAAACAACCACAGAGCCTCATCCTCCATCACACACCAGGACCACAGCACCATGCACATCCCCTTCATGACCCAGGGGAGATATTGCTCCTGCTGCTCTGTGCAGGCAGGTTTTGAAGCATGCTAATGAGGCAGGAGACAGCTGATTTGCATTTCTATGGCTTTGTTTGGATCAACTTGAATTTCATACACTGCATTTATGCTGATAAGCGTGCACCTGTACCCATGTGTGACTCCATCCCACCCTGTCTCCCTTCTGTTTCCCTCAATCAAGCTGAGGGACACAAAGCCAAGCTCCCAGCCCTCCTAACCATCTCCAAAAATAGCACCAAGACAACTCTGAGGCTAAGAAAAGCATCTGCCATTGGGATAAATGGCAGAAGTCAAGGGCTTGCAGGGTCTGGCTCAGGGACCTCAGGGGTCACTGGCAGACGCTGTTTGCTCAGTGAGGAGCTGCTTCCAGTATTGTGTCCAGTTCTGGGCTCCCTGGGATAAAAAAGACAGGGATCTCCTGGAGAGAGTCCAGAGGAGGCTACAAAGGGCCTGGAGCATCTCCCCTGTGAGGAAAGGCTGAGTGAGCTGGGGCTGTTCAGCCTGGAGAGAAGAAGACTAAGGGGGGACCTGATCAATGGTTATCAATATCTGAAGGATGGGATGCAGGGGGAAATGGCCAGCCCCTTCTCAGTGTCTGTGGGGACAGGACAAGGGGCAATGGCTGCAAGTAGGAGCAGAGGAAGTTCCCCACCAACCTGGGGAAGAACTTTTCCCCAGTGAGGGTGAGGGAGCCCTGGGCCAGGCTGCCCAGGGGGGTGTGGAGTCTCCATCTCTGGAGAGATTCCAGCCCCGTCTGGACGCCGCCCTGTGCAATATGAGCTGGGGAGCTGCTTTGGCAGGGGGTTGGACCCCATGAGCTCTGGAGGGCCCTTCCAAGCCCTATGATTCTGTGATTCGTTGTCCTTCCTGATGGTTCAAGGTATCAGAGGACCCAGGGGAGCAGAAAACCCCACTTCTCTGATTTCTGCAGCGTGGGTGGTGGGTGAGCACGGGGCTGGCAGCCGGCGCGGAGGCGGTGCAGAGCCCTCTTCCATCTGCACTGGATACCAGCCCGGGGGTCTCTTCCCAGATTTTCCCATCAGTGTGTTTCCCCAAACTCACCAAGGCAACAGAAGGGAGAGTTAATCACGAGGAAGGCTTGTTGGAGCCGTGCTGCAGAGCCGTGTGCTGGGTTCAGCAGTGCAGTTTTCTAAACTGAATTTTAATTACTTCCATTACATTTTTCCCCTCTCCATGGCCATTCAGCATAGATGTACCCCAAGGCAGGGATAGCAGCCTGTCCCTGTGTTCCCACCTCTGCCTGGAAGCAGCTGCAAGTCCCTAATACCTGTCTCTTCCCCTCTCTAGTTGCTGGTTCCTGGTGCAGGCAGCCCTCGTGTGAGCATCACCTCTGCAGAGCTGCTGTGAGCAAAGGGAGATTCACCTTCATACCCCCATTTATGTCCCTTTATTCCAGGTGCTTCTGCGTCTCCTGGGATCCTCCCTGCTGTCTTCCTGGCCAGGAGAACACCTGATTATGGATGGAGAAATCCCTGCTGATGGGTGGCAATAAACTTCTTGCTGCCTCGTGCTCTTTGGTAAGAGCAGTGATCATGTCAGGACACAGCAGCCCTTACTCCTCCCTTACTACTCCCACTTGGAAAATTACACTTTGGGGATATTGCTAGATGGCAGCTCACTACACACCCCCCTGGTTTCAATCAAGGGTGGGTACAGGTAGGTTTTCTCCTGATATATTGAGGGTGAGGGAGCCCTGGGACAGGCTGCCCAGGGGGGTGTGGAATCTCCATCTCTGGAGAGATTCAAGACCTGTCTGTGCAATATGAGCTGGGGAGCTGCTTTGGCAGGGGGTTGGACCCCAGGAGCTCTGGAGGGCCCTTCCAACCCCTGTGATTCTATGATATGCTTCAGCACCTCCTCACGCTGCTCCTTGCAAGCTCAGCAGTTAAATTGTACCTTTTAGTGAGAAGCACCAGGGGGAAGTGGAAATATTTTCCCTCTTTTCTCTTCAAAGGTGAGTTTTTCCACCCAAATGTGTGCCTGTGATCTGGAGTTTTGAGAAGCTGCAGATATCCTGGTGCTCAGCAGATGCTTGGCAGTGCTCGGAGCAGCGATCCACCTTGCTGGTACTGCTGACACCTCATGAAATCACTGAAAACAGCCCAGCAAAGGATCTCACCATTTGAATTTCCTTTCCTTTGTTTATTGTGCAGGAACTTCACCCTTTTTTCCCCTGTATTGTCACACTCTGACTCACACTACAGAGTATGGATGCTCAGAGCCTTCGATGGGTAAGTGGTTGGAGGTGGCAAGTCTGCTTGTTGCAGTGCAATAAAGCCCAGCTGAACTTCATTTCTGCAGCAAGTGCACCAGGAGAGACCTGAAAGAGAAGGGACAGCGCTGCTGGAGAGGATCTGAAGGTGCATGGAGGGCTGGAGGTGGTGAACCAAACTGGAAGGTTGTGTGGGTGCAGGCAGGAGATGTGCTGGGCTCCATGTGGACCTGCCTGCCGTGGTGGGGTCAGTCGTTGCTGTTAAAGTGAGATTTAGCATTTCTCTCCCCTCCTGTAATTCTATTTTGGGGGTGGAAGACAAATCTGGAACAGTTGGTAACTCTCAGAGGGGACCTGCCATTGAGAAAAGCCTCCTTGGAACGAGCTGTGCCCATGGCAGCTGCCTGTCTTTGGGTTTTATACAGCAGCTCGTCAGCTTAATGGCAATAAATGAACTCCCAAGTGGACTTAACGGTGTCTCTGAGCCATCCCTGTCCTTGGGAGGTGCTTGGGGAGCTGTGTTTAGCTTTTTTTTTTAGTTTTTTTTCTTTTTCTTCTTGTTGAGACTTTTAAAATAGCCCCTGTTTGCCCTGCAGCTCCAGGGCTGGATGGGTTAGAATCACAGAATCCCAGGGGTGGGAAGGGCCCTCCAGAGCTCGTGGGGTCCAACCCCCTGCCAAAGCAGCTCCCCAGCTCATATTGCACAGACAGGCATCCAGACAGCTCTTGAATCTCTCCAGAGATGGAGACTCCACACCCCCCTTGGCAATGCCATCCCTGAGCTTCCCTGTGCCATCAAGGGATAAAAAATGTGCCCAACTAGCAAATGCACCAGCTGGAGCTGTATATAGACCCTTCAGTGATGATCACTGTGTGTAAACCCTGCTCTGGTTTAAACAGGGGCGGTTTTACCTGCAGCCCCCATCCCACTGGGGCTTAAGCTTGCCTCTCCCAGCAGCATCCCTTCAGACATACAGGCTGGTCACACTGGGAGGGGGCACAGAGAGCCCAGCCTGGGGCAGGACCCCCCAGCTCAGTGGGGTTTTTGGAAGGGGCATCTCTCCATGGGTTGCCCTATGTGGTGGTCAGGGTGTGGGTCTGGAGGGGTGGGCAGCAGCCCAGTGCTGCTTAGGGCAGCTCTGGATGTCCCTGTGCTGCCTGCTGGGAGGAGCAGACAGCAGCTGGAGCGGGTTGACTCATGCCTGATGGTGTTACTTGCCGTGTGTTATAATCACCCAGCAATGCTTTGCCTGTGGTATCATTTTCTTTAAATATATCATTAGAGAAAATGACAGCCCAAATGGTGGGAGGATGCTAATGGCTCTGGAGTGACAGACAGATTGCAGAAAATAGTTCCCTGCAAACACAGCGCAGGTGGGAGCCCAGAGAGGAGGAGAGGAGATGGGCTGGGCACATGGGGCAAGGATGGGGCACGGCTGTTGCAGCACCAGGATGGTTCTCCTCCCTCCCACAACCTTGGGAAACACTTCCCTGCCTCCCTGCTGCTTCTCTGGGGGAGTAAGGGGGGGGAAGGAAGGAGGTGGGTGTCCCAGATGGGGCTGAGCAGGTTCATGGGGAAGATAAACCAGTTGAAATGCCCTGTGCTGGAGTGATGCCTTGGCAAAAGGCAGCCAGGACCAGGTGGCTACGTGGCTGCTTGGTGCTATGTGTCCAGCATGGGGTTTGTGGTCCTGGCCCCCTGCCACCCCAGGGAGGAAAACCCTTCTCTTCCTCAATCAGAAAGCCCTTGTGGTCCCCAGGGCCACTGAGGTGAAGCTCTTGGTGTGCACCATAGCACCAAGACCCCTTCCACTCCTTGCGAAGAGCAAAGTGTGTTTTGCACTTTGCAGCTCCCTGTTTGTTGCTTTTAATCACTCCTCTGCCCTCAAAACCTTCTATTTCTGCTGTCTCCTGGTAAGAAACAATAAAGAAGAGTGACCTTTAGTCGTGAGGCAGCAGCCTGCAGTTCCCAAGGATGCTACACAAACACCATGCATGCTGGTGGATAAAGGTGGTCTGCCTTGTTCTTCAAAGAGATCATTCTTAAAACCTCTTGGATTTTATTTTTTACTGGAATTCTTCCTCTACAAGAGCAATTCACAATGAGAGTTGTTCTCACATTGGGACAGTTGTTGCCCCAACTCACACGTTGCTCAGATCAAGCTCTGAGCAGCTGCTTGGAGCCCTGCAACGCCCTTTACATCAGAGCTGTGGTGTGCAGGAGAGGGCTCTTTTGAAGGAAGAGCCTCGTGGAAGTGATGCTTCTTCAACTAACCCTGCAGCATCAAGCCTGCCTGGAGGGGAGGGTGGTTGGACCTTGCGTTATTGGGAGCGTCACCACCCTGTCCATGGCTCACCAAGGGGCATGGGGACATGCTGGTGAGATCCAGTGGTGGGACCAAGAGGAAACACGGTGCTGAGTGGTGGGGAGATGTGTGTGGCACAGCTCACAGCCACCCAACTGAGCATCCTGGCTTCTTCCAGCCATCCCTTTATCAGCTTAAAGGGAAAAACCACCTTCTGCTGTTGCATCTCTGAGGGGTCTGGACAGCATATTTCCTTGCTGCATCACAGGCTGAAGGGCAAGAGGGATGGGAGGGAGGTCAATGCACCTACCCAGGGTGTATTCAAGGGGTTTAAGTTTTAGTTTCTCTACTTAATGCTTTGCATGTTCACACTTTGGAGTGTGATGTTGCTTCTGTCACCAGTCTGGGATGAAGGGCAGGTTTATCCCTCTGCTGAGGGGGTGCAGCCATGTCTTTCTTAGAGCTGGCTCTTGGGTAGGAATATTGATAACCCTGCAGCCATGCCCTTGCTTTCAGTGGTGCTACTGGGGTTTCCAGCTCTCCAGTGAAGAGGGGGACCTGCCACGCTGCCTCTAGCACAGCAGATGGAGAGAAAAGGGATTTATTTACTATAAGTGAGCTGGGAACATCCCCAAATGCTCCCCTCTGTCAGCAGCGGCAGTTGGGAAGGGAAAGCACTTAAAAATGATGGAATTTGTTGACTGCCATTAATGTTTTATCTGCTCTGTGATTGCTGTGTGGAAAAGTTGCTTCTTGCTAGATGTGCTCTCAGGCAGGGAGTTCCCAACGGGATGAATCGGATCCTGTTCCTGATGTGGGACCCTGGGGAGACACTGGCCATTTTCTCAGCTTTCATAGAATCCCAGACTGGGCTGGGTTGGAAGGGACCCCAAGGATCACAGAGCTCCAACCCTCCTGCCACAGGCAGGGCCACCAACCTCCAGGCCTGGAGCTACACAAGGTTGCCCAGGGCCCCATCCAACCTGGCCTTGAACACCCCCAGGGATGGGGCACCCACCCCCTCTCTGGGCAGCCTGTTCCAGCCCCTCACCACTCTCTCTGGAAAGAGCTTCCTCCTAATATCTAATTTAAACCTTCCCTCCTCCAGGTTCACTCCATCCCCCTTGTCCTGCCAGTCTCTGCCCTTTAACAAGCTGATTCCCCTCCTGTTCCTCTGCTCCCTTCAGGGACTGGGAGGCTGCAATGATGTCCCCCCACAGCCTTCTCTTCTCCAGGCTGACCCAGCCCAGCTCCCTCAGCCTCTCTCCACAGGGGAGCTGCTCCAGCCCTCTGATCATCTCCGTGGCTCCTCTGACCCCTCTCCACCAGCCCCACATCTTCCTTGTGTTGGGCCCCAGCTCTGGACACAGGACTCCAGCTGGGGCCTCCTGAGGGCAGAGCAGAGAGGGACAATTCCCTCCCTGTCCCTGCTGCCACCCCTCTGCTGATGGAGCCCTGGATCCCATCACCCTTCCGAGCTGCAAGAGCCACTACTGGCTCAGGGGGAGTTTCTCATCCCCCATGACCCCCAGGTCCTTCTCAGCAGGGCTGCTCTCCAGGAGCTCTTCTCCCAGTCTGTATCTATGTCTGGGATTCCTCCAGCCCAAGTGCAACACCTGACACTTGGCAGTGTTGAACCTCATGAGGTTCACCCGAGCCCACCTTTCCATCCTGTCACAACCCCTCTGGCTCTTTCAGTTATTTCTTCCTTCAAGCTTGGCTAATGAAGTTAACCTACTTCAAAAAGGGTTTTTATTCTGAAGCCAGTAGGAGTTGAAGCGAAGCAGCACTGAGTTGGTCTGGTTCTTACTGGGGGGGGAGAATGGATTCATCACAAGGATCATGTTTTCTTCTAAAGAGCTGATAAGCAGCCTGCAACATGAGTAACTTCGCACATCCCAGCAAGGCATGACCCTCTGAGAGATTTATTTCTCTTTAACTTGGGTCTGTGAATAAGAAAACACTAAATAAATACAAAAATAAATAACAAACCCATGTGAATCCTGTGCTCCTGCCCAGAGAGTGAGGGAGTCACTGAGTGTTTCTTGAAGAGGATTGAAAGGCAGAAAGGGTGAGTTGTGTGGAACCAGTTGGCAAAGGAAGAGGGAGGAAGGATCAGTTGATCCCAGCTGCACCAAATTCCTTCTGACTCTTCTGATCTGGGGCACCTGGAAATAGTTATAATAAATCACAGATTCACAGGGGTTGGAAGGGACTTTGAGAGCTTGTGGGGTCCAACTCCTTGCCAAAGCAGCTGCCCAGCTCATATTGCACAGCTGATGTTGGGGAGGAGATGGGTGAGGTGGTCTGAGGAAACCTTTTATCCCTGGAGACTTTGCTGGCTGTGTGGGTACGTTGAGGCTCTGGTGTGAGACATGTGGGTATGTACAATCTACCTTTGCCTGTGCTATTTCTGTGTGTGTTGGCTCATGGCTCTAATTCTACCTTAATTTTCCTTTGGCAATTCTTCATGCTCGGTGTTTGATGCAGCAGGCGTGAGATGCTCTTGGATGCAATTACAGCTCTGAAGCAGGAGCGGGCTGGAATACCTGATTTAAATTCCAAGCCCACTGTGAGGCAGATGAAAGCAGTTGCTTGGAGAGCTGCCAGCACCTGAGTTTTGTCTCTGTGATTGGTGGAGGAGCTCAGATTTGCTCCTTGGCTGGGTGATATCGTCACGCTCCCAGCTCAGAGCTGCCTTGTGGGAGGGTTTTTTTTTTTCGGTTTAGGTTTTTTTTTGTTGTTTTTTAAAGTCTTTTTGTTACTCAACTGCAATTGAAAAGCATCAAGCACCAGCTCTGATTGAGGGATGCTGGGTTGATGGAGTAGGTGTTCTTTTGCTGTTGGGCAAGTGTCAATTGTACCAGCTAATGTGAAGCTACATGGAGGTCACTTCATTAGCTACCTGAGGGCAGGAGAAAGCCAGAAAGCTAGACGGGGTGTGGGGTTGGTTATGTCTGATCTGAAGCTGAAAGGAAAACCTGAACTGGGGATGCTTGGTAGACAATTACCTCCATGTCCAGTGCTCCTGGAGGAAATAACTTATAACTGAAATAGGATTTTCAGCTAAACTAATGATGGTCTGATTATAGCCTCCTGTCTGGCTTTTCCTGCTTATTTCATCCTTCACCTCTTTAAAAGGTCAGTAAACAAGTTAAGTGATTTACACGTGCTCCCTCCTGGGCGCTCAGTGTGCACCAGCCCTCCTGCTCGGTCTGTGAGAGCTCTCCAACCTTCCTCTTCCTCCTCCAGCTGCTGCAGGAGGGACTCTGCTCCTGACAGGCTCAGATGTGCTTCTGGAAACCCTCAGCATCTCAGCTGCTGCAGATGTCTCACTATAGCACATCTCCTTTCGCTGAATATGTAGCTAAGGGCTTATCCAATGCCTGTCAGGAAAGCTGGAGATGGAAGAGGTGGAGAACAACAGAGAAAACCTCTTGTAGGTGGTGAGTAGTTCTGTCCTGAAGTCCAGCAGTCTGGCCAGCATTAACCACCCCTCCCATTGGTACCTGACAGAGATGTGGTATCACTCCTACTGAGATACCCATGTGTTAGAGACGTGAGACCACACAGCAATTACTCTTTAAAGCATTGCAAGAACATGTACCTGTGATATAAATAAGGATGTCACGAAACATGGAGTGAAGAGACACCAAAAATGAGCTGCAGCTCAGCCTTTTTCTCAAGTCTCACCTGTTTTTCTAGCATCTCAAACTTCACAAGTGTTTTAAGGCAGCAGCCCAGGGTGTTTTGCTGAAACCAGCAGGACTGTGGGAGTCCCTGAGATTGTCCTGGGGTGACCCACAGCCCTTCTCAGATTGGAGGTGCTGCCTTACCAGGGGAATTCCCCCTCCAAGGGGAAGGCACCTGCTGTTTTCTCTTACTTCACATCCCACTGAAAAACAAATCAATGAATCCCCAAAATGACTCACCGAAGTGAGGGCAGGTCAAATTACATGTTATTGTATGCCTTGCTGAGATGTTTTGAATTAACAGAATTAGCTAATTGGGCAAAGCTCTCTGCTCTGTCCTGCAATTACCAGCTCCAGGAGCTGGCGGGTGGGAGCGATCTGCAGGATGCATCCTGCTCTGAGTCTGCTGGAGTCTTGGAAGTGACAACACAGAGCCTCCCAGGAGGCATTAACATCCGTGTGGGTCATGAGGAGCCCATTATAAAAAAAGGGAAAGCCTAAAAAAACCCCACCCAAACCCAACACCCTGGCTTACATCTGCCTGGAGGAGAGCAGATATTCAATTAAGGTTCTGATCTCTAAGTACAATTACTGTGGTGAAAGCAAATGCCTGGTTATCTGGACGTGTTGATAACTTGTCTTGCACCTTGCAGGCAAATTGCCAGAGCTGGGGAAACTGTAAATGCTGATGTGCCAGGGAAATTGTAAATGCTGATGTGCCAGGTCCCTGGCCGTGAGTGTGAGCCCTGCTGTGCCCACGCTGGCTTTAAGCACACGTGGGGCTGCTGCCTGTGCTGTGCCTTCACCTGGGGCCCCTCTGGGTGCTTCTAAGAGGAGTAAATCATGCTCAAATCATACTTTTTTTTAATGTGGAGGAAGGCAGGGCTGTCTGGCATGGGATGGAGAAGTGGGTATGGGATGGAGGGATGAGCGTGGTAGAGCATCCTGGACCTGCTGTGTTTTGCTGTGTGCCCCTGGCATGGGTCAGTCTGGATATTGAGGTGAACTGATGGCAGAGAAGTGTTTTGGGATGCTTAATGAACAGCCTGAGTGAGCAGAATAAATTAGATGTGATTCTGTAGGAGCCACAGCTGAGATGCAGCACAGCGTTCTGCAGCAGGGCTTGAATTAAGAGGGCATCTCTCTTCACATCTCAGTGTTGATGTTTCCTTCTGGAGTGGCTGTGTCTGCCCTGAGCCCCACTGAAGCCTGGGGAAAGGGCTGGGAGAGGGAAGGAGGGGGTGGTCCATGGGGCTCATGTCTCTCTGGACTTTCCCAGTGCAGTGGAGGGAGGAGGGTGTGCAGGTAATTTGGTGTCTCGTGTGTCCCGCAGTGGTTTCCTCTGCGTTATCCTTTGTGCCAGTGGCTGCTGCTGGGATGTAACCTGTCCTGGTACAGATCTGTCTTGGCAGCTCCCAGCCTCTAATGAGAACCTCAGCCTGCAGAGGTGCCAGTTAGGGGCTATTTATAGAAAGCTGTTCCCCTGCTTCTTATCCTTGGGGAATTGCTGCACTTTGCCAGCGTTTCTGAGGAGGGCGGGAACAAAGCTTGAGGGGACCACAGAAAGGTGGGAGTCACTGAGGTCATTGCCTTTAATGGAGGTAGTAACTCCATGAGGCTACCAAGGGATGAAGGAAGGTCCTGCTGAGGTCTTGGTGACTAGCTGCCAACACAGGAAAGCTCTTGATAAACCAGGAACTTCTCCCGTTTCCTTCTTACCTATGAACAGGAGGAGAAACCTCCTTTGCCCTCTGTCCTGGCTGAGCAGGATTTGGATGGGGGCTTGCTGGAGCTCACAGGCCTGCAAGGACATCCAGTCCAGGCAATTTATCATTGTTATAACACGTGAAAAACAAGCTGGTAAAACTCCCCAGGAAGGAGATTTGGTGCCTCGGCAACAGGCGGAGAAGGGATTAGCATCGTCTCTCTGTTCTGCTGCTTGTCTTTGGCAAAGGAGCCAGGGTTAGAAGAACTGCTGTGCTTTGTGGGGGGCTCTTTGGGAGAAAGGAAGCTGGAAAAATTTCCTCTAGATGGACTGAGTCCTAGTTGGGACCCTCTGGACTTACTCCTGGTTCTGCAGTGCTGGGGGGATGGATCCTGCCTGAATAGGACTGCATCCTGTGGTGTGGTGCTGGACCACAGAGCAGCCCTGGGTGCTGGGTGGGTGCTTGTAGCAGTGAGTCTGTGCACTTCTGTGCTGGTCTCTTCCCTAAAAGCAGGTGGTGATGGGGAACTTATGCTGTTCCTGGTTGTATATAACAAAATATTCCTGTTTTTCAATACAGATGCTTTTTTTCAATTGCTCTTTGCTAAAGAAAGCTGTTTCCTCCCACTTCGGGGTGACTATAACATATCACAAGTTGCTACAAAGCCAAGTTACATTCTGTGGGCAATCACTTCTCCCATGTCCTCCTCCCACCTGCAGCAGCTCTGCAAGGGAGCTTGGGCCTGGGGAGAAAAGCAAGGTGTCAGCTGGAGGGTCCCACATGGAGAGAGGTGTGATGTCAGTGCAGTGAGAAACAAAAATGTACCTTTTTTCCATGATCTGTCCCTGTTTGTGAACAGTAGGGAAGAGCTAACAGAGCAGATAGAGTGGGAAGCAGGGTGAGAGCGGGCTGGTGAGCTCCTCTGCTGAGCATCACATCAGCCCGACCTGGGGGAGTTATTCCTGCCATATTTCTGGGCTTTCATTCAATTTGCAAATTAATTTTACCCTTCTCAATTGCATGAAGTGACTCTGGCATGTACCTGTGACTGAGACCGGGGTAACGTCCAGATACTGAGGGAATTGCAATGAAATTGTGAAATCTCTTAAGCTTATTAGTGAGTAATAGTGTCGGCTTTCAGCGTGGCAGAGCTGGAGAAGCAGTAGCATTTTAATTTTCCTAAAAGGTCCATGTAACACAATGCCTGGCTTGCTTAGTGCAGTACAAATGACAGATAACTCCTTGCCAAGGAAAGCTTAAAGTTGTTTTCCAACAAATTGACTTTTTTTTTTTTCTTCATTATGCCTTAGACTCTTATCTCTGATTCCAGGCTAAGGGATGCTAAAGTTGAAATATTTGAAACATTACAAGTTGTGAGGAGCAGTCAGAAGTGGTCCCAGGATATGAGGTGCGGACAGTCGTGTGTGTCTGCAGGAGTTTTATGGTAATCAGGGGAGAAATCAGCTGAAATAAACTTTATTGGCGCATTGCAGCGTGGCCTTCCCGTGGAAGCCTTGTTATGAATCAAAAGAGCAATGAAGTTCTCAATGGCCCCTCCAGGTCCTGTAAAATGACAGCAAACTCTCTGGGTCTCGCTATCCCAAGCTGCAAAGTGCCTTCCTGGCTATAGCAATGCTCCCGACACAAATTCTGGGTCACTTTGGGATTGGATGGGATGTCGGGGAAGACAGCAGGCCTGCCCGCGGCCTAGCTCTCTTTACTGAAGACATAGGCCCTGACAGTATCCTTGTGTTCCCGTGAGAGAGGAAAAGTTCCTCATGCTGAGAGGATCCTAATAATCACATTCTCAGCACACAGCAGCCTTGATGACAGGGGTACAGGCTGCCCTAAAGCAAGAAGCTATGAGAAGGTACTTGGGAGTAATGGAACATGTTAAGAACCAGTTAAGATGGTCAAACAGCAGGTGTGTGGATGCTTTTAGGCATCAGAGGTAAACTAAGGATGTTCAGCTATAAGATATGTTATCAGAACTCGTTATAATCACTCACCAATCAGTGGGGTGTGAACAGTGTGTATAACCAATGAGCAGTTCTTTAGCTTGCCACCTTTGCAGTCCTAAAGGTCTCTAATCTGTGGGATTTCACCCAATAAATGGCTTCACCCAAAATTCATCTCAAATTGTGTGTTGCCCATTGCTGGTCTCCACAATGGGAGACTTTATGGTGAGCATCACGTGTGTCCCAGTGGTCTTCCTCCAGTTCTGAGCAGTTACACTTTCTGTGGGTTTGCTGGGAACGTGGCAGCCTACCTGACATCACCTGATGCCTCTGTGATGCGAGCCAGCCCAGGGTGAGCTGTGAATTCACCCACTCCTTGAAAGACTCAGATTTTCCTTTGGCAAAACCTCAGGGGCTCAAGCTCAGCCTTTGATCTCTGCAAGCGCTCCTGCCAGGGACAGAAAGACCAAGTGGAAATTACAGCATGGGAGGCATTCATGCTCCCGTGTGTCTTCACCTGAGCTTCCTGAGTCAGGGCCTTGCCTTTCAATCCACAATAACAACCAAATAGAGTAAGTACAGGTAGTCAAGAAACATAAGGGTTTGGTGCCTACTGGCAATAGCCTCGTTTTTCTGCTTTATTAGGAGGATAGAGAGGATGTAATTGGGAGCGTTGCTCCTGCCTCTCCCCTGCAGTGCCTTTCACTTGGCAGATTATTAAACAATTTGAGGAGACCATGCACAAGCCATTTGTTTTGCTCTGGTTTCCCCACTCTTTTTATTTTGTTTAATTTTCTTTTTTTTTTACAGGAGCCTTTGGGAACATAATGCTAAAACTGTTATTAAGGAGCCATTGACCGTACGTGCCCTGCAGATTTTTCTGATAAAAGCTGCCATCTATTGCTTTAGAGAGAAGAAGACTGAACTCGGGTCAGCTAAAATATATGCCTGGGAAGAGTGGGGGAAGTTGCTAAAGAAAAGACCTTTGGTCTGCAGTGATGTCCTTTGTCACTTGCATGATTGCTTGAGGTCTGCAGGGACACCAGGCTCCCGGGGAGGGCTGTGGCTTCATAGATGGCTCTTGGCTGCAGAAAGTAGAATTAGATGATAACAGGGTGGCCTCAAAGCTTTCTAAGTAACTCAGTGCGTGCTCTGTGCCATGAGATGCTGCGTGGAGGGCTCGTGCCATGGTTGCCCTGGGGAAAGGGTGATAAATGGGAGGGTGTTGGGGCAGGTGCCAGCAGGGTGATGGGGATGGAGGTGGCTACAGCTGGATTAGGGATGAGAGTAGCTAGCTCTTGTCTTAATGGGAAAGAAGTGTGATGTGGTGACCTGGGAACAAGGAGTCTGCAGTGTTGTCTGTTAGCAAAGATGTCCCCTCCCCACCTCTTGCTGCCTCTTAGGCAGCTTGGCTTTCCTCCTTGAATACACCCAACCCAAATTTTGTGATCCTGGTGGGCAATTGAATAACAAACGACTGAGTGCTGTCATACCCTGGAAGGGGGTGTGCTGGACCATGGATGAACAAGAGACAGGCTTACACTGCACCCCCAACCTCTGCGGCATTGATCTGCTGACTGCCCATGAACTGATGCCCTCTCCCTGTTGCAGAGCTCTGTGGATGGAGCCTGTAGGGCCTTGTGAAAACCAAGGGCACGTTTTCTAATCAGATGCAGAGCCCTTGTCAGCCCAGTGCTGGTCCTTTACCCTGTGCTGCCAGCTTTAGCTCAAGGGCACGTTTTAAGGGATTGAAACCCTGCCTGATCCACCCATTGAGTTGGATGGAGTGATCCATGCAACTAAAGGGGCTGAGATGCCTTACCTGATCATTGTACAAATGTCACAAGAGCAGGATAAAAAAGCTCTGCTGCTCTTCTGGAGGGCTGCTGGATGCGATTCACCAAAGCCTGAAAGTTGTTATTTTCCTCTCTGGTTGTAAATTGTGCTGAGTGACAGCATATGAAAGACACTACATCAAACTAAGTGGAATCAGATAGATAACAGGCCTTCCTGGGGAGCTGAAATTACTTGGCATTTGACTCTATGGCTCTCAAAACTCATGAGGCATCTTGCATGTCCAGGGTACCAGCTCACCTGCTATGCCTCAGTGCTAATCCAGCCCTGTCCCTTGGCCTGGGCACATCAAGGGGCAGCATGATTGAAATCACAGAATCGTAGGGATTGGAAGGGACCTCCAGAGCTCCTGGGGTCCAACCCCCTGCCAAAGCAGCTCCCCAGCTCATATTACATCCAGACGGGGCTGGAATCTCTCCAGAGATGGAGACTCCACAGCCCCCTGGGCAGCCTGGCCCAGGGCTCCCTCACCCTCACTGGGGAAAAGTCCTTCCCCAGGTTGGTGGGGAACTTCCTATGCTCCAACTTGCAGCCATTGCCCCTTGTCCTGTCCCCACAGACACTGAGAAGGGGCTGGCCATTTCCCCCTGCATCCCATCCTTCAGCTATTGATAACCATTAATCAGGTCCCCCCTTAGTCTTCTTTTCTCCAGGCTGAACAGTCCCAGCTCACTCAGCCTTTCCTTGGTGTGGTATGGGGTGATGATATTCCCTCAGTGCCACACCTGGGTGTGGGATACCTTTTTTTCCTTCCTCCTGTGGATGGCCTGGCACTGCAGTGTGGAGAATAGGGTACTTCTGGGGAGAAGATGTGCAGATGCTACTGGGATAAGCACCCGAGTGAAAAGTGATGCTAAGCCTGCTCTGAAGTTGTCCTCCACTGTGGTGGTGGGGAGATTGTTAGCTCTGATTAGGACATTTGCGATTCCAATGAGGGCTTTTGTTCCTGCCCTGGCTTCTGTTCTGCATATTTGATGCTGCTCTCTAACCAGAGTGCAAACCTTAAGATGTTAGAATAATCTTGCCCCAAGGTTCGTACGCTGGTGACAGGAATCATCACCCTCTGAGTAGTTCAGGATTTAACAAAAGGGATAAAACAATTAAGCCCTGATTAACAGATAAGTGTTTCTGTAATTACAGAGCTAGGTTTTGTGATTCTGTTTACTGCCTTTCCTGAAGCAGAAGAAACCCTGTCGCAGAGACTGCTTCTCCTAAAAACCCACCGGTGGGTGACACAGGGGAAGCAGCCGGGGTGCTGTGGGCTCCTGATCAGACCCTGCATTAAGGTGTGGGAACCAGGGTTCCCAGCGGGATGTGGAGCCTCGTTAATGAACATTGATGAGACGATTTGTGCCTCTAGGTGACAGATTGTGTTGAGGTGCCAGGGACTTCTACACTGATGGGAAAGCATCAAGAGATGCTTTTTCTGATGCCCAGCACGGTAGAACCTCTCAATCCCCCTGCTACCCAGCTCTCCCTGGGGCAGGGTCTACCCCTTCAAAATGTAAAAGGATTAATTATTTTTGCACAGGGAAGCATCTCATTAAGCAGAAGAGGATGTAACTTCACTTTTTTACTTCCAAAAGCAGTTTTCAGAATTAAATAAGAATCGAGGGAATTAGATCAGGGTAGCAGGACAGAGAAATTAAAAGGTTCAGACAAAAAGCATGATTTTCTGTGAAGAGGGAGGAAAGCAGCTTTGGGGATGGGTTCTGCATGGTGCTGGGTGCTTTTTGCTGCCCGGGCAGCCAGGAGGTGCTGCAAGGTAAATGTACCACAGGACTGGATCTCTTGCAGCCTCCTCAGTTCATGAAGATCTGTCAAACGTACAAAAGAGGAAGCTAAACTCCAAGCAGTTTAATTATTGGGTAGTGCCATCAATATTTCTGCTAGCCTCATTAAAAGAAAGGTCTTGTTTTCTCTCTTGCCAGCAAGAAGATAAAAGGCTGAATGGGTTTTCCTAAGGCTGAAGCTCCAGGCTGGCTGGGTTGTGTCCAGGGACTGGCAAGTCCCATGGGATGGAGGGAAATTCGGCAGCTGTATTGCTCCTGAGTCTTCTAAAAGCTCCCGAGGTCATTGGTAGGTTATTTATAAGCAATCAGAAATCAGGAGTGATTTGTTATTACTGAGAGATGCTAATTCAGATTCTGGAGGGGATTCATTAGCTGAAACAGCTTTACTGTGTGCGAGTTGATAACAGCCTCTGGGTGCAATGCTCCTGGCTTCAGAGGGTGCCTGATGGCTTGGGGAGGAGCAAGGAGCCCAAAATAGCAGCAGTCTCATACCAACGGTTATCGACTCCTGCTTGCCATTCCCCCCCCAGTCCCCTAGATATCTTCCCATGGGGTCAAAGATCCCACCTTATCCTGGGGTCTCCCAGATGGCCCTTGAGGAGGGGGAATCCTCTCCCTGGAGGGGATGTTTCCTATTCATAGCCTGGCCCTTTCCACACTGTATTTTTTCCCCAGTGTCACTGCAGGTCTGTGGAGCCTTTCTTGCAGGAGACACCGCCACCAGTTAGGGACCAACTCTTATTTGTTTGGAACTGTACAAGGCAAGCACAGAAAAATACATAAAGTATTAAAATGCCTAGGCAGCACGGCTACAAATTGTTTTGTTCCTCTTGGCAGAGGAGTTAACTATTGAAGAAAATTGGGCAATTGGTGTTGCTGCCAGCTGTACAGTGCTTTTGGACAGACAAGGTGGCAGAGCTAATTTTCAACCCTGCTGGGATGGAGAGAGCTGTAAATTACAAAGGGTGGAAAATGCCACAATAGGGGGATGAATAGAGGGGAAAAGAATTGCTTTCTTCCCTTGAAAGATTTCTAGGGATGTGAAGGAGACCTAGTTCTGAGCTAAAGAAGGACCAAGCATCTTGCTTGTATTTCACAAGTGCTTGCTTATTGTTGGCACAGATAAAGTAGGTACCCTTAATGCTGATACACACTTGAGAAAGGAGGGGGAAAAAAAAAATCCCCCTGCCTTTATTTTCCCCCTCCCAGTTCCCTCCTTGTGTAGCTGGTTTTACTGAATCCTCTGTAGGATCACGTTGTTCATCAGCTGCTGCTGCTCATTCTGTAGGTCACTTGCAGAAAGGCTCAAGGATGAGCATGGTGGATATAAAATGGGGCTATCAGGGGACAGCAGAGCAGAGGGGACATCATCAGAGCTGGGACCTGTTGAGGAGTCTCAGCTTTGCCTGCTGCATCTGGGATGTTTGCAACGTTTCTCTCCCTTGTGTCTGATACTAGGGTTGAACTTCAGTTTGGTGGTGGGTATCAGTGGAGGCTCCCTCTGCTCTCCTAGTGCCTTGCCCTTGCTTAACATTTGCCAGGCTCTTTAGGAGATGAATTAGCTCAACACTGATACAATTTTTCCCTCAGGAGGATCGCTTCCATGAGGCTCAGACTGAGATTTCCCTGATTGCAAGGACTGTGGGGAGAGGGGATGGGGCAGGAGTGGGAAGGTGACAGCCCATTGTAGTAACGAGCCCCACCATGTCAAGGCAAGAGTTCAGCATATTGGTTTGGCTGGTGGAGGGGGGTCTGATTTATTCTGATGGCTTTTGGCCCATGAACACCCTCTGGTGTAAGCCCAGCTGGAAAGACAGATACCTGGGGACTTCTGCAGCAGAAATAACTTCCCAGGCTTGGGATGCTGCAGAAGCTGAAGCAGTGTTTGCCACTCTGAACCATTCACTGCCCTGTTTCCAGGTGAGATTATTCCCAGCCCTGTGCAAACCTGGATTATGGCTTGGGGGAGGCATGTGCTGAAAGGGAATGGTTCCATTTTGGATGTTTCTAACAGAAAAGTTCACTCCCTCTGGTAGAAAAAGGGTATTTGTTTTGTAAGGAGTCCAACCTGGGTTTAGAAACAAACTATTCATAAATATGCCAGTCTCTCTTGATGACTTCTTTTAGAGTTGAATTATCCTGAATGTGAATAAAACCTGGGTCCAGGCCTGGTCTGATGGTGCCAGTATTCAAACTGAAGGTCTGAAAAGGCTTTGCTGGGCTGCTCTTGCATGGAAAGAAAAAGCACTGCAAAATAGACCCATCCTGTTCCATTCTGTGCTGTGAGTAATTGCAGTTGTGGATCGTGCCTTGCTGTGCTGTTTCCTCCCCACTAAACCTGAGGATGTCTCCAGGAGCTGCTGGTGGGGGTCTGGTATCCCCAGGGGGCTAGCAATCCCCCCTTGGGGCATCGAGACCCTGATGATGCCCCACATCCCAGGGATGATGTGTCCCAGAGGGACACACAGAGAATCACAGGGATGATGTGTCCCAGAGGGACCATCTCTTCCAGGAGCATCAGGAATGAAAGGCTGGGTGGGAATGGAAAGCTCTTAAAACAATCCAAAGCATAGAAGCTGAGCACAGCCACCACCCACAAGCACAGGGGGAGATGCTCTGGATCACCCCACTGGCTGGAGCACAACAGCAGCCAAGGACATTCCTATTTCACCCTCCAAACACTTTGCTTCTCTCTTACTTTCTCCTGCAGCGAGCTGTTTACTGAGAACAGCAATGCAGGGCTTAAAAATACAACAGGATGGATGTGCTTTAAAGCAGGGGATGGGAAATGTGAGAGGCAGCTCTGAAGTGCTCTTCCCTGAGTGCCTGGAGCCTGTACCCCTCCAGCGTGATGCTCAGCGGCTGCGGGCTGGCCCACTCCTCAGGACACGGCTGTGGTTAGTGCCAGAGGGGAGTAAAAGGCTTCTGTTTATCTTTGGGTTTGCTATTCCAAAGGAAGATGGAATAAATACCAGGCACTGAAGCTTTTACCTCTTCGCTGCTGTGCAATGCAGAGAGCATCTGTGATTAATAAAGAGTGACCTCAGCTCCGGAGAAGTTGGAATTAAAATCCTGTGAATAATGGATTTTTTTTTTCTTTCCTGCCTTTGTAGGTGGCTCTAGAAGGATCAAGAGCTAATTTCATTCAGTGCTCATTTACAGAGGTAGCTTTTTATCCTTGAGTTTAGGTTCTTGGGGGGGTTTTTTCCCCTTCTGTAATGTGAAACAATAACCTCAGCAAGGAGATGGCTTCAGAAAGTCCCTTACAAACCCTCCTGATGCAGAAAATACCCACCTGGTTTCAGCAGGAAATGTGGGATGCTGGCTGGAAAGGATGTGTTGTATTAAGGAAGGTTTAAATTGGATATTAGGGGGAAGTTCTTTCCAGAGAGAGTGGTGAGGGGCTGGAACAGGCTGCCCAGAGAGGGGGTGGGTGCCCCATCCCTGGAGGTGTTCCAGGCCAGGTTGGATGGGGCCCAGGGCAACCTTGTGTAGCTCCAGGCCTGGAGGTTGGTGGCCCTGCCTGTGGCAGGGGGTTGGAGCTCTGTGACCCTTGGGGTCCCTTCCAACCCATGCCATTCTATGATCCTGATATTTGTTTTGTTGAAGGTGAGTTTAATGGACCCTTGATGTGAGGAGTGGTGGGCATCACACATCCCTGGCGTGACAAGTCCTGCAAGGGCTAGGGCTTTGCAAGGTGCTGCTCTTGCTCCTGTGGAGTAACCACCAGCATCCCTGAGTTGTTTCAACACTTTTTTTCCCCCAAAAATGCTGTGAAGCCAAGCCCTGCCCTTGGAGAGCACTTTGGCAGCATCATGACCTACAAGTTTCACCTCATCACGTCCTCACAGAAGATAAAAGGCCAGAAAGCAGAATGCCATGTGGGGTTTGTATCCATATTTATGTTGGGTCCTCAAGTTCCTTTGGAGCATGATAATACTTCCTCCTGGATTTCTGGGTCCAAACCTTCAACCATTCATGTTAGCTTGCACTGGAGGACGAAAAAGTATACTGGAAACAGTTCTGTTGCAGGCAAGTTTTTAAAGACCAAATGATGGCAGGAGATGCCTTGAAAACAGTGTGAATAGTTTAATACAGGTATAAATATTAAAGTGTCAAGAGGAGGTATAGAAGAAAGACAATCCCCACATGGTATAAGGAGTAATAGGTAGATACTACATTTCAATAAATTCACTTAAAAGGATTCTGCTGAATTTAATTCAGACCTTACAGTTGGGTATATGGGGAAATAATTGCTGCCAGTCATCAAAAAGAAAACTGTTGGGGTGTTTTTTCCCCCCACTTTTTGCCTCTGAGCTTTTTATAAATGTAACTTGGGAGCTGTGGATGCTGAGCACAGGAGAAGAGCAGGTGGCTTTTGAAGGTGCAGGGATGCTGCTGGTGCTGTGCAGATGTGATCTTGGTTCCTGTGACACCGTGCAGGTGGTCAGGGCTGTCTGCTGGTGCTGTGCAGATGTGATCTTGGTTCCTGTGACACCGTGCAGGTGGTCAGGGCTGTGTGCTGGATGGGATGCTGCACCAAGCACCAGTTTCACCCTACCTGTACGCTCAAAACTAAGTCTGGATGTTTTGGAGCACGTAGCCCTGCCTAGCAAGTAACTAGCTATTAAACTCTGCAATTTCCCACTCCTCTGAGTGGCTGATGGGGGTCAAGGATGTTGAAGTGAAAAGAAGAACGTCTCAGGAGGAGACTGGGAGGATGGAGGGGTGGGAGATGGGGATTTTATTGCGTGCAAGCCCTACAGCAGGGCTCTAAGTGCATCACTCCTCAAACCAGCCCTTCAAGCACAGATCCCTGATGTCTGATGCTGGGCACTTAAAAACCAGTGAATTGCAGAGCTCTTCTAAAAGATCCATTTCTAGCATCAATTTTAAAAGTAAATGTGACTTTAAATGTAGAAATAAAATACCCAAAGATGGGTGATGGCTCTGTGGATCGAACAGCCTTGCTCTGTGCATCTCCTGGCTCAGACCCACTGCCCCTGCAGAGCTCAGGCCACCCAGATATGGGTGAGGCTCTCTCTTTACTGGTGGAGACTTCATCTGACCCTTTTGAGAACTAGACTGATTTTCTGCTTCATGTTTATTAATCTGAATTTTTCCTTGTCTCCTGCATAGAGCAGCAAACATTTATTCATTCCTGGGCTTTGACCTAATTCCTGGCCATAAATATTCAATTTCTGTGAGGGAGCAGAGAAGATAAAGCAGAAGCCCCAATCAAATGACACAGACGTGAAACAGCCTTTAATTGATTTGCTTTTGTCAGACATAATTAAGTCCCCCATTTCATTGCAGCCCTTGGCTCACGTTCAGATCTCAAAGACGTTGGTGATAAGGAGCATTTTGGCTTCAAATGAGACTGGTGGGTACTTGCAGGAGCTTGCACAGGAGGCATGGCATTTTATGTTGTGTTGGCTGAAAGTAAAGCCATCAGGCACAGCCAAAACTCAGCTTTCTGATTGCAAGGAAGTGCCAAGATGTCACTCCTCCTTCTGTGCATCTTGCTTGTGTGTTCCTTCCACTGCTGTGAGCATCGGTTGCTTCACGGTTTGTCAGCTCTGGGTGGGCTCAACTGCCCACCCTATCTGGCAAAGCTTGAATACACTTGCTTAAGGAGATGCTTAAATCTCACCTATATATTTTTTTGGGGGGAGAGGAGGATAAGGATGGTCTTCAAAACATATCCAAATGCTTCACTGAACTGGGCTCTGCTGTGTCCACAAAGCCTGTGCCAGCTCAGCTGTTATGTTGAGCTGGGAACAGTATCAGGAATTTAGATTCCTTTATGCTGCTCATTGTCCTCTAGAAATAAGCAATGCCTCTTCCCTGCATATGAAAGGAAAAGGAAAAGAATTTAAAAAGGCAATTTTGCAATATAATGAAAGAGCTGGGCCAGTGGCTTGAGTGGATAAACCCAAACCAATCGGTATGATGTTCTGTTAGCTGTGGAGTAGGGTCCTGCTGGGCTCCCTAGGAAGGCAGGTGGTGAGTGTGGGAGAGTATTTGGGACATCTTTGTTAAGAGGCTGAGGATATCCAGGGAGCTTTAGATATAAAGGCTCCTGTAAGGTTTTCATAACTCCTAGCGAAGGAAAATGACTTGAAAACCTTCCTCTGCCTCGCTGTCTTTCTGTCTATTGTATTATTTAATCTCCCCTTCGCTCAGTGGAATTCTTATGTGCTGGAAGGAAATGAAATCTCTGCCGTGTTATTATTGCTCTTTGCTTAGATAAATAACGTTGTGCTGAAGCCAGGGTATTGCACTCTGGCTTTTACCTTCAGGATGTGCTGCTCTGGGGAAGCGTGGCTCTAACAGGTGGGGAGTGTGGCAGAAAAGTCTTTAAATCCTCACCTTTTGAGCTGAATCCTTTGATAAGTAAGACAAGCTACTGGGGGGGTTTTGGTGAGGACTCCAGGAGTTGTTACCTACCTGGAATCACAGAATCCCAGGGGTTGGAAGGGGCCTCCAGAGCTCCTGGGGTCCAACCCCCTGCCAAAGCAGCTCCCCAGCTCATATTGCACAGGGCGGCGTCCAGACGGGGCTGGAATCTCTCCAGAGATGGTTGGTTGTCCTAAAACGAAGCCTAGAAGAACTTGAGGATGGAGGGAGAGGGAGTTTGGTTGGGTGTTTGACTGTTGTAGGTGGCTGTGGACTCTGCCTACTGGTGGCCAGTGCTGTGATGGCCCCATACCCTCTACAGAGGTGATGAAGGAGACTTGACATGGTGACTATCAGCAGCTGTGCTGCTGAGTCTGGACCATTTCTATTTCAGAACATCATTCTCCTGGGGTCCAGCTAGGATCTAAGAGCAGATTCAGGTGCTTCTCTCTGTTTCAGTGTTGCCCTCCTGATGGTTGGTGTCCAACACTCAGTTCCTTTGCAGGTCCTTTGAAACGTACTGAGAGGTTGGTTGTGTGTGTTGACTCATTTCTTACTCCAGCTGTTTCATGAGCTTTTGAGACTTCTTTGCTGCTTTTAAGTTGTCTGCATGCTCCAGACTGGTTAGGACCTCAAGACAGTGTGGAAAAGGATGAGTCTAATTCACTTTGTTATTAAGAGAAGAAAAAATAATCCCTCCATTGGAGAGAGAATGCTGTTTTCCACTGAGAATTTCCTTATTCAGATTAAATTTCTGTTGGGAGTGGGAAATCAAAGTGGCTTAATGCAGACAAGCAGGAGCAAAAACCTAGAGAAACCAACTCCTGCAAATAGCTGTGATGGGAGATGCTGGGGAGCTGAAAATTTGGGAATCACCTTCTTGGGAAGAGATATTTCTGTCCCTAAGAGCAGGGAGTGCTTTGGTTCTCAGCTCAGAGATCTCTGTTTCATGCTGGAGGAGTGAAAAATGAGGGTGGATGAGTCTATCATCTAACAAAACCCAGGGAGGTGGGATGGGGGGGTCCTTTGCCTGAGGAGATGCTGCACTGTGGAGTGGGGTGGGCTCTGATCTTCCAGCTGGTGATCTGCAGAAGGTCACCTGCTGTCATTGCAGGGGACACAGAAGGTGACTTCTGCTGGAAGTCTTGTGCAGCCAGTAATTAACAAAACCCTAAGGGTTTCTCCTAACGATAGCTAATAATTTTCTAACATAAAAGGTATTTTGACCAAACCAAACCCCAAGCCTGTGCTGGACCTGCTTGCTGGACAGGAATTTTGTGGTTGCCTAGGAACTGGTGATCAGAGCCTGATTACATCCAATATGGGCTGACAAAGGGCATTTTCATTGCTATCATCATTGTTTACAGCCATTCGGTCCTATAGCAGATTCCAAAGGGCTGATTCTCTGGATCTGGGGAAAACTGTGCTTAGAATTGTCTGGAAGCTAAAATATGGGCAGAAAAGAATGAATCATTGTTGGGAATTCTAAGGTAAAGATCATCATGTGAGTGAAGCCCTGGGTTTTATCATAAAGAGAAGTTGGCTTTGCCTCAAGGAGCCCCCCAGATTCAGGAGCCAAGTCAGAGCAGATATGAAAATAAAAACTAGCAGTAGTTTGAAAAAGGAAGCAGAAAGCAAATGATGTTTATCAGAAATTATGAACCTCAGCCAGCTGATGAGGGACAATTATTGAAAGGGCTTGAAATCTCTGGCTGTCAAGAGTAAGGACAAGAAAGTTTAAATATCTATGAACAGGGGAAACAAGAAAAGGTGCCTGCTGGTGGGTTCATCACCAAATGACATGGTTCAATCAGCACAGTAATATGTGGTCAGTGTTTCTTTGAGGCATTTGGAAAGACAAAATCATGTGCTTTATCTCCCTAATGGGAGACAGAATCTTTCCTGTTCCATCTCTAATCAGCAAGGTAGTAAATTATATCTGTGTTGTCGGGGGGTACCCTCAGAAATCAGTGGCTGTAGAGCTTGTGTTTGAGAGGCTCAGAAGAGCTGCCACAGAAGATTGAGGTCTGCAGATGTTCATTTTTAATCAACACCAGAAAAGCTGGGAAAGAATCCCAGGGGTTGGAAGGGCCCTCCAGAGCTCCTAGGGTCCAACCCCCTGCCAAAGCAGCTCCCCAGCTCATATTGCACAGGGCGGCGTCCAGACGGGGCTGGAATCTCTCCAGAGATGGAGACTCCACACCCCCCTGGGCAGCCTGGCCCAGGGCTCCCTCACCCTCACTGGGGAAAAGTTCTTCCCCAGCTTGGTGGGGAACTTCCTATGCTCCAACTTGCAGCCATTGCCCCTTGTCCTGTCCCCACAGACACTGAGAAGGGGCTGGCCATTTCCCCCTGCATCCCATCCTTCAGCTATTGATAACCATTAATCAGGTCCCCCCTTAGTCTTCTTCTCTCCAGGCTGAACAGCCCCAGCTCACTCAGCCTTTCCTCACAGGGGAGATGCTCCAGGCCCTTCAGCATCTCTGTAGCCTCCTCTGGACTCTCTCCAGGAGATCCCTGGCTGTTTGATCCCAGTGAGCCCAGAACTGGACACAACACTCCAGGTGGGGCCTGCCCAGGGCAGAGCAGAGGGGGAGGATCCCCTCCTGTGACCTGCTAGTTTACATTGTGAAAAGGCCATCATTACACCCCAGACATCTACAAGCCAGTAATCCTGGGCAGAATAAGGGGACAGGTGAAAGGGAATTCAAATGATTAAGAATTAAAGGCTAGGAATAAAACTACTGGGTTTATGAAACACAGGTCTTTACAAGGAGTCTGAATTCATTGGCTTAGTCATGGTTATTAGGAGCTCTAACAGGCCTAACGTTTCACAAAGCGCTTGACATAGTTTCACGCAGCTTTTGGATCCAGACACCCGATCAGCCACTGAAATGGGGGTGGGAGCAGGGAACTGCTGGGGCTGGGGGACTGCTACCCCATAGTAAGGGCTTTGCTGGGGTGTTGGCAGAATTGTTGCCCTATCTGGAGTCCTTAGTCCAGATCTGGAGCCCCCAATGCAAGAAAGATGTGAGACTGTTGGAGAGGGGTCAGAGGAGCCACAAAGATGCTCAGAGGGCTGGAGCAGCTCCCCTATGGAGAGAGGCTGAGGGAGCTGGGCTGGGTCAGCCTGGAGAAGAGAAGGCTGTGGGGGGACCTCACTGCAGCCTCCCCGTCCCTGAAGAGAGCAGAGGAACAGGAGGGGAATCAGCTTGTTAAAGGGCAGAGACTGGCAGGACAAGGGGGATGGAGTGAAGCTGGAGGAGGGAAGGGTTAAATTGGATACTGGGGGGAAGTTCTTTGCAGAGAGAGTGGTGAGGGGCTGGAACAGGCTGCCCAGAGAGGGGGTGGGTGCCCCATCCCTGGAAGTGTTCAAGGCCAGGTTGGATGGGGCCCTGGGCAACCTTGTGTAGCTCCAGGCCTGGAGGTTGGTGGCCCTGCCTGTGGCAGGGGGTTGGAGCTCTGTGATCCTTGGGGTCCCTTCCAATCCAGACCAGTCTGGGATTCTATGAGGGCTTATCCTGTGCCTCCATCAGGTCCAGCACTGGCTTTTTTTCAGGAGATAAAGCCTCTTGCTATGCTGTTTGTTAGAGAATTGACCTGTTTTTGTTTTCCAAGGATGCAATAATCTGTAAATTTATGGGTGTGGGTGGGATCCAATTGAAAGGAACACTTTTTAAAATTTAAAAAAACCAACCAAACAAAACAGCATTATCTACTGAAGTGGCTGTGCTCCATCCAAGGAGGCACTTGCATAAGTTCTTGGCACTTGACCTAACCCATGTGTTAACAGACTCATGGGTATCATAGGATCTGCATCCAGAGGTACTTTCTTGACAGTGCCCTGAGTACCAGCACAGACAGCATCTTCCAAAGCCAAGAAACATGACCTCTCTGTCTTCCCAAAGATGCTGAGGGCTCCATGTAGACAGGAGCATCAGATGAAACTGTGAGAAGGTTGGTGGGTCAGGAGATCTTTGGACTTAGATCAGAACTGAGAAACCACTGCCTGGAGTGAGATATGCTCAAAGGAATGAGATGTTTGTCTGCTTTCTAGCTCACTGCCTCTTTTCTGGTGCCTCAAATAGAGTGTTTGTAGATGGAAAGAAGCGAGCTGGTGGTGCATGCTGAAGTAGCCCTGCCCAGACAGCCTGGTGGCTCTCTGGGGATGGAGACACGTGCCCACCGACTGCAGTAAAGCCCTCTGTCTCCTCAGGCAGGGCTCTGCCAGGCAGCCTGGGCATCACCACAGGGGCTGTTTTCTCCTCTCCCTCAGCCCTGCTGTGCTGATGGTCCTTGCAGCACTCCTTGGTGCACACACACAATGAACCAAACCTGAAGTTACACTGCACGGGGTTGCCTTGACTCTGCGAAGGCAGGCTCAGTCCTCCCTGTGCAGTCCTGCCCTCTCCAAGGACTGCTCCTAGCTGTGGGCTGTTGGAAGCAGGGAGTGATGTTGTCCAAGCCTCACTCTTCCTCCCAGCATCACCCTGGCTATAACTAATAACCCACAAGCAAGCCACAAAGCCCAGGGAGAAACATGAATTGGCTCCAAGAGACGAACCAAGATATTAATTCCTCTTGTGTTCCTACTTCATTTCTAACGTTCACTTGAAAGGACACAACGCTGCTGTGAAGGATCTGCCAGGAGAGCTGATGAGCACAGGCAGAGCCTCTCTGAGTTGCTAGGTGACTGCTGCCCTCAGGGCACGATCCCCCAATACCTCCTGCTCCCAGGATGAGTAATGCATCTTGTTTGCATCCATTGGCCAAAAATGCTGTCACTTGGGTCTTGATGGTTGACTCATTCCCGCTGGGAGCAATGGGTTATGCTGGTGGCCAAGAGGCTCCTGCCACCCTGGAAGTGCTCATCCCTCAGAGCAAACTGTTCCTATCAGGCTGGGGTTGACCCCAGAGAGCATCATGGTCACCTGCCACTCCATGGCCCCATGCTGAAGAGCTGCTCCTGGCACGCAAGCACAGCAGTAGCAACAAAAAGGTGTGCCTGTTGGCCACTGCTCTTTGGCTAACAGTCAAAGACCTTGTCTGAGTTGTTTTGGGACTGTCTCTAGAAGGTAGAGAAGCCTTTCACCTTCCCTACTGTAAAGATGGGAAGAGTAAGATATGGGGAGAAGGTGAAGTGACCATTTCAAGGTGCAGCCAGGAATGGGACGTAGGCATTGACCCCTCTGGGTTGAGCAATCCAACGCTTGTGACATGCCTGTGGACTTCCAAGGTTTTTAATTAATTTCTTGAGTTAAAGACAGTTACAGCATAACATAAGGAAGCTGCTTGGCCTTATCTTCCCTCTGGTTTCACATGTAAGATGTGATTTCAGGTTAAATGCTGTTTTGGCAGCAGCCCAGTGATGTTGGGGGGGAATCGATGAACAAGCCTTTTAAGGCTTCTTCTTCCAAGAGGACAAAATGGAGATATTTTAGTCCATGGTAGCCAATGGTTTTAATGCCTGAGTGCTTTCTCTTAAGGAGATATTATAAAGTGCAAGGAAATGCATTTTAGTGTCATTCCTTGGCCAAGATGGGAAAAAACCCCTGTAAAATATCGTGTTTTCAAGCTGTTCCCACTCACTTGTGGAGTTGGAGAGTGAGGTGGTGGCTGCTGGGATAGAGCTCCTGGCGCTTCTTCTACAGGGGCAGCACCCAGAAGGCCAGTCCCAGGCCACCCTGAGGTAGGTGCTGTGGGTTGTGCCTCAGAGTGTTTGGGATTAAAGCTAAAAGGGAGAGGGGGGGAAGAGTGTGAGGAATCGATGGCAAAATATGAGCCAATGTTTTCAGCATGGTACTGGACATGCTCAAATCACAGAATCCCAGGGGTTGGAAGAGCCCTCCAGAGCTCATGGGGTCCAACCCCCTGCCAAAGCAGCTCCCCAGCTCATATTGCACAGGGTGGTGTCCAGACGGGGCTGGAATCTCTCCAGAGATGGAGACTCCACACCCCCCTGGGCAGCCTGGCCCAGGGCTCCCTCACCCTCACTGGGGAAAAGTTCTTCCCCAGGTTGGTGAGGAACTTCCTCTGCTCCAACTTGCAGCCATTACCCCTTGTCCTGTCCCCAGAGACACTGAGAAGGGGCTGGCCATTTCCCCTGCATCCCATCCTTCAGCTATTGATAACCATTAATCAGGTCCCCCCTTAGTCTTCTTCTCTCCAGGCTGAACAGCCCCAGCTCACTCAGCCTTTCCTCACAGGGGAGATGCTCCAGGCCCTTCAGCATCTCTGTAGCCTCCTCTGGACTCTCTCCAGGAGATCCCTGGCTGTTTGATCCCAGTGAGCCCAGAACTGGACACAACACTCCAGGTGGGGCCTGCCCAGGGCAGAGCAGAGGGGGAGGATCCCCTCCTGTGACCTGCTGGCCACACTCTTCCTGATGCCCCCAGGATCCCATTGTCTCTCTCAGCCCCCAGGGCACACTGCTGGCTCATGGCCACCCTGTCACCCACCAGGACCCCCAGGTCCTTCTCCTCAGAGCTCCTCTCCAGCAGGTCACCCCCAGCCTGTAAACATCCAGCTGGGTTTGGGGAGATTTTTAACTGAACCATGGAGTAAATGCATATGAAGAGGGGAAGGAAAGATTTTATTCCACCAAGGTTTTGTTATTGGGAAAAAGCTGCTGCAGATGAGCTGGGAAATGTGGTCTAGGAGCAGAGTGTGGGCAGCAAAGTAAGGACTGTCCTGTAGCAGGGCTTGGGGGTGTGGGTTTCTTTCACCAAGTGTCAGGAGGCTTTGGAAGTCCTCAGTGAGCTGTTGATGTGATCTGCACAAAGGGCATAGCCTCACACAGCTAACAAGCTCCCGGGGCAGCTCATCTGCCTTTGATTTCAGGCTTTTACTCCAAGCAGGGCTGGTAAATTGTAGGCAAAAATAATTTCTGTCAAGGATCTAATGATGCTTCAAGTTCCTGCAACCTTTCAGACAAACAGGGTGGAACAGTGCAGTGCATTTCGTAAGGAATCTCTAAAAATGTGCAGTGAACATAATGAAGTAAAATTGATCTGTTGTTTTCTCCCAGGAAACAAATACTGCATGAGGAGGCAAAAACAAGACAGACCAGGAAAATACAGCTGTACTTTCAAAATGGGTCAGTCACAGGGACAGCAGCTGTCCTCAGACATGAATGTTTTCACTTAGGGAAAAAAAAAATAAAGGGAAATTAGGAGCTGTATTTATGCAGCTGCACATTAACATCTAAGGATTAAATTTGCCAAGCAGCCCCATCTAAATATTCAGCCCAAAGCCACATAAATACAAGATCTGAAGAACAACCTTGAGACATGTGTGCTTGCCTTGCTGAAAGACAGGGATTGGGAGAAGGGAGCATGGGGCTGTGATTCAGAGCTGAGCCAAGAGTCGTGTTCCACATAAAAGAGAAGCCCAGGAGTTAAGCAGGGAAAAAGACATGTAGCACATTTCAAGCACAGAATGCCCTTGAGGGGATGGATGGAGAACTGAACGGAGGCAGCAGCTGCTCAGCTGGGTTGGGAAAAGCTCTGAGATGTTCCTCAGCAGGGCTGTGAGTAGTGCATGATCCCAGGGGAAATGATACTGGGCACCTTCATCCCTGCCTGAGTCCCAGGTAAATCAGTGCAGCAGCTCTTCAGGGCAGAGAATCAGAGCTGATGGATGAGGCCAGGGTCAGCAGCCGGTACATCCCAGCATCCCTAACTGGGTCTAAGGCAAGGTGGGCTGGGAGCAGGTCTTTGCTTTCTCCTTTGGGCCCTTGCAGAAGTGGTGTTGGATCCTGCCCTTGCAAAATTTCAGGGGAGCTCCAAGGTTTGGATCACACTGACTTCTTGCTGCGGGCTTAGGGATGCCCAAAGGTGTGAGCCTGACCCAGCGAGAGGGCTGGCAGCTGTGTGGCTGATGTTACTGATACACAGGGGCTTATCCAGCCCCTGAGGGTTTTGCTGTGCCTGTGGGGTTGTACAATAGGTTGTGCTTCATCCCAGACATGAATGTCTGCCACAGCAGGGAACTGGCTTCACTGGGCATCTTCAGAGAGATGCACCCTCCTGAAGATGCTGCTGGGAGCTGGGGAGGGCACATCTCCTGCTCCTGGCACCGAACCACAGCCTGAGGAGTGAGCTGGGAGTTGAGAAGCATCATTTCCTAAACGACTTCCTAAAGGTTTTTTAAATATACCCCTTCATCAAGGGGTATAGATGGAACAGAGGGCTTGCTTGTGCTTTGCTGCACCCAGGCTGGGGGCTCATCAGTGACAAGGGGATTGCTGAGGATGAAAAAGTGTAATTTTGGGGTGGGAGGGTGAGGATGGTGCTGGTAGACTCACATGGAGGAACTGGGGGAGTGCTTCCCCCCAGAGTAATGATGGGCTGCAAACAGGTTTGGAGAAGATGGGTGGGCAGGAGGGGGAAGTCCCTGCTGTGTGTTTATGGGACTGCTAGCCAGGCTCATGTTTATAGCAGTATGTGATTGCTGCTGGCTTCTGCAGCTGCCAGAAACAGCATCTCACAGCTGCCTCTCCAGAGCCCTTCGCTGCATCGCATGGGCACAGGAGAGCTCGGAGACAGGCAGCTGCCAGCCCCACTTCTCAGGGGCTGGATGAGCCATGTCAGAGGGGTTCATGTGCCTCAGTATATTCCATGTTAGGTTTTGCTGTGCCTCATTGTTAAGGAGCAAAAGCCCAACACCTTCCCAGCTAACTAGGAAAATTCTTTTTCAACACTCTCCTGGAGGACAGCTGCCACACCTGATATTTCTTAGAATGAAAACAAATATTTTCCTTTCTCTCTTTGTTTCTTCTTTTTTTTTTTTTTTTTTTCCTAGAAATTAATTTTCAGTCCTGCCATCTGGTTGCCAGAGGTGACATCTTCCACAGCTGAGGTAGTTGATGCCATGGGAGGATGCTGTGGAGGGTTCTGAACGTTCCTGTCTCAGATTTCTTTTGTTTATTTTCCATCAAGGTCACCGTGTCTCCTACCTGGGGTTTGGCTCTTGCTATTAGCTGGAGCTTTCAAGAAACTGGTAGTGGCATCATTTCTTTCTGGGGAAAATGCTGTGTGAGGTTGACAGAAACTGCAGGAAAATTTGGGTGGAATTCATCTAGAATCAAGCTAGGAATTCAAAGGGGATATGAAAGTTGGCTTTGAACTTGTGGTCTTTGTTCTGTTTAGATCCTCGTGATGATGTGCTGTCAGGGAAATCATTGCACATAACTGAGCTAAATCCTCAGGGGAAGTTAAAAAAGAACCCAAATCTTTACAGAAATGTGCATCAAGCAGAACTTTTTAAGCTTGGTACATTTCCATGCTGGAAATAAAGGTGTCCTACAGACCCCTGACCTACCAGATGTTGCTGTATGTGGAAGGCACCTGGGTACAGCAGTGAACTTCCTTAGAGGAGTGTGTATGGGATGTGTTCAGGCAAAGCAGTGAGGGATGCAGGGGGAAAAGCATCCCCTGTGTAGATCCATCAGACCCAGCACAGTCTTTGATCAGTGGGTTGCAGCCCCCAGTTCCCAGTTCCCACCCAGTGTTGCCCATATACACAGGAACTGGGGTGTTGTGGAGCCACTGGCCAATCTCCTGGTGTCCACTTCCATGGTGTCCTGGATGTTTGGGTCTTGGCTCACACAGTGAAAGGACTGAAGGTGTCAAACTCTTCCCTTGAACTAGAGAAGATGATTGTTTCCCCTTCAGCTGCTGAAGTTTGGCAATGCTTGCCAATGTCATTGCCTGTCAGGAAGATCTCTTGCATTTCCCATCCCCTGGAGTGGAGGCTGCCTATCAAGTGTTTCTTCTGCACAGTGCAATGTTTCTGGTAAAACTACTGATATGATTTTTACATTTTGACTGCACAGAATTAGCACACATCACGTGTTTGAGCTGCCAGTTAAGGGAGAAGCCAAGGAATGGTCAGGGGAATAAAACAAGTTATCCTTCCTGGGGCCACATCAGCAGACCAAGCCCAGAAGGTAAAAGCCATTTAGCCCATGGGATCGCTCTGTGCATATCACAGGGGCCACAGCAGCAGGAGGTGAATGACAAGTAGGTCGCTGGGGTGAGCTCTGCCCCAGATCCTTGAGTGTTTGCAGGCTGAGGGTGCCACTGAATCACTGGGCTGTGCTTGCCCTTGGAGGCAGCTGGTGGGCATCAAGTGTGGTGGAAATGAGGAGAGTGAGGTGATGGCTGCACATCTGGATGTCTCCAGGACTGACCAGCTGTGTGCTGCAGCTGGCTGGGGTGGGAGGTGAGCAGGGGCTTGTGTGGGTGCCTGCTCCCCCCTGCAGTGGTGGGGTGCTGGAGAAGGATGGCAGAGAGTTTATGTTGCTCAGGGAACACTGGCACCAGCAAGGGATTTAGCTGACATTTCAGGATGATAGATCAATGTCTCTTTCTTTTCTTTGAATCTAATAAGTATGATCTCTCTCTCAGGCAGAGATCTCAGCTGAAATGTTTAGATGAGGAATTAACTCAGGCACTAAAAGCAAAGAGCCAACCCAGCGAGGTGCATCTGTAGCACTGATGGCCCTGGCAATGTTCAGGCTTCAAGGGAAGGACCAGCAACATCGTTTGCCAGGGAGACTTGCAAATCAGTGTGACTCCCATAAACTGCTGATGATGGGTGCCTTGAAGAGGCGAAAGGCATCTCTTCTTGCTTTAAGCAGGGTCATTACTGCACCTCCTTCTGTCTGCAGGGGAGTTAGTTCTGTCTACAGGTTAGTGAGATGCTGAGCATGAGTCTCCTCTTCCACCACAGCTGCTTCCCACAACGTTGGCTCCAACACCTGCAGACCTGCAAGGGGACATGTGGTGTCTGTCACACACAAGCAAGGTCAGGCAAGTGCAGCTCTGGGGCTTTGCAAGTGCTGCAAGGTCTGCTCAAGGACAGCTTCCATCCCTCTAACCTTCCACCAGAGAGAGGTTCCTGTTTGCCTTTCAGGTGTCCTCGCTCCATCCTAGGTGTGAAAAGACCGATGTGTGTTTGCTGGGATTGAAGAGCTGAGTAGACAGTGAGAACAAAACCATATGCTGCATGTCATCATTTATATCCTACACTTTCTAAATCCCCCACCAAGCTCACAGTATTTTTCTCACTTAGGAAATTTATGGAAGGAAAATAAAAGCCTAATAGGAGGCAGAATGAACTCCATGTTTTCTGCTTCAGCATCACCTGCTGGCTCCAGGGGGATTTGCAAAGCCCAGATAGAGCTCAGGAGGTGTTGGGTAGGAGGTGCAATGTAGCCCATTTTGCAGGCTTTGGGATTTCTGATGGGATGCGTGGGTGCTGTTCTGTAGTGGCTCACTACCTGAAGGCTCAAATGAAGGCAACAAGGGCAAGGGGGACAGTAATAAGGCAGGCTTGTTAAATCATTTCCATTTTACTGTTGTACTCTGAGAGTCACAATGTGGAGGCAATAAAAGGCATCCTTGGGCAACATTTAACAACCACCCTTGGTGACTGTGGCACTGAACTGCTTTAGTATCTAGTTTAAAGTTAGTAGAAGCAGCTCCAAGTATACTGTAAGATCTGATCCATCTTGTCTGGAAGACTGAAGTCTGCAGGAAAGCACAAACCCAAACCTCCAAAAGTCTAATTGCCACTGAGCTCCAGGAGCAGTATTAAAAATGCCATTTCCCTTCCTTTTCCCCTTTCCCTCTCCTCAGTCCTCATGCAGATTTTCATGAAACCAATTGATAGCATGAGGTGATGCTCCAGCTTGTAGGGTGATCTCTTACAAATGTGAGACCTCAGCTGAGCTGTATAATCTTGGAGCAGGGTTGGGGTTTTTAAAATCTTATTTCAAGAACATCTGGGAGATTTATTTGTTGCTTACAAGTCTGTCCTCTCACAGGGACTAACCCATGGACTCAATCTGTCTGCACCAGACCTCAGCCATGGGGAAACCTTGGGAAGAACCTGTAGGAACATCTTCCTGGAACAGCCAGTCTAAGGGAAAGAGGTGAACAGGCAGTGAAAGATCAGACTGGTGAAAGATCACGGTGGCTGTTGGGAGTTCACAGGACAGAGAGGGACAGGGATTGCTCCCAGGATTGGCCTGACCTGTGCAGCACTTTTATCATGTTAGAACAAGGAAGCTTTATTCACACATGGGGGGTGGTAGCTGGAAGCATTCAACATATATATTTATAATGAAAAAAAGAAGAGGGATGTGGCAAAGGCCTCCCAAAGTGTCTTCAGAAATGAATTCAGTGAGATCCCAGAGGAATTAGACATCTAAGGCTGTTTTTAAGCTCTTCAAGGCAACTCTGTCACTACTTTGTCACTCCAAGCTGTGGAGGGTCGGTGCTCAGATGTCCAGGTGAGACCTGGGGAGGGAATAAGTTTCCTGTCCCACACAGTATGCTGAACAATTAGAAAATCTCCTTACTTGCTGGATTAATTCTTAACCCCCCCAAATTAATAGTAAGATTTCCCAAAAGCAGCAAGATCATAGAATCATAGAATAATAGGATGGTCTGGGTTGGAAGGGACCCCAAGGATCACAGAGCTCCAACCCCCTGCCACAGGCAGGGCCACCAACCTCCAGCCTGGAGCTACACAAGGTTGCCAAGGGCCCAACCTGGCCTTGAACACCCGCAGGGATGGGGCACCCACCCCCTCTCTGGGCAGCCTGTTCCAGCCCCTCACCACTCTCTCTGCAAAGAACTTCCCCCTAATATCCAATTTAACCCTTCCTTCCTTTAGCTTTAGTCCATCCCCCATTCAGATGTCTGAGTTCTGTGTGGCACAGCTGTCCTGCCCTTCGATGGTGCTGAGATCTGGGCATGTCCATGGTCTCAGAAAGCCTCAGCACTTGTGGATGCTCTCAGAATTTCTCAGCCATCTGGGATGGTTTCCAGGGGAAATCTGATCTGGTTTGTGCTAGAGACGGACTGTTTGGAGCAGAGCAGATAATAACACCTTGAGAGGTGGTGGTGTGAACTGAGGGGAGGGGGTGTGATAAATGGGGAGGGGACTGGGGATCCTCATGGCTGCGCTGGTGCTGGCCAGGGGATGGGTGGGAAGGCTTTGGGGGGTGGGTGCCCTTGTCTGTCCAGCTCACTGGTCAGGCACTGCTGTCAGGCAGCAGGCGCCCTTGATTTGGATGGCTCTCACGACTCCAGCTCCTCTGGCATGGCAACAGCACTTTGTGCAGCTGAGACATTTGTTACCTCTCTGAGACACTCCTTTCCTCTCACCTCCTGCATTTTAGCCCCAGGCTCCTGGTATCTCTCTCCCCCTCCATCCATCTCCTAAATGAGTTTGCAGGGTTTGCAGCACCGTCTGGGTTTCTGCAGGAGGAGCAGGGTTTAGAAAGTCAATCCTTATTTCTGTGATTAGTGTAGCTGGCAGATCCTGCCTCTGGCACTGAGCTCCTGCTGCTCTGGGAGACGGACTCAACCTGGCACTGCCTCAGCGAAGGTGATGGAGGGTGCAAGTCTGGAAAAAGCAGAAGATATGAAGGAAAATGGTCTTGAGGGTAATTTGGGGGAAGTAATAAGATGTTCAGAAACTGGGACTGAGCTGGGGTCAGGCCCAGCAGGAGCATCTCCCTGGGTTTGCAGGAGAAAACGAGGTGCTGAAGTGCAGCTATATATACCTCACCAACAGTCCCAAATTTGTTCCTTTTTTGGGCTAAAAAGGGGTTGGTGGTGTGGATGGTGAGGGGCATGTAGAAGTAGATAAGCCTTGGTGGGACCAAGCAACTCCTAGGTAAGGCTTTGGCCTGGGACAAGGTGGGGGAGGTTCTTGATGGAGAATAAATATCATTTTTGTAGGGGAATAGAGGGGGCAGATGAACAGCCCAGCATGCTGGATTGCCCCTCTCATGGTCACCAGCACACCTCTGCCTGTGTGCCCATGGTTCTGTGGGCAGGCATGGCTGGGCATGGTCACTGGCATCTCTGCAATGCAATTTTAGCCTGTGTTTTCCTGTCCTGTCAAACCTTCAGGCCCTGGGTTTTGGCTCCTGAGAAGCAGCACAGCTTTGCTGGAACCAACTTATCCCAGCAGGGCTGTTGACTCTCAATCCCACATAAAATGATGGGGAGCTGGAGTGTATGCACGGTGCTTCTGGCATGGCTCTTTGCATGACATCTTCAGAGCGAGCATGACAGCCACATAAATACCATATGCCAGGAGACATTGCACATCCTCTGCTTGTTGCATATTATTTACATACATAGAATCCCAGACTGGGCTGGGTTGGAAGGGACCCCAAGGATCACAGAGTTCCAACCCCCCTGCCACAGGCAGGGCCACCAACCTCCAGGCCTGGAGCTACACAAGGTTGCCCAGGGCCCCATCCAACCTGGCCTTGAACACCCCCAGGGGTGGGGCATCCACCCCCTCTCTGGGCAGCCTGTTCCAGCCCCTCACCACTCTCTCTGGAAAGAGCTTCCCCCTAATATCCAATTTAAACCTTCCTTCCTTTAGCTTCACTCCATCCCCCTTGTCCTGCCAGTCTCTGCCCTTTAACAAGCTGATTCCCCTCCTGTTCCTCTGCTCCCTTCAGGGACTGGGAGGCTGCAATGAGGTCCCCCCACGGCCTTCTCTTCTCCAAGCTGAAGCAGACCATCTCCCCCAGATATCCTCTACCTAGCTGATGGTTCCTCCCTAGTTATAGATTCATTAGACTGGAGTCTTTTCAAGGCAGATATTCAAGCCTTTGAAAAACTGATGGGAATATATTTCCCTCTACAGTTGCTTGAGATTTTTTTCTGTAAACATCTATTGTTTCCTCCTGCTAGCAAATGGAGCGAGGGAAGGCTTCTGAGTCTGCATTTAGGCAGGTTAAAACTGAACAAAACCCAACAAAAACCTGCCCAAAAGCAAGTTATCAGGCATCAGCTGCTATCGATCCACATAACAGCAAGAGCTTGAGTGACATCTCTTTGGGGAAAGCGAGCTCAGGAGGAAGCAAACAGCAAATGGACTCTGAATATCTTGGTCGCAGGTGATTTTTTGCAGTGGATTTGTTGCTCTCAGAGCTGTTTGCTATGTAAAATGATTCCCATGCAGAGGTGATAAGCAGATCCTTACTTTGAAAGGCTTCTGTAAAAATCTCCATCTCTTCTTCCCTAAGGGATAAGAGGTTAAAATGCTGGGATGGAGCTTGGATGATCTGAATTCAGCATCTGTTTCTGTTTCTTACTGAGTACCCATGTAAATCGTGCAACTATCATTCCCTTTCCACAAAGGAGAGACCCTTGCCTCAGCCTCTAGGCTGTGGGGACCCCCAAATAGTGAACCCTGGATACTGGGTGCCCGCTCCCAAAATGTTAGGAAAGAAATCAGTGTCCTAGTTGAGGTGGTAGCAGGTGGAAGGAAGGTTTCTACCTTGCAAGAGTTGAGGAACCTGTTCATAGAATATCCTGAGTTGGAAGGGACCCCAAGGATCACAGAGCTTCAACCCCCCTGCCACAGGCAGGGCCACCAACCTCCAGGCCTGGAGCTACACAAGATTGCCCAGGGCCCCATCCATCCTGGCCTTGAACACCCCCAGGGATGGGGCACCCACCCCCTCTCTGGGCAGCCTGTTCCAGCCCCTCACCACTCTCTCTGGAAAGAGCTTCCCCCTAATATCTAATTTAAACCTTCCCTCCTTCAGCTTCACTCCATCCCCCTTGTCCTGCCAGTCTCTGCCCTTTAACAAGCTGATTCCCCTCCTGTTCCTCTGCTCCCTTCAGGGACGGGGAGGCTGCAATGAGGTCCCCCCACAGCCTTCTCTTCTCCAGGCTGACCCAGCCCAGCTCCCTCAGCCTCTCTCCGTAGGGGAGCTGCTCCAGCCCTCTGAGCATCTTTGTGGCTCCTCTGACCCCTCTCCAACAGTTCCACATCCTTCTTGTATTGGGAACATCGAGTCCAACTCCTGGCTGGATAGGTTTGAGATGCAAAGAGGAGGAAGCCTGTAAAAACGAGTATAGTGCTGCAGAGAGGATTGTTAGTGGCCTCATCCACAGTCACCTGAAATGATCAGTCCCTGGAAAATTGCAAATAATGATGGCAAAGGATAAAGTATTAGTGAAGTGGGTAGCATCATGTACTCTCTTTTTCCTTTTAGAACTTGAGGGATTTTGCTCTAAATGAATTTTTGGTGAAAGCAGGATCCACTCTAATTGTTTGTAAGTAGTAAAGATCAGGCTCACCACTGCTCTGCAACTGGCAGGCAGCTGCTGGTGTTAAGTGCACCTTGTTATTCTCCTTGCCATGGGCACTTGGAGCTTAAGGGGGTGTGGGACCTCTGGTTTTGGTGGCTGCTGTCCTTTAGGCATGACCAAAGGGCATAGGTGGGGTTTGATGGAATCATGGGAGAGTCTGGAATAGGACTGAAGCAACTGGGTTGTGCTCAGGTTTTGGGAGCTAAATGGCTCTTCCTTCTCCCATTAGGTGATCCCAGGGATGCAGCAGGAGCTGATGTATTCCTTGGCATGGTAACTCCATGGCTTTAGGAGCTGGAGAGCAAGTGGAGTGGAAAAAGTGGGTGGGAGAGAAGAGTTTTCCTTTGAATTTGTGCTTGAAATGAGCATGAATTATACTTGTTTGGCTGTCCTGCTCTTTTAGCAAGAGGAATCAGTTGACTCCAAGTGTGTTAGCTGGGTGCCCCTGGGGATCAGCTGCCTCTTGCATGAAATTGTTTTGCTGTATGACTGTTCCTAAGGATCAGCTCCTTGTTTCAGCCTCAGGAACGGGTGTGGAGGTACCAGCCAGCAGCAGTGTTGGGTTTTCAGGGTGCAGAGGGAAGCTCACCCCATGGCTTTGGCACAGCAGGCAGGTGGAGCTGCCTGTCTGGGCCATGGGGATGGATGAGCTCAGCTGCTTTGCTCTGCTGGCTTGAGCTACAAGCTGTGTGCAAGTGCCTGGGCTTCTATTTATGTCAGGGCCGTGGGATGAACTAGGATCAGTCACCTGTGATGTGGACTTGACCCTCACCATCACCCTGCCATGTGCATCCTGAGATCTCCTCTCAAATGTGCTCTTCTCGAGATGTTCAATGATCATGGAAGGGAAACAGGGACTTCAGAAGAGGTGGGCACCTGGCCTGTGACATCCTCCCAACCCCATTCCCCTCAGTGAGTCTGGGTTTTCAGGAGTGTCCCAATCCAAGCTGAAGCCAGCAGGAATCCTTTCTCCATGGTGTTCCCAGTTTGCTCCTGGTTCCTTTTTTCTTTCTTTGTTCTGACACTTAGCATTGCAAGAAAAAAGGGTCTGCAGAGATTTCTCCATCCCTAATAAAGGAGCCTGGTGGAGGAAAGACAGAAACTGCAAGGAGTATGATTGCAGGCAGTGAAGAAGTCAATACCCCCCTTCTTCATAGGTTTTATTTCTCATTCTCTGAACAAGTCTATTGGTGGTGGAGGGCAGATAATCCACTTCTCAAAACTCTCTCACCTTGCATTGTTAAATGATTGATAACATCACACAAGGTCTGTCACCACTGACTCTGTGAAGGACCACTGAATCCTATTGTAGAGGGGTAGAAGTGTTTTTTGGGGCTCAAGACCCTTTTATTCTTTGAATCTTGCTATGACTGGTCATTACTTTCTTCCTGCTGGTTTCTCTGATGCTCTCCTTGTTGGCCACAGAGCAGTGATATTATGTAAAGCAGCAAGTGTTCATCTACTGAACCCAACAGGCTGGAGAGGGTGAGAAGGGAAAGCAGAGGGAATGCTCCAAGGGGGTGAGAAGGGAAAGCAGAGGGAATGCTCCAAGGGGGTGAGAAGGGAAAGCAGAGGGAATGCTCCAAGGGGGTGAGAAGGGAAAGCAGAGGGAATGCTCCAAGGGGGTGAGAAGGGAAAGCAGAGGGAATGCTCCAAGGATGCGATTCTTGCTTGGAGAGGTGAGTCTGGGTGGGAGGCTGAGCAGCCAAAACCTGGCTATTGAAAAGTCTGAACAGTTGATGAGGAAAACAAGACGTTCTGTGCTGGTTTTGCATACATTTTCAACAGCAAATAACAAATCTACCTGCACATCACATCTGCTCCTCAGCCTAACAAACAGCTTGAGCTGTGATACTTGAATGAATGGGCTCACCAGTGGTAATGCTCTGCCAGCATCATCACTTTGGATGGGTGGAGGATGTGTGTACTCACTGGAGATGTTTACAGCATTTATGGTGTGTACAGTGGTGGGAGAAATGATGCTGTGTGTCTCCCTCTATGTGCCTGCTCTTGCTTGCTGAATTTATTTATGTATGATCATTACCACCCAAAGAACAAATTTCACCCACCACCAGTGGTTACAGGACAAATTTAGCTGATTGGCCTTTGGCAAGTGGTTGGTAGGTGCCCATCATCCTGGCAGTGACAGCTGCATTTCTGAACCTTTGTTTTCCAGCCCTTCCAGCACACTCCACATCCCCCTCCCCACACCCCCCAAACCTTCCTCCCTCTCCTCTCCAGCCCAGGTGCTTGTTCCCTGCATGAGAAATGATTTCACATCTTGCAAAATTAATTCCCTGCTCATGATGGCCTTGATTGAACAGATTGGCAACCTGTGCTAAAGGTGGCAAAACAGCTCTGACATGCAGACAGCTTCACCTCCTGAAAGGGAAGGCAAAAAAACCCCTGTGGGCTGGTGCTATTATGAAATGAAGGTGGCTGTGGGCTGTTTTCTGCAAGAGCAGCAAACATTCCCCCACATTCAGGAGCAGTACTTGTAACTTTAACCTGGTTGGAACAGCTGTAGATGGGATTATTTGCACTTGACCTAGATTAAGCTTGAAACAGATAAGGTTTGTTCATCCACAGCTGGATAGACTGTACCCATGCTGGTGGATGATGGGTGATGGGGATGTGGGGAAAGCCCAGGGTCCTGCCTCTGTTAAGCTAGATCCATTAACCAAGCAGAGAACAAGTGTGCTGGGGTCCCAGCTGGGGTTCTTTTTAATGTAAGCCTCTGCAAATTTACCAAAAACCCACCTAAATATGCCCAAAGCTCACTTTCAGACAGATGTTATTTTTTTTGATGGATATTCGAAACATTTACCAAATTAAAAAGCTTTTTCTGTTCTCAGTTTGTATCTTATTGTGTGGAATTCAGTGGGAAGTGGGGTTAAGGAAAAAAAAAAGGCACTTGCACCATGAATGTGTTTGACTTGCACGTTGATGCTCTCATGTAAATCCAGCATCTATTCATGGTGTGTCATCTGCTGCCTTCACACAGACTTTCTGGGCAATCATTGCCTGGAAGAAGTGTTTAATTTTTGACTTGTTCTTTTTTGGTTTTGTTTACCTTGCTGTCTGCAGAGAAATATTCCAGAAGAAGAGCTGATCTAAGAAACAGTCTGGGACAAGTCCTTTTGGGTCATGCAATATGAGCTGGGAAGCTGCTTTGGCAGGGGGTTGGACCCCATGAGCTCTGGAGGGCCCTTCCAACCCCTGGGATTCTGTGATTCTATGCAGATGAAACCTTCCTTCTCAGCCTTTGTGCATACAATAGGCATGGTGAACACTTCTGATGAGGAAGAAAGCTGGCAAGTCTCCTGCTCTTGAAATGACTCTCTGTCCTTCTCTCATCCCAGCCATCCTCAGAAGAGGGTAAGCTAAGATAAAATGAGATGTTCTGGAAGAACAGGTCTCTTCAGGGTTGAATGAGGATTGGGATCAAATCATGTGGAACAGTGGGCTTGGGACTGAAGGTGCAGTATGAACAGGCTTTGTCCTGTGCAAGAGGACAGGGTTGATCACTGTGAAGATGCTAGGTGAGTGGAGGAGGGGAATTGTTGGAAGAGTCCTCCCAGAGTTTGGAAGAGAGGAAGACAAAACATGTCTGGGCTGTCAGTAGTTCAAGGTGGTTATCTTGATCCTTTTTTACAGCAATCATTCCAAAACACTAGGCTTTGAGTCAAAACAAGCACTGCAACAAGATAAATAGGTGAACATGCTGTATTTGCTGCACTGAGTTAACATAAAATGAGTATGTGAAGGGCTAAGTACATTTATTGGGGTGGGAGCCAACAGAGAGGAGCAGAGCTGAATTTGCAAACACTCTTCCCCATAGACTCCACGGCTGTCCAGCTGGGCTCTCACACTGATTTACTGCTGTCCTTCCTTCAGCCTTTGAAAATCAATCCATTTACAATTAAAGTAATGTCTAGCCCAGTATTTATTTCACACTCTCTCCTTAATGGACTGACACAAAAAAACACCAACCCCCCTTCTTCAAGCACTAGGACTGTTGTATTTCACAAGAGGGCTGTATCTCTGGGTCATGCCTTTCCCCTTGTTCCCTATCAGATCAGGGACCTGCTCTTATGGAAGCATTCAGGAAAATCACTGTGCATCACCACACCATCACATTTCTTGTCAAGAAGGTGCAGCTTCTGTGCTAAATATCCTCAGGCAGCCATTAAAGCAGATGGGGCTGGCCCTGGATGTGTCTGCTGGGCCCAAGCAGCTTTGCATTGGGCTGGCTGTGGGCTCTGGAAGAGGAGCAGCATTTGCTGTCCTAGAGCCCCTTCTCCTTTTCTCCATCTCCTGGGCAGGAGCAATGTGCCCTGTGTGGGTCTGAGCCCTGTGTCTCTGTGTGGGTCTGAGCCCTGTGTCCCTGTGTGGGTCTGAGCCCTGTGTCTCTGTGTGGGTCTGAGCCCTGTGTCCCTGTGTGGGTCTGAGCCCTGTGTCTCTGTGTGGGTCTGAGCCCTGTGTCCCTGTGTGGGTCTGAGCCCTGTGTCCCTGCGTGGGTCTGAGCCCTGTGTCCCTGTGTGGGTCTGAGCCCTGTGTCCCTGCGTGGGTCTGAGCCCTGTGTCTCTGTGTGGGTCTGAGCCCTGTGTCCCTGTGTGGATGTGAGCCCTGTGTCCCTGTGTGGGTCTGAGCCCTATGTCCCTGTGTGGGTCTGAGCCCTGTGTCCCTGTGTGGGTCTGAGCCCTGTGTGGGTCTGAGCCCTGTGTCCCTGTGTGGATGTGAGCCCTGTGTCCCTGTGTGGGTCTGAGCCGTGTGTCCCTGCGTGGGTCTGAGCCCTGTGTCCCTGTGTGGATGTGAGCCATGTGTCCCTGTGTGGGTCTGAGCCCTGTGTCCCTGTGTGGGTCTGAGCCCTGTGTCCCTGTGTGGATGTGAGCCATGTGTCCCTGTGTGGGTCTGAGCCCTGCGTGGGTCTGAGCCCTGTGTCCCTGTGTGGGTCTGAGCCCTGTGACCCTGTGTGGGTCTGAGCCATGTGTCCCTGCTTGTGCCCCCAACACAGACTGTTGGGAAATGGCTTCTTCAGGGAAATGCTACAGATGGCCAGAGGCACCAGACCATGAAGGTCTCGTTACCTGCAGTTGCTCTGCTCCTGGTCTGGGATCATGGACCCCATAGACCTCTTTGCACTCCATTTGGGGGGTGTGTGGCATACCTGAGGGGCCCTGCAGCTCTCAGGCACTGACTCTATCAGGATCAATGTCCCATGGCTAGACTGGGGAGGGCAGGGGCCCCGTGGGGTCTGTGTGGATCACCACCCCACCCCAAGGCGATGCATTGACCACTGCAGCCTCCTCAGAGAGATGTGCTACTCCCACTCTGCCTCTCAGCACGGGATGTTTGGGGTTACAAATATGCTCTATCACAAATGCCACTAGAAGAATACTAAATAACAACGTTTTCTCCTTCAAGTTCTCCATCCTCCGTGGGGTTTTTTGCCAGTTTCTAGGTCATATCCCCCATCCTGCTTCCCCTGCACCAGCGCAGCGCTCGGCTCGCACAGCCGCGGAGGGAGGAATCTGCTTGCCGAAGCCCCCTCTCTCCAGTGCCCCGAGCCTTCTTCCCAGCGCCTCTGGGGGGGTTGGGAGCCCACCCCAGGTAAGCTGCAGGTCCCCGCACCCGGGGGGGGGGTAGGGTGGGCTGCGGCAGGGTTTGGGTGGGGGTGGCTGGGGCTGCACCGCCCCTCCCCGCTCCGGGGCGAGGGGGTGTGGGAACGAGGGGGGTGGGAGGATGCTGCCCTTGGGCTCGCAGGTGCGGGCTCGCTTTCCGTTTGGTGCGTTTGGCTATTTATTATTCCCCCCCCCCCCCCCCCCCCTTTTTTTCTTCCTCCTTCCCACCCCCTCCGCTTTTCTCTTACGCAGTGGGAGAAGCCAGGCAGCCAGGGCTGGCTCTGCCCAGCCGCCGTCCGTCCTTCCTCCTTCCCTCCCTCCCTCTGTCTCTCTCTCTCCTCCATCCCTCCCTTTTCGTTAAAAACGTGGGCTCCGCGGTGCAGCATCCCGCGCTGACAGCATCCCTGCCTGCGAGGAGAAGCACCTTCCCTCCCTTTCCACCGGCTGCCTCCAGAGCGGAGCCTCCGGCCGTGCCCTCAGCCCGGCTTTGTTCATCTCCCCCCCTACACCCCCCCAGCCCCGGGGTGCCTGGATGCGGCCGCGGGTAGCGCAGCCTCGCCCGGAGCCGTGGGGCCGGGAGCCGCGCTAGAGGGGACACCCGCCCGCAGGTAAGATGCAGGTGTTGGGGGGGGGGGGTTAGTCTCAACTTTAGGCTTCCCCTGCCGTTTTAGCGGGGCAGAGGCCGGGGGAGGGGGGAGGAGATGGTGGGGAGGGGGTTGTGCCCCAGCGACGGGACGAGCCGGGGGGAGGTTGCGGCGGCTCTCGGAGGGGTGGGAGGGGGGAAAGCTGCTCGTGCGGGGTGTTTGGGGGGGCATAATGCTGCACTCGCCGCCCCGGTAGGGCTGGGGGAGGCAGGTGAGAGCATCCGAGGCTTGGGGAGGGATGGCGTTGTGCAGCCCGCAGGTCCCTGCGCTGCCGGTGTGGAGATATGCGGGAGTGTCTTGTGTGCTCAGGATGCACCAAGCGCCCGGGGTTGCATCCCATTAAAATGCTTTTGGGGAGGTTTGAAAGGCGGGGAGGGGGTGTGTGTGTGTGGGGAAGGATGACGGGGACTGCTCTTTCCCCGGCAATAAATCATCCTCCTCCCCTAGCTTTACTCACACACACGCTTTGCTGTGGTCCCCTGCTTTCCTGACCGGTTGGCAGATCTTAAAACTGTCTCTTTGGTGCCCCAGGTCCTTGGCACAGGCTGGTGTTTCAGGATGGACCCGCTCTTCCCTGCCCATATTTTGGAAGACCCTGACCTGAGAAAGCTGCTGAACGACTCCTCCATGCTGAACCTGAGCTTTCTCCCCAGTAACTGGTTCAACAACGGCACTGGGGACAGCTTCCTACCGCTGAGCATCAAGATCACCATCGTGGTTGTCTACTCCATCGTGTGCATTGTGGGGCTGGTGGGCAACTGCTCTGTCATGTATGTGATCGTCAGGTAGGACACTGAGGCAGCGCTCCAGGGAGGCTCCAGGGAGGGCTGTGAGTGGGACAGACCTTCCCCCACTAAATCCCAGCTGTGTGTGAAACAGGCAGGTGCTTCCCTGGTAATTGCGATGGGGTTTAGAGGTAAAAACGTGGCATTTGTTTTATTGGTTTGGTTTTATTTATTTTTCTCCCTTCAGAGGCTGTGCTGAAGGTTCCCACCAGCTTTCAGCTGCCCTCTGGTGCCTCCTAAAGCTTAACCCAGAGAATGGAACAGAGTGATCAGATCTGCTCAAAAAAATGGGGCTGCTTTTTTATTTATATATTTTTCCTCCAAACTGCTGGGCAGGGAGCTGGGTGTCCCTTGGGGGGAGCAATCTGCTGGGCACGTCCCACTGCCAGGGTGAGCTTGTTCTTTAACAGGACCTCTCCATCCTGTGCTGTGTCCAGCACCCCAGCTGTGGCTGCAGGTGCTGTTCCATCTGGGAGAGGGTCTTTTCCAAAGCTGGATGTAGTTGCAAGGGAAAGGGCCTGCTGGGAGGCTCAGCCTTACTTTTACAGGGAAAAAAAAGTCACAAATTGAGCTCTTCCAACCCTTTGGAAACTGTAGGAATAAAGATGCTGTGATGAGGAGTTGAGGGCAACTTCTCTGGCTCCTCACACTGAAGTGGGGAGAGCAGGAGGACCTTCACAGAGCATGGAGCATGCAGTGCTCCAGCAGCACTGTCCAGCCCCTGCATGCTGCTGGCACTTTAAGTGTCCCTGCCTGTATCTGCTGTGGTTCAACCCCTCTTATTTCCTGCAGTCAGAAACCCCATTTCCCCCTTAATTTGTTAGTACCAAATAAGTTTATGCAGCTGTTTGGGTGGGGATTGTGTGTCAGGTGCCAGCATCCCCCTTCTGATCTCTGTACCCTGAGTGTTAGGGAGGCACCTTCCATTTCATCCACGTCTCAGAGCAGATTCCTGGGGCAGGTGGATGCTGCCAGCACAGACAAGACAGGGTGAATTTGTTTTCTCAGAGGACAAAATATACTTAGCAGGTATTCAGACACTGATGAGATGAAGTCTCTGCTCCTGCCAGCAGCCTTGCTGCTTCCAAAGCATCTTTCCCTTGAATACACCCAGCTCAGCTGGGGGAGATGCTGCAAAATGGTATCCCAGGCCAGCAAACAGTGGCTGCATCTCTGCTACAAGGGCAAAGTGACACGAGTTTCATCAGGCTGCCTGTCCCTGCTCTTCCTGCTGAGGAGTTTATGGCAGGGAGAAGGGATCGTGTGGAGCCTGGAGAAGGAGGGAGGAGGCTTGTGGTGCAGCAGTGCCACGTTTGGAGAGCTTGTGTCTTCCTTCAGTGTAGTAGCAATCATTCAAGTAGGCATGGGTGGGTGAGAGTAAGCGTGGTGAGCAGTGAGCCTCTGTGAGGGGGATGTCCCTGTCCCATGGTGATAGAGCTCCCTGGGAGTGCCAGGCAGAGTGTGTGCAGGGGAAGGGACAACATTAAGACCCAGGTAAGGAGGAGAAGGCTTTGTGGAAGTCTCCCTGTCTGCAAAGCTCCTGTGGGATGGACAGCAGGACCCAGCTGGCCCCTGCCCAGGGCTGTGACCAGAGTCTCACCAAAGGTATGAATGTCTCAAACCAGCATCCTGCTCAGGGGGGCTGTGTGCTGTGGCTGTGCAGGGCCATGCTTTGAAAATGGTGCTTTCTGTTCCTCTCCTTTTTGGCTTTGATACCTTCCAGTTGGAGGAATGGGACCCAAGTAAAGAAAGTAGGGTTTGGCACTGGAATTTCCCCTGGAACATAACTTTTTTGGTGTCTGTCCTCTGTTTTTACTGGTTTTTAACAGTAGAGAACTGAAGATGGGTGACACCCCCATCTCCTCATGGCCCTTTCCATTTCTCCCATTTCCCCTTTATGCAGAGCCCCCTATGTATATATAAAAAAACCCAAGAGAATTAAGATTTAATCCCTCTTTGAGGATCCATCTCTGTTTCCCCCCCAAATCCTCAATGTTAGCCAGGAGGCACCCTGGAATGATGTGTGCTGGGGAAGTAGGGTTGAGCTAGAGCATGTGTGGAAGGAGGTGGTGGTTCCTACTGGCTCTCCCCATCAGTATCTCTTGGGAGCTCAGTACTGGCTGAAATTAATGCTGAGTTATACCCAGGGAAGTGACCCTTCTTGGTTCACTGAGTAACTGCAACTTCTGGTTAGGAGGGGGTTTTCTCTCCTTGCCCTGTCTGCTGAGGTCAGGAGCAGATGTGGTGATAAACTGGACTCTGTTATCTCCTGCTCTTGACCCTGGCCATATATGCCAGAGCTCCAAAGGAGTGCCCAGGGAGGATGGTGATGACTTATCAAGCCCCAGATTGGAGCATTGGTGCTTCTGGGCTTTCTGCCTTAAATAGCATCTTGTTTCAGTAGCTTGAAAGCTGGTTGCTGGTAAGTTCAACGTGGGTTTTGGGCCTCTTAATGATAGAAATCTCTTCCATTAATGGAAAAAAAGAGTGGCAAACCCTCTGTGCTGCCCCACTATCACCTGCAGGCATGGTGCACCCTAGAAAAGCTGTTCTATTCCTTTCCATGCCTATATTTCACTAGGGATAACCAGACTTCAACATGCTCCACAACCTGTAAGAAACCAGAGTATTATCTGCCACAAAAAAGAACAGTATGGAGAAGGGGACTGTAATTGTTTCCTGTTTTTAAGGGAGCTAGGAAGCACAGAGACTCTAATATCAGCACTCCAGGAAACTGGAGGCGTCAGGGAGGCTTGGGTTTTGGGTTCTGTTCCTCTTGAATGAGTTCTTTGCAGCACCAAGGGGAAAGTTTCAAATCTCCCTGTATTTCACACACACAAAAAAACCCCCCAAATTCAAAGCCTCCTCTGGGTTTTCCCTTCTGCTGTAGAACCCAGCCTACATCTCTCTTCTATTTGGAGTGATTTAACATTTGGAATGATTAATTTATGAAGACAGGCATCATGTGACTGTCAATCCCCTTCTAATTCTGAGCAGTGCTAATTGGATAAGACCAAGAAGGGCTCTTGTCAGGAACACAATTTCCTGGACAGTAAAGGGCCTATTGTGGAAACATGCCTGGTCTGTGGCTTTGTTCTGCTTACTCATTGTGGAGTTCCTTGCCAGGGGAGATAATGCCTCCCCTCCCTCCTTCTGCTGTTTGCTCTCTTCTGAATACATTGCCTTTTGCTGCTTCTCAATGGGTGTGAAACGAGGAGTTGAATGGGGCTTGAGGGGAGAGGGGGGAAAACCAGGCTGCTGAGGTGGTCTTACCTACTGACTGGGTTCTGCCAGGCTGGATGCTGGAGAGCTTTGGCTTTAGGAAGAGAAGGGGAATGCAGTGTTCATGCTGTGGCTGTGGGGTTGGGTGATATGTGGAGCTGGAGGTGATGCACACAGGGTGTGACAGACCATCCCTCCCACCCCCAAAGTCTCCACTGGTGTGTCAGGGAGGGGACCAGGGACAACGTGCAGCTTCTGGCACACAAAGTCCTCTGTTGTCCTCCATTCTATCATGCTGCTGTGATGCTCAGCAGTGGTGATCTGCAGGACTCCAGCAGTGCTGGCTCTGCCTGCCTGGATCCATCCCCTGTGGGACGCTGCTTCTCATTGCCACAACATCTCTGTCTCAAAGCACTGGGGATGCTCAGCTCTCCCTGTCGAAGAACAGGGTTTCAGAGCATTTCAAGGAGCTGTTTTGGCAGATCTGGCTTCCATTTGCTGCTTCCAGGTGAAGCTTTCAGAGGAGGGATGTGGTGGGGAGGTGGCTGTGCTGGGTGGCTGGCTGGGGATGGCTGTGCCAGCTGTTATTCTGCTGGAAAACTGCATCCATCCCTGAGAATGGGGGTGAGGGCAGCTGGCTGTGTTGAGACAGGGAAAATGAAGTTAATTATGACATTGCAGAGATGCTGATTTCTTAATAGAAAGCTTTCTGAGGGAAAAGCCTCGACCAGCTGCGTGTCCCAGCACTGAAACCAAGCGAGTGGTTGATGTGGTATGGACACCGGTGGGGCCACCTGAGACTTCAGCTCTCTCTGGATCAGCCTCTTGTAGGTTTTCCTGGGGAAAAAAAAAGACAATTGTTGCAGTTTGTAGACAAGGGAAACCCGTGCCAAGGGCTCTGTGCTGTGCAGAGTAACTAGGGAAGAATGGCAGGGTGACCAGGAGGGGGGACTGCTGCAAAGGGCAGGTCTGCAGCTCCCCACTTTCCAGCCCCCCGTGGAGCCATGTAGCTCATAGAGGCTGTGCATGGCCCTTGCTATCACAGCTCCTGTGACTCCAGTGGGTGCTGGAGGGCTCTGGGTTTCCCCTGGCTTTGGTGGGATGAGTGGAAATGAATTACACCTGTGCAGCAGTAATTCTGTGAGGTTTAATGTGGTACTTGGTTCCCGGTGCTTTTCAGGGACTGGGCAGTTCCCAGCAGTGTTTAGGAAAGGAGCTGTTCAGCCAGAGGCAGATCCAGCACATGAACAGGGATGAGAGCATCTTGCTGCAGGGCAGATGCTGGTGAACACCCTCCTTGGTCCAAAGCATCATTTGTGGTGGCTCTGTACCCACACATGAGCATCCCTGTGAGCCCCAGAGTGAGCTGCAGAGCCTTCTGCAGCAGCAGCAGCCACCCATCTTCTGCCTTTGGCCTGGCAGCAATCAGGGCCAGGCAATGTCTCCATCTCTGCCTAGAAACCACCTTGAAGAGAGAGGACACCAATGTCACCCAGGCACAGCAGTGAGACTCAAGGGGCAAGAAAATCATCTCTCCCAAAGTGTGGCTGCTCTCCCTGGCTGGCAATAGGTTCTTTAACCCCTGCTAATCACTCTCCAGGTAATTAATAGGCTGTTACATGCTGGTGTTGCTGGCTGCTTTTGCTGTGGGGTCTGATTTCCTTGTCCTAAGTGATTTAAATGTGTCCTCCTTAAATCCTCTGGGGTTTTGTGGCCTGTTGAGCCACACATTAAGAACAAAGTGGCTTGAAATGGGTGATTTCAGGATGAGGGGGCACTGGAAAGGTGATCAGAGCAGCGGGGACACAGCGAGCACAGTGTGGGGGTGTGGATCAGAGGACACAAGTCGCAGTGGTACGTGCCAGATCAAATATCAGCTTCATCCAGGCTGGGAGTAGAGATGTCAGTGAACTGGTGCTGGTCTCCACTGTCAGAGGGTGGGAACAGTTTGGTAAAAATCCTCCCTGAGCCTTTTCAGCTCTGTTTTGCTTCCCTCTGTGTGTGTCTGGGGAGGGCAGTGAAGGCTGCTGCTGATGCCAGGTCGTGGGGTGGGAGTGGAGGCAGCTGCTCAAGGTGAACAGCACTGTCTGCATCCTGAGTAGCTGGAGCTACAGATAATAAAATTGGGAGGCTCCAGGCAGCAGTGACCTGCTGCAGATAAGGCTTGTGGCTGCCCAGGGCTGAAGGCTTTGCTCTTGTCCCTCTGCCCTGGGTGTCTGCAGTGCCATTTGGGGTTGGAGGTTTGCTGCAGTCCTTAGCCCTGGGGCACCCAGAGCTGCTTGGTACCCTGCAGCCTCCCAGGGCTGGCTGGGGAGTGGGAATGATGCTAAAACAACAGGTTTGCAGCTCACCCTGAGGTTCAGCCAGGGACAGAATCTGTGCCTGTGAAAAACAAGACCTCAAAGGTCGGTTTGTGGCAGAGCTGTTTCCTACCCATCTCCTCTCCCAAACTGTAGGTTCTCCCCACTGAAGCTCAGCTCTACCCCAGGTAATGCTGCTTGAGGTCCACTGAGCAAAAGGAAGGGGAAGCTGAGTGCTGAGCTGGTGCCCAGATGATTTTCCTCTTCGGCTTCAGCAGCCAGGAGAACAGAGGAGCAGAGCAAAGCCATTCTGTGTGTGGCAAAGGTGGAGCTGGATGGAGAGTTGAGAAGCTCCCTGTGGGAGATGCTCCATTAGGAAAATACCTCTGTGACCAAGTGCAAGGAAGTGGCTCAGCAGGGAGCTAATGTCCTCCATGGAGCCCACAGGCTTATCAGCATCAGAGTGGTGCTGTGGGGGGGCAGGGGTGGGGGAGGCTTAGGTGCCTCTTAAAGCCTGAGAGTTTAATTTGTCTTTTTTTTTGGTGCAGATTAAGAAAGAGAACACTCTCAGTTCCCAGAGGAGAAGAAAAGAGGTTAATCCACAGAGAAGTGATTAATTGATTTTTGTTTGTACTGAACATTCTGGAAATGTTTGGGAACATTGGTAGGGAGGGGTAATGGCTGTTGGCTCTCAGCATGCAGAGAAAGTGGAGCTAGAGGTAATTAATTAGGTGCAAATTAATCTCCCCATCTTTCAAGAGCACAAAATGAACCTTAAAGTCCACTTGAAGGTGGTAAGTGGTAGGCCAGCCACCCCAGCATGTCCCTGCATTGGAGGGAGTGAGAGAAGGCAGCTTTGCTGTCACCTTGGGGACAGTGGGGAAGGGGACAGCAGAGAGGTATCCATGAGTTGGGGAGAGCAGATTTTGCAGGTCCAGGCTCAGCGAGTCCACCTGGGCTCTGAATTCCTGCTGAGAAGAGTCTTGGAGGAGAGAGGGACCAGCACAGTCCCCTGGGTGGAGGGATGCAAGAGGCTTGCAAGCAGCACACCCCAAGCTCAGGGTGAGCTGAGATGCCCCAGACTCCTCACTCTGCTGAGGCACAGAGGTGTGTGTGGAGGCAGCGTTGTCCTCTGTGGATGCTGGCTGGGTGGTAGGGGGGAGTGGATTGCTGCTTGGTTCTCCCACTGGTACAGAGAAACACTTTTCCTGTTCCACAGTGGTGAAGTTTCCCATCATGGTTCAAAAAGGCAGCTGTTACAACCTCAGTAAGAACAGTCAGGGTTAGAGACACGTTGATGAATTGCTTCCAAGTCCACTTCTCCTGTAAGGATGGACTGGAATGAGCTTGACCTTTGGGAAGCTCATGTGACCTCAGCCAGGTCTGTGGCATACAGAGGAAGACTACAGCTCTCAGGAGACCTTTGCTAGCACAGTCTGAGGTGACTGAGCAATTTCCTGGAGCCTAACCTCACCATACTTCTTTTCATGTGGGCTGATAAGCAACAGTGATTTAATTTCTTCATTTTAATTACACACACCCCTTGCTGATGTAGAAGGGAAAGTGCCTGAATCCATTCCCAGACCCATCTCCTGCTCCCTGATGGATTGCTTCATTTATGCCAACTGCAAGAATTCAAACAAAAAAAGCAAACCCACCCACCCACCTGAGATGCTGCTGCTCTGGTGTCTGCAGCACCCAAGTCCGTCTGTGTGATTCTGCTTAGGAGGTCCCAAAGCTCTAAAGCCCTGGCAGCTGCCTGGCTGTGGGGGATTTGCAAAGTGTTTTCCTTGTTTGTCCCTTTGTGGGGGTCAGGAGGATGGGGTCAGTCTTTTTTAGTGGTGCCCCAGGGACAGGACAAGAAGTGATGGGCACAAAGTGGAATAGAGGAAGCTCAACCTAAGCATGAGGAGGAATTTCTATGCTGGAATGTTGGCAGAGCCCTGGGAAGGGCTGCCTGGAGAGGCTGGGGAGTCTCCATCTCTGGAGACATTCAAAACTTGCCTGGACACTGTCCTGTGCAGCCTGCTTGAGGTGAACCTGCTCTGGCAGGGGGTTGGGCTGGGTGATCTCCACAGGTCCCTTCCAACCCCAACCATCCTGTGGTTCTGTGATCCTGTCCTAGGGAAGACACTGGTATCTGCCTGGGTGGCCAAGGCCAAGGGCATCCTGGCCTGTGTCAGGACAGTGTGACCAGCAGCAGGGCAGGGACAGTTCCCTTGTGCTCAGCTCTGGTGAGGCTGCACCTCGAGTGCTGTGTCCAGTTCTGGGCCCCTCACTACAGGAAGGACGTTGAGATGCTGGAGCAGAGGAGAGAGAGGGAGCTGGGGAAGGGGCTGGAGCACAAGTCCTGTGAGGAGCAGCTGAGGGAGCCGGGGCTGTTTAGTCTGGAGAAAAGGAGGCTGAGGGGAGAGCTCATCGCTCCCTGCAGCTCCCTGCAAGGCGGCTGCAGAGATGTCGGGGTCGGGCTCTTCTCTGGGGTGCCAAGCGACAGGAGGAGAGGGAATGGCTTGGAATTGCCCCAGGGGAGATGCAGGTTGGAGATCAGGAAGAGTTTCTGCACTGAAAGGGCTGTCAGGCACTGGGACAGGCTGCCCAGGGGGTGGTGGAGTCACCATCCCTGGAGGGGTTTAAAAGGTGTGTGGATGAAGTGCTTGGGGACACGGTCTGGAGGTGGCTGGGCAGGGTTAGGCTGTGGTAGGACTTGATCTAAAGAGTCTCTTCCAACCCAGGAGATTCTATAATTTTTTCCTGAGCTGCTTTTTCTTATATAATTTTATCTGATCTGGATTTCTAAGAACCACCTGTTTTACTGCTGTAATCTCTGGGCCAGGAGGAGCCTGGTTCAGGTTTACATGGAGATCTCAAATGCTTCCATCTCAGCTCGCCTGCTCCAGAAGCTTCCCTTGGCTTTCAAGGTCACATGTAGAATTGTTTGTTCTTCCTTCCTGAAGCCAGTCTAACATCTGACTTCCAATACAAAGCTGCAAGAGGGGTTACAAAATCTGGCTTCATATTCTGGATGGTGGATTCCCTGACTGTTATTGTGAACCTGGCACCATGTTACCCTGTGTCACCAGCTCAGAGTGTGGCAATGATCATGTTCTTCCAAGCATTCAAATGATCCATCAAGAGCTGAAGCTCATTTGTTGGGGGTGGGGGGACACACACATGGTGTTTGCAGAGCTGGGGAGTGCAGTTGTGGGTTTGCTCTTCTGAATCATTTGGACAAAAAGAGATTTTTTAGGTCAATTTGGACCCCATAATTTCCCAACACATCAAGCTGTGAACAGTGCAGTAGTTGATGGGTTTAGGTGTTCCCCTCAGATGAACTCGCCCTCTGTTAATCCCACACATCATTGCCTGTCCTGGCAACGTTCCTGCAAAGGCCATTACTACAGCAAAGGGTAGATGAGCTGTACTTTTAAAATTATACCTCCCTGAGAACTCATTTTGTCTAGAAAGGAGCATCCTAGAGCTGAAATCTTCATTTCAGTCCCGGAGTCGCTGTCAAGGTTCCATTTCTCTCCTTGGGCAGGTGATCACATCTTTCTTCACATCATTTCCCCTGTGTAAACCAGAGATGACTCCCACTGGCACAGGGTGAACCTTCTTTTGGGGTAGTCACTTCATGCACTAAAAGTAATAAATGGCAAAACCCCTTTGAAGTAGAGTCGACTCATGACTTTATCTGCAAACTATCCTCCCCCTTTTTATTTTCTGCTAGAAATTGTGATTGTGATGTTTTGCTCACTGGCACAAGCCTCATTATTCACCTGTTTTTAGGTGCCACTGGCCATCTTGCCCATTCTGATTTGATAGCTCCTGTTAGCCATGGTCTTTGGCTATGAGCCCATATAAAATGGCTAATCAACCATATGATGCCTTTCAAATCAGCTTAGTGGGTAAAGCTCTCACCAATATTTATAATAACGAAGCCACATGTGATGAAATCCTAGATCAGCCTTACAGGTCATTGTTCAAAAAGCATGGTCTGAGTTGGCAGCCTCAGGCTTTCATGTCCCTCATTCACAGGCTTTGGGAACAGGCTTCTCATGCCCGTGGAAGTGATGGTGAAGGCACCATTTGTATTGCTGTAGGAGCTGGGTTGAGCTGTGTGTTGATAAGCATGCTGGGGGTAGAAAGTAAAGGGTAGCGTTCAATCTCTTGTAATGAGAGAAATACATCATCTCCTTTCTAAAGGGGCAGAATGCCCTCTTTGGTAGACTTCAATGTCTTACCCATCATGGGCAGGTGGAGCTCTAATCCTTGCTCATCCCTCCATTTCAGATTCACCAAGATGAAGACAGCAACCAACATTTACATCTTTAACCTGGCCCTGGCTGATACCTTGTGTCTGATGACCTTACCCTTCCAAGGTACAGACACCTTCTTGGGCTTCTGGCCATTTGGCAATGTCCTCTGCAAGATTGCCATCTCTATAGACTACTACAACATGTTCACCAGCACCTTCACCCTGACGATGATGAGCGTGGACCGCTACATTGCCATCTGCCACCCTATCAAAGCACTGGACATCCGCACTCCCCACAAGGCCAAGGTGGTGAATGTCTGCATCTGGGCACTGGCATCTGTCTTTGGCATCCCAGCGATGGTGATGGGATCTGCAGAGAATGAAAACAACGGTCAGTAAAAGTGCATCCGTGGGGTGGGAGGTGGTGGTGGCCAGGAGAGCCTGTGGGCTTGGGGAACCACTGGAGAGGGGTACCAGTTTAAGCAGTGTGGTGAGCTCTCTGCTGCAAAGCTATTTGAACTCTTTCCTCTTGCATCTCTGTGTCACTGCTACTGCTTTTCTGATATTCATCATGACTAAACAAACCTGAGTGTGCAGATGCCTTTCTTCTTGGCCTGGGTTTGCTGATCTTCCTTTCCTTTCTATCTTTCCACTTGCAGAAATTGATTGTCTAATTAAACTCCCTTCCCCTGTGGATTACTGGGATCCAGTCTTTGGCATCTGTGTCTTCCTCTTCTCCTTTATGATCCCTGTGTTGATCATCACCATTTGCTACAGTCTCATGATCAGGAGACTCAAGAACGTCCGTGTCCTCTCGGGCTCCAAGGAGAAGGATCGCAACCTGAGGCGCATCACCCGAATGGTCCTGGTGGTGGTGGCTGTCTTCATCATTTGCTGGACTCCCATCCAGATTTTCGTGCTGGTCCAGTGCTTGGGTGCCAAGGCAGAAAGCGAGCTTGAGCTGGCCATCTCCTGCTTCTGCACCGCGCTGGGCTACGCCAACAGCAGCCTGAACCCCGTGCTCTACGCCTTCTTAGATGAGAACTTCAAGGCGTGCTTCAAGAAGTTCTGCTTCCCCACTGCCTTCAGGACCGAGCTCCAGATGTCCAACAGGATGTGCAGCATTGCCAAGGATGTGGCTTATGCCTGCAAGAACTCGGAGGGGACTAACAATCCGGCCTGACTAGGCATGGAAATTCCCATGGTGGCTGTCGCCCAGCAGAGTCCAACCACCCCCACGTCAGAGCTAACTCAGATAACAGCTCTTTAGCAGGACCTCAAAACTCAGAGGTGAGAAACTGAGGAAACATTTTTCTGGGGGGTTGGGAAACCTGGATCCTGCAAGAGAGCATGCAGAAAAAGGGAGCCCATCCGATGCATTTCCCATTCCAGCGCGCCCTGCGCTAGGGAATGCGCCTGGAATCAGCCCTTGGATTCCTGCAAAACCCTTGGGGGTTTGGAACATCACTGATGAGTCAGGAATTAGGGCTTTAAAACAGGCATTGCTCCTGGGACTTAAACTTCTGCTGCTGGGAGACAGACAACATGTGAGATACTGTGATTCTTTCTTCCTCCCCGAGCTGTGCCGGGCGCTGGCAGCTCGGGTGCAGGTTCTATTCCTGCAGCATTGCTCTGAAATCAGACTTTGCTCAAGCCAAAGTGGGCAGCAGCCTTTGGACAACAAAAACAGAACCCAAGATCCTCTCCAGGATGAGTCATCACGAAAGGCAGGATGTGGGGAGGGAGAGGAGGGAGCTGATGGGCAGGGTAATTCCAACAGCCCCGTGGCTGGGAGCCTGGGGAGGACAGTGGCAGCTCCAGCAGACAGGGTCTGTGGGAAAACCCTTGGGAGGGGAGCAGGGTGGTGAGAAGGGGCTGTCAAAACCACTGGATGTAGCTCAGAAGAGGAGGAAGAGAAGGTGGATGGAATGAACACAAATCCTTGTTTACATGCTGCTATTGCTTTTTAAATTATTATTTAAGCCTGTATGAATAACACTGTAGGAATGGACAGAATGTGTCTGTATATACACCTCTCTGTAGTGCCAGAGGTACAGCTATACCATAGGACTTCATCTTGCCAAGCATGCCTTGGGGATCTCCGTGAGAGGAGGAAGGAATGAAGTGGCCTCCACGTGTTTATGGATGGGGAAAGGCCATTTTGGAGAAGTCAGAGGCCTGGCTCCTCCAGAAGATGTGGACCTACCTGGTAGGAGGGGCAGCCTAAAACAGCCTCTCCTGCTTCACACCAGATAAGGGTCTCACAAACTGTACAGGAGGGAGTTGGGGGTTTTGTTTTTAATGAAACAGGAACCTCGATGCTGGGAGCGCTTGGGAAATGCTGCTGAGGTGCCACCCCTCCTGCCAGCCATAGATTGATTTCCCTCTCCCATGAGGCCAGAACTTTGTGCTAAATGAAATGCCCTGTCATTTCATTTGGTAATGAAAGCGTTCCTGAAGAGTTTAACCACCGAGTGCCCTCCGTGCTGGCAGGGCAGCAGACTTCTATTCTCCCTCTAGCACAACATCCCAGTGGCACCTGGGCAGTGGTGGCCACTGGTGCTTGATGGGGAAGCAAAGCATTGACCTCCATTTGGAGATGGGAGGTCAGCTCCAATGTGAGAACTGGCAGCGTTGCCTGGACTGTACAGATTCCATGTCAATATATTTCTTGTGCTCTGGTCTATGAGATTCTGTATTTTTAATGTATTGATTTGCCAATATTTTAATGCTGTCATGTTCTTTATATATGCTGTACAGAAGAATCCAGTATTATATTTCTATATAGAGTGTTTCCCTTATGGTTGGGCTTAAAATATAGATGCAATTCCAGTGTTCCATGTATAAGACCCAGATCCCTTGTAAACTGCTCAGGCTGGGGGGATTTTTATGCTGAGTAGCATTTGATGGGGAATCTGGAGGGGGATACCAGAGCAAACCTGGCAATTAACACTTCCCCTGAATAATGCAGAGGGAGGAGGAAATCTGGGCACTTGAAGCACTTTGTAGTGGATGTTTATCCCCAGGCAGTCACTGGGAGATCTCATGTGACCCCCAAGCATGGTAGGAAGAACTCCCCAAGAGCCACGCTGCTGGGGAGATGCATCCATCGAGGGGGGAGAGTTTGATGGGCTGTTGTATTTGTGAATAGAATCACAGTGTCGGTCAGTGAGCAACCTTCAATCTTCTCAGCCTGTCAGCTGTTGTACAGTCTGATGGGGTGCTGGGTGCAGTCGTGCATCAAGCTGAGCACCCATGGCCAGGCTTTTCCTGCAGTGCCATTAGGGAGCAGGAGAGCCTTTGTTAAGTGGCTGGCTAAGGAGCAGCCAGCCTCCCTTTGTGGTTCTTGCTGGGGTTTTTAAATAGATTTATGTCCTCTGGAAAAAAAAAAAAAAATTACACTGGTGTTTGGCATTTTTTTTTTAATGAGGAATTTGTTATAATGACTATGCTGCAACGATCTTACATAACCAAGTACTCAGTAACTGTATGTTTACTAAGCTTTTGGGTAATTCTGTGGCCCTCGCAGTGACTGTGTCTAGGCATTCTGTTCAATGCTCAGTGGAGTTTGCTATGAGAAGAGAAAAACAAAAACCTGAAAGCTAAAAGCTTTATTGTACCGTGCCTCTGGAGTTAAAGGCTTGTGATGGGCTGGCCAGCTGAAGCACAGGCTCTTTAATTCTCTCCTGAAATGGTTGTGTTGGTATGATTTTACTATTACCACAGTGTAAACGACAGTTTCCTAGGTGGCTACTTGTGTGCTTTAATAAAGGACAATAAACCCCACCCCTGTACTCTGAATGACGTGGAGCCTGGAAGGCTTAGCTGCGTGGGTCAGGCTTAGCTGCGTGGGTCAGGCTTAGCTGTGTGTTTCAACCCCGATGCTGCTGGGATCTCTTTTTCCAGCCCAAACTGCCAAGCACATGCAAAAACACCTGAGCAAGTCTGAGAGGGGATTTGATCAATGTTTATCAATATCTGAAGGATGGGATGCAGGGGGAAATGGCCAGCCCCTTCTCAGTGTCTGTGGGGACAGGACAAGGGGCAATGGCTGCAAGTTGGAGCATAGGAAGTTCCCCACCAACCTGGGGAAGAACTTTTCCCCAGCGAGGGTGAGGGAGCCCTGGGCCAGGCTGCCCAGGGGGGTGTGGAGTCTCCATCTCTGGAGAGATTCAAGACCTGTCTGGACATCGACCTGTGTGACCTGTCCAAGGGACCCTGCTTTAGCAGGGGGTTGGATTCAATGATCTCTGGAGGTCCCTTCCAACCCCTGTGATCTTCTCCCTTCTCTTTTATTGAGGGCAATGGGAACTTTTTTTACTCAGGCAGCTTTGTCTGCAGGCAACCTGGCAGGAGATGTGGAAGCGCTAGAAAATCAGCACCCTGCCAGCATCCTCAGCTACTCTGGCTCTGGGAGCAGGCAGCTCTCCATGCTGGCAGCTGCCTGCTGGTAGAGATGACGTCTGATGCAGGACTATAATGAGCTCTTTCCTCTTATTCCCTGCTCACTTCCCGGGCTTTGGGGGGTTAGGCAGGATCATAAAAGGGTAGACAATGGCAGGACAAGGGGGATGGATTAAAGCTAAAGGAAGGAAGGGTTAAATTGGATATTAGGGGGAAGTTTCTTACAGAGAGAGTGGTGAGGGGCTGGAACAGGCTGCCCAGAGAGGTGGTGGGTGCCCCATCCCTGGGGGTGTTCAAGGCCAGGTTGGCTGGGGCCCTGGGCAACCTTGTGTAGCTCCAGGCCTGGAGGTTGGTGGCCCTGCCTGTGGCAGGGGGGTTGGAGCTCTGTGACCCTTGGGGTCCCTTCCAATCTATGCCATTCTATGATTCTATGAAGAGCAATGGGTCACAGAACTGGTCTGAAAAGGCAGCCAAAGCCATATCCTGTAGCAGGGAAAGATGGATTAAGCAGTAAGATGTGCAATAAGGAAAGAGCCTTCTTTCTGCCCAGGAATCAATATTCCTGCCCAGGCAGGTAAATATGAGCAGAAGGGGGTTATTAGCAGTGGTGATTACTTAAAAAAAAAAAAAAGAAAATTAGTGGGGAAAAAATGGAAATCTTTATTTCTAGTTCAGTTAATTAGAAGTACCCTGGGGTGAGTTCCTATAGCAAAACCATAAATTAAAGTGCTTTATTCAGTATTATGGGATTTATTAATACACTAAGTGTTCTCCTGGCTGCAGCTGGCTGGAGTCAACTGCTAGAAGGGCCAAGGAATGGATGAGCTGGGGGCTGAGATCTGCCTTGAGGAGCTCTTTGGCTCATGGCACTGGCACATCTGGGCCAAATTCTTGACTATTGAAGGGTGCTTTGCTCTGCCCAGGCTGCATGTCCCTGCCTCTCCTCCTGCCCATGCTTTTCATAGAATCCCAGACTGGTCTGGGTTGGAAGGGACCCCAAGGATCACAGAGTTCCAACCCCCCTGCCACAGGCAGGGACACCAACCTCCAGGCCTGGAGCTACACAAGGTTGCCCAGAGCCCTATCCAACCTGGCCTTGAACGCCCCCAGGGATGGGGCATCCACCCCCTCTCTGGGCAGCCCCTTCCAGCCCCTCACCACTCTCTCTGTAAAAAACTTCCCCCTAATATCCAATTTAACCCTTCCCTCCTTTAGCTTCACTCCATCCCCCTTGTCCTGCCAGTCTCTGCCCTTTAACAAGCTGATTCCCCTCCTGTTTCTCTGCTCCCTTCAAGTACTGGAAGGCTGCAATGAGGTCCCCCCACAGCCTTCTCTTCTCCAGGCTGACCCAGCCCAGCTCCCTCAGCCTCTCTCCATAGGGGAGCTGCTCCAGCCCTCTGAGCATCTTTGTGACCTCCTAATCATCATCAAGGCCAACCCCCCCTATGCAGTTGCCATGTCTATTTTTCCAAGGTGTTTTTGTGAGGAGCTGGACTAAATTTGTCTTCATCTTCTCCCCCCACACCCTTCCCCAGCCCCCCCATTATGGCAGAGAAAGATTTGTGAACTCCCTAAAGAGCTGTAACTGGGCTCTGGTGCCTCTCTGGGTACTCTGGAATATCACTGCTGGATAGGACAGTGTGTGCCCAGAGAGGGATGCCTCTCACTCACAGTGCTTCAGAGGGAAAGTGAGTGCTCTCCATAGTTACAGCCTCTTTGTTGAAATGAAAACAATCTCCAGAAACAGCTGGTGCTGGTGCAGCCTTTGCTCCCTGCTCAGGAGAAGGACCCTTATACTGGCAGCAAAGCCAAATCTGCCAGAAAAACTCCAGTTTGCTTTCCCACTCATCTCCCTTTCCTTCCCCTTCAGCTGCTTTTGTGGCTATTTATGCATAAACAAGTTTCTCCTTCCTTCAACCAGAGCCTCCTTTGGGCAGATCCTGAGCTGTAGCCCTGACTGTGCATTCATGGCTTCACATCGTGTTTCCATGTGAGTCTCTGTGGCTGCAGAGCTTCGCTGCTGTGACTTTGCAGAATCAGATGGTGATCCCCACCCATGCTCTTCACCTCCAAGCCCTCCCCAGGGCTGTTGAAGGGTCAGTTCTTACTCCCTGGCCTTACTCCAGTGTGGAGGAGAACCACACAGCTGCAGTGGGAGGGATGGAGGGGATAATGTCTCAGCTTTGTGGTAAGAAAAGGCTTGTGAGGTGCTGAGGCTGGAAGGATGGAGAGAGCAAATGGAAGGCTTCAGCCTCAGCTCACAACCCAAGAGTCATGACGCTGCACGAGGAACAGGCATGGACTGTGAGAAGGTAGAGCACACACTGTGTGATGCCAAAGGCTGTTAGGCACAGAGGTTTTTGGGGGGGTGGAGATGTGGTGTGACAGGACCTGTAGGCTCTTCTTGCCGTGGCTGAGATGAGGCACAGCTATTTTGAGTGGGCCACACTGGCTGCAGGCACCACCTACCCTCTTGCCCATTTAGCCTGGGTGCCACCTGTGCTCAAAACACGTGGTAACAGACACCTTAAGGCCAAAACTCATTTTGAAAGGAGGAATTTCAGGACTTTTCAAGCAAAGGGATTGCTTTAGGGGTGGGTGTGCTTTAGGTCAGAGAGTCCCTTGGCTCACAAACTCTTTTTGTTCCTTTTCCCAGTACATATATGCCCAGGAGCCTGGATAAATTGCATGTCAGAATGAAATAATCAATAAATAGAGCAGCATGGCTACGTATCTTGACAACCATGATGCTAATCAACCATGCCAACTGACTTTTACTCTCTCTCCCCCACTTAATGCAGTGAAACCCCAGCTGTCTGCTGGACAGGAGTGATGCTGGCTTTCTGTAGTGCTGGGGGACACACACAGCCCTGTCCCCAAGCTGCCACCTCCCCTCCACACACCAGCTTTCTGCTTCAGATACCAAAAAGCTCACTGAGGGCTCCCTGGGTAGAAAGCACACAACACTACGCAACACCATCTGGAATCACCTTTACTCCCACCCCTGCAGAACATCTCCTCTGTTCAGATTCTGGGGAATTTGGTCCACTTGTGGCCAAGCTGCTGGAAGGGTCTCCAGGAGGGAACCCCATCGCTCTGTGCTGGCACGTGGCATCGCTTGGGATCCTCTTGAGTAACGAGCAGGTTGGATCATTTTTGGGTCTATGTAGGGTGGTGTTAGACATGTCCTGGCCTCTTGGCCCTGCTTTGCTCTCAAATCCTTGTGCCTTTCTGCAGTACATAGGTGCTGGGTGGCAAATCCTCCCTGCAGAGCCCGTGCAGGCAGCGGTTGGACTCGATGATCTCTCGAGGTCCCTTCCAACCCCTACGATTCTGTGATTCTGTGATTATTGGGAGGTCTCAGAACCAACCAGCCCACTCTTTCAGCAAAGGGCATTTCCCCCTCTAATACATGTGGAGGGGCTGTAGCTCCTGTGTGGATGGAGTCCTCCTGTCTGCCTGCAGTGGTCAGGGAGAGCATCCACCTCTTCCATCCCCTCTGGGCCTGCAGCCAGGCAGGTCTGGAGCCAGGAGCTGAGGCCACCAGCCCTACCAAACAGCAGATATTCAGCATAGTAAAGTGAAGGATGAATCTGCAGGAAACCAGGCAGGAAACTTGATTTTTTTCCAAGGAAACCACTAACAGAATTAACATCTCCCTACAGCCTGGTTTTTGGTTGCATCAGATCACCTTTCTCCTGGCCACAGAGAGGAGAAGACTGGGCAAAGTTTGAACTGTCTCTCTCCATGCTACAAACACTGCTTTCTCTGTGTGTTTTCTGCCTGCCATGTGCAGTGAGTGTGCTGAAAAGCTCACGCCAGGCTGGTTCGTTTGGTGATGGGGAATAAAAACACAGGCTATGTGGTCAATATGAAATGAAGATTAATGGCTTTTCAGCTTGATTTCCTCTGTGTGAAGCGAATCCCATGTTGTGATTTGGCTGCTTAATGTTTGTTCAGCGTTGGGCATTAATAGCAACTTCTCCATGGGCATAGGTCATTTGTTCCCATGTTTCGGACCTTTCCCTCAGCTCAGCCTTGCTGCTGCTCTTGCTTTGCTTAACCACAGAGAAAATTCCTGGAGATAATCACTTGCCTCCAGGGATTAAGCTTAAAAGAGCAGAAAATGAGCCCAACCTCTGGTGCTGGTGGTTATCCTTGCTCCCTGCACTCCTGCAGCGGCTGAGAGGTGGATGTGGAAAGCTGATGGGGCTGCTCAGCCCACAGTTTGCTTTGGCATCTGCACTGGGGTTTAATTTGAATGTGCTCAGCTGGAAAACTTGTCTCTTGCCTTTTGCTGAGTGTGTGTTAGCGATGCCATGGAGCCCCTGGGGCTCTCTGCCAGGATGCTGTAGGATGAGCTGTCCAGCTCCAACCTGCCCTGTCCACTGTGAAACCACAGCTCTCAGCCTCATCTCCCTGGCTTATGATCAGCTTGGAAGGAAGAAGCTGAGCAGAGAGCAGCCCATGGCACAGAAGAGGCTGCTGTCTCCTCACACAGCTAAGAGAAATGTAATTACATCCTCAGCATTCCCATCAATACCACACAGCAGCAAGCTGGCTCTCAGGGGAGGTTTTTCATTGCATTGAATTCTGACTTTATTAATTACCAGCCTCTGATCTCATTTGAGGGTTAAGTTTATGAAACTGAATCCTTATTCTTCTGCTTTCCTTACTCAGCTGTCTTAGTCAGTTTTGGACCATGGACCTCAGAAACTCCTAAGGTGTCTTCTCCTTCAGGCATGAACTGTGCAGGGGAAGGGAAGGAGCAAGAGCAGATGATGGAGATGGCCAGAAGTCCTGGTGGAAGACAGTCCCTGAAGGGAGCAGAGGAACAGGAGGGGAATCAGCTTGTTAAAGGGCAGAGACTGGCAGGACAAGGGGGATGGAGTGAAGCTGGAGGAGGGAAGGTTTAGATTAGATATTAGGGGGAAGTTCCTTACAGAGAGAGTGGTGAGGGGCTGGAACAGGCTGCCCAGAGAGGGGGTGGGTGCCCCATCCCTGGGGGTGTTCAAGGCCAGGTTGGCTGGGGCCCTGGGCAACCTTGTGTAGCTCCAGGCCTGGAGGTTGGTGGCCCTGCCTGTGGCAGGGGGGTTGGAGCTCTGTGATCCTTGGGGTCCCTTCCAACCCAGCCCAGTCTGTGATTCTATGATTCCATATCTCAGGAAAGCTTAAAATGGAGACAGCTCCCTGCTGTTGAAGCTCTTCCTGCCAAACTATGGCTTGATTTTCCCCTTGCCCAGAATTCCCCCGTCCCACATGGGATGCTGTAGCAGCATCTAGAGTCCCTCCTCCCATGCCCAAGCAAGGGGACGTGGTTGTTCTTTAGAAGAGCCTTTGGTGCAGCCCAAGCTGCTCACCTCCTCCCAGGAAAAGCTCTCTCCTTGTTCAGCCAGGGAGCAGAGGCCATGGCTGAAGGCACTATGGGAGTGCCTGCTTGTTATCTCCACATCAAATATTAGTTCTTTTTAAAAAGGGAAAATAGCCACTAAACAGCCCTTGAAGCTTCAGGCTAGTGTCTAATTCCACTCAAAGAGCTTTGTTAGATAATTGTGATACTTTTCTGAGAGAAAATAGAGCAATTGAGGCTGGTAATTAAAAGCTATTCAGACAGCTTTGATCTTTCACTCTTCATCTTCATTTACCAAAAACAAATGCCAAGGAGAAACTCTTGGCAATATTTACTGTCACTATTCTTGGCATTTGCCTTTAAATTAACTGCTCCTCCTCCCTTCCAGCCAAAGGGAAGTGGGGGAAGAGAAAGAGGCTTTTTAAGAGGGGTTTCTTTGGAAAGCTTTATTTTTTTGGAGGGTGCCTGGTGCTCTTTTACTCTATGATGAGAGCAAAGTGTGGAGCTCCTCTGGAGGCCTCAGAACATCCCTGGATCAAGAGTTTATCATCCCCAAAAACACTGTATCACCCTAACAGCCTTGGCTGCAGTGGTGGTATAGGTGGGGTAAGACCAGCAGTCTGCCCTGGACATGGGACAGGGACCTGCCAGTGCTGTGTCCCCTTGGCTCACAGAGGGTCCTCAGGGGACCTTCTGACTCACTGTGAAAGGTATCCCAGCCTGGGGAGCCCCTTTCTCTTCAGCAGCAGGTGGGAATGTCAACCCTTGAGGTGCTGAGTGAAGGCACCAAACTGGCTCCTTCCTCCCAGGACTACCAGTAAAGCCAGAGGGTCACCATTTCCACCATCAATGGCACGTTGGTACCTGGTCATCCCTGACTGAGATGACATGCAGGGGCTCCCAGCATCCATAGGCAACACAGTGGGTGCTACAGCTAAGCCAGGCTGCACAGAGGAGGGACAATCTCTCTTGGGCTGTTTCATCAGTACCCTCCAGAGAGGCATCTGCTTCGTGTCTCCCATATTCCAAGTTTTTCTCATCCATTTTTAATCTCTCTTTTAATTTTTATTCCTATTTAAAGGTACTTCTGAGAGCCAGGCCTTCATCCCTCAGTGGGGCATCACTGCTTTTCTCACCCAAAATCGTGACCAGCAGTAGGAGACTGTGTAAGTACCAGGGGATTATGGCTTCTCAGAGGAACAAGCTGCAGCACAGCTCAGGTGAGGACAATTGATTGAAACAGCCATTATTACTTGCTGCAGGATAAAGACTTAAAAAGCAATAGTAATTTCCGATCCCTGCCTCTTATCTCAGATGCATTTAAAGCCTGTGGTGGGAATAGGAGTCCTGCATGAGCCCTAATCCCTGTTTCTGGGGTGAAAATGGCTTTTTCTGCCTCTCCCTGAGATGATGGAGTCCTCTGGGTCTGTCTGTGCAGCTGGAGGTGATGTCCTTCCTGGAGAGAAGGCAGGCAGGATCCTGCTGCCGTCCTCCGTGCTGCTGCTGTGGGCAGGAGCAAGAGGAAAGGCTTCAGCTCCTGCTGTAACCAGGGAGCTGTGAGGTTACCTGGCACCTTTGCACTCATTAAGACATCCCAGACTGTCCCGGAAGGAAATTTCCCTGGCTTTGGGGCTGAGTTGGCTTTTCTGCTGGACACCCAACCAGCTGGGAAGGGGGGAGGGTAGGGTGGGAGAGACACGTGCAGGGACCTGATTCAACCTCTTGTGACCCTGCAGCCCCTGGAAGGATGCTTGGTTTAGAAAGCAGATTTATTTGATGGATTTTCGCCCTATTGGGAGAGGCTGGGGGAGCTGGGCTGGGTCAGCCTGGAGAAGACAAGGCTGTGGGGGGACCTCATTGCAGCCTTCCAGTCCCTGAAGGGAGCAGAGGAACAGGAGGGGAATCAGCTTGTTAAAGGGCAGAGACTGGCAGGACAAGGGGGATGGATTAAAACTAAAGGAAGGAAGGTTTAGATTAGATATTAGGGGGAAGATCTTTCCAGAGAGAGTGGTGAGGGGCTGGAACAGGCTGCCCAGAGAGGGGGTGGATGCCCCATCCCTGGGGGTGTTCAAGGCCAGGTTGGCTGGGGCCCTGGGCAACCTTGTGTAGCTCCAGGCCTGGAGGTTGGTGGCCCTGCCTCTGGCAGGGGGGTTGGAACTCTGTGATCCTTGGGGTCCCTTCCAACCCACACCAGTCTATGATTCTATGAATATTTAACAGGATTTCTTTCCCCTTTTCCAGTCTCCAAGATGTGGCTGGTGCAGGCTGGTGTGATCTGCAGCAAACCAGCCCCATCAGCCCGATGAAATTCCAAGGAATGAGCTGGCAGCGTGCGGGGGGGGGATGGGATGTTCCCCTGGGGTGACCTTGTGCAACGAGAGGGGCGTGTGTCTCCTCGAAGGTGGTTTCTCCTCTCCCAGAAACATCCAGAGCAGCCTGGCCTGGGGTGCTGTGCTCTGAGGAGCTGCCCAGTTTGCCAGGCTTCCCCGTGGCAGCGCGGTACCAGGCTGGCGTGAGGCTGAGCAGCGCTGCGGGAGCCGCCGGCGATGCTGAGCTGAAAGCAGAGAGTGCCGCTTAGTGCTGCCGGGCTGAAGCACAGGGCACCGGCCAGCTCGCTGCATCCATGGGAGCCAAAGCCTCCTGTAAGCACAGAGAGATCGTGGCCAGAGCAAACCCTTCCTCCCCTTGTAGCCGTGCACCCCATGAGAGCACAGAGGAGTTGGCACTCCTGTCTTGAGCATTTTATATCGAGGAAAGCACAGATGCAGGCAGGATGCTGCTGTGAGAGGAGATGCTGACAGATGGGGCTGTTTGTCTTCAGGGAGAGAGGGTTTCATAGAATCATAGACTGGTCTGGGTTGGAAGGGACCCCAAGGATCACAGAGCTCCAACCCCCCCTGCCACAGGCAGGGCCACCAACCTCAGGCCTGGAGCTACACAAGGTTGCCCAGGGCCCCATCCAACCTGGCCTTGAACACTTCCAGGGATGGGGCATCCACCCCCTCTCTGGGCAGCCTGTTCCAGCCCCTCACCACTCTTTCTGTAAAAAAACTTCCCCCTAATATCCAATTTAAACCTTCCCTCCTTTAGTTTTAATCCATTTCCCCTTGTCCTGTCATTGTCTACCCTTTTAAAAAGTTGAATCCCCTCCTGTTCCTCTGCTCCCTTAAGGCACTGGAAGGCTGCAATGAGGTCCCCCCACAGCCTTCTCTTCTCCAGGCTGACCCAGCCCAGCTCCCTCAGCCTCTCTCTGTAGGGGAGCTGCTCCAGCCCTCTAATCATCTTCCTGGCCCTCCTCTGACCCCTCTCCAACAGCCCCACATCTTTCTTGTATTGGGGGCCCCAGATCTGGACACAGGACTCCAACTGGGGCCTCACGAGGGCAGAGTAGAGAGGGACAATCCCCTCCCTGTCCCTGCTGCCACCCCTCTGCTGATGGAGCCCAGGATCCCATTGGCCTTGCGAGCTGCCAGAGCACACTGCTGGCTCATGTTAAGTTTCTCAGCCACCAGAATCCCCAAGTCCTTCTCAGTAGGGCTACTCTCAAGAAGCTCTTCTCCCAGGCTGTATCTGGTTTGAGGGGATCTAAGCAGTGTCTGCAAGTGTCTGATGGAGGGCGCAGAGAACAGGGGGCCAGACTCTTCTCCGTGGTGTCCAGGGGCAGGACAGGAGGCACAAACTGAAATTTCCACTTAAACATAGGAAAAAGCTTTTGCTGCCAGAGTGGTGAAATACTGGAATAGGTTGTCCCCCCCAAAAAATGTGGAAGCACACTCCACTGCCTTTACAGACATTCAAACCCAAGTGGGCATGGTCCTGGGCAATCTGCTCCAGATGATGCTGCTTGAACAGGGGGTTGGGCTGGGCAATCTCCAGAGGTGCCTTCAACATCAGCTATCGATGATTTGGTGACAATCATGACATCTGCTTCGAAAGGTGAAAGCTCTGGCAGTCAGTGAGGTCTGAAAGCAGGTGACTTCAATTTCAGAGATGCTCTTACCTAATGAAATGTATTGCCCTTCCTACAGCCCTAATGCCAGTGAGCAGTGGCACTGCAGCCAGCTAGACAACCTGTGAGTGAGGTGGCATCACTGGGGTCAGTTTTCTGCACTCAAGAGGCTTTTCCATCTGAGGAGCCCATTGCCAGCAGGTGGCAACTGTGCCAAAGCAGCCGTGGTGCCCGCCTGGCAGGCTGGCTCTGCCCCGGGCTGCTGCCAGTGGTCATGGCACACCTCTGACACCTGTGAAGGTCACAGAATCACAGGGGTTGGAAGGGCCCTCCAGAGCTCCTGGGGTCCAGCCCCCTGCCAAAGCAGCTCCCCAGCTCATATTGCACAGGGCGGCGTCCAGACGGGGCTGGAATCTCTCCAGAGATGGAGACTCCACACCCCCCTGGGCAGCCTGGCCCAGGGCTCCCTCACCCTCACTGGGGAAAAGTTCTTCCCCAGCTTGATGGGGAACTTCCTCTGCTCCAACTTGCAGCCATTGCCCCTTGTCCTGTCCCCACAGACACTGAGAAGGGGCTGGCCATTTCCCCCTGCATCCCATCCTTCAGATATTGATGAGCATTAATCAGGTCCCCCCTGAGTCTTCTTCTCTCCAGGCTGAACAGCCCCAGCTCACTCAGCCTTTCCTCACAGGGGAGATGCTCCAGTCCTTTAATCATCTTCATAGCCCTGTGGTCAGGACCACAGCACCCAGCTTTCCTTCCAGAACCAGACACCCATAGAAGCCCCCAGTCCTCCATCTCCTAACTTGTCCCCTTCTTCTCCAAACTCTTGGCAAATCTTTGTGTTTTCTGATAGCTGTCAGGTGTGGCTGGTGAGATATAGAGACAGACCACAAACCTTGGCCCTGGGGACTTTGTGGGCACTAAATCTGGGGATTTCAGATTGTGGGATTCAGTACCCATCACTTTGGTCTGTTGTTCCTCATCAGGCTGGCTGGGAGAGGAGATTCAGCTCTTGATCTTTACAGCAAGTTAATGTTGCTGCTGGTATAAATAAAAGAAGTTCCTGGAGAAGTTTCACCTGAACAATGTGTTCCCCATCATCCTTCCTCCAAAGTCAGCACCTTTAATACAGAGAAGGCAACACAAGTGATCTCGATGCATCAGTGTCTTTCTGATTCCTAACAGGGAAAAATGCAACTGCCATCATGGTGTATTGAAGGTTGTCAAGTTTAGTGTTAATTTAGTTAATTTAGATCACTCATAGGACTGAATTACCCTGAGTGGCCTCACATGAGGTCTCCACCCACACCCTCACCCACTTCTCCAGGAACCCGTATAAGCTGAGCCCTCCATCCTCTCTCTCTCCCTGCTTTTTGGATGGGTACCTGCTTCTCTGCCCTGTCTTCTGATGGACCTTGGGCTTGTGTTGCAGCCTTGTCCCCAGCCCTATTTTTTGAGTAGACCTTGGATGGTTGCTGTAGGCATCTTGTCTCCTGGATGGGCTCTGGTATGTGTGATGCAGCTGGTCTCTAGTCCTGTCTCTAGCCCTGCAGTCTTTTGTTTTACTTGTCCTGTGCTTCCCAGGTGGAGTTTGGAGAGGCAGGAGCCCAGCTTGGTGCATGTGGGTCTCTGGAAAGCTGGAGAAGACAATGTGAACTGAGACAGCCTCCCTTAAACTGGTAATATATCTACCCTGTGGGGATTAAAGTGTGTGGGAACAAGCTTTTCACAGTCCTCCCCTTAGCACAGCCCTGCAAAGCATCTTGCTGTTCTACTCAGCTGGGCATCACCCTCTAGAACAAGGGCTGGGAATGGTTTGGGTTTTGCAGAGGGGAGATCATCTCTGGCCCTGCTTTGATGAAAGAAGTGTCCCCGTGGATTCAACAAGCTGCTTTGGCTATTGTAGAGCCAAGCTGAGGGACCTGTGGCAGAGCAGTGCCAGGCACTGAACATGGGAGGAGCCCTGCTCGCTTCTGCAGGTGGGTGGTGAGAACTTTCCCTGCCTGTAAAAGCTGGGAGATGTGCTCATCCCACTATCCCACTCTCAGTGGGGTAGAGGCTCCCTTGCTTGGAGAGGGAGGATGGGGTTTCAGCACATTGATGGTAGTCCTTGAGACTTTCAGTACAGTATTCCTGACTCCCAGGCTCTCTCAGACCCTGGTTTCTGTTGAAGTTCTTTACTATTTACCTACTAAAAAAGGACTTTTTCCTGCAGTGTTTGCTGGGTTTTTTCTCATGGTTTACAAAACAGATTGAATTCTTTTTATGAATCTCCAGTATTTTATTTTCCAGTCAGTAAAATGCAATATGTACCACAAAGACATGGGACACACAGCATAAGCTTTCTCTGCTGAAAGAAAGACCAGTCTCTTTGTTTTTTTCCCCATGAGGTTTATTTCATGAATTGCTCTTAAATAAATATATATATCTGAGACTTAACAGGAACAGTTAGTTAAAAATAATTCCTAACACACATTCCCACAGTTGCTGTAGTGTCTGTATGGTGTGGTGTTTATCTTTGAGACCTAAATTTTGCTTTGGGTTTAAGTTTAATGTGTGTTAACAGTTCAGGACAGAGGGAATTTAAGGTGGAAAAAAAAATCTCTTTATCAACACCAAAGCTGAACTACATAGACATGGACATGAAAACGGGTAGCTTTCTCCTCCAAATACTCATCTTGCATCCTCTGTCTGCTTTATTAATGTCATTGGAAGTGCTTGTTAGCTCTGCTCCAGGAAACAACCCTCCAAATTGCACAGCTCTTAAGAACTGAGTGTTCTATTAAGTTAGAAGCTGGGCTCCAGCTTGTCTGTTCTGTACAGCAGATGGCAATACAGGACCACTATGTAGTAGAAGTGCAGCTCTGGAAGGGAAGTTTTCTGTCCTAACGCTCCAGGGTGTGTGATTAAAAATGGGAAGGTAGAAATGCAACTTCCAGAAGTTGGAAGTTGCAGGTTGGGGAGAGGGGAAACTCGTGAGTAAGCAGGACAAACCATGTGAGTGATGGTGATAACCAGACATGTGTGCTACATGTAAATGAAAGAACATTGTACATTCATTAGCCACCCTTTCAGCTGGCAGGATTGCTCCTGGAAAACCATGGGAGAGAAGGGATCTGCGAGCCCTGCCCCAGTGTTCAAGAAGTTCTGCATTCCAGCATCTTCCGGAAGCTTTTCCGAAAGCTGTCATCCAGGAAGGCATACAAGAAGGGATTCAAGCAGGAGTTGGCATAGCTTAGGCTGGTGATGAAGTAGGATATACCGATGACCATGGAGGTCTGGGGCAAGTCAGTGGTCAGAGCCACAATGGTGGTCAAGTGGAAGGGGGTCCAACAGAAGAGGCACACAGCTAGGACTATGAAGACCATGATAGTGACTTTCTTCTTGGCTTTGTCCAGGGCTTTAGCATTGGAGTTCAAGTGCATGTTCCTAAGCTTGTAGAGCATCATGGTATAGAGGATGCAGATGGTGGATACTGGAATGGCAAAGCCAAGAATGAGGGTGTAGATCCTGCTGGCTTTGAACCAAAGTCTTTCAGGCTTGGGGAAGTTAAGACCACAACTCTTGATCTCCAGGTCATCTATGTAGACGTTGGCAAAGATGATGAAAGGGAGAACTATGATGGTAACTAGGATCCAGATGCACAAGCTGACAATCCTGGCTGCTCGGTATGTACGGTGTGGCATCCTCTTGGACCTGACTGTTGCCAGTACTACCAGGTACCTGTCTATGCTCATCACTGTTAGGAAGTAAATGCTGGAGAAGATATTGTAATGGTCTATGGACAAGATAACCTTGCAGAGGACTTCTCCAAAGGGCCAGTAGTGGAGCAGGTGTTCAGCAATATTAATGGGCAAGACAAGTGTGAACAAGTCATCAGCTATAGCAAGGTTCAGGATGAACATGTTTGTTACAGTCTTCATCTTGGGGGCCTTCAGGATCACGTAGATGACAGCAGTGTTGCCTGTGAGCCCAACAGCACAGATCACAGAGTAAATCACAGGTAGGACAACGTAGAAATCGGCTGCCTGCTCTTGGAAGGTTAAATTGAACCTCACACTGTTGTCCAGGTAGCAGCTGTTGGCTGCATTGTTGCAGGTGCTGTTCAGATCATCCCAGAGAGAGCTGTTTCCCATGCCTGCTAGTCACAGACTACCCTCAGATGGCATTGAAAGCCTTGCTAGCCCAGGAGGGAGAACCTCTTCTTCCTCTTTGAGAAGCAGCTGCTATCTCACTTAGAAGTAGGTTATTTCCAGAGAGTGGGTTGTGAGGCAGCATGGACCATCTAACTTACCTCTCCTGCCCCCCACCATTGTGGGACTTAGGTTTTGAAGTGACTGGGGCCAGAGGGAGAGGTGCAAAGACATGTAGGGCTCCATGAACAAAGCAAACGAGGATTATAACTCCCTGTGTAAGTCAAGGAACTCTTCACTCTGTGAGCATCCTAGTGAGCTGTGGGGTTTCTCTGCTGGGGAAGTCAAGTGGCTCCAGTTCAGTGCTCTGCAGCAAGAGAGTCCTTCCAAAGGCTGGCAGGAACAGGGAGGGAAAGGAGGAAGCTTTGTGCCTGGCTGGTTATTCACAGCCCTCAGAGGACTTGAGGGATGGCTGCTGTCTCACTTGCACAGCACTTGCTTTTCCCTGGCAGAGCAGAAACATTGCAGTATTTAATTAGTGCCTCTCTCTGTGTTGGAGTTCAGACTCTTTTCATTAACTGAGATTTCACAAACAACGAAGTAGTTTCCAACACAGCTACTCCCCGTTCCCAGGGACCCCTATCAAAAGAAGGAAGAGGGGGAGAAATTCAGGCAGCATTTCCAAAACTAAGGGTTAAATGGGCTTAACCCACAATTAAAGTAACCCCTTAACCAAGGGTAATGCCAGGAATTTAGCCAATATAAAGACAATCCCTGTTACAAACAACTGTGGCAGCACACAAAACTTGGTACAGATGAACAAAAAACCCTGTAAATCTCCAAAGTTCAGGATCAATCAGGGAAGTGGGGGGAGAGAGAGTGAAATACCCTGAAAACAAACCCACTGTCGAGCCAGAGCAAGAATTACCCCATCTCTTTACACCTGTCTAGTCGCTGCCACATCAATTGCTGCTGCCTGCCCCACGCTGCCAGGAATTCCAACGCAGGGAAGGGAGCAAACAACCCACCCCCTGCCCAGATCAAAGAGCTGCAACTGGTCCCCAAGCTTAAAGTGAGCAGAAAAGCTGGGATGGGGAAAGGAGGGTTGGATTGTCCCTTACCTGGTGAGCGACTCCAGCTGCCTCCCTCCTCCGGCACCTGCTGCTCCGCACTGTTGAGCCTCTTCTCTCTGATCCCAGTTGGAGGAGGGTCTCTGGGATGCTGACGTTGCCTGGCTTTGCAATCACATCAACATGGTTGTTCTGTGTGTGATGTCTGAAGCAATTAGCACTTGTTCGCACCAGGGGAAAGGGAGGAGGAAAGTTTTCTCTCTGCGGGGCTGTTTCAATAGTAAATAAGGATGGGGCTGGTGAGCAGCTGCTGCTCCAGGGCTGCTCTCTTCAGGAATGAGGGGAGATGCTGAGGTGTGCAGGCAGCACCCAGGGCTGCTGAGCTGTGTGGCTGGCTGAGGGAGGGAGGTGGGAAGCGAGGGTTAAACTGCTTCAATAGGGAGCACTGGCTGGTTTTAACAAAGGAAGATGCACAAATGGAGAGGGAGGGGGGAGAGGGAGTCGAGGAGGGTCTGTAACATTACAGCGCTCAAAATGAACAAATAAACAGACGTACCTTGCTGCTCTGGGGGAGCTCAGCTGGCTTTCCCCAGCTGGGTCCCTGGTCCAGCTTTGGAAGTGCAGCTAAATCCTTCAGACATGCATCACAGGGAGCAGGAGCCCTGTGAAGCTCGGCAGAAACGCACCCCTGGTTATATAGCCAACCCAGCGACAGTATGATCGCTTTGCCTTCATGTCCCTGTAAAAAGGGGGGGGGAAAATAAAAGGAAATCAAGGGTCTTTTGATTCTCCTGTAGCCTTTGAAACGTATCCCCCAATTGCAAGTTGTCTGACCTTTGTTTTAATCCCAGGCAGGGGAAAATGGGAGCATCCATCAGCGCTATGCCTGGCAGCGTGTGGTGTCATCTGATGAAGCAGGTCACCTCCTTTAAATGAGCCATGTAGCTCAGAGCTCTGTTTGACTTTGCTCCTCTTCTAGGGGTGCTGATCCTTTTCTGGCAAGCTTATTGTGTGCTGGTAACTGGGTGGGAACAGAACACTTGGTTGTGCTTGGGGAGGTAACTCCTGAAGGCTGGGGGTATGACTGGCTTCTCAGCAGGTGGTAAATGTTTTATGCCCAGTGTACATCTGAGAGATGCTTTCTGTATTTTAAACAAAATCTGGGCAGCCATTAGGCCCAAGCAAAATGAAACAGAAATTAAAGGTTGCCCCAGAAGATGCATAGGGATGATATGGATGATATTTCTTCAGGTGAAAGACCTCCAGAGCCTGTTTTGGGAAAGCTGGCACAGCTTGTAAGTACTTGTGAGGGAAAAGGGGGTTTGATAGGTCTGCAGGGGGACTGCAGTTTTCCAGGAACTGCTGTTGTCTTCGATGAAGAGAAGGAAATACTGGAAGACAAAAAAATTCAGGAGAATGAGACGTTAGATTTACTGATCTGTAACTCTTCCCCAGGGCAAAAGGAAGTATAATTATTTTGCATTGAAAATCCTTTCATCATGTCATCATAAAGCACGTCTGTCTGGTCCCTTGGAGAGATGAAAAGCTGTCCTTTCACTCCCCAAACTGTGTCATCTCGGTATTGACTGTCACGCTGCCTTGGCCAGGGGCTGTGTGCTTGGGTTGGGATGTTCTCTGAAGTGGATGGGAGCGTGAGGGCTGGGGCGGGCTGCAGGGCTGCCTTTGGCTGTGCTCCTGGATCATGGGTGGGCTGTGCCTTGTACCAGGGCTGCATCCCTCCCCAGCTGCCTGTGCCGCCTTGTCTCATTAGCTGCAGCGAGCATGGTCTCCTGTGTGCCTTGGTTAGGATGTGTTTGATTAAAACATCCTTGTCAGAGATGAGATGGAGACTTAGAATTTAATCTGTCTGGTGTGAGTAGAAGGGCTTTTGTTTCCTTTATATCCTCAAGACAAACGTGTGGTGCCTGCTTTCTGAGCTCTGCTCCTCGTGAGCTCCTCTAATGGGCTTGCAGTAAAACCCACCTGCTTTGGGGAGACAAATGGCAAACAGATCTAAATTCACTCATGAAATTGTTGCAGGAGGAGCTCCTCTGTCCAGAAAGAGAAAATCTTTCCCTGTGTTGGCTGGGGATCAGGCTGGAGCTGGTGGCTGAGCAGAGTGGAGGCACATTGTGTGTATTGGCATGATGGGAGATGGGGAGTGCCTGGAGGGGAAGCAGGGAGGATGTTTTATTCATGGTGTTTTCTCTGGCTGGGTGTCCCTTCCACTTGATTATAAATGTTGTGGTGGCACAAAGCCCTGAGAATCCAGAGCTACAAGTTGTTGCTGTGAAGGATGGGAGCTGTGTTTTCCCTCTGAGACGCTTAGATCTATCCTCGTGTGGGCAGCTCCATCACCAGCATGATGCAAGAGGGACAGATCTTCTATCCCTGACAAATCCATGCCAGGGAGATGGACTTTGCCTCCTGCAACCCGTGTTTGCACTATGCAGCTGGAGTCACCTCCACAAACAGGAAGAAAAGGTGGTGAGGGAGGGGGGTGGGAAACCACTTGCAATGCCAAATCCGTGCTGCTTTATTGCCTTCATAAAGTAGAGGTGCTGCTGGCTCCAAAGGCCATCCATCATCCTGGAGTTATGGAGAACTGTGTTACCTGGGAAGCACCAGGAGTGTCTGGCTCTGTGGGGGCTGAGCTGTGGCTGCAGTTAGCACCACGCTGCAGGTGGGCAGGGCAGGAGCTTGCTTTGCCTGGGTTGCTTTTGGAGAGAACTGCAAAATGTCATTGATGGCAGAAGGCTGCCTGGTCTAACCAGGTTTTAGTCCATCAGAGGAGAACCTCTCCAGGTCCTTAGGAGTGATGCCTGCCTCACTTCCCTTGTTAATCCTCAGGGCAGTTAAAGAGGACGAGTTACTCTGGATCAGCCCCTAAGAGTCCAGAGGAGGCTATGAAGATGATGAAGGGTCTGGAGCATCTCCCCTGTGAGGAAAGGCTGAGTGAGCTGGGGCTGTTCAGCCTGGAGAGAAGAAGACTAAGGGGGGACCTGATTAATGGTTATCAATATCTGAAGGATGGGATGCAGGGGGAAATGGCCAGCCCCTTCTCAGTGTCTGTGGGGACAGGACAAGGGGCAATGGCTGCAAGTTGGAGCAGAGGAAGTTCCCCACCAACATGGGGAAGAACTTTTCCCCAGTGAGGGTGAGGGAGCCCTGGGCCAGGCTGCCCAGGGGGGTGTGGAGTCTCCATCTCTGGAGAGATTCCAGCCCCGTCTGGACGCCGCCCTGTGCAATATGAGCTGGGGAGCTGCTTTGGCAGGGGGTTGGACCCCAGGAGCTCTGGAGGCCCCTTCCAACCCCTGTGACTCTGTGATAGATGCCCTTTTGCTTCTCCTTTTTCACTGCAATCTTGGCTGTATTTAATCTGGGGACTTTGTTGAATTAAAGCTCCTTTTTACTCCATGCAGAAGCACCAAGGGAGATGAGGATGAGAATGGTTGGACTTGATGATCTTCAAAGGTCTTTTGCAACCTTGTGATTCTGTGAAGCCAGGCCTGATGGCTCCCCAGAGAAGGGAATGAGTGTGTCCTTCCTGCAAGGGCTCACAGGGACGGGAGCTGTGTTCAGCCACTTAAAATGCAATTAATTAACTGAGGGAAAGAAAACTGGGCACTGATTGTGCTCTGCTCTGCCAAGGGATGGTAACTTTGGAAGTGTTTAATGCACCTGTGCTACTGCTGAAAGCCACAGGTCACCTGCTGAGCAGGTGGTGATGTCCCAAGGCTCTTTCACCCCTTTGAAAAGGATATTCTTGTCCTTGGAGTGGAGTTCATGGAGAGCTACTAAATAAAGCAAAATGAAGAGGCTTCTTAGTCACCCAGGGTACCTGTCGGGATGCACCCTGCTTTTGGCATTCTTGCTTTGGGGACAAGGTTTAATCGCCTCCCTCAGGGTGCTCGTGGTGCTGGTAGTTCTTGTCCTTTTCTGGAGTAGGTTTTGAGCCTCTTCTCTGGTCTGTGACCTTCATCCTGGCAAGATCCATAGGCAATTTGTGGAGATAGCACAGAGATTTAATCTGAAAAGCTGGGGCTCAGGGGAGGGTGTGATAACACGAACAGGTCAGATCTGGACTGGGATTGCTGTTCCAGGAGTCCATCTTTCCCAGATGCTTTTTTCTCTGCCTGCATTTACATCCCTGTGTTGGAGGAAGGGGTTGTGCAGTGTGGGGCTTAGCATCCCTCCCAGCAGCTAAGCCAGGGAGCAGCAGCCCTCTGCCTCACAGGGTCTGGGCATAAGCTCTTGCAGTCCCACAGAAGACCTGTGACTGGGTCCAGTTTGATTAGGTGGCTTTGCTCTCCACCCCTGGCCCCTTGAGGGTTTAGCAGGGGAAATAATCCTGTTTTCTTGGACTCTGGCTGATGTCAAAGAGTCAAGTTCATCTCAAGGACAGAGATGTGCAATCAATACTCTCTGCTCACCAAAACAAAATGTTCTCAGCTGACTGTCTTGCAATCACTGGCTATTAGGGTGATTTATTTGTATGAGGTGTTCAGGCTTTTCTGCTCTGATTTAGCCCCAGCCAGCAGCTAAGCACCACGTGTCAAGAGATGGTACAGCACTGGGGGTTGATATCCAGACCTGATTGCATCGAGCCATCTGTGAGTGATGGCTTTTGGTGAGTAAAGCCAGTGTGCTTACTGTGTGCTTTACCTTGGGGTAACCATCACTAACCATCCCCAGAGCTGCTCTGGTCCATCCTGGGGGTGCACCAATGTTGGCCACCACATCTCCTGGGAGGCACCTGGTCCTCCTTGGTGTGACACTGGCTCAGCAAAGGAGCAGTTGGTGGGTGTTGGGGTGAGCTGGAAAAGAGAAACCTGAGTTGATCACCCCTGTGCTGGTTGCTGCTCACTTTGCTGCTAGCTGGGATGTGTCCTCCTGCTTCCTTAACCCTTCCTAGCCCAAGAGAGCCAGGCTGGCTCAGGCAATGATGATCCTTGTGGGACACCCCTGGGAACCAGGCAAGGGGTGTAGGTGTGGATTTTTCTGGCTGATGAGGATAGATCAATTGTCTCCATCGATGAACTGGCAAATTGGGGGTGAAAAAAGTGCCTTTGGTAATAACAATTGCCATAGATCCAGCAGCCTTGACATCCAACCTGTCACAAGCTGGTGGGAAGGCAAAGTGGTCCTGGAGGTGCTTTAAAGAAAATCAGAGTAATTGGTAGCAGTTATAAATGGCATGTTTTTGTCAGGCAAAGGATGTATCAATAACAGCCCCATTGCCACCTCTGTGGGGGAGCAATCAAGACAAACGCTGTGCCATTCCCTCAGACCAGAGGTGATTGGGAAGAAAGGCTGTAGCTCAGGGAGGAGGTGAGTGGGTGGCTGGAGCTCCTTGCTCCCTTTCTGCAAGCCAGGAAAGAGTCTGTGAAGCTCCTACAATGGGTTTGTACTTGTTCCCAGCAGATTTTGGAGTGGCTTTTCTGCAGGGCATCCCCAGCCCTGTGGTGCTGGCACAGCCCTGGCCTGGGAGTGTTCCCAGAGGTATGATCCAGCCATGGAGGATGAGTGGCATTCCAGAGGCTGCCTGGCTCCCAGCAAGGAGCTTGTGCTGCCAGAGTGCCTCTGCCCTGCTGGCAGGGGTGTGCTAATGGAGCTCTGGCAGTCTGTCTGCAACCTTATGAGCAAGGACATGGTGCTGTTCTTGCTGCAATCTCTATGTGTATGTGAGGATTTTACAAGTGCAGGCAGAACACTATGCAGGTTCTTAAAACACCTTCATCTCCCCTTCCCCCTGTTGGTCTGGCTTCAAACAGGCTTGTTCCAGAGAGAAATTAAAATAGGGTTCCTTTCCAGGATGCTTCTGCTCTCCAGTACTTTTTTCCCTGTTCTTTCCCAGGGCTGGGAGTCAGTCTGTACTTTGGTTTGATTTCTGCCCTGATCCCACTGAGCCTGTCCAGGCTGGAGCTCTTTGGGAGAGGAAGGTTTCTGGAAAGGGGTTGTCACCCTTTTCAGTGCTGTTCATCTCCTTGGTGGCATTTGCAGGGCTCAGGAGCTGCTGAAGGTGCCAAGCAGCAGCTCAGGTCTCCCCTTGATGTGTGGATATTGCCATGAGCAGAGGCTGTGCCTGCTGCAGGGATGCTGCTGCCTCACCTTCCCTAACTCCATCTGGAGCCCTGGGAAATCAGTCGACTGGATCAACCTATGAATCAATTCATGGAGTGATTTGTCTTCCAGGCTTTGAGCTTCTGGTGTTTTCTGTCTTGGGTTTCTTCTGTCAGCCCATGTGAGTCACAGCTTTCCTGTAATATGACTGCAGGACCTGCGCTTGTGAGGGATCAGCAACATGGTGACAGCACCTTGTGCTGCAGTGCTCCAGGGTAGAGTTAATTCCTTACTTTTGCTGCTAACCTGGGATGCTGCTACCTCTTGAAGCTACCACTGAGCATTCCAATCTTAGCAAGCTGCTTTCTTCCTGCTGGCTGCCTTTAGCAGGTGTGCATGGGGTGTCTACAAGGGTGCTCAGCACTGCAGTTGGGTGGTGGAGGTCTCAAGGAAGGCAGGAGGAGGCACCTTGGTTTGAAAGCATCAGAGTACAAGAGAAACAAAAGGATGTTAGTTGCCCTAACTGGATGCAACATAAATGGGTCTGAGTCAGCAGATAGAGATCTTCTCCTGGGTTTCCATCCACACTGTGCTTTCTAGTGTGGGGGGTGTATAGGATGTGTGCTGTCTAGTGCAGCAACACATTGACATCCCATGCAGGAGCTATACATTATTTAGTTGCTATTAAGCTGGTTATTATATGGCTGCTCAGAGTCCTTGGTGCCTGTGGCACTCTGAGGTGGTTGAGAGTTGTCATCTTGACTTTTTCAATGACAGCTGAACTGTGCTTCTGATAATTCACCCTCCCTGTGCCATCCCTTGACTGGCTTTGGAAGGCTCTGAGGCTTTGCAGACAGCAGCACTGCCAAGAGGGTTGTAATGCATCCCTGGAAAACCAGCACGGAGCCCTTCAGGGATGCCAACAGGCTCTGTGCAATATATTCCAATATCTCTAAGCAACAGCTAAATGTGTCACCTCCTCTGCTTAAGTAGCAGAGCTTGTCTGGCCTAAAAGCCTAATCGGTGGAGGGTTATGGAGTGCAAATTGCTGCTGAATGAATTTGTTGCTCTGTTCACTCCAGTTTCCCCCCCCACCCTCCCGTGTTATGACAGTGAAATGATTCATCTTCACCTTAATATCGTGTTTTAGGAAAATGTTTTAATATTTTTAATATTTTTTCAGTATTCATTGATTTTTTTTTTATTTTTTTTTTTTTTAAAAAAGCCAACACCCCAACAACAAACCACCACTTGAAACTCTGTCTTCTGGTGCAATGTATTCTGGTAGAATTACGCAGAGCTGGCACCCTTCTCCATATGCTCTTCAGGCCAACAGACACAGGGGAGTATGAGGCTTAGGACACTTGATTGTTATAATGGGGGAAAAAAAGGGAAAATCACGAGGCCTGATTTGAACTTGCTAAAATTTGACTCCATGGCTTTGGACTGGAATCACTTCTTATAGCTCACTTATAGCAATTAATGCCAGCCCAGCCTATTTAAATAGGTCATTGGAATTCGTGGGGCCAAGTATCTGCTAATGGAAAGTTCAGTTTTAAGATCCTTATTGGATGGAGGAAATGAAAGCTGGGTGATGGAGGTGGACTTGAGCAGGAAATGGTGTGCTGTGGAATGCCAAGCATAAAGTAAAATGGGAGGGAAGATGTTGCTGCCAAGTGAGGCTTTGGGCTGGGGCTGCTGCTCATCTGCACCCTGTGGTCACAGATATAACAGGGATCTTTGGCTCAGAGGGAATGGATTCAGGCTGTGCACCAGAAATAACCCAAAGAGCAGTGAAAGTTGTTGGTAGGACCTGATTCTTCTCCCTTTACAATCTAATTTAGACCCCCTCCAAATCCTGGGCAGCACCAAGCAAAACCCCAACACTGAATTCCTTGCATAACTGAAGCCACCAGGTCACTGACTGGGGTTTTCACAGCGTGCTGGGGGAAAGGGGGTCCCCATCAGAAAGGGGGTCCCCATCAGAAAGGAGGTCTCCATCAGAAATCCTGTTGATGCAAATTTAATTATAGGTGACCACGCCACAGAGATGATGTTTCAGATGCTTGTAGAAGAGAAGCAGGGAAAGAAACACAAATAGACCTCTGCATTTTCCACTGGGAATAATTTCTGGCCTCCTGCCAGGTGAGTAATTTCAGATGAGAGCTCTGAAAGAAGCTGGGAGAAGGTGTTTTGCGTTGGAGGGGCTGAGTTATGACCAAATAAGTCTTTCCACTTCTCATACCAGTGATCCTCAGTAATATCAGTGTCGTTTTCTCAATAAGGAGCCCGCCTGGGCTCTGTGAGACCTCTCTCTCTGCTTCTCAATTCCACTTGAAGGCAGAGGGAAATTATTCCCTTGTAAATGGCCCCTTTCCACTGCCTTCTGCAAACTCTCACCAAGGCTCCTTGCTGGGAAGCTGATTTATTTGTAGTAAGAACTGCTTTCTTCTTGTAAATGTTAAGGGAGGCATTTCCCCACCTCTGAGGTCAGGAGGTGCAGGAGCACAGAAACACTCCCCAACTGCACTGATAACCTTTCTGTGTTGCTTAGTGAGTCCTAGAGAACTGCAGAGTAGTTGTGTGTCTCTGAGGTTACTTGGCAATCAATTACCCATCTGTCCTCCAATACATCCTAATTTACAGGGAGGGTGTAATGAACTCCTTGCTCTGCAATCAGGTGCTGGCAGTGCCTGTTCTCTGGTGGTTTTATGGACTTGGATGAATAGCATCATGCTCAGCAGTGAGGCTGTGCAGGACTAGGCATGGGTTTTTATTTTTGAGAAGTCAAATCTCCCTGTTATCTGGCCAGGATTTAAGATCAGAAGAGCTTTTGAGCTGTAGTAGCATCTCCCCTGTTTTCCCTCTGCTCCTGCTTGGTTTGGTCTCTCTGTGGGGCAGCCAGGATACTTCTGCAGCCCTGTGAGGGACAGAAGAACTGGGCTGGAAAGAAAAACATCCATGAGAGAGGCAGAACATGATGCTAATACCTATAGCTGGTGTTCCCACTCCTGCTCTCAGTTTTCCTTTCCTTGCTGCTCTGGGGCACCTGAATAATGGACATCTTGTATTTTTATGGACTGTATTGAAATGGGTAGAAGAGTTTATGGGCTTCATTCCAGAGTGAAAGTGAGTTCAATTTTGCCCATTATCTAAGGGAAAAATGACACCAGGCAGAAAGCAGTGAGGAAGACAGGTGATGGGTAGATCCTTTTTTTCATATGGCTGCAGGGAAGGAAAACACAATTGATGGTGTGTGAGACGTGTCGTTAACCTAAAAAGCAACAAGAGTGACCCAAATAGTGAGGGAGCATCAGCTGAGCCAGCATGGCTGTCAGGAAGGGAGTGTCCCTGCTCTTCTCTGTGTATCATTGCACGTGTGGCATTGGTGAGGCTGCAGCTCAAGTGCTGGGTGCAGTTCTGGGCTCCTCACCATAAGAAGGACACTGAGGTCCTGGAGTGAGTCCAGAGAAGGGCAACCAGGCTGGGGAAGGGGCTGGAGGGCAAATCCTCTGAGGAGCGGCTGAGGGAGCTGGGGGTGTTGAGCCTGGAGAAGAGGAGGCTGAGGGGAGACCTTATCACCACCTACAACTACCTGAAGGGAGGTTATAGAGAGATAGGTGATGGTCTCTTCAGCCAGGTGACAGGAGATGGGGCAATGGGCTCAAGCTGTGCCAGGGCAGGTTTAGATTGGACATTAGGAAAACATTTTTTCCTGAAAGAGTTGTCAGGGCTGGAACAGGCTGCCCAGGGAGGGGCTGAGTCACCTTCCCTGGTTGTGTTCAAAAAAAGGGTAGATGAGGTGCTCAGGGATATGGTTTAGTTTAGGATGGGAATGGTTGGACTTGATGATCTTCAAAGGTCTTTTCCAACCTTGCGATTCTGTGATCTCCTCCTTCCCCTGCCGAGAGGCGCTTGGATTGCCCCTGATGGCTCCTGTCGTGTTTCCATTGCACAGCAGGTTCTTAGAAACACAGGTTGGCTCCTTTTTTTTTTTTTTCCAAACTCTCTTGAGCATCTGGAGCAAGTTCAGGAGATGTGGGGATGGGCTGATAAGTGGGTTTGTATTGTCTTGGTGGGTTGGTGGTTTGCTGGTTCCCAGTGCTCCTACCTGTGTCATAGAATCATCATAGAATCACAGACTGGTCTGGGTTGGAAGGGACCCCAAGGGTCACAGAGCTCCAACCCCCTGCCACAGGCAGGGCCACCAACCTCCAGGCCTGGAGCTACACAAGGTTGCCCAGGGCCCCATCCAACCTGGCCTTGAACACCCCCAGGGATGGGGCACCCACCCCCTCTCTGGGCAGCCTGTTCCAGCCCCTCACCACTCCCTCTGGAAAGAACTTCCCCCTAATATCTAATCTAAACCTTCCTTCCTTTAGTTTTAATCCATTTCCTTCTGGGACACGCTCATGAGAAATGATGGAACCTGAATGGGGGGATCTGCCCTCATGAGGGGGTTCCTTCTGCTCTCTGTACATCTACAGTGGCTTGTCTCACCCTGAGGAAAGATGTTCATGCAGGAGACCTTGTGCTGGGGGAGATTTGATGTTGCAGCCGTGTGGCTTGTCAAAAAACAACCCCATGGAAGCAAATTTTCCCTTTCATCTACCTTCCTTGTTGGGAAAGGCAGAACGTCTGCCTGCTGTATCTCACGAGTAGGAAATCAATTGCTGAGGGATTCCCGCTGGGAGACTTGTGCTTTATGAAATTCAGGCCGGGGGGCAGAGAGGCAGGCTGGGGAGCTGGAAACGATAGCTCTGTCTTCCTCCACTCTGCTGCTTTAATTGTTTGTAATGACTTAATAAGCAGCACTAAACAGGGAAGCTGATCCTTCCCTGCAGCTAACGCAGGCGTGCAGCATTTTATTAGCTTTTCTGGGGCCTCTGCTTGGAGAGGCTTTGCTGTATTTTCTTCTTGATTGGCTTGATCCAGAGACTGGGGAGATCAGTAGGAAAGCTGTTGACTTTGTGGTGTTATGGCTCAGAGTGTTGAGCCAGCACCAAATCCATGCAGCGATCCTGAAGGGAGATAAGCTGGAGAAATGGCATCATTTGGGCAATGAAATGGCACCCTGTTCATAGAAACACACACCAGGGAGAGCAAATGAGGTACATCCCCACCCCCTGTTATTGGCAGAATGAATGGACATAGCTTGTCATCAAGGGGCTGGAGCACAAGTCCTGTGAGGAGCAGCTGAGGGAGCCGGGGCTGTTTAGTCTGGAGAAAAGGAGGCTGAGGGGACAGCTCATCGCTCCCTGCAGCTCCCTGCAAGGCGGCTGCAGAGATGTCGGGGTCGGGCTCTTCTCTGGGGTGCCAAGCGACAGGAGGAGAGGGAATGGCTTGGAATTGCCCCAGGGGAGATGCAGGTTGGAGATCAGGAAGAGTTTCTGCACTGAAAGGGCTGTCAGGCACTGGGACAGGCTGCCCAGGGGGTGGTGGAGTCACCATCCCTGGAGGGGTTTAAAAGGCGTGTGGATGAAGTGCTTGGGGACACGGTCTGGAGGTGGCTGGGCAGTGTTAGGCTGTGGTAGTACTCCATCATCTGAAGGGGCTCTTCCAACCTAAGAGATCTTATGATTTAGGCTGGAAATGAGGAGAAACTTTGTGCTCATCCAAAGGGTGCAGACATGGAGCTGCTGCCCAGTGACAGCAGGCAGAGGGAGAAGCAAAATAGCAAACAGAAGACTTTTAAGGTTGAGCTTTTTGGATGGGGTGGGGGGGCTGTAAAGGCAGACCTTGTGAGCCCCATGGATGATGCAGGCAGCTTTCTAGAGGAGCATCCTTGCCCCAAGGCTGGGAAGCTGCTGCCTGGCTGGCAGTAGGTTGGGTCCCACAGGGCAATGCCCCAGCCTCTCTGACTTGCTTACAATGGAAAGGTACTTGGGACAAACTGATTTATTTGCACTCTGAGCGATGGAGTCTTGAGTTCCCACTGTTTTTGTATGAATGGGATGGTATTTCTCCAATCTGGCTGAAGAAACCCCCAGCTGACCCCCTGCTCCTCCCACTGTGTCTTTCCAACAACTCTGATCCACAGAGGTTTTCCCCTTAAACTACAAGAACTGAAACCTGATTTTATTTTCCTTACCTCTTGGTATTGTGCAGCTCAGAAACTACTTCTTCACTTTCTTTTTCTGCAAGAAAACATTTTGCTCCTCTCTCCAAAGGAGCAAGAAGAACCACTTAAAGCTAAAGGAGCCCAGTTGAATTCCTTTTTTTTTTTTTTCTGGAAGAAAATAACAAAATTATTGGTTAAATAACTCCAAATTTTTTAAGAGATCTGAGAAAACATTTCTCTTGGTGACTGATTACAAGTGGGTACAGGAAGAAACTGTTTGCCTTGAACCACTCAAAGCAGTGGGGTTTTTTTTTTCCCCCAAAGAGTAGATGTAATTACATTTCCAGGATGATAAAAAAAGATGTAGTGGACCAAACAAGTTCCAAGCCAATCTTCATTTGCTGTCAATGACCAAATTACAGCACACGCTTACTGCCAGCTCTGCTGGACAAAATGTTGCCCTTGGGTTATTAGGGGTTTTGTCAGAAATCTCTCCAGTGTGAATAGTTCAGGTACTCAGCAAGTATCTGAATATAGGAAGGCAGCCTGTGTAATTATGTTATCCTTTAATTCAGATGTGCAACTTTTTCTGCTTCTATCCCCAGCATTCAGCTGGATGGACACATGTTCTTACCTGTGAGTGTGTTCAGTGCTGGCCCCACTAGTGAAGGGGTTGGCAGGTAATGATTTATGTAGTGTTCTACAATGGCTGGAAAACCCAGACTTCAATTTCCATCTCCTTGAAGATGTCTGTTGTCTTTGTTCCTTCTGCCTGTTCCTTACACCTGTGTTTGTTGTGTCTTTGTGGCTGGTCTGAAGTCACTGCTTGGAAACACTATTATATCTGTGCCTCCTGACTGGTTCACACTAAAGAATCTTGGATGGAAATGAAACTGATTTAACTTTCCAGTAATCATAGAATTATAGAATGGCATGGGTTGGAAGGGACCCCAAGGGTCACAGAGCTCCAACCCCCCTGCCACAGGCAGGGCCACCAACCTCCAGGCCTGGAGCTACACAAGGTTGCCCAGGGCCCCATCCAACCTGGCCTTGAACACCCCCAGGGATGGGGCACCCACCCAGGGGCCTGTTCCAGCCCCTCACCACTCTCTCTGGAAAGATCTTCCCCCTAATATCCAATTTAAACCTTCCTTCCTTTAGCTTTAATCCATCCCCCTTGTCCTGCCAGTCTCTGCCCTTTAACAAGCTGATTCCCCTCCTGTTCCTCTGCTCCCTTCAGGGACGGGGAGGCTGCAATGAGGTCCCCCCACAGCCTTCTCTTCTCCAGGCTGACCCAGCCCAGCTCCCTCAGCCTCTCTCCATAGGGGAGCTGCTCCAGCCCTCTGAGCATCTTTGTGGCTCCTCTGAACCCTCTCCAACAGCTCCACGTCTTCCTTGTATTGTGGGCCCGAGATCTGGAGTAATTCAAAGTCAATTTTCAAACTTAATGTTTAAGATCACCCAGTTTTAGCTGGGCAAGGTTTCCTTCATGCTTCATGGCCTTATTGTCACTTTTTCAAGTGAACAAGTGAGAGCTGTGGCCAGGAGATCCTTCCCTAACACAAAATGATAGAGAACAAGTCATTGCCCATCATCCTTCTGAGGCTATAAACCTTTGCACTCTAATTTATTCTCAGTAAGGCACTTGCAGGGCTCAGGGATGAATGGATGCTTTTCTGGCATTTATCACCTGGGGTTACCCTGCAGCAATGATGTGGAAAAAAATTATGATGTAAAGTAACTCATTTACTGGTTCTTATACCATGGGGCCAGCAGCCAGGCTGTCTTGGTTGTATTTTCCCTTCTCCAAGTATCTTTTCTAACAGGCATGGAAGGAGCAGGCATGTTAAAGGGATCCAGGTGGGTATGATGTTTATGGGAAGATTCCTTGCACCTTGGCTCTGCCACTGTGTGACTCACTAGAGTGGATGGAATTAAAGTGAATGACTTTTCTCTTCTTTTGATGCTTCTTTTTAAGTTTTCAAGACCCTATTATGTTATCTCCTATTTATTGGTGGGATAAGGGATATCAGCATGTCCTGAGGATCCAACCAACCTGCCTATACCTTGACTTGCTGGAAGGGAGCTCTCTGTGCATGAAAGACATCTAGAAAAGAAGTAATTTGGTGGCAAAGAAAGATGACTAAAAGATTGGGGAAGCAATCCCTGGCCTAGATTAAATGGCATAGTGCCTGCTTGGCTGTGCCAGGACCCCATCAGCCTGCTAAGCTGCCCTGGAATCAGCTGTCCTTCTGCTTGGCCATCACTGTCCTCTGGGCTGTACACATACTGTTGCTGGATGTGATTGACAGCAAATACAGCTAGATCCTTGTTGTCCCCATCCCACTCAGGGCAGACTTATTAATCACTCCTCTTCCTGGCATGTCCTCATTGTGCTGAGAGGCAGGGCTGGATCTGAGGGGAACCTGAGGATTGAATTGTTCCTTTCATGGAGAGAGAAACAAGGATTTGCAATTTGCTGAGCTCCTATTTGCAGGAGGAGAGGGATGCTGGCAGGTCTGGGACTGTTCCTGCTCTGGTCCCACCTTGCTGCAGGTGTGGTGCCTTGGGGCATGGCCACCTTCTTCCCCACAGCCCGATGCTTGGGTCAGGCTGTTCAGTGACACCATCAGCTCCAGTTCTTGAAGAAGTTTTGGCAGGTTGTCATCCAGCTGGCTTTGGCATGAGGGACCTGGCAGCAGGTACTGCCTGGCCAGCTTCAGAGCAAAGAGTTCTCTGATTTTGCTGAATCTCTTTAGTAGTGGACTGAGTAAAATTGCCTCATATTTAGCTCAGTGCTAAAAATCCATCAGAAGCCGATTGCCAAGCCCTGCTGTGGCTGTGGGGTAATGGGATTACCCCCTGCAATGGCACCATGGAAGGGAGACAGGATAGAAATATTAAGAAATGCCATTTCCAGCTGTTTGCAGGCTCTGCCTTGGCTTGACGCTGTCAAAGGGATTGATTTTAATGAGCTCAGGGGCATCCATCTGAAGGGCAGTGAAATGCACCCAAGGCAGCAATTGCATCTCTGGTCTCTGCAAGCACCTCCATCACCCTTTGTGTTCCTCAGCACTGAAACCCTGCAGGGACCAAGCAAATCTGGGACTCTGGGAAGACTCAGTAGTGTCAGCTTTTGGAGGCAGGACACAGAAAAGGCAGGAGAAGATGGTGTAACCCTTCATCTGTGTGCTCTCCTGCCCACTGATGCAGCCTGAAGGAGGCAAGGAGACTGCAAAGCATCCTGCGTAGATCCCTCCAGGCAAAATATGCAGTGAAGCCCTTCATTTATCTCTTGGAGCTTCAGGCATGTGTCAGATGGCTGCCCTACACCCCTGGGCTCAGGCTCTGCTGCTCTTTGCACTGGCTGGTGCTTCTAAGCTGTCCTCTTCAATTTTATTTGCAAACCATCTCTCTTGCTTGTCTGCACTTTGCTTTAGAAATTCAGTAGGGTGTCAGCAGCTGAATGGATCCCAGAAGTGGGGAGAAGGATTTGAGATGTGATTTGCACCACAGCGAAGGAAAAGCCCCATTCCTCCTGTGCCTGGAGCAGCTAATCCTGTTCTGAATGTTGGAAACCTCTCCAGCTTTTCTCATTATAGCTAAATTTGATTATTGCTTTGACTTCACACCTCCTTCATGCAGGTTATTCCTCCCTCTCTGGCTGAAAGGATCATCCCCAAGAAGAGAAATTGTGTTGAGCCCTGGGCTTATGCACATCCCCAGCCCCATTCCTAAGGCTGCTTGTAATTACATTGGGCAGCTGAGCATGGGAGTAGGGGGGGAAGAGCTGAGGAGCTGGGGGTGACTTCAGAGAGGGGAAAAATAGGGCATTCAGGCAAAAGTGTAAATGCAGCACATGGGTTCATGGAATCACAGGGTTGGAAAAGACCTTTAAAGATCATCAAGTCCAACCATTCCCATCCTAAGCTAAACCATATCCCTGAGCACCTCATCTACCCTTTTTTAAACACCCCCAGGGAAGGTGACTCAGCCCCTCCCTGGGCAGCCTGTGCCACAGCCTCACAACTCTTTCAGGGAAGAACTTTGCCCTCCCAGCTGAGCTGACCCTGGCCTGGGGCAGCTTGAGCCCATTGCCCCTTGTCCCATCTCCTGTCCCCTGGCTGAAGAGACCATCACCCACCTCTCTGCACCCTCCTGGCAGGGCAGGGGAGGTGGGGAGAAGGTCTCCCTTCAGCCTCCTCTTCTCCAGGCTGAACACCCCCAGCTCCCTCAGCTGCTCCTCAGAGGATTTGCCCTCCAGCTCCTTCCCCAGCCTGGTTGCCCTTCTCTGGACTCTCCCCAGGACCTCAATGTCCTTCTGATGGTGAGGAGCCCAGAAGTTAGAGCAGTCTGCACTGCTGTGGGGATTCAGAGTGAGAGAATCTCTGTTTTTCTCTGGGAATTGATGACTCTTCCTGTGTCCTCCTGAAATTTCTACGTAAATGGCAACAGGGTGTGAATGTCATTGCAGGTGGTGACTTGAGTCTGGCTGATGGCCAGAGTGGTCCCTGCCCTCTGTCTGAAGGAGCAGATGTTCCCAGCCTGGCACAAGGATGAAATCCTGCTGACGTGGAGGAGCATCTCCTGATCCAGGTGTGTTTAAAGACTTAGCACCTTCCTGGCCTTGCCTGGGTGTCTTTAGTGCATCCTTCCTTTCAGAGAGTAGCTGAAGTGTCTCAACTAAACCTGGGCTGTTTTCAGCTCATCCTGTGAATTATTCCAGAGGGAGTTTGGCTCTTTTTCTGCAGAAGGAGAGCTACCTGATGGCTTTACTATAACTTTTCTTCTTAGTAAAAATATTGCCTGCTTTGAACTCCTGTCATCTCTCTTCTTGAAGCAGGCAATATGCTGGGACACTCCACCAACATCCCACGGGGCTCCCTGCTACTGCCCCTTGCTGCTGCAGCCCAAATGCCCAGCAGTGTTTGGCTGCTGAACAACCCCTTCCTCTGTGTGGAGAGCAGGGCAATTTCCAGCTGCTAGGTGGCTGTATTTTCATCTCATGTGCTTTAAAAAAAAAAAACCCCAACCACTACATTTTACAATCAGCCCTGTGTTCTGCTGGTGTCAAATAGTGATTCCCTTGAGATGTGCCATTTTGGAGACAGACCAGAGCTCACTGGGGTACTTCAGTTAAATTACCTGTCCTTACAGCCTGGGCACTTGCTGGTTTTTAAAAGCTGCCAGTGGCTGTGCTGGGTACAAGGCTGTCTCCTGCAGCAGAAGGGGATGAAGGATTGAGGGCAGCTCACTGCAGTGCTCCTGTACCCAAACTCCCTAAGGAACTGCCCTGGATGGTTGCTGGGGGTTGCTTAAAGGAAATAATTTTATTTCCAAGTGGTCAAACTGGGATGGGTATAAGTTGCTGTGGGAGGGAGCTCTGAGCCAGCTCTGCTTCAACTAACGGGTGTCATGCAGAGAACTCTGCTCAGATGTTAGTTCAGAGCTGACGAGTGCTGTAACAGGACTCAACTCCTTGCCACAGGTCTGAGTTCAGACATGGCATCCTAGGAATGTGCTGCCTTGGGTTTTGGCTGGTGTGCCAAGCTTGGTGCTGCAGGGTTTGGGTGTCTGCTTGGGCAATTAATGAATGATGAAAAACTCTTGCGGGTTTGGTCTCTTTGTAAGTTCACAGCTGACATGCTAACTGAAGTCTGTGCTGCTGTGATTTTTCCTGTGAAAAATGCATGTAGAACTGAGAGTAGCCCAGGAGCAGCTCCTGGGGCTCCAGGGAGGAGGAGAGGTGGCAGCAGAAGAGCAAGGAAAGCCACTGCTGCCAAGCAGGGACCCACGTCACACTCCAATACCTGTAGGAGGATCACTGGGCCATAATGAAGCAATTTGGTAGAAGTGCCCTGGGAGTGCAAGTCGGGGTAAAGCAGTAGTCCAGCACTGATGTTAATTGCAGCTGGTCTATCAAATCTGCCCCTGTGAGATTTGGGGCTCAGAATTACACTTCTCATTGAGTTGGTTCCTTGGGTTTTGGCTAGAGGACCAAGAGAAGACACTTGGGCCAGCTGGTCCTTTTTAAAAAAATATATATATATAACTTTGTCTCTCCAAAACCTAATTTTTATTCATCGTAAGATTTCTGACTGCTAGTTTAATGGCTAAAAAGTGGGTAAAATCATACAAAAGCATGCAAGATGCAGGTCTGCCAGATTCCATCAGAGCTTCACATTGCTGTTCCCCCAGGACACCCCCAGCTCCATGCTGCAGGGAGGCTGCATTACCTCTGGAACCCTCATCCCAGCAGCATCGTGCTGCGGCCAAATCCCACCTTGTTCCTTGGGTGCTCCTGGCTGGGTTTCATGTTTGAAACCCCTGGGGCTGTGTGGGACCCAACATGAATTGTTTGTTCACTGCTCTTGAGGAAAAGTTACACCATGCACCTCAGTGTCAACAAGGTGGCACTTTAATGCTGCTGCTGTCGGCTTGTCAGGCAGTGCCCACACACTGTCTGGAGACAGCTTGTTGATGACAGATTAGCTATGAGCCAGCAGTGTGCCCTGGTGGCTAAGAGGGCCAATGGGATCCTGGGGGCATCAGGAAGAGTGTGGCCAGCAGGTCGAAGGAGGTGATCCTCCCCCTCTGCTCTGCCCTGGGCAGGCCCCACCTGGAGTGTTGTGTCCAGTTCTGGGCTCCCTGGGATAAAAAAGACAGGGATCTCCTGGAGAGAGTCCAGAGGAGGCTACGGAGATGCTGAAGGGCCTGGAGCATCTCCCCTGTGAGGAAAGGCTGAGTGAGCTGGGGCTGTTCAGCCTGGAGAGAAGAAGACTAAGGGGGGACCTGATTAATGGTTATCAATATCTGAAGGATGGGATGCAGGGGGAAATGGCCAGCCCCTTCTCAGTGTCTGTGGGGACAGGACAAGGGGCAATGGCTGCAAGTTGGAGCACGGGAAGTTCCCCACCAAGCTGGGGAAGAACTTTTCCCCAGTGAGGGTGAGGGAGCCCTGGGCCAGGCTGCCCAGGGGGGTGTGGAGTCTCCATCTCTGGAGAGATTCCAGCCCCGTCTGGACGCCGCCCTGTGCAATATGAGCTGGGGAGCTGCTTTGGCAGGGGGTTGGACCCCATGAGCTCTGGAGGCCCCTTCCAACCCCTGGGATTCTGTGAAACCTGGGATGAAATCCCACGTGTCACTCCGTGCTGTCAATAATTGCTTGGGAGTGAGATCAGCAAAGGGGCTTGGGAGGGCTGGGCAGAAGGGGCACCTCTGAGAAGCATGTGGCACATCGGTGATGTACCAGGAATTATCTTCACACAGGGGTGAAAAAGTATCGCTTTTCATGGCCAAAATGTCTGGATCCAAGCATCCAGGCTGCGTATTGCCGAAGCCAGGCTGAGCTCATCTAGCTCTGAAATATTATCTCTGCATCTTCACCAGGAGCAGCATTAGAGTCCTGAACCTATTAAAACAAGCCTGTTGTAATCCAGGAGGAAGCCTTTGCAGTGTGCCTTCGTGGCAGATGAGGACACCTAAAGCTTTCATTAGGTTTATTGTTCTTGGAGAATGTGTTCAGCATTAAAAAACCTCCCTCCTTGACGTTAAAATACTCTCTCCTCGGTGTCAGCTGTGCCCTAGGCAATTAATGCCAAGTATTTTATTTCTCTGTGTCGTTGCTGGTGGTACATTCTGCCCCTGTAGCTGTCTGCAGGTAGGCGCTAATTAAAGATGTGCTGGGGGGGGTGTTCATCTGTTCTGGTGCTGAGCAGGGATTGCAGAGCAGGGATTACAAACGCTGACATTTGCTGCGGTACAAAGTCCAAGGAGCAAATTCATCCCAATTAACTTCATGCCTTTAACTAGGAGGATCGAGTCATGTTGTGCTTGTACCAGAGTCTAGTGACAGAGCTGGTCTCAAAGGGAGACTCAGTCCATGTAAAGCCTGGTGGGGCTCTTCCTCTCTGCTCCAGAGATGGTGCTGTGTTAGATCAGCCTGAAACGAAGCTGGAGGTTGGCAAATAGTATCAGGAACTGGAAAGTGTAGTAGCATTACATCCAGGTTTGTCTCTAAATGTCTAAAATTAATAAAAGCAGAGGGGCAGATGGTGTGATGACCTCTCTCTGCTCTGAGCTGATGAATATTGTCTTATTTTTCTTCCTGGTTCTATCTGTCATGCTGAGCCAGGCTTTGCCACGTGGAAAGGAGCTTGGTGCAGCATCAGCCTTCCTCTTCCTTTGCTCAGGGCAGAGCACACAGACCTGGGACAGGCTGAGAGCGTAGAGCAACACCTGCAAATATGTTGGTGATCCTGAGCCCAGCTACTCTTGGGGATGCAGCGAAACCCGGTCAGAAGTCATTTCTGGTAAGTCCTGCCTGGTTTATGTTTCCTTGAGTCTGGCAGTTTAAGCCTCACCAGCTGTTTCTTTAAACAATGGTCAAACAAAACCCCAAATAAAAACCCCCAAAGAATATGAAGTGTTTGGTTTTAGGTGTGTGGGTATCACAGCCTGTGAAGGGCTGCTTCCCACAGGAGTGTAATGAAAAGCCATATAGAATCATAGACTGGTCTGGGTTGGAAGGGACCCCAAGGGTCACAGAGCTCCAAACCCCCTGCCACAGGCAGGGCCACCAACCTCCAGGCCTGGAGCTACACAAGGTTGCCCAGGGCCCCATCCAACCTGGCCTTGAACACCCCCAGGGATGGGGCACCCACCCCCTCTCTGGGCAGCCTGTTCCAGCCCCTCACCACTCTCTCTGCAAAGAGCTTCCCCCTAATATCCAATTTAAACCTTCCCTCCTTTAGCTTCACTCCATCCCCCTTGTCCTGCCAGTCTCTGCCCTTTAACAAGCTGATTCCCCTCCTGTTCCTCTGCTCCCTTCAGGGACTGGAAGGCTGCAATGAGGTCCCCCCACAGCCTTCTCTTCTCCAGGCTGACCCAGCCCAGCTCCCTCAGCCTCTCTTCATAGGGGAGCTGTTCCAGCCCTCTGAGCATCTTTGAGGCCCCCTCTGAACCCTCTCCAATACATCCCAGCTCATCAAAACCAAATACAACAGTAGCAATATAAAAAGTGATGCTCGGTGACTTCGGGGCTGAGCAGCAGCCCAGGGTGCAGTCACTCCACATTAAGCTGAAGGATGGGTGTGGGGTGGGCTGATCCATTGCTTCCCACCCCACCGAGACTGCTGTTTGCTCCTGATAAAAGACTATTGCATGACCTTGGCCCCTCTTAATGAGATATAAATCATTCCCACAGCTCTTGGTTTAGCTGTTGGTATTTCCAGAGTAGGATTCAGGCATGATCCTGCTCGGGGCTGAGCACCTGTGGAAGGTTCTGAGCACTTACTCCCCCTGGAACCATGAAACAGCAGAGCCTTTCCCTGATTTAGGTCTTCTCAGGAAGTTTCTGGTGTGTCTACAAGATTTTTTTTCTCCTTCCCCCCCCCCCCCGATATTTTATTTCTGTGCAGAGATGCATTTGGGTCCCTTCCCTGGGAGTAGTGAGCCATGCTTATGGACTGTGAGCAGAAAAATACATTCCTGGATTGTCATTTTACTTCACTGGCATTCAGAGGAACATGGTCTTCATCTCAGTGGGCAAGAAATCTGTAGGAATTTTGGCTCTGTGAGGGGCAGAAAGTACGTTTTCTAAACAATTCCCAGTTGATGTGGTTTCACTGGGAAAACGGTGATTCCACTTCATCTTCCTGTAAGGAAAGTGAAGCCTCTCTCACAGATCACAGATCCGGCTGGTCTCTGGTTTTGTGTAACCTCATTTCACACATCCAATTTCAAGGGCCATTAAAATAGGCTCCTGTTTGCTTTGCTACACAGAATTGCTGTCGTTATTCACAAGAGAACAGAAACTGACTGTCCCACAGGAGTTCTTGAAGAAACATCCCTGCAGAGCCACGCAGTTTCTGGGGACAAAGAGGATCTCAGCTGCCTGTAGCTGCCAACTAATGTAAATCCCAGGGGCTGCATCGCTGCCATGGAGTGATGGTGGGTCCTGGTGAGTGAGAGTTGTGGCTGCTAAAGTCCCTGGTTTATTTTTAATTATATTTATCTTTTCCCCTGCTCAGTGCCCATGCTGTTCCTACCCCAACCTAAGCACCCCGTATCGGGCTCTGTTTTTGGAAAAGCCTGTTTCAAAGCAGACTTCCCTCTGTGAGCTATTTGGATGAGTGCTGGAGAACAAGGTAAACTGTTATGAATTGCCACAATCTTCCCTTGTCAAAATTCCCCTGTATTTACCCACGGTTTCCAGAGGCTCCTGCTTACCCCCCTGAGATTGCAGCTCTTCTCTGGGAGGGAAAGGCTCAGCGCAGGCTCTTGGCTGTGCACCCAGACCTGAGGGCAGTTACCTTTCCTGCCTTGCAAAATCTGGTAGAGCAGCCACAACCCACCCTCCCCCCACCCCTTCTCCCATCTCTGAGGCAAATCCCAGCCCTGAAAACTGCCTGTGGGTCAGGAGGGATTTGTGCAGGGCTCCACATGAGGCTGTGTATTCCCTGCTGGCATTTCCAAGTGTCCCAGACCGCTCAGCATCCAGCCACTGCAAACACCCGCAGAGCAACAACCCATCCTGTGTGGCATGGCTCAGCACCCTCCACACTGGGCTCCTGTATGCTCCCATCATTGCTTTCATGGCCCAACAGTGATACAGCAAAAGTGCTTTCGAAACAGATTGTTGGGAGGGAAAGGAGTGCTCCGACCTGGCTGCTGATGGGAGGTGCTAGACCTGCCTTTCTGTGCTGCTCTGAAGGCTTCCTGGGCCAGGGGGCTGTGATTTTACATCGAGGCAGAATTAATTGGTTTCTCTTGCCTACATTTATTGTGACAAATCCCAGCTCTTTCAAACCAGGGGCTGTTTTTCTCCCAACCTCATTGGTATCCACATGAGGTACAACAAAGATCCTGTTATCCCATCAGGAGCCCCATTGTAATTTCTCATTGTCAGGGATGAAACCAGCCATTAAACAATTATCTGTTGCTCAGGATTTATCCTCTGCTTTATACCCACCCAGCATTGTGGTTACCTTCTGTCTCTGCAGCTGCAGGAAACGTGTGCTGTGGCTAAGTAAAAACAAAGGGAGAACCCTGACTTCCCAATGTGCTGTGCAAACAGGAGTGTGGTGGGGATGGACTGGGAGTCTAGGGCACAGGGTGGTAAATATTTCAGCAGAGGTTTGAAGATTGGATTTTGACTCCACATGTGCCTGGGAGGTTTTTTGTGGGTTAAAATCTGAAAGGTGAGGCAATTATTCTTCTGCTCCCACCCCAGTGCTATGGGTGATGTGGGGATGCAGCTGTTGCCTCCTGGGAAGAAGTAACCTGCCACCAGGTTGGTACCTTTGGGTAGGGGGTCCCACCACATCTACTGCAACTCCTTGAGCAAACACAGCTAGTGCATTTTGGGGCTGTAACAGCCTAGAATGTGGCAGAACAGTTTTATATTATTTTTAGAGGTTTGAAAACATTGTTCCCAAAACAATTTCTCTCTCTTGTCTTCTGTCATAAATCGTGGAACAGAGAAAAGGGAAAATAGCAGAGGTTTGATTTAAATTGGCTTTTTTCAGTCTTAAAATAGTGTCAGCTTGATGTCTGATATTTTAGAAATTGGATTAGTAGCATCTATTTCATCCCACCAGAGAGGTGGGATTTAAGGCTTCCAACAACAGAAACACTGGATGTGCAGGAGCAGAGTTTTCCATCCCTAGCACCCTGGTATCCTATCATACTATTTTAAGCAGCCTCAGTCAGATATATAAATATACTGCTACAAACAACAACAACAGCAAGAAAATGTTCCACCAAACAGGGGAAAATAAGAAAAGGAGGTGGCAGCCCTTTCTGAAGAGCTCGTGTTGATTTGGAAGAGTTGCATGTAAACAAAAGAGGGTTTGCTGTATTCCTTTCCTTGGAAAATGAAGATATTTAATAGAAATGTATCTCTGAGGCTGTTGGTAAGTTTGGCGTATTTTTAGGTCTGGGAGGAACAAGACAAACATTCTGTTTTCCTGAGCTGTTGCCTTTGCGAGGGGAGATCACAACCATCCCACGTGGTTTTGTAACTTGGACCTAAGCAGCACCCTGCTGTGCTCTCCCCTGGGTGCTGAGGGATTTCGTAGCTTGCATTTTATGGGGGGAGGGGGGTGTTTGCAAGGCAGTGGAAGAGTGGCAGGCAAAGAGGACTGGTGCATCTGTAGCTTAATTCAGCGGAGCTTTTTCCTTCTGCCATCGTTTGTAACCTGAGGCACTCTGGGGCTCTTGAACTCAGCGGCTGGGGAAGTTAATCAGTGTAATTAGTGATAAATGAACCTGTTCCCTTCCCCTTAGCACGGGTGTGATGAGCATTAGGTAACCCTGGGAGCACTTGCCAAGAGGGGGGCTTGTTACTTGGCAGGGAGGAGGAAGAAAATACTGCTCCTAGTAACTAGGGCAACTTGGCTTCCCGGGGAAGGGGGGGGAAGCAATTAAAGATGTGAGTGCTACATGGAATCGTTTGCATCATTAGCTTCAGCTTTTGCAAATAAGGATGCTATCTCGAGCTCCCCAGCTCATCCCAGACCTGCCATACCCACCCAGCAGAGCAGCCACTGTCCTGGCTCACTGCTGGCTGAGCTTGTGGAAAGCATGGCCCTAAAACTGTCCATGCAGGGGTGAGGGAGAAAGCTCTTGTGCTTTCTGACACCCTTTTCCTTTCCATCTGCTGCTTTCTTCATTGCTGAGATGCTGGACTACCCAGACATGACCCTGCTGTTGCATGAGGTGGTGTCTTGTCTGCTATGGAGGAATATTCTCCATAAACCATGCTTCTCCTTCTCTCAATCTCTACTCTCATGTTTCTGGATTTCTATGGCATGGTTTGAGAAAATGTTGGGTTAACAAAGCCCTAGTGAGCACCTGCTTTAGATCCTTGCAGGTACTCAGGCTTTGGAGGGACAGGAGCAGCTCCTCAGGGCTGTGTTAATGAGGCACTATGAGGTTTTGTGTTGGGATGCTCTGGGAACACACACACACCCCCAATGCACATGAGGATATGGGGTGTGCAAAAGGGTCAGAAAAGCTGACTTGCTTTGCATAGATTGCTTAAACTGGCATATGAAAACCTATTTTTACTGATATTTTGGAGGATTTGAGGCTCCTCTCGTATTCTTTGCCTGCCAAACCTTCCCCCTCTGTAAGAAACCTGGAAATGGGATTGAAACCCCCAATCATTATCTATTTTTTTTTTTTTTCCTTTCCCCAATGTTTTTATCACAGCAGGAGCTGGGGTAAGAGAATATGTGTAACCTGCCTGCCTTTGCCTTAATGGCAGTAAGGATGATGTGGGGAAGCTGGTCAGAGCAGCATCACTGCTCCATCCTTAATTTTCATTGCACAACTGATGGTGCTTTAATAAATGAGGCACAGCCAAGACCTTTTGCTCCTCTTATGCTCATCAAGCAATCATCCCCCCGTCACGCTTCAGCTTCAAATACCTCATTTGCATCTGGCTGACCTTGACTCTCCTCCAGGGCCTGGGAGTTGTGAAGGCTGGGGACTGGCTTTGATGGGAGCATCATGAAATAGTGGCTGGTGCAGGCTCATGCATGGGAGGTGCTGTGGAAACACTGTGTGCTGCGCCACCAAAGATGATAGTAAATGGATTAAACAGGAGATAAAAAGGGGGAAGGCACCTGGTTAGCTATTGTTGAGGGAAACGTGGAGGGAAAAGAGAGCAAAATATATACCAGAGACTGTCATTAACTGCACTGCAGGTCTATGGCTCTTAATAATTGACTAGAAGCGATATAAAAAGTTATTGAGTGAGGGATTTTAGTGAATGGTTGGGTGAAACAAAGGAATACTGATTCTGGCAGAACTTTTCTTCTCATTTAAGCAAGATCCTTTCTCCAAGATAATAGCTGCATTGAATATACTGAAAAAATCTTTTAGCTCTGGCAGGAACAGGATAAAGCTCTCATTTTGGTACACTGTAATCCAACATGTGTCTGCATAGTAATGAGCTAAGGGGGAGCCAGCTAAGTGGGAGCCTTCAAACTGTTGTAGGAGTAAGGATGGTGCTTAGGGTTAAGATAACTAGCTCTTGTATGAGTAGGAAGAGTAAATTAGGAGTGGGCAAGACATGAGTTTTAGCAGAGCAATTACAACTTATGCCAGTTCAAGGGGAAACATTTAACTAAGTTAAGCTAAGAATCATAGAACCACAGACTGGTCTGGGTTGGAAGGGACCCCAAGGATCACAGAGCTCCAATCTCCCTGCCACAGGCAGGGCCACCAACCTCCAGGCCTGGAGCTACACAAGGTTGCCCAGGGTCCCATCCAAACTGGCCTTGAACACCCCCAGGGATGGGGCACCCACCCCCTCTCTGGGCAGCCTGTTCCAGCCCCTCACCACTCTCTCTGTAAAAACCCCCCTAAGGGTCTGTCTTCATTGCAAGCTAAGCTTTAAAACAGACCTCTGCTAAAGAAGACTTAGTTCTGTGATCCAAACAGACTTCTAGATCCAAGTTTTCCTGTGGTTTGAGAAAGCTCAGGGCTTGAGCAGAACATTATGGGCTGGGGGTTGGCTCTTGGGCTGTAAATGGTCCCGTAAATGAACACCAAAGTTGTAACTTCCACAGAGTTCCAAGAGCCTCCAGTGGAGGACGGCTTTTGGGGATGGGATTTCAGAGCAGAACATTTTCCAGTGCTATTAAACTGCATTACAACTCCCTTTTATGGGGGAGCTAATTTCAAACACCAGTCTATCAACCTGACACGTTCTCTGAGAAGGAACAAACTTTACAAGGCATATTTAAAATAATTTCACTGACAGGTTTATAGCTGTGAGAACATTAATAAACTGAAATGGCTATTCACTGTGCAGTAGCCACTAAGCAATTACGTTTTATCTGTAGGCAGCCTAATGAAACCAGCAGTTAATGACCTAATGAGAATTTAAACCAGCCCAGTGCTCCACGGAGACATCCACTGTCTCTGGTCATCCTGCACCCAGTATTTTCTAGAGTTTGGTGCTGCTGGGTGTTTAGGTAAAAGCTGCCTTACTTTGTACAAGTTTTGATGAGCTTTTTCTGTGGTGGTGGTTCACAAGTGTGTGTGTGCCCAGATGCTGCCACTTTGGGGTCACATCACAAAGGTCAATGTTTCTGCAGGAGCTGAGAGCAGGGAGGTGTCTGATAGCACAGCTAGAAAAACCAGAGCAGTGGGCTTTGGTTTAGTGCTTCCTTCAGTGCCAGGCAGCATATTCATATCCTGAACAAGGTGGCAGAGAAATAAAGCAGTGGAGGGCTAAGGGATATGCTAATGAACAGGAGATAGATGCAAAATCTAAGTGGTGACCCAAGGAGCCCCACTGTGCCCTGGCTGCTCCCCAAAGTGATGCCTTTGCAAAGCATCCACCTCTTTTTTTTTTTCCCTTCCTTTCTTTCTTTTTTCTTTTCCTCTCTGTAGTGCTGGAGTGCTCTTTCTTTTGCACAAGGCAGCCTGAAGGGTCAAGCTGCTAACAAGCAAACTTGTACAGTCCTCCTCCAGCTCATCAGCGAGGAGAGGACAAAGTCATTAGCCATCTGTGCGGGGGTAATTAAGCAGCGCAGCCTGGCGGTCAGCCAGAGAGCTGGTCGGGGGTGAGCTGGGGGAGGCTGCAGGATGTTCCAAGGCAGGGGCATTGATGCTGATTTTATTGTCCAGGCCACAACACAGCCCTGGCAAAGGGGCTCAGGGTGTGGAAGGGCCAGTTGTCCACTTGAGTGCAGGTATTGCCTCATCCCTCCAAGCTGCTCTGAAATCTACTGTGGATGTCAAAGCTGAGCTGATGGAGGTAAGCATGTGCAAGCACCATGCTGGATAAGGGTGACCCAATGAGCTGCATAACGCAGTCAGAACCAGTTCAGCACCAGTTCTGAGCAAGGTCAGAAGCAGAGGAGAGACATGGCCGTGCAGTAGCAAACTGGGTTTGCAGACTGCAGCTTGTGCTGGCGTGTTGGTGCCTGTCTCAGGCTGCCTTCCAAAGGGTCCTGAGCAGGGCTGTGTGTGCAGACACACAGGGGGTGAGCTCAAGCTTCCCATCTTTCCTCTTTTCTTCAGTCACTGATTGCAACAGCATGGAAGGCAGAGGATTGCATCCTTCCCTGCCCCAGCTCCCTGTCGATATCCTGCTGCCTAGATGAATATCTAAGCCTTTATCTGTATATTGATAAATCTTTAGATCAAAGACACTCTGAAAGTTGCTGGTTTGGTTCTAATTCTATGTTGCTTTCAATATGGTTTTCCCCTGATGGTTAATGTATTGTTTTTTGGCTTCTTTGAATGGTCTGTCATTCTTTTTTCATACATAATGAGTCGCAGCATCTATTTTCACCTCATTATACACATTATTATATGATGTCTAGCCTTTTTAGGTCCTTTCTTCTCCGAGTCCCAATCACTATGCTCACTCCTATATGCTTTTAATTATTTCTATTGCTTATTGGTGGCTATTCAGTTCTGCCACCTACACTTTGGGCCAGGTGTCTGTGACTCACTGCACCGTGTGCTAGACGTTGGGTCAGCCTGAAGAGCAGCATTAGGGTGCATTCAGCCATATTTTCTCTTCCTCCTTCTGTTTACTATTGTTTTGTTTCAACTGCTCTTGCTTTCTGAACCCTCTCTGGTGGCTTGATCCTTTTCTGGAATAATGAGAGTGATGTCAGGATTTAATCCCCTCTCAGCTCTGAGATCTGGCTTTTGAAGAGCCCCAGTCATGCTCTCATCTCATCCTGTCCTTGATGGAAGTATTAGGCCTTCATAGATCATTTTTTGAGTTAGTGCATGCTAGCACTGTTTCCCAGGGAAGGGTTTTGAAGGATTTTCTGGTGTGGGAATGACAATCCTAATGGGAATGACTTTCCTAATGCTTCTTGGAATTGTGAAACCTGCTGAAAATGCTGCTTCCTTCCTTTCAGGTGACTTTTCATCAACAGATCATGAGCTTTTGGAATTTCTTTTCAGAGGGAATTTCAGTGAGTCCCCATTTTGGGTTTCAAGAGAGAATGGCATGTTTTCACCACCACCTCCTTGCAATCCAGTTAGCTAACTGCCTTTGGTAATTAACCATAATGTTATGGTTAATTACCAAAGTATAGTTCAGGAGAACAGAGGAACAACAGGACAATATCAAGTAGTGAGAACTCTGTGAGAACCTTGACTGACTTTGGACCCAACCTTTCCCAGGTGCAGGATGATGAACAGCCCTGTAACCCACTGCCACCTCCTTGGGGCTCTGCCATGCAGTGCCTTGAAATGCTGGAGGGGGGAAAGCATCCTGTCATTCTGCCCCAGGTTCACACATGTACAACCACCTGCAAACCCAGAGAGGCCAGTATCACTTCTGCCTTGTGCTTTTGAAAAGCTGGCCAGCCTGGCTGCTGGGGCACAGAACCCTGTGGCTGAGAGCCATTGGGCTCTCTCCTCTGCAAGAGGTGCTCACATCTATTATTCCTTCAGTTGGTTTTCTCCCTCATCTAAAGGTTCATTAGCAGAAGCCTCTGCAGACAGGACAGCTAGAATGAAATGGACTTGTTCTTCAGTGTGATGGGTTTTTAGGCAGTTGATTCAGCCCTTAGCTGCTGGGTTTAAAGACTCCTTAAACTCCACAGCTGATGGTCTGTTACCTGTCTGGGAGTGAGAATACATTGAGCTTCTGGGCTTCTGAGTTAGCTGAGCATGTTACTGCACATCTCAACTGGACGCAGCGGGACTAATTTGGGACTTTATCCCACTCATTACAAACACGAGTGGATGGTCGCTTCTACTGGTCCTCTCCACTGCTGGGAGAGATGCATTCAAAGAATCGGATGCCCCATGGTTATGTTTTCCTCAAAAATGTGGTTGGATAAGGTATGAGGAGCTCATTTCTTCAGAAGGATGAGAGAAACAGCTGATGCTCCCCATGGTGGGCCTCCCTACCTAGCAGTCTGGCACAGATGTGCTTCTGAAGAGCTTTATAATTTGTCCTTATTATGTTCTATGTGTGATTTAATGAAAGAATTTTTAATGAAAGACCCTTTCTGTACTGTAATTGAGCTCTTAATCTTATCTGAAAAGCAGAGCTCAATCCCTTCAGCAGTGGTGTTTGAGGAGAGGCCTATTTGCATTTCCTGTGCCATGGTGTTGCTCACAGGAGCTGCTCACTCTTTATTTAAAACCAGACAATAAGCAGATTTTTTTGGAGTCAAACACACACCAGTGCTGCCATATGGAGTAGGTTTGAGCAGCAAACTGTCTCACTCCCCAACTGAGCAAGCAAGACTTTCCCTGGTACTGAAAAGCAAGGAGTGGACTTGCCCTTAGTGAGGCCTCACGCAGCTTGGTGTTCACCAAAGGGGCAGAGAGATGGCAGCTGTCATCAAAGTGAATTACTCTGGGCAGGTAAAAGTTGGCAGGAGACAAAAGTGGAAACTTCAAAACAACTAGATGGAGAAATACTTGTGAGCCTGGCAATGTGTTTGGTGAAAATCTCTCCATCCTGAACTTCAAATAACATTTTTACAAGAGTGCCCAAAGATGTGCTGCTTTTGATCAATCTGATCTTCCTAAATAGCATTTCACAAACCAGAATTATGAGTTAAGAGAGTTTAAAGAGGAAGGGTCAGGTTTTTTCATCAGGACCTTAGCAAATTTTTAGTGTGCTGTTGGTTGAGGGGGAGACCAGAAGTCCCTGCTCCAGGCTGATAAGACCCCTTTGACCTAAACACTGATGGACTGGCCACAAACCAAAATCTGGATGGGACTGTGTGAAGGGCTTAACACTAAAAAATACTTGAAACTTGATGGTGAACCACAGTTCACACTCCAGAAACGATGGATGCTGCCAATATCGATGGGTTTGCTGCTGGGTCTGTGCAGAACTGATGGTCATAAACAGCAGAGCCATGGGATGAATCAGCTACTGGCTTGTTGGGGCACAGAAAATTCTAGATCTCTACTGCTTTGGACCACAGAGCAGATTGCATCTTACTACATAAATACCTGGAGCAGGAAGGACAAAGAGGTGAGCCTTCCCCTGCCACTGGTGATGCTGCTCTCATTGCAAACACACAAGTTACATCTTGTACAGGTCTATGAAGTCAATGCAGAGGATTCAAGGCTGAGCTCCAATCAGCTGGGTCATTTACCAGGCAAGTGAGGACTAAACTCTGCACCATGTGTCCACAGCTGGAGATGAGTGGGTTGAACTGCATCTATTGATGAGATTAGAAACCTGTCGTGTTTTGTCTTGCCCCGTACATCAAATATCCTAAACTTAAAGTGCTGCTGCCTTCTCTGCTTCTCCCTCTGCCTCCTCACACTGCTGCACACCCCTAGTGAGAAGACCCATCCATTTCTGTCCTGTCTCTTCATCTCTCCCACCCATGTTTCCCTCTGTACTCATCATCTCACCCCTGAGAAGACCTCCATTACTGGGATAATAGGCACTATTTGATCAGCCTTTGATGTGATGAGCAGTGGATCTTTGCAGTCAGCGTGTCAATTTAAACTGCTAAAAATAAAAGATCAATTCTCTCTTTCCTGGAGAAGAAATTAGGGGAAAAAAAACCTTTCCATGTTAAGAGTCAAGCGTACAAGGCTGAAGAGGGTGAAGGGGGAGGTGAGGTTGTCTCCTGAGAGGAATAAATTTGTCAATTTCGCAAATTAGAGAGAATATGCTTGCACCTTTTAAGTAGTCAGGTACCAAAATAATGTCACTTGGAGTAGGCAGGGCTGGGAATCACTCACACTGCTCAGCAGAGCCATGGGTTCGAGCAGATCTGCTCACACAAGAGCCCATTTGCTCATTTTGCTCCATGAAGCTGATGGTGATCATGTTTTCCAGTCCCTTTGCACCCAGTGCCTGGGATCCTTGATCCTGCCACACACTTAAAGGCTGTGTGGTGACACCGACGTGACTTGTGTGATGAACCAGTGTCTGCAGGGGGCTTGGTCCTGTTTCAAAGCTGTCACAGATTAGAGGGAATTTGATGAATTATTCAGCAGCATCAAAGTCCTTGCGAGGAAATAATTAGTGGCTGTGTAAGGTGAAAGTGGAGGGTTTCACCCATTTTGGCAGAGCAGCAGGTACAGAAGGTCTGAGCCAGGGTGCAGCAGCAGCTGGGGACACAGTGCAGGTGGGCAGGAGGTTCCCTCTGCACTTTTGTCCCACCTGGCACAGCTTCCCATCCAAAATCAGCTCACACCCCATCCCCTCCTAACACAAGGAACTGCTCTTTGTCCTTTCTGCCAGGACACAGGAGGAAATGGGAGTGGGGAGAACCCCAACGGAGCGATGCTGAGAGCAACACCTCAGTTCCACAAGGATGCTGTGGAGGAGGCTGGAGGCAGCACCCTGCCCGCTACGCTCACATATACTCATGGGTGCTCATGCAGCATGTGCCACCTGGTGAGTCCCTTCTGCAGTCGCTAACGTGCTCCTGATTATGTTTAATTAATTAGCAGCAGGTTGAGATTCTGGAATCAGAATTGTGCCGGCAGAGGAACATGAGACAACATGTTCTCTTGGCGCTGGAGCTCCTCTAACAGTACCCACGTTTGCCAAGGTAACGGGGTTGGGAGGGGGGGTAATGACTCAGAAGATGCACAGGCAGCAGCTGGCAGCACAGTACTGGCTCCACAGAGGCTGAGTGTTTGGATTTGGTGCTCCCAAGCATGGACCTCCTGTCCCTGCAGCACATTTCCATCCAGGAATGGTGTGGAAAAGGGTGATGAGTCCCTGGGGATGAATTTCACACCCCAGCCCTTTCTCACTGTCACTGCTTCCCCTTGTGAGAGGATGCACCAGGGTTGTTTTCTCTTCCCTGCTCCTTCACCATCTCACTTTGGAGAGCTGAACCTCAGAGGATGCGTTCTTGGGGTCTTGTTCTTTTTAATTATGCTGATATCAGGAATGTCTCTATAGCTTCCAGTGGGATTTGTTAATGCATGAAGCTTCGACACTGTTCTTGCTTGTTGGCCCTGGTTTTGTGACTTATAATCATAGAATCACAGGGGTTGGAAGGGCCCTCCAGAGCTCATGGGGTCCAACCCCCTGCCAAAGCAGCTCCCCAGCTCATATTGCACAGGGCGGCGTCCAGACGGGGCTGGAATCTCTCCAGAGATGGAGACTCCACAGCCCCCTGGGCAGCCTGGCCCAGGGCTCCCTCACCCTCACTGGGGAAAAGTTCTTCCCCAGCTTGGTGGGGAACTTCCTGTGCTCCAACTTGCAGCCATTGCCCCTTGTCCTGTCCCCACAGACACTGAAAAGGGGCTGGCTGTTTTCCCTGCATCCCATAAAGGTTGACAGGCATGTGCTTAATTTATAAAACATGGTCAGTCTCCCAGGAGCTGCTCAGGTACCTGGAGTTAAGCAGGTTTGTATAGTCAAGGTACCTACAACTTTAATTTCAATGTAAAACAGTTTCCTCCTTTTGAGTTTCACGAGCCTGGTTGATTCTTTGGTTCCTGGTGCATCCTTAGTTGTGTTAATTCCTGATAGTCCCCTTCGTGTCCCTGTAAATGCTTGGCCTTTTTATCTTTTAAAGGCTAAAACTAAACATTTGAAAGCATCAGGAAAAGGTTTGGGGATCTTTAAAAGCCATCATTGTGTTTCATGGCTCTGCACTCCCTCAGTTAAGGTTCCTTCTATTTTTGTAATGGTATTTTTTCTTTTTCTTCCCTCTCATTTATTTTGCTTATGCTATCTCTCTGACAAGCTCACAAAAGAAACCCAAGAAATCAGCCAGCCAAGCAGATAAGGAAACAGATGTTGTAGGGTGCAAAGGTTAAATAAATACAGACAGCCCAGGAAAAATGCTTTGCAAACCACTGGGAAGCTGAATAGTTGAAAAGGAAGGGTTTTTTGGAGTAGAATTACAAGGGGAAACACTTTTCTGCAGAGGAAAAAAAAACATACTTTAGCCTCCAAAAATATCACAATGAATTCAGGGCAGTAGAAGAGAAGGAATAACAACTTGATTTTGGTAAATGCAAAGCCCTGCCAGAGCTCTGAACTTGCTGCAGGAACACGCTCAGCATCTGCAGCTCTGCAACCCTGCAAAACTGACCCTTGCACGTTTGGTCTCTGATTTCTTCATCATTTTATGGCCTCTGCCACCTGAGGAATAATGTGGAAATGCTCCAGTCTAGAAAAGGATTTAACAAAGCCCTGGAAGTAGGACTTAACACCTACCAGTCTAGCTGGCTGCTGACCTGGGAGTGTTGCTTCTCTCCCTATTTCTGAGTAGTTTAGCTGATTTCTCAAGAGACAAGTCTTTAATTAAAATGCAGTTAACTCCAACCTCATTAGCTTGGATCATATCTTACTGTTCCTTGTATGGTAGGCAGAGATGGGACCTGTATCTACTTCATTGGTCTCTTGGTACAGGCAGTGACTTGTCACAGCTGGCTGCAAAACCATGGCCCAGATCCATCCTGATGACTCCATCAGCCTGACCTGCCATCCCACATGGGATTGGTGACAAGGGGCATTGCTAATTTCCTGGGTCTCTGTATCCTCTTTGTAGCCTGGCCCTGTACCCCAGCAACGCTGGTCACTCCTTGTGATGGATGCACAGCTCCCAACCCCAGCCTCCTCTCCCTGCAGCGTGGGAGGGATGTGGAGCTGGTCTCAGGTCTGATCCCACTGAACTACAGTGCTTGATGGTTCCCATGTCGTTTCATCGTGGCAGAAATAATTAACGAGCAATGTAGCTCTTGTCCCTCAATTACTGAACCACGTCTGTGTTCTGAAACAGTGAAGCACACGTCTGGGCTGCTGAACCCACACATTGCAGAGGTAAAATGCAAAGGGACATTAAACCCACCTGTGTTTGCTATTTAACTCCCTTCAGACATCAATTAGGATTGCCCTGATAAAGACAGGGCAACTTCAAACAGCTGCTGAAGGTGGTTCCTCTGGTGCATCTCTAGATAAGATTACAAAGGAGCTATCGTTGCTCCTCAGTCCCAGCTGAAATCTAAGTCTGTGTGTGCAGCTCAGAGGGTGGAATGTGTGCTGGCACTGGGGTTTGGTTTCAAAGAATTGGGAAATGCAGAGGTTCCTGAAAACAGTAAAGCTCAGGTACAGCCCACAACAAGGCACCTGACAGGGAGTTCGTATCCAAACACTGGGAGGGAAATCTAATCAGGATTTGCTAATTTTCCTGAAGTCAAACACTTGGGATTAACTTCAGACTCGCATTTTCCTGGAATAATTCAACACAAACACTGTATGTTTATACAGGGACACTTGACTTTTCTATGGTTTGATGAGACTACAATTTGTCTTCCTCTTTTCCTCTCCTGTGGTTCGCATTCCTACCCCCAGGACTCTGCATCTGTTAGGCTTTGCATGCTGTTAGCTCTTTAAAGGAAAGCAAGCAATGCTTGCTCAGCAAGCCTGCTTTGCAAGCAGATTTTATTTGGTCCAGGGCCTGGCTGAAAACAGACTCCAATCTCCTCTCCGTTGTCAAGTATCTCTTGGTTTTCCTCTCATTGTTGCCTTTCCCTTTTCTCCTCCTTATGCAGTTCTCCTCCTTTGGCAACATCATTCAAAACTGCACAGAATTCAGATGCTGCTTCTTTTCTATCAGTGTCTGCTGTGCTTCTGTTCCTTATCTCAAGCCAGGTCTCTAACATCTGGTCTTGCCTGGGCTGGCAGATGTATTCTTCGAGCTGTAAATATTGTAAATCAGGGATACAGAAGTTTTCTTACCCTGTGAATCTGATCAAGGTCCTTTTCTAATATCTCATGGAACATCTGAAGTCTCCCTTTCTTCCAACAACCTCTAGAGCTGCTTTTGACTAAGATAAACCTGAAAGCACTGGTTGGCTTCGCTCCATTGCTGTGTTTCCATCTCAGGCATGGCTGGGGTAGGATGTCTGCTTGGGCAGGCAGGTCTGCAGTTGGCTCCAACCCCCTCCACCACTGCCCGCTGGTGTTGAAGCAGGGGAACATGATAAATATTAGTTGGTCAGCATTAGACTATGTAAAGGATGTGCAAAGTTCTGCCTAAAGGGCCACAGTGTTAGCACAGGAGAAACAACCTGTCTCTGAGAAGGGAGTGGTAAAGAGGAAGAAAGAAGAGCCAGAGGGCACATCAGGTCTGCAGAACCATCCCCGTGGCTTTGTTAGCAAGACAAAAGCTAAAGCTTCACCAAAGGGACCTGTAATGAAGAGGAGTGAATGAAGTAAACGGCCATCAAATGTCTTTGAGGCCCACCAAGAGATTAGCAGGGTGGGTGGGTGATAATGAGCTCACATAATGGAAAAAGTAACCATTCCTTGGAAGCTCAATGACTGTGCATATATCATGAATAGGCACATATATGTCTTGTATAAAAGCTGCATAACTGACCCTTTAGGCCAGGTGCATTAGGAGGAGCATCCCCTTTGAACCTTGTTTTTCTGAGAACTCAAGGCATTAAAACCCTAAGCAATTAAACCACTGCTCATCTGTGGGCTTTGGGGTGGCTGTGGCAACTCTCCTGGCTGTATCCTGATGTGTTGGGCCAATGCAGGTGCTGAAAGCAGGACCAGAGGCTGCCTTGAGCTGAGGACCTGCCCATCTTTCTCCTGTTGGGATGCAGCGGTGTGGTGATGGCAGTGGCTTTGGTCAGGATCAAAGTGCTGATTGATGATGGTTTCCAACACTAACCATGGCCTCTCTTTGCTGCCGATCAACCAGAAAGCCCTCCCTTGGGGCAGATTAGTGCCACAGAAGTGTTTCTCCAAGGACACTGGGGATACACAACAGAAATGGGGTGTGTGACCTGCAAAGCTGAGCATTGAGCTGGGAAGAGCGTGGTGGTGTTTCTCCAGAGGTGCAGGAGTTCTAGCCACTGCCTGTGATGGGTTTCAGGAGGTGAGAAAGCCTCCCCCTTATGTCACCCTGACATGCAGAGCTCAGCATCCCCATGGCAGAGGCTGAACTGCAAAACCTTGTTTTGCTCATGAGCATCCCAGCAAAATAAATTGGGTGTCTGGGTGTCTCTGCCTGTGTCCCTGACTGCCCACACCATCCCTGCGACCACTGCCATGGGGATGCCCAGACCCCCCACCAGCTGCAGGCACCAGTCAGGCTCTGCTTACGTGTGTCTCCCCATGTGTAGTGATCAGGCACCAGGATAAGTGCCCTTGCACTAGCTAACCCAGATGCAATGTTTTGGGGAGGAATGCACAGGGAAACCAGAGCTGAGCATGGCCAGCTTGATACCTGTGCTAGCATGAGCACCAGGGTGATGCAGTGACCTCCTGAGCCCATCGCCACCATCGGTGCTTGCACAGGCTGGGACCCTGAGTCAGGGAGCTGTGGGTGTTTGCACACTCGTGTGCAGGGACAGATGGGCACGCAGCATGGGGAGCCCCCGTGATTCCTCAAGCAGAAGCCTGTATGGACAGTCCTTTTTGCTACACCACAGGTAAAAATGAAGCTGTTGAGATGCATCTTAACCAGGGAGAGATCTGGAGGCAAGGGAGGTGGGGGAGAAAAATGCACAGTCAGTTTGAAAGATGCTTTGAAAGAGTAAAACTTGCTGCCAGGCTTCCCTCTGAGAGCAAGTCCAACCTCCTTCTTTCTTTCAGTGCTGTGTTATTCCTCCGTGGCCGGGAGGCTGCAGGCATTTCAATTCTCTTCTTCTTCAAGTCCTTGTTTCAAAAAAGGGCCCAAAATTTGTTTTTCTTCTAAGATGCAGCAAAGGGGAAGCACACAATGCAGCCGTCTCTAAGCCTCTCTTCTCCTGTCTCAGGGAGAAAGGAATTCACCAAGCCCTAGAGCCTGACTCACTCACTGTGTGAGCATGAATTAACCAGGAATGTTCGAGAATTATTCCTGAATAATTCATGAACCTGAATTAATCATGCATTTTCATGAATTATTCATGAATAACTCATGGAAATGCAAGGTTTATTCATGCTCCAAAAAACCCAAGGCTTTTTCTCTTCTGCTCTCTCTCCCTGTAAGAAACAGACCTGAAACAAGCTGAGGGGGGGGACAAAAAAAAACCCCCTTACATGTATATGGAAAAATAACAGGAATAATAATGCTGGAACAAAACAACCAGGAGAAAAGAAAGCAAATGGTCTTTTTTCTCCTTGCAATGGGGACGGCAGGTGGGAGCTTTCTAAGCCAGACAAAGGAGACCTGACAAGGAACTGTGGTGGTGAAGGGACAAGCCCCAAGGTGAAGAAGTGTCCGGTCACCTCCTCTCCTGGAGCAGGCAGCTGGGATCTGGATAGCCAGGAGACATTTTGCAAGACTCAACACCTGGAGCAGTGCTAACCAGGCAAGGACCGAGCTCTGTTGCTATCAGGGCTGTGATATCTTTCCTCTTTCTCTCTCTTCCTCTCTCTCTCTCTCTCTGTGTTTGTGCTTTTCGTGTAGTTTTGTTGCATTCATTAAGGTAAATGATCAACTGGTAAGTGGGGCAGGAGGGAGCTGCAGCAGCTGCGGAGATCAGCGTGTTGTCTTTAAACGTTCAGGGAAGGATAAAACCCTCTAGAGAGTTTTTTTTTTGGGGGGGTTGTTTGCTGTTTGGAATATGGAGCTCTCTAAAACAGAGCTGTGTTTCTGGGAGGGAGCGCTCTCAGCTCTGTGTGGCTCCCAGTCTCTTGGTCTGTGCCCTTCCCTGGGCTCAGGAGATGATGGGTGCAGCTGCCTGGTGCAGAGCATCCAGCAGCAGCGAAGGGCACATGGGGAGTGAGGCAGTTGCCATCCAGTTCATCTGGACACGGTGCTTCTTTTTAAGGCTCAACAGGATAAAGCATCTCAGCCAAGAGTGAGCCAGGCATGTCTGTGCCCACAGGACAGGCTGGAGCTCTGGGGAAAGTTACAGACCCCCCCAAGGAGCTTTGCTGTAGCTTATGGTGGTGAAGGGGGGAAAAGGAGAAGGAGAAACTCTTCCAGGATGAACTGAACCTCCTGAGTTGAGAGGAATCAAAACCAGGCTTGAACTTAATGAGGACGTGGAGGCAGAACGAGACTGCAGTAAATTAGGTCACAGCTGCCTTTCCAGCCTGCTTGTCCCTGCTCCACCTCTCCTCTCCCTGCCCCAGCTCCCTCCTGTCGGCTTTGGACACTGTGGCCATTCTCCACGTGTTTTTCAGTGCCCAGAATCCTTCTGCCAAATCCTGCTGCAGAGCAGGATGGTCAGGGGTGATGCTCTGCTGGGTCCCTTAGGAGCTCTGGCAGGTGGTGTCTGCCTGGTTTTGTCCTCATCCATGCTGAGTTGGTTGAAACCTGGAAAAAAAACCCAACCCTCTCTCAGCCGAGTTCCTCAGCCACCCCTGTGCCTCAGAGGGTTTTGAAAGTCACTACTAGCCTGGCTGTTGTTTGATCACTGAGCACTCCCCTTTCTCAGTGATTTAAGCCTGCAGCTCAGTGGGCAGAGCTGTGGGCCAGGACCCAGGAGATCAGCTCCTTGTAGCTTTGCTGCCTTAGCTGTATCTTTCACTAGTCCGTGCCTCAGTTTCCCCATGAGTGAAGTGGAGGTAATTTGCTGCCCTTGCTATGAAAGCACTTTGTTACTTGCTGGGTAAAATATGTGTAGGCAAGGGAATGGTCATTTCCTGGGGTACACCTGGGTATTTTGAAAGGAGCTTAAAAGCAGGAGGGGATTCAACTTTTTAAAAGGATAGACAATGACAGGACAAGGGGGAATGGATTAAAACTAAAGGATGGATTGAAGCTAAAGGAAGGAAGGTTTAGATGAGATATTAGGGGGGGAAGTTCTTTGCAGAGAGAGTGGTGAGGGGCTGGAACAGGCTGCCCAGAGAGGTAGTGGGTGCCCCATCCCTGGGGATATTCAAGGCCAGGTTGGACGGGGCCCTGGGCAACCTAGTGTAGATCCAGGCCTGAGGTTGGTGTCCCTGCCTGTGGCAGGGGGTTGGAGCACTGTGATCCTTGGGGTCCCTTCCAACTCAGACCAGTCTATGATTCTATGATTTTTTAGTAGCAAATTGCTGTAGAGCCAGTGAAAGTGATTGAGCTGTACTCGCTCACACAGGCAGAGCAACCAGCCTGTCTCTGCTCAGGGGCTTATCCAGAGTCTGCTCCATGTATCCTGCATGAGAGCTGGTCCTGCCTCACCCCAGGTGCCACATGTCATGGCTGGAGCTGTGCTTCCTCTTCAAATTAAACTGGTGCACACTAAAGGTACATGAAGCTGTGCCCAGCTCAGTCCCAGGGCAACCTCCCAGTGAAGGGGTTTAGGATGAGGCAAGCAGAGAAGGGCAGGAGAAGGAAAGGAGAAATAACTGATAGAAAAGATGCAGGGACAAGTATTTTACACCTGCAGGCTGCACTGCCTCAGGTAGAGCATCATTTGGTATCTTCCAAAGCATGGGGAGAGCTGTGCCATGAATCCTTCCTTCCTGCTCCCTCCAAACCAGGTGGGCAGCCCCCATGTCAGCCAAGCTCTACGTCCTGATCAGCTGGCCTGATGGCAGCCGGGTGATCAACATCGAGAACATCAAGGAGCCCCGCAAGCCCTTCCACCTCTATGCCGTGGGTGAGCAGGTACTGGCTCGCTGCCCTGGCTTCAGTGGGCTCTACTGGGGGATGGTGGAAGGCATAAGTGGTGAGTGACACCCCTCTGTCCTGGGCTTTGTAATTTGGGGCTGCTCAGGAGTAGCCTTTAGAGGACTATTCATTGCTGAGAAGTCCTCTCTTCCTGCAGAGCATAAAGATCTATTAGAGAAGAAGCTGCTGGAAGATAGACAACTCCTGGAGAAGTTAAGTGAGTAGGGTCTTTTGAAGATTATACCTTTCTACCACTGCTGGGCTTTTGGGGTGGGAGGATGCTGAGGACATTGTAGTTCTGTCATGAATTTCACAGCCCTACAATGAGAGTACAAAGCACTCAGTGGGAGGAGGGAGATGTACAATGGGGCATCAGCGTTGTGTACCTTGAGTATCTGCCTTCCTTTCAGAAGAAGAACCAGCCATCCACAGCATGATGCCACCCCAGCCAAAAAAATCCAGGAAAACCTTCCCGAAATGGACCCCAGGGAATGCACCCAGGAAATACCACGGTGACAGGACTTACCCTGCCAAGCCTCTGCTGAGGGCTGCAGAGGCCAGCCTGCCCCACAATGCTGGCACCTCCTCCATCATCAAGGAGAGGTGTGCCCTGGGCAACGTGGCAGGAAGCTCCCGCTCACTGGCAGGACCCCCCCACCCAGCCAGCGCCTTCACACCCCCATCCACGTTTATCACCATGGCCATACCAGGGACTTCCCAGGGCGAAGAGGACAGGGCTGGTCCAGCTACCAGAGGTAACTGTGGCTGTAAATTAGGACATTGGCTTTTAGCCCTCTCCTGCCTTGTCCTGACCAGCAGGTTGGGTTGGGGAACTTTGGAGCTGCCAGGAGACCTTGGTTCTGCTCCAGGGCTCTGTGTGTTTTCTCCTTGCACCATACAAAGGTTAGAGATGACATTTTGTCATCCTTTCCACCTGGGAGATCTCCTCCAGGAAGGCTGTCTACAGGGAGATGCCTGTGTGTTAGCATAAGCTACCTGCTCTACTGGGTACCAACTCTGTCTCCTGGGCTAGCAGTTCTTTCCCCACAAGCCAAAAATCAATCTAGCCTGCCTGAATAACTGTGAAATACCCAAAAGCCTTGTGTCTTGATTAGCCAACATCCAGAGACACATTTGTTTACTTGCTTTGCCCACCATGTCTTTTTGTGATGGGAATAGAAGTAGTCCTTGAAATACTACCTTCCAATAACAAATTCCCTACTGTTCAGTCCTGGAAAGCATGTCTAGATCACTGTTTATGCAAATGGCACAATATGTTGCCATGCAATCTAGCAGGAGTGCTTAGATAATCTGTCCTGGAGACGAAGGATTCCAGGACCTGAGTTGTTCAGCTTGTCTCCCATCCCTACCTGCAGATTATGTTGCCCTGGCAATGAAGAGGAAGTCAGATGGCATCTTGTCCCAGTGCCAGCAACACATCTGTCTGAACAGGTAATGCTTGAAACTGCAGTGAGGACCTACATATAGACCTATATATACTTATTTCATAGTGTGGGGTCTGTTCACTGTTTCCATGCCCTGGTGATGCTCCCTTTGAATCGATATCAATGAAGGCATAAAGGCAAAGTGCAAAAGATAAAGGGAGCTTGTGTGGGCACATCTGTACTGCAGAGCAAGTGAGTCCTTGGTGCTCTGGAGTCCTGATCCCTTGGTGGGCCAAATGTGATCTGCCCTGAAGTCTGTGTGCTGGGGCTTCCTCTGCATGCAAAGGGCAGTGCACTGGAGGCTGTCTACACGAAGAACCATGTTCCAGGGTGGTGAGACACTGGCACAGGTTGCCTAGAGAGGTGGTTGATGCCTCATCCCTGGAGATGTTCAAGGTCAGGCTGGATGGAGCTTTGAGCAACCTGATCCTGTGGGAGATGCCCCTGCTCATTGCAGGGTGGGGGGGTTGGACTAGATGACCTTTAAAGGTCCCTTCCAACTCAACCCATTCCATGATTCTAACCATTGCTGTTTCCTCTCAGTCCATTCTACTCTTGTAAACAAACCCAGAATTGACTTTGCTTTGAATTCCAACATTTGAATTACAGATAATTCTCATCAGGAATGAATATGAACACGAAGCTCCTTGTGGCAGTGCTTTTTAGCTTGCTTGTTTCTTCCAGCTGTGAAGAGCGAGAGCTTGATGCTTTGCAAGAGACGGGTGATTTTGAGAGAGTTCAGAGAAATGTTGGTCCTGGTGAAATGGAAAGGTAATTATCAACAGAAGACACTTGTTCTTAACTGCATTTTCCTCTTCACTACAGGAAAGAGCAGTGAGACCCACAGCTGGGTGACAAAATGGGGCAATTTTAGAAGTTAAGAGCTGCTTGAATCTCTGTATAATCAGAGCCAGGTTTTTCTTTCTGATTGTAGGGCTTGGAGTTAGAGATGTAGGAAGCCTCTAAAGCAGTGCAGAAACCACAAAGCTCTTCCCTGTGACAGTCAAGATGACATCTATCATCTTTGAACATGGTTGTGTGTTGCTTGCTTTATCGTCCGTTACTTTGATGATCAGTAGCCAGTGAAGTGGCTGTTAGGGACAGTTTTACTGCAAAGAAATGGTTGCCAAAAAATCATGTTACAGTATTTTTCTTTCTCATTTCCTGCTTTTCTGTTATTTCATACTAGAAGTATGTGCCTCCTGGGGCTTGCAGGACAGGACTTAGATCTTTTCTTCAAGCTGAAAAGAAAATTGAGCATCACAGTCTCCATGCACTGCAAGACAAGTGGGGTGAGGGGGATTTGATGCTTAAACTCTGAATGTTTCGGAGGTGTTAAATCTCCAGATCACATCATTTCTCTCTCCTGCATTGCTTCACACCCAGGCATAGCTGGATGGGCTGGCACTCTTGCAGGGAAGTCTTTTGGTCTCCACTTGCAGGAGGCATCTAAGCACTGCTTGGGTGGAGCTGCTACATCACAGAATCACAGAATCACAGTGGTTGGAAGGGACCTCCAGAGCTCATGGGGTCCAACCCCCTGCCAAAGCAGCTCCCCAGCTCATATTGCACAGGGCGGTGTCCAGACGGGGCTGGAATCTCTCCAGGGATGGAGACTCCACACCCCCCTGGGCAGCCTGGCCCAGGGCTCCCTCACCCTCACTGGGGAAAAGTTCTTCCCCATGGTGGTGGGGAACTTCCTCTGCTCCAACTTGCAGCCATTGCCCCTTGTCCTGTCCCCACAGACACTGAGAAGGGGCTGGCCATTTCCCCCTGCATCCCATCCTTCAGATATTGATAACCATTAATCAGGTCCCCCCTTAGTCTTCTTCTCTCCAGGCTGAACAGCCCCAGCTCACTCAGCCTTTCCTCACAGGGGAGATGCTCCAGGCCCTTCAGCATCTCCATAGCCTCCTCTGGACTCTCTCCAGGAGATCCCTGGCTGTTTGATCCCAGGGAGTCCTTCAGCAATATTCATGGTGAGGCCATGATGTCTTCTTGCCTCTATGCATGTTGTGTTCTGGGTTTAATTTTTCAGAGTGGAGAAGATAGAGCAGCTGGAGAGGATGGTGTTCGACCTCCAACAGGACGTCCTCTCTCTGAAGAAGAAGGTACAGAGGCTGGAATCCCTGTCCTTCCAAGAGGAACCCCACCGGCAGCCGTGCGAGGTGGTAGAGCTCTTCAATGGCTACACCAAGGACCAGCTCAAAGAGACCATCCGCTTCGACCAGAAGATCAGCACAGCCTGCAAGACACTGCTCTACAAACTCTTCACCTCTGACTACATCCAGAGCCACTCCATCACGGGGCGGAGGGGCAATACTTTCCGAGAGGCAAAGCCCATGATGGATGAACGTTGCATCAAAATCATTCGGGTCCTGCTGAAACAGAAGTTTGGAGATCACCTCAGTGACACCGTGATCACAGAGAAGATCCAAAACGTGCAGAAAGCCCTGAGGCAGAAGTTTAAGACAGAATGTCTCTGATGCATGGGGGGGGCTTGATGTCTCTTCCTACCATGCTTATTGATGTCCCTGAGCAGCCCTCCCAGGATGGGTGGGTACCATCTGCTGCTGCTCAGCTGATCCCTCCCCCAAAGGAGCCAACCCAAGTGGAGCCTGTGCTAAACACAACACCAACTTCTCACTGCCAAACCTCTGTTGGCATTCATCAAGTGGGAAGTTTGCCCAGCTTGGCTGGGGTTCTGCACATCTGCTAGCACTTCACAAGCTCCTTCCCATCCGGTCTGTGTGCAGGCATCACCGTGGGGGGCATCTGATGGTCTTTTGGATGGATTTGCTTAGGAGCTCAAGGGTTCCTGTTTGGTCCAAGTATGGGTCAGTAAGTCAGCTTTGTACCACCTTGCAGTGGGTTAGGGAGGAAGATTGGCTCTGGGGTAGGGAGTCCAGCTGCAGATGGACTTTGTGTCACCCACCATGGCTTCTCTCTGCATGCCTGTGGTTGCCTCCTCCTGCCTGTGGGACAACATTTGCTCTCTGGTGAATTTGCTCCAGACTCATTCAAACACCACCAGCAAACTGCTGGAGAAAGAGAATTTCATTTCTTTCCTCTGTTTTAATGGAGCTCTATGGAAAAAGTGTCTTCACTAGCAAAAACCTGCCGAGCAAGAGAAGAGATCACCCATGGAAATTACATGAATTTTCCTTTCCAAACAAGATTCTTTCTGTGGAGAAATCCCATACATTTTTATAACATGAGTGACAGGTTGGAGGGCAAAATATGGCCTGCTGTACTACACCTTTCCTTCAATGATCAAACATATTACGAACACAGCCACTGTCATTTAATTCCAGTATTTATATCCTAGTTAAGAAACTCCAGGTTAAAAAACCCACGAAACAACAGGGACATTTCTGTGTGAGAGGCTGTAGGGAAGGGTTAAAAAGACATTTCTTTCCCTAAGTAGTTCAGAGCTGGAGTTTTGTGGGGTTAGAGTTGTTTTTAACATTAAAAGAATAAGATGCTGATGCCAGCCCACCTAAGGAAAGTGCTGCAAAATAGCAAACATTCAATTTTGAAGAGTCTTCTCAGACAAGGAATTGGTTTTCTAGGTTTAATTTTAAAATTATTCAGGAAAGGAAATGTCAGTTGTTTTGCGTTAATCAAAACATTTGGTTTAATTTATATGTTTTGTTCTGTTTTCAAGTATTTAATTTCTTCGCAGCTACATGAGAAATAATAATAATGCAAAATAAATGTATTGGAAAAAACAAGGAGCTGTTTTGAAAGAAAAAACAAAATGGAAATGTGTTTTCCAGAATTTTCCTCCCCTCTTTGCCTTTTTTTCTAGTTGCAAAACAAACCCATTAGAGTAGGGTTAATTCTGTGAAGCGTTTTAATTTTGGCTGGAGACATGCTTGCCAACGTTTTTGGCACTCTGTTCATCAGATGTGTTGAACAGTCATGCTAAATTGCTGTAGCCAATAAGTAAAGATATTCCTTCTGTTTTCCCAGTGCAAATGGTTTCCCTAACTCTCTAGTATGCAAACATGCCAGGGATGAGTTCTTGTTTGCATGGACCTTGACTTGAGCAGCAGCTGGAGCAGATCTACTGCGACTGCTTAGAGCCAAGAGTGCAGCCAGTTCTTGGAAGGCTGATCAAATCGAGTAGATCTGCCCCAAAATCTCAGTGCAGAAACACCCCTTGCAGTACAGCTGCCTTGACAGAAGCATGTTACCTTGCTGCTGTAGGCAAGACCTCAGGTTGGTGTCACTGCTCAAGGAAACACCCCAGGAGATGTTTTTCATGTTGACTTATCAAAGAGAAGGTTGAGGAGGCACAAATAGCTTTATTCTGTGGGCACTTGCTTTGGCATCATCCCTTGTGGCTTTCCCACACCTTCCCTGCAGCTTCTGCTTCTCATTTCCCCAGCAGCAGGAAGGGATGGAGAGGATGGGTCCCTCAGACCCACCCTCATGGGACTGAGGCTCCATCCAAACCATTTCCCTGGGTGCCCATTTTCACTTTAATCTTCCTTCCCAGTGCTTCATCAGCTCCCTTGCCAAGCTGCAGCCTTGAAAGCCAGCTCACAAATGTCATTTATAAAAATATATGCTGCTGCTGTCCTCCCCTGCCGAGCCCCCTCTAACGAGCTGCAGATCATTACTGTAGCAAAAGGGGGAGGGAGAAAAAAGACCAAGAGGCTGGACTTGCTGAGGGGAGAGAGGGCTCCTGAAACAAGTCATCTTTAATCAGCTCCTCTGGAAGCAGATGAGCTGGGTGACCTTTCTGCTTGAAAGGCCCTTTGGTGGCTCCCTCAGAGGCAAACTTCACAGCCTAACACGCTTACTGATACTCAGCGAGCGCTCCTGGGATGCGGGGCCAGTGCCATGGGCTGATGGATGCTCCCCAGCTCCGTGCACAGCACAGCCATGGCACTAACTAGCCAACACTCAAACAGGCCTTTCTGGGCAATAAAAGTTGTCTTTAGCTACTCTGGAAGGCTTTGATATGGTGGGGAGGGCTGAAGAAAGGCAACGCAGGCGGCTTTTCGTTAAACTTCATTTTTAAGGTATTTGTGAACCAGAGGCAGTATTTCCAGGGTAATTGGGAGCACTGGCAGACACTGAGGATCAAACGTCACTGCCAGGATGCTGATGGTCTCACCTCCCTGAACTCTGGCTCTGGCTAATCAGCCTCGAGAGGGAAGATCACACAGCACTGAGATGTGGCATCCCTTGGGGGATGAAGAGGTCAGGGAAGATAGGGGAGGAGGAGGAGGGTTGATGCCAGAACCACTTCACTTGGGGATGTTCAAAGCCCCTGTCTCTCTCTCTAAGTGATGAAGGGCAGCTCCAGTGAATTGCATTAACCTCCTGCTTTAAAAGAATTACTGGGAGAAGCTGGACAGGTCTTTCTGTGGAAATGAATTGCTCAGCTGAACCTGTGGCATCTTGTTAAAAATGATGGTCCTGTTCGGTTTCTGGGCTCTCTGGGTGCAAGAGGAGGTGGGCAGGGAAAAGGAGGGTCAAAGCTCAGGGTGGTCTTCAAGGAGTTTTTGTGCTTGGCTCAAGAGCAAGCTGAAATGGGACTTGTTAACCTTTGCAAATACAGGCTGGCACTGAAATACCCGTTCTCCCTCCTTTTAGCAGGAACCAGAGCAGTCCTTGGTGGTCTGCACCATTCAAACAGGGTGTACAGCAGCTGAGCACAGACATTGCAGAGCTCTAAGGCTCTCTGAGGGTCCTCACTCCCCAAGCACCCCAAAACACTGCAATGGGGCACTGCCACCCACCACCCACCGAATGGTTACGCCTCTCTTTTTGCCTTAGGAAGCAACTGAAAGCTGGGTGTTACCCCTTGCCAGTGATGCTGTCAGCAACACATGGGGTTGGAGAAAAGTGGGAGCTTTCCCAGCCTGCTGTGCATCAGCTCTATGCTTCAGCTGGACCACAGCATGAGACTTCTGCAATTTCCAGTTGCAGAGGTGCTGCTGATGGGATCACTAACTTCATGGGGGAAAAAAATACACAGCCAAAACAAGAGGGAAATTCTCCAGTGTTTCATGCCTTTTATTTCAATTTTAGCTCCTTGACTCTTCCAGGGACTTTCTAGCATCCAGCACAGGCTGGTTTTAATATCCCCATTTCATGGCTTATAAGAAGCACACACCACTACATCTCTCAATATCTGCACTGTGTGCATCCCCTAGAAACTGCAACCTATTTGTTTCATGAAATCATGCAAACTGTGAGTGTGGGAAAGAGGAATAACGTTCAAATGTAACTAAATCCCTCCTTGGATTTTCATCAGGGCTTACAAAGCCTGGCTGCCTTTACACAAGTCCCAGCCAGTGCTGCCAAGGCTGCATGATGCTCCAAGCTTGGTCGATGTGCTTGTGAAAATCTTCTGATGTAGAATTACCAGCACAGCAGGAGGTGGAAATGTCTCATGCCTGTGGCTTTGTCCAGTCTGAGATCCTCTGTCAGACAGCCAGAGGAATGGGGATGTGACCTACTGACAGCTCAGTTGGGGGGGGGCAATGAAACATTAAAAGGACAAGCCTTGGTGTGTATGAGCTGGAAGCTGTGCACCATCTCCTAACAGCATTCAACATGTGACTGCTCAGTGGCATGGGAAGGTTTTGTTCTTGTTCTGGTAAGGCTTTCTATCTTATTTGGCTTCAAAAACACAGTGAAAGAGAGAAAATACACATAGAACTGTGGCACCCGGGCTGGATGTGTATGCTGTATTTACACTTCTGGGGTGGTTTTTTGAAAAAAAGTGAATTTTTTATCATTTTACATGTTTCTTTAAAGCATACCTGCAACAGTTGGGGGTATTTTTGTGCATACACCTGGTAGGTGTGCAAATTGATCAGATTTTAGGACTTTAAGCGACCTTTCATGTCCCTGCTTCAGTCACATATTCATTACACATAATTTTTACCAGCAGTTCTCTGCCTGCAGTACGTGGTTGCATTATTCTGACTTGTATTGCTCTATCTCCCCCATCTATTCAGAGTCAAATGGAACTGGGGAGATTGTTATTAAAACCCAGAAAGCAGAGAAATAAAATGAACCACAGCACCAGCTCTCTGTGTGCAAATACACTGAGGAAATAAGAGGGCCTTCCACTTCTAATAAAATCTGGATATGAATTGCCTCATAAGAGCTTAAATTAATTAGATTCAGAGGCCGAAAAGAGAGAGCTTGGATCCTGCTGGCTGCAGGATGACTGCTCTCATTACCTTGGTGTGCAGCACATGCCATGAAAGCTTCAGAACCAGGTGGGGTGGCCTGCTCAGCAAGTGAGCTTCAGGGCTTGATCAAACACTTGAGTCACAGGTCCACAGGTGGTTAAAGCCTCTCCCAACGACATATTAATCCATTGAGGTTGCTGGGACTCTTCCTGCTACCACTGCTTTGGTTCTTACCCAAGTGCCTTGATGGTGGAGGAAGAACCCTACAGAGAAGCAGTGTCTTCTCAACCCTGTGCTTGCTCTACACCGATCCTCCCAGTGTCCCAGGAAGAATTTGGAGTATGGACAGTGTTTCTCACCTTCCTCATCTCAGTACTGGAAGATGGAGCCAGGTGAGGGGAAGTGCCTCCATTCATCTTCCTTGTAAAGCCCCAGTGCCCCCTTGTCAGCAGCACGTACCTGCTGTCCCAGGGTGTCACCGTGGGCATGAGATGCAGTTTGGAGACATGCTTTCTTCTAATCATGGGTCTTATTGGGTGTGTTTTTTTGCTGGGCACGGGGAGTTAGCTGGATAGAAGGGGACTGTGTGCCCAACTCTGTAACAGAGAAATTAGCACCCTACAAAGCCAAGGACTGCCTGGTGCTTATTGATGGTTTCTCTTAAATATAAGCAGTGTAGCCCAGGGTGTCAGGCATCTGAGGGAAAGGGAGACTGCAGAACTGATGTACTCCTGGTAATGAATAATCGTTAAGCTCCAAAGGAGTTTATTATTATTACCATTAATTCTAGTTGTACTGTGCCCAGAGACATGGAAGGTGGAGATAGATGAGTTCGTGACCTACATATTACAGGCTAGTTTTTATCCTGGTAATATGAGAAAATCGATCATTTCTTAAGTGAGAAGACTGATAAAATCAGTGACTTCAGAGGAGCAGCATCACTGCTATTACCTGTTTAACAAGCTCACTGGAATGGTGCTGGAGAAGCGTTGAATCCTTCTTCTGTATACTTTAAATTCATTTGTCCTGTTTCCAGGAGGGAAGCATTTAACACAGGCAGAGTTTGTGCTAACTTTTCCTGTGCAGTTTGGACATCTTTGCATCCCATTTATTGTCCTCCAGAGTTTTTTTCATACCCTGAAGTCAGAAGAAATTGCCAGAAGTGAAGTAAAGCCATTGAAAGACTGCTCCAGCCATAGTGTAGGGGGGGAAAACAGTCAGAGGTTTTATGTTGTTCCCTTAAAGTGGTTGGGACCAGGAGCAAAATACTGTTGTGATGTAGGAACCTTTCTCTTCTATACACTCCTGGAATTACTGGTGTGTGTTCTTTTATAACTCACTGTGCCCCAACCAAGAGGATTCCTTCCTCTCCTGGAAGACAAATAGATATAAAACACCCACAACAAACATCTGCCATCATTTTCCTGGACCAAAAGGGGGTTGCAAACTGCTCTCTGGTTTTTTGGGTCTTTGTGCAGCGTGTTTTGCAATTCTCTCTCTCAAGTTGAACAAGGAAGAAGTTGGCCTTGTGTTCTACACAAGCACTGCCTTTCTGCTTGGAGATGTGTCTGTATTTCTTGGCTCAGGGCAGAAAAAACAAATATCAATGTATTAATGACCCTTCCAATGAGACCATTAGCGTGAAAAATTAAATCAATCAGTTTAATGGGTTGTTTTGGTAGAGGAATTTTGCAGCTTATTGTAGTCTTGATGTAAATTCAACTAATTCTTATTTATATAATACAAGCTGCTTGCTTAGTGTGAGCTCTGAAGAGCAAGTTAGGAATGTCTCTTTCCAGGAGGCAAAGCCATGCCTGAGAGAACCAGCAGCACATGGGGCAGACCTGCTTTCTGGTGGGTGGTTTGAGGGCTGAGAATGTCTGCCCTGTAGCTTTCCTGTCATTTCTGCAGGCCAGACCACTTCTTGCCCTCTTGTGCTTGCACAGCTCGGGGGGATGCTGCGTGTCCAAGGTCACTTGGGAGCCAGCAGTACAAACTGGAGTAAGGTCGGTGTTTCCAAAGCCCTGAAACAGGGTAGGGAACTACCAGCACAGGCAAAGCTCACTTACTGTGTTGAAAAGCCCATGGATTTGAGGGCTAAGTCCACACTGCTAACAGAAGGCAATGATTGTCTGCAGACTCTGGTGTTCAGGTTCACCCACTCCCATGGGGAGCTTGCAGCAGGCTCAGATCTGGCCCCGTGTTCATTAAGTGACTGTAGAGAGAGTGTGGAGGGATGGAGAAGAAACAATCGATAGGGGAAAACCCTGTTTGCAGACAGCTCCATGGGTGAAGGTTTGTTTCCATGCTCTGATGTTCAGAAGTGCTCAGGAGTAACACAGAGCTGGGCTGGGTCAGCCTGGAGAAGAGAAGGCTGTGGGGGGACCTCATTGCAGCCTTCCAGTCCCTGAAGGGAGCAGAGGAACAGGAGGGGAATCAGCTTGTTAAAGCGCAGAGACTGGCAGGACAAGGGGGATGGAGTGAAGCTAAAGGAGGGAAGGTATAAATTGGATATTAGGGGGAAGTTCTTTGCAGAGAGAGTGGTGAGGGGCTGGAACAGGCTGCCCAGAGAGGGGGTGGGTGCCCCATCCCTGGGGGTGTTCAAGGCCAGGATGGCTGGGGCCCTGGGCAACCTTGTGTAGCTCCAGGCCTGAGGTTGGTGGCCCTGCCTGTGGCAGGGGGTTGGAGCTCTGTGATCCTTGGGGTCCCTTCCAACCCAGACCAGTCTGGGATTCTATGATTCTCTGATCTGACCTCAGCAGCTACCAGTGAACCGTATCTTGTAGCTCCTGGATGCTCCAGCTTTCCTGGAGTGGTGCTGAGTTGGGTAGAATCATTGTGTGCAGTGTTAAATATCTTCTGCTGGTAGACTTTAGCTGGATTTGATCCCTGGACCAAGACAGCAATTCAAAGTCACATCTAGACACCGTTCTCTAGGAAAAATAACCCACTGGCCCTGCCTGCCCCTGCAAAACTGTGTTGTAAATCTGGAGTAATCTTTGACAAATGACCTGGAATAGTGGGAAAGGAGGAAGCTCATCTTCTCTTGTAAGGAGAAAGATAAGCTAATTCTTTATTAGGAAAGACAGTAAATGGAGGTGCTTCCAGCTGCACAGACATTATCCTGACATTACCTGTTAAAGTTAAATGCCTGATAATGACAGTTACAATGAGCTACCTACAGAATATGTTTTATTGGCCAACATGCCAGAAACTTTTAAGGAGAATAAGAACACAGAAAGAGAGTCCTCCATACAAGCTCACGTTGAATTTGTAATGCCCAGTTATTAAGAATATCACACGTGGTACCTGTATGGTACAGGTTAAGCTTCAACATGCTCTGTCATCATAAATAAAACCATGAACAAGTGGATGGGTCCCCAAACAACAGACTGAAGCATACCTGAGCACAGTAACTGTATTTTCATTTTCTAGGCTGAAAACTGAGGTGATGTCTTTGGTTAGCTGCTGCTGTGTCAGCTCTTCCCATCCACTTCAGCGGGTGCCAGTGGAAGGTCTGTTTTTCATTGCTGAAGTCAGTGGGAGTTTTACTCAGCACCTCGAACCGTAAGAAGTTCAGATCCATGAAATGAGAGTTATCAGGACTCAGCAGGATTCAATTTTCAGTCCCTGGATTTCAATTTGGCAACAGCAATCCTTAGGAAAAAAATGCAAATATTATTTTTCCCTGCAGACAGAAATGAGAGAGGGTGCTGAGAGCTCTTGTGGTGTTTGATCACTTGAAAGCCTTGCCTGCAGAAAGTGAATTGGTGAAATTCTGCTTGAAATGTGCTGGATGTGTTTACAGGCAAAGAGATGAGAGGAATAAACCTTCCTTGGTGTGGAGTAGCCTCCCCCAGACCTTCGTGTTTATCCACTTATGTACAAAGGTGAGATATTTTTCCCAGCTCATCTCTGGATTCACCTCGTGTGCTTCTTGTTTAGCGATCCACTTCACTGCAGAAAAAAGAATCAAAGAGGTTTTGGCTCTTTCCTCTGCCCCAGCCTTTTCTGTCTCATAATGTTAATGAGTGATAATGCTTCATGATTTTTTTCACAGGCTGTTGCTGCTGAAAATTGCTTTGGTGCATTGAGACTTTTATTCACTGGGTATATCAGGAGTTTTCAGTGAAGCAGAGGAATAAAAACCAAGGAAGTGTTGTGGCCAGAAATCCTACAGTGGTCTGATCTTTATCTTCTGTCAGAATCCAGTTTTAAGGAGTGGGTCCTTGCTGGCCACATTAGGGGGGAGCAGCCCAGCTCCCTCCTTCCCTGTCTTGCCCAGTGCAGGATAACTCAAGCATCCAAAAAGGCAACACTCTCCATCCAAATTGAGGAGTAGTTTGGAACTGGACACGGCTTTTGCTTTTCATGATTGATTATGCTTAGATCTATAAGATAAAAGGCTGAGGAGTGTTTGACCTGGGGTGAAATTAGCTGTGAGCTACTGGGGCTGCTCTGTGGCTCTGTCCCTGCAACCTCCTGGCTGCAGCTGCGGGTGCCTCTGGCCCTGGGTAGGGGTCACCAGGATTTGGGTAATGGAGCCTTCTTTTGAAACAGCTGTATCTGAGGCATGAGTGTAGCCAGGAGAAATGGGAAGGACTCTCTGATGTACCAAATTATTTGTCTGGGATGAGCCTGCAGCACAGAAAACCCCGTGGTTTGCTCTGGTAAAGAAGATGCTTTGTGTATGGTGGCATTAGCCCCAGCACGTGCATCACCATGGCAGGGTGCTGACAGCCAGAGCTGAGGAGGGAAGAGAATTCCTGCAGTTGTCTTGCCTTTCAATGCAAACCATCAGGTCCTCCACGTGCTTCCCATTGCCCCACGGCACCGACACGGGAGTGTGTAAGTACAGGCACTGGGATTTCTTCCCCAGAGACTTTGGCTGCTTTCACTTATTTCCCATCCCCAGTTTTTGTAGTCCCACGGGGGGCTTGAAATAGAAATATCTGCACAAGTGCTGCTTTATGGCCAGATTCAAGCTTGTCAGGGCCACTGGTGTGCTGCAGTGAGAAACAGAGATGGCATCACGGAGTGCTGGCTTCCCTGCCTTCTCATTGTGGCACTGAGAATCATAGAATCCCAGGGGTTGGAAGGGCCCTCCAGAGCTCCTGGGGTCCAACCCCCTGCCAAAGCAGCTCCCCAGCTCATATTGCACAGGGCGGCGTCCAGACGGGGCTGGAATCTCTCCAGAGATGGAGACTCCACACCCCCCTGGGCAGCCTGGCCCAGGGCTCCCTCACCCTCACTGGGGAAAAGTTCTTCCCCAGCTTGGTGGGGAACTTCCTCTGCTCCAACTTGCAGCCAGTGCCCCTTGTCCTGTCCCCACAGACACTGAGAAGGGGCTGGCCATTTCCCCCTGCATCCCATCCTTCAGATATTGATAACCATTAATCAGGTCCCCCCTTAGTCTTCTTCTCTCCAGGCTGAACAGCCCCAGCTCCCTCAGCCTTTCCTCACAGGGGAGATGCTCCAGGCCCTTCATCATCTCCGTAGCCTCCTCTGGACTCTCTCCAGGAGATCCCTGGCTGTTTGATCCCAGGGAGCCCAGCACTGGACACAACACTCCAGGTGGGGCCTGACCAGGGCAGAGCAGAGGGGGAGGATCCCCTCCTGTGACCTGCTGGCCACACTCCTCCTGATGCCCCCAGGATCCCATTGTCTCTCCCAGCCCCCAGGGCACACTGCTGGCTCATGGCTACTCTGTCGTCTACCCAGGTCCTCTGCAGAGAAGATGCTTTTGGCCTCTTCCATCCTTCAGTGTTTCCCATGGGGCAGGACACAGGTGGTTTGCAGCACTGTGAAAACAAAATGAGAGCTGCCTAATCCATGGGTGAGGGGTCCTGTCTTTGCTGTCAGTGTCTGTTTGGAAGGATGCTTTAAGGCAGCTGTATCCCAAGTTTGCAGAAGCACTGGCAAGGGATTTCTACACTCACGGTGTACTATTTCAGAAGAGAGAGCAGCCTGGATATTAAATAGCCTTTAAGGGAATGGGAACAGCTGCACAATGTTTTTTTTAGACCAAAGGTCCAGCTCTGGCAGTTCTAAATCTGAAAAGTCAACAAGCAGGTTAAACAGTATGGTTTAGCTCTTAGAGATGAGATACCTGGCCTGAGGATTGCCACTGAAATTGGTTATGAGAGGCTGTAATTGAAAGGAAATCTGATATTTCTAAATCTCACAAGGTTTGGAAGCTGCAGGTGAACACAGGCTGGTGGTGTGTGTGTGTGCCCATCCTGTGATGAACCACTTAACCTTTCTTGTAAGCATCCATAGATGATCTTGTTCGTTATTACCATAGTAATTAGCACTTGCTTGCGTCAAAATCTAGAATAAGCTTATTAATTATTTATTACACCTACTATCTTTTGCCTGTTTGAATGGATGGAGAAGGGTGTGTGTCTGGTTTGGGGTTTTGATGACTAATTTTTCTAAGTATGAGTTCCTGAGGTGATCAACTTTTACACCCCATGCTTAAAGAAATGGGGCTCTGGAGTGTGTCTCCTTCATCACCTTCTACCAGATTTGGAGTAAGCAGGAGGGGATTCAACTTTTTAAAAGGATAGACAATGACAGGACAAGGGGGAATGGATTAAAACTGAAGGAAGGAAGGTTTAAATTGGATATTAGGGGGAAGTATTTTACAGAAAGAGTGGTGAGGTGGTGGATGCCCCGTCCCTGGAAGTGTTGAAGGCCAGGCTGGATGGGGCCCTGGGCAACCTTGTGTAGCTCCAGGCCTGAGGTTGGTGGCCCTGCCTGTGGCACGGGGGTTGGAGCTCTGTGATCCCTGGGGTCCCTTCCAACTCATACCATTCTATGATTCTTGGTCAGCACCATCAAAGGTTCACTTCAGCCTCTGAGTATTGAAATGCTCTTGCTGAAGTGTTTTTGGGGAGTTCTGTGGAAAGTCCCAGCCCTGCTGTGCAGACTGTGGTTAACAAAGTGGATTCCAGCCCTTCTTGCCAGCAGTGGTTTTGGGTGCCACAAAGGCCTGCACACTCGTGGTTTGCATCGAGGCAGATGGATTTCTGGATGAGAAAACACAGCTATGAAACAGAGAGAGAGATGGAGTCAGACCCCAGTGGGTAACTGAGCTGCTGGCTGCCAGCTGGACAGGAGATCAATGGAGAGATACACTGCAATAATTTCATGAAGAATAGAGACACGTGTTACATGTGCAAATATGATTGGAAATGTCATTGCAAACTCATTCTTCAGGAAAAGGGCAGGGCAACAGCGAGCGCTCTCCCTTTTCAACCACCCAGAATAGAAGAGATTTTGCTTGAGGTGCCAACCTTTATTTCTCAGAAACAATTTTACTCCTTCTTCCTTCCCTGGACATAAATGCATCTGTTTTCTTTTGTTATTCAGAAAAAAAAAATGAGGAAAGAAACCCTCCTTTATTCCCACTGCTCAACTTTGATAAAACTATAGCTTAGAAAACTCTACATATTAATAGCGTGAATCACTTAAGTGAGGTACATTATGTTTTCAATTTCCATGATGCTTTCAGTGTAGGCAACTTATCAGGGGCTGCTGTTTAATCTGTTGTAGCAATCTTGAACATTAAAGCCAGGTTATTTCACAAAGGGGTGAATTCATTTTACTGGGGAGGTTAATATCACCTGTGATTATATCTGACATTTGGGCCTGGCATATTATTTTTCATACTGTGTCTGAACGTAACTACCCACTCCTGGCATGAGCAGGGTTTGAAGTGGGTACATCTCAAATATCTGCACACATCCAGAAGTGTCATCTAACAGCCTCATCACTGTAAATAAGAAAAGACAATTTAATGAACAAAATGGGGAGGGTGAATTCAGGAAATGAGATTTTTCTGTGGTTGGGGTAAGCAAGCAAAGGATAAATATCGTCGCTGTGCATGCCTGCTGAAGGAACTACAGAAGGGGAGCAGGTGTCATGCTCCTTGGAGGAGCATCTCCAGAGCATTGTCACTCGAAAGCATCCCTGAGCAAACGTTACTGAGATGCAGCTGACGTGCAGCCCAGCCTCCTAGCTTCTCCCAGAGGTTCCTTTCCTAATCCAACCCACAGCGTGGCTTAGAGGTCTTTTTTCTCACCAGGAAACAGATAATCCCTCTGAAGAGATGGGTCCAGCAGCCGATGTCTCACACTGAGTAACACTTCACATCCTTCAAAGCCAGCGGACTGCAGCTGGCTGTCAGCACAGGGCTTCTTAAGTGTGAGCCTGAAAGGCCTCTTTGGAGCTGGAGGCTGGAAAATTCACCTTGAATCTCAGTGCTGTCCCGGTGAAGACAGTAATTGTCAGGGTAAGTGCCTTTTTTTCAGCAGTCAAGGGAGAATGGACACAAATGACTCATCCCTGTCTCTACCTGAATAGATCTGCCAGCTTCAGCTGCTAATTCTCTGATCCCCGCTTGCTCCCTTTTGTCTTTGGTGAGGACAGGCTATTAAAGGTGAATTTCTAGGTGCCATTCTCAGACATTAATAATGTGGTGAACTTACTGCCCCAAGATCTCTGCAATACCTAGAGCTGAGCAAGACCTTAAGGAAACCAGGGCCTTTTCTACTTAAAATGCTGACTCCTTGGTCCCATGGCTGTCATGAGCTAAGTGGCTGCAGTGTGTGGCAGCCAGCAGGGCCCTGGTGTAGCCTTTGGATGTTGGTTTGGGTTGGTTTTTTTTTTTTATTATTCATCTCTGTCCTATTTCTGGCTTTGTTTGTTCAGCCTTAGAGCCTTAGTTATGTCTTAATGAACTATGGAAACAGAGCAGTGGACTGAAAGGGAAGAACAGGACATGAGGAGACAGCAGTTCAGGAGAAGGAAAGAGTAAGTGGAATTAAATTACCACCGATTTCCGAGGCACAACAGTGCATTAGTGGGTTTCATGGAGGATTCAAACAACTGATCTTGAACAAAAAAGTTCTCTTCCCAAAATCCCAGGTCATCAAACGTCATTTCCACAGTCCCTACCTTTGATTTGTTTTCAAAGCCAGCTGGTAATGCTCCCATAATGTCTTCTGCCTTTGTCTTTTATCTGTTCCTAACACTGAGGCTATTGTGGAGGAAAGACCCCAAATAACAACAGCAGCAACTCTACATTTCTCTACATCTCCGTTTAATGCTGTACAGGTAATTTGAGACAAATGGGACTGTGCAGCACATCAGACCTAAGCAGCCAACAGAAGAAAGAACACCCAGTTTCCAGGCCCTCTGAGCGCTGCCTGGGTAAATCACTAAGAGAATCAGAGTCCACCACTTTCTGCTACTGAGCTGTGCTGGTTTTGGCTGGGACAGTTAATCATCTTCCCAGGAGCTGGTGTGGGGCTGTTTTGGATTTGTGCTGGAAATGGTGATGATAACACAGGGATGTTTTTGTTCCTGCTCAGCAGTGCTCACACAGAGCCAAGGGCTTTTCTGCTCCTCACCCCACCCATGAGTGGGCTGGGGGTGCACAGGGAGCTGGGAGGGGACACGGCCAGGACAGCTGACCCCAGTGAATCAGAAGGATATTCCATAGCATATGGTGTCATCTCAGCATATAAAGCTGGGGGAAGGAGGAAGAGGGGGATGTTCAGGGTGATGGAGCCCTTCTGTCCTGGGGATGGCTGAACACCTGTCTGCCATGGGCAGTGGGGAATGAATTCCTAGGTTTGCTTTCCTTGTGTGTGCAGCTTCTGCTTTGCTTATTAAGCTTATCAAATCCTTATCTCAACCCATGAGTTTTCTCACTTTTACCCTCCTGGTTCTCTTCCCCCATCCCACTGGAGGGGAGTGGGGGAGTGGCTGTGTAGTGTTCAGTTGCTGTGTGGGGTGAAACCATGACAGCATTGCCCAGTGCTCCTCAGGGAAGGAGGATAAAGTCACTCCTCCAAGTGGATAATGATCTCCTGCAAATGGAAGCTCTGCTTCAAAAATCTGAGGAGAGCTAATCAAAACAGAGCTGCATCAGAATGAAGCCATTTGGATTAATTGCAAAATTCCCTCAACTCAACAGGGCGAGGATTTCAGTCTGAAATTCCCCCAGTGCAGCTATATGTATTAATCCAGTCAGAGCTGTGGGAAACAGGGCTGAGAGAGAGCATCAGGGCATCACAGGAGTCTGCTCCTCTGTCTACCCTTTCCTTCTGATCTATCATTTCCTATCCTGTTTTCACAAATCTCATAAACCTGAAGACTTTTCCCCACACACTTTGCTCCATTGCTTCAGTGTATTTCCTACTAGGGAGTTTGTCCAGTGCCTAACTCCTATCTGGAGTGGATCAGGAGGGGCTCCAGAGGTGACTTCAGGGTACAGAAAACCTTGTCTGTCATTTTAGAAGTGGTCAAGTGGAATATTATTATGTTTTCTAAGATAAACCTTTGGGCTACCTGGTGCCTTTCTATGTGTCAGCCCCAAATTTTACCCCTGTTTTCCTCTGTGACACAGCGTCACATAAACAGAGCTGCTTGTGGAGGAGAATGGCTCTGGTGGGGGAAAGCCCCCTTGTGAAATGCACCCCTGGAGCCCCTCTCCCCTCCTCCTTGTCCCCAAACACCTACGCATCATACACATCTGCGTTCAGGCCTGGTTCCAACGGGGATGAGGCCTGGTTCCTACAAGGATGGCAGTACTTATGTTGTGGGGGTTTTTTATGCCTGCAATTTTATTTAACATTGTCCCTCGAGCTCTGTAGTGTTTTTCAGAACTCCAAGTACAAGAGCTCCTTGAATCTTTCCCCTAAGAGTTCCTATTGCTGTCGGGAAAGAATATTAAACAAGTGTGGTCCTGACTTCCACTCTCTCATTTGGAGCCTGTGATTCATGTTTTATAGCATCCCGCTCCCATTACCGCCAGAGCTGCTTTCCCAGGGTTCGTTCTGCAGCATCTCAGACAGCAGAGTAACTAATGAGGTTTCATGTCCCATGGGTTTGTATCCTTTACCCCATATCTGTCCCTTTTTATTTCTGTAACCTCCATCCAAAAGAGACAGGGCAGTGGGAGGGCTTCTCTCAGGCTGCGTGGATGCAGACTGGTCCACCACAGCATCAGCACGTGTTGCAAACAAAACATGCAAGGGATGAAGCTTGCTAGTTCATTTAATTTGCTCTGCATAGGCCTTATTTTTCACAAAACTAATATTTGAGACCTTTCTTCTGGTCATTCTCCCACCCATGACTGAATGATTTCACGTGTTGGTAGTGAGCTGAACATGAGAAGTGACCAGCACAGTGACAGAAACCTCATCTCCTTTGGAAATCAGAATAAAAATCCAATGGCAACGATTTTTAAAGTGCAGGGAAAGGATTCACCAGCAAACGATGCTACAAATAATTCCTACCAGGGGATGCTTGTGATTGCCATTTGATTAGAGCTTGTCAGCCTTGTGGGGTGGAGCAGCTGGGCTTGTTAATGAAAATGCCTTTTCTATCACCATGCAAGTATTCTGCCTGGCAGGACTATTTTAAACTAAATAATTATTTGGGGAGAAAAAAGACAAGACTTCTCTGATGTCACAACATCCGACTGTGATGTTAGGGAGTTGTATGTCATTTTGAAAGGACTTTTTGGAAGGAAACCAGTTCACAGAAAGAGGTCAGAACAATGGTCTGAATTGAAGAGGGGCTCACTGACTTTTTTTCTCTCCCTTCCTTCTGCCAGGGGAAGCAGCTGCTGTCAGGCTGGGCTCAGTGTGGATGTCTCTGCAGACCTGCAGTGTCACAGCACCAGTGGCTGGCTACACAGGTAAAAGCTGCCGTTGCTTTCCTAGTTACAGATGGTCCCCAGGGGAAAACGAGCCCCCCAGCCTCAAGGCAAGGACAGGGATCTCCTGGAGAGAGTCCAGATGAGGCTATGGAGATGATGAAGGGCCTGGAGCATCTCCCCTGTGAGGAAAGGCTGAGTGAGCTGGGGCTGTTCAGCCTGGAGAGAAGAAGACTAAGGGGGGACCTGATCAATGGTTATCAATATCTGAAGGATGGGATGCAGGGGGAAATGGCCAGCCCCTTCTCAGTGTCTGTGGGGACAGGACAAGGGGCAATGGCTGCAAGTTGGAGCAGAGGAAGTTCCCCACCAAGCTGGGGAAGAACTTTTCCCCAGTGAGGGTGAGGGAGCCCTGGGCCAGGCTGCCCAGGGGGATGTGGAGTCTCCATCTCTGGAGAGATTCCAGCCCTGTCTGGACGCCGCCCTGTGCAATATGAGCTGGGGAGCTGCTTTGGCAGGGGGTTGGACCCCAGGAGCTCTGCAGTCCCTTCCAACCCCTGGGATTCTGTGATTCTATGACTTTCCTACTAGGTGGCAAAACCATCAGCTGGGTGAGGCCATTATTTCATTTCACACTTACTTGGTTAGAGGAAGGGACTCTTGGGGTGGCAGTGAATTGAGGAGGTACTTCTTGAGAAGATGGGGTTGTCTGAGGGTCTCCAATGCTGGTGACTTCCCTGGGTTTCTGTGCTCATGCTGAGCGGTTGGGGTTTCCATCTAGATGTTGGACACAGCGGCTTTCCCCCTGTTCATCTCCAAGAGATGGCACTAGCAAACCCTGCCATGCTCCATCACCCCTGCTACAAGGGTGAGCTGGGTTCCCCCCAAAGCCTGTACTAAACCCAAGCACATCCTCCTCCTCGGGCATCCTGCTGCCTCTCCAGCTGCTGCTCTCCAAGCAGGTCACTATTTTTCGATGTGCTTTGGTGAGCTTTGCAATAATCATGAGCTGAGTTACTGAGAGGCTGAACTCTGCCTGTCTGAGCCTTCTGTATTCTGGGAAACGAGGGAAACACTGGCACAGGCTTTGCATTGTTAATCAGCACACAGTAAATGAGCTGGCATCCCCTGCAACAGGCACCGATGAGCTAAGACTGGTTGCTTTAGTGTGGTGATCACTGGGATCACTTTTATTCAACATCTCTCCTGTGTAAAACCTGCCTGACATGGAGGGGGCATGGTGATGAAGTGGGACACCACCACTTTGCCAAATCACTTTGGAATAGTGCACTCCAACCTCATTCCCAGGCCAGGAAGCTGCAGGAATGGACCCTTTTAGGCTGCGGTGTGGACTCAGCTCATCCTATACCCCAAAGCCATCCCAGAGTCCTGAATGCTCCCACCTCTACTGTAGAGAATCTCACTCTTAGCTCAGCTTCTGGGGCTGGAAAGCATTCAGCATCATGCCCACAACTCCTCTACAGCGTGAGTGAAGCCAAAAAGCCTTGTTAAACCATGACAGAGGAGAACAGTGCTGACAATTCAATTAATGCAAGGACTGGGGGAGAAAAACCCAGCAGAAAATGTTATGTACATTTGTACAGATGGTTCTTACTAGGTAGAAAAATAGTGTAATGATGGCACTGTCTTTGAGAATTAATATGAGCTCGTTTAATTGCCCAGGGAGAGCTGGGGGTGAGTGCGTGACTGTGTGCTTCGATCTTCACACTGGCTTTTATTTTCAGCTGTTCAAACCCAGCACAGCTTTCAACTGGGTTTTGTACAAATAAGAGTGAAAACAACAATAAGTCCTTCATCGTGAAGTACAGAAACATTATTCTTCTCTGAGGCTTCTTTGTAAGTCGCCGTATATTACGGCTGCAAAAGCAAACACCAGTCTACCTGTGTGCACACTAAATCACATTGAGCTACTATAAAATACATTTCTCTCCCTACAGACACAAAGTACTTGCTGAGAAGCCCAAGGATACCATGAATTGACCTAAGAAGTGAAGGACTTTACTTATTCTTTTTAAAAATGTATATATTTTCTGAAATGTCCCATATTGAAGCCTTGTCACTGATGCTCAGAGCCATCTGCTTCCTCTCACTGATAATGAAGGCCAGGCTTTTTAGCTCCCATCTCTAATTTGGCTGTTCACTATTTGCTGGCTAATCAGAGCTCCTTCCCTTGGGTAAGTAACTGTTTCCACATGCAAGCCTGGCCACAACCTGCTCTGCTCCCCCTGCTTGGTGGCTGTGTGAGCGTGCCTGCAGCTGGGTGCCAGCTGCAAACAGCTGTGAAACCTGTGCTGTGCAAGTGCTTCCCTTTGGGTTATCCCCTTTCTTAATCCTGGCAGTTTGGGGGTTTGAGCATCTGCTATGTGAGCTGCTCCTTGGGGCTGTGCTGAGGAGGCTGGATTGAATGACCCTGTGGGTGCAGTGGGGTGAGCTGAGCTGTTCCCTGAGTTGCTTGGGGTAAGAGAGGCAAAGCCCAGGCTGGGTTTGTCCAGTGGGGAGAAAAGTGTGAGCAAGCTACAGATTGGGGTTTCCTCTTACAGTACCTGGCAGTGCAGCCCTATCTGAAAGCTTGCTGGGGTCTGGTGAGCAGATGGGGGAGGTGGAGAAAGGGAGATGGAGGATCCCAAGGGAGTGTATCTCACGAAAAATAATTGCCTGTGCTCAAAAACTTAAGTAGTTCCCTCAATACTGCAGGGAGGTGTTGGGCTTTGCTTTATCCACAACTGGAAATCCAAGCCAGAGCCAGGGTCCTGCCTGTTTCCTGCCTGGCATCACAACATCAGTACAGACAAGACTGCTATCTCCTCAGCCCATCTTCACCAACCAAAGAGGAAAGGTCCAAAGTCCTCAGGGCATCCCTGCTAGCAGCAATGAGGAAAAACTGAGTCCCAGATCCTGCCTGGGCTCTTTCCAACATGGTGCTGGTCCCTGAGCTTCTGCCTTTAACACCCTCTTCTCTGAAGGGCTGGATGGTTCCTCATCCTCCCATCACTGGCCCCAAGTGTTAGATACACAATTTCTATCTCTCCCCTCTCCTTTCCCCCCACCTTGGGCCACCAGTTCATCCCCAAATGCTGGAGCAGAACATTAGGGTTATAGATTTCTCCAGGAGAAGGACAATAGGTGTAATTTTCACCATTTAAAGTCCTGCTGCCACAGGATCAGTAATTGCCCAGAAGCACAAGTAGTTATGATCTGACACTCTGAGGTTTTATTCAGCTAAAGGAAAGCAAAGATGTTTGTTTTAGGTGTTGGTGAGAGGGGTTTTTTTGGGTGTGGGATACAGATTATTTTTTTTTAAGCTCTTTAAGCTCTCTCAGTGTTTTTCTCCCCAGTTTAAGTACCTTGTAATGGCTTCATGTGAACAGCTACCAGAGGATTTTGTAGCTGCATTCAATCATCACTAGTAATTATTACAGCAATTATTACCTCTATTTAGATGGAAATCTAAAATATCCCTCATGCTAGAACTCAGACTATGTCCCCTCCTTTCCACCAAAGCCCTGTATGGTCCCTAAGGCAATGAGGATGAGTGTGTCCCAAGATCTCTCTGGGCGGTGGTGGTGCCTGAAGGGAAAATAAATGCTGAAAGTTTGTGTAGGAGCTACTAAAACCCCCATTTGGTAATTTTTTTTAATGAGGCTTAGAGATGGGAGGCAGCTGAAGTGGTGTTTGGGACATGAGGGCTTGTTTCAAGGTACACCTGGGTGGGTTGGGTGTTGTGATGTGATGTGATGCCTGCCTCAGTTTCTACTTTGGGAGGAAAAAGTGCTACTGAAAAGTTAGTCCACATGAAGTATGGGATGAGATATGTCAGTCTCACCATCCCAGTTCAGAAACCTCGTTTGCTGGTGATGACAGCTTTGTGTTACACAAAGGAGAACTTATTGACTGTATCAGACAACTTCAAGCAGGGGGGATGCCCTGGGGGCATCACACCCAGCAAGAAGGGCAGATAGCATATTTTCCCCCCTCTTGTATTAGTCTTAATGCCACCAAGTCTTAGGAAGGGCTAGAAGCAGATAAAACGTTCCCTGGATGCAGCAAATAGATGTTATTAGAGCAAGGGGGAACCAGTACCTCCTCCCATGTCAATATCTGACTGGAGGTGATGTGGGGGCGGCTTTGATGCATTGTCACTTCAAAGCACTAAACTCCCTGCATAGTTCTGGCTCTGTGCAGGTGTTGGCAGGTGATTATAAATCCATGCAGAGACAGGGAAAAAAACCAGTCTTTGGGGAGAGCTTCAAAGCTGGAGCTGAGAATATTGTAAATGTTATGAAATATTTCCAAGTCTGTCAGACGGGAGCTACGCTTTCAGATTAGATGAAGGAACCGTGTGGGCTAATTCTGTAAGACTCTGGAGCACTTCTTGTGGATTATGGATTCTCTTTTAATCTTTAAATAGCTGCACTTTGTGTTTTCAATAAAAAAAAAAAACCCCTCAAACCCCACACCGTTAAGAAACCTGACAAAAGAAAGTGTTTCACCATAGGTTTAGTCTGAAAGGAACTCCCAAATGACTGCACTTAGTGCCTTTTACTAACAGCAATGGGCAGAGAGGTTTAAAGAAGGGTTCCCTGTTTGCCCTGCATAGCTCCTGCATCACTCCTTGCACAGGGGAGGAACAATTTCCAGGAGATGCCTGCAGGGAGATGACAAACTTCTTCCTACACTCCCACTCCCCATCGTCTATCGCTTTGCTCCTCTTCCTTATTCACCTTCATGGATTAAAAAAGCCAGGGATCTCCTGGAGAGAGTCCAGAGGAGGCTATGGAGATGATGAAGGGCCTGGAGCATCTCCCCTGTGAGGAAAGGCTGAGTGAGCTGGGGCTGTTCAGCCTGGAGAGAAGAAGACTAAGGGGGGACCTGATTAATGTTTATCAATATCTGAAGGATGGGATGCAGGGGGAAATGGCCAGCCCCTTCTCAGTGTCTGTGGGGACAGGACAAGGGGCAATGGCTGCAAGTTGCAGCATAGGAAGTTCCCCACCAACCATGGGGAAGAACTTTTCCCCAGTGAGGGTGAGGGAGCCCTGGGCCAGGCTGCCCAGGAGGGTGTGGAGTCTCCATCTCTGGAGAGATTCCAGCCCCGTCTGGACGCCGCCCTGTGCAATATGAGCTGGGGAGCTGCTTTGGCAGGGGGTTGGACCCCATGAGCTCTGGAGGGTCCTTCCAACCCCTCTGATTCTGTGATTCTATAATCTTTTCCATTCAGTGTTTTCCCAGGCAGGAGAGGGATGCTCCTGCAGGATGCTGAGCTCCTGTGGGATTGCAGGAGGTGGAGTGAGTCGGGGAGAAAAGGGGTGGAGGGTGTTTGCAAATTTGGCAGCTTGGGAGAAGAAATTGTTGTTAAAAATTAAATTTGAACAGGAAATTTTGATTCTTGCAAAACAATCAAAACCCTGACTGCACACTCACAGTCCTGGGATGGTTTTGGATAAGGTTACTGAACCAAGATGGATCAGAGAGAATTAATCCTCAACAGGGTGAGCAACTGGCTTAAATATTCCTGAGGTACAAAATACTCATGGTCCTGAAGAAGAGGAAAAAATCCCAAGAAGATACTATTGACCTGCTGTTGCCTTTGGGGTCATCTCCTGAGGTACTTGCCTGCCAAGAAAGGAGTTTGTCTTGGTTAATTTGCAGCTTGTTTTCAGTACCTGAAAGAATCCATTGAAGGCAGAGGTAAGTCAACAACAGGTTGTGTCAAAAGGTTGAGTTGGGTTCTTTTAACCTTTCCTCTGATTATATCTTTTAAAATCTGTAATTTAGCCATCAGGAAAGTGACTGTCCAGTATTCCAGCTGCACAAACTGGTTCCTTCTGGTGGAGTTAAACTCTGCCTTCAAAGGAAGGTGGTGTGTGGGTTTGGGTTGGTATTATTTTTTAATTGGTGCTTGCAAAAGACATAGGCAGGGAACAATGCTGTTCCTAGGCAAGGATTTCTGTTATTTAAAAAAAAAAATAAAAAAAAAAGAAATCTATTCACACTCCAAAGAGAGTGAAAAGGAAAATCTCAGCAATCGTTACAAAGATACAACCCACCTTCAAACCTTTGTTCTTTTTGAAGAATGTCATTTTAATGATCATCTGGTTTTGAGCAGAATTTCCTCCACTTTTTGAAAATAAAAAGGTGGGGACAAAGAAAACAACCCTACAAACACTTCCTCTCCTTCAAACCAAGTAAAATTCCTCTTAAAACATGAAAAATTTTGGATAGGTGAAACCAACAGCCAACAGAGCCCCGATTCCTGTACCACCACTGTGAAGGGGAAGTGATGGCACTGTGCTAACACCTTTCTTCTTGCTACTTGGGTTTTGCCTGCCACACCACAGCACAGTGGCACTGCAAGGAGGAGGGGAGACAGGGAGCCAGCTCTGCAGCTGCCAGGACAGTGATGTGCAATAAACCTTACTGGAGTAAATATGGGATCATGGAATCATAGAATGACATGGGTTGGAAGGGACCCCAAGGATCACAGAGCTCCAACGCCCCTGCCACAGGCAGGGCCACCAACCTCCAGGCCTGGAGCTACACAAGGTTGCCCAGGGCCCCATCCAACCTGGCCTTGAACACCCCCAGGGATGGGGCACCCACCCCCCTCTCTGGGCAGCCTGTTCCAGCCCCTCACCACTCTCTCTGCAAAGAACTTCCCCCTAATATCCAATTTAAACCTTCCTTCCTCCAGCTTCACTCCATCGCCCTTGTCCTGCCAGTCTCTGCCCTTTAACAAGCTGATTCCCCTCCTGTTCCTCTGCTCCCTTCAGGGACTGGGAGGCTGCAATGAGGTCCCCCCACAGCCTTCTCTTCTCCAGGCTGACCCAGCCCAGCTCCCTCAGCCTCTCTCCATAGGGGAGCTGCTCCAGCCCTCTGAGCATCTCCGTGGCTCCTCTGACCCCTCTCCAACTGTTCCACATCCTTCTTGTATTGGGGGCCCCAGCTCTGGACACAGGACTCCAGCTGGGGCCTCCTGAGGGCAGAGCAGAGAGGGACAATCCCCTCCCTGTCCCTGCTGCCACCCCTCTGCTGATGGAGCCCAGGATCCCATCGCCCTTCCGAGCTGCAAGAGCACACTGCTGGCTCAGGGGAAGCTTCTCATCCCCCATGACCCCCAGACCCTTCTCAGAAGGGCTCAAAGTTTTCCACCTGTACTTTTCTTTCCTTAAGGAAACTAATTTTATTATACAGCATCTTGCTCAGATGGCTCTGTTTGGAGAAATTCTTGGGTTTTATTAGAAGTGTTGGGCTTATTTTGCTCCCACTTCTTCCCATAGATGTCCCAACTCTCCCCAGTGACTCATCAGTACAGTCAGGCAGTGGGGTTGGGGTATCATAGGAATGTTTAATTCTTTACTTTCCTTTCTCCATAGTAAATCTGGACATTTCCACAGTGATGTGGGCCCAGGTGATGCTGAAGAGCAAGGAATCGGTTCAGGACTGGGAGGCAGCCCTGCCTGCCATGGAGAGAGCAGCATGTTTCCTCCCAGTTCTCAGAAGCAAGAAAAATTTGCTGGAGTTTTCCAGTTCAATTCCCCCTTTGTTTGGAAGTTGTCAGGAATGTGTGAACATAGCTTGGGCATCCAGACACAATTTAACAAGTGTGGTGTTTTACTATTAATAGTAGACTGGTGGACTTGAACAATCCTCAAGTGCCTCTTTACCAACCCAAAACTGCTGGTCTGTAAATACTACTGTGAAATCCTCCACGTAAAGGGGAGAAAAAATAAAGAAAGAGAGTTTTAAAGCTTTGTTTCCTTCCATACTCCATCATCCTGATGGGAAAATGTAAAATCTGAGATGTCTACCAGGAAAATAACACTTGAGAAAAGCCAAGATGAGCTGGGATTCTGATGGATAAGGCAAGTCCTTGGGAAGGAGGAAGATGAGGGGGATGCTGCCTGTGGTCCTCTGCAGCCTTGGGTGAATCACTGGACATCCTGGGGTCACTGTGCTTGAGGTGTCTTTTTCATGCAGCCTTTCAGCTGTCTCCTGGGAGACCCCCAGCCTTAGGAAACAGCTGATAGGGGATTCCTTTCTCTGCAGGTTTGCTGGGGTGGTTTGTCTCCCTCCCTGCCAGGAGTGAGTGATGAATTTACAATGTGAATTTTCTGCTGGCAGGTTCCAACTGCTGCTTTTCAAACACTTTTCTCTGCTAAATTAAACGAAAAAATCCTAGCAGGTCATCATAGGCAGGAAATACACTCTGGTGTTCACCCATGAAACCAAACTTCTTCCTTTTCCCTGTGCTTTCTGAAGACCACACTGCACTCATCAGCCTTCCAGGAGCAGCGCCGACCTTAGAGAAGAGCCTGGACCTTCCTGACTGATGGATCTTCTGCAGAGCTCTTCCCTTACTTCTCAGAAAATCATAGAATCACAGAATCCCAGGGGTTGGAAGGAACCTCCAGAGCTCATGGGGTCCAACCCCCTGCCAAAGCAGCTCCCCAGCTCATATTGCACAGGGTGGTGTCCAGACGGGGCTGGAATCTCTCCAGAGATGGAGACTCCACACCCCCCTGGGCAGCCTGTCCCAGGGCTCCCTCACCCTCACTGGGGAAAAGTTCTTCCCCAGGTTGGTGGGGAACTTCCTATGCTCCAACTTGCAGTCATTGCCCCTTGTCCTGTCCCCACAGACACTGAGAAGGGGCTGGCCATTTCCCCCTGCATCCCATCCTTCAGCTATTGATAACCATTAATCAGGTCCCCCCTTAGTCTTCTTCTCTCCAGGCTGAACAGCCCCAGTTCACCCAGCCTTTCCTCACAGGGGAGATGCTCCAGGGCCTTCATCACCTCCATAGCCTCCTCTGGACTCTCTCCAGGAGATCTCTGGCTCTTTTATACCTTGGATATACCAGAATTATAGAAAGGTTTGGGTCAGAAGAGACCATAGAGATCATCTAGTTCCAATTTCAGCTGGGACTTGCCCACCTCCCAGCCGTACCCACCTTCATGAAACTATACTCCAAGCAGCCTATTCCTTGCCATGAGTCACACCAGCTAACATTGCTGGTTTTACCTGCTGCTGCCCTCCAGCCAGATGCAGCAACTGCCTAATTTTAGTCCTATGAGTCACACCAGAGGTTCTTGACAGGGAAATATGTATTGCCTATCAGCCAATGTAGAAGCCCACTCCACACATCCCAAGGACCAGCACGTCTGCTCCTTCTCCAGCTTCATTAGTGGTGTCAGTGTAAATATATGAACAGCTTTGGACTTGCAGGGAAAGACTTTTAGCACTGTGCATGACCAGAGCCAACAGCTCCGCTAATTAAAGCCTAGCTAAGGACTGACTGCTAATGGAGTGCCAAGTGAAACACTTGTCTAGTGGTTTGTGGGGTTTTTTTTTTCTTCTCCTTTTCATTTCTGTATAGAGAAAAGAAAAAAAAAAAAAAAGTGGGCTTCTTGAACCTCCTCATTGTGAGCTAATGTGTTACTTGCCTAAAAACCTGTCAAAATCAAAAGGCAAGAATAATTTTGATGTTCGACTGCATGATTGCTTTCTCCCTTTAAACCAAAGCATTGTTTTAATTTATTTCAGCCATCAAAGCTTATTTAGCAGAGATCATAATTCAAGACGAGTTTAAGAAAAGATAAGAGCCATTTAGCTTGTTTTAATTTCAGTTGTCTTTGTGGGAGTTAGAGCAAATGAAATACACCCCTCCCTCTCCCCCAAATGTATCTTTCTGGCTGTAGACAGCAGAAAATTAGAATCTAAGCCTAAAAATCAACATGTGCTTGTATAGCTGGGATGCTTTGTTTTACAGGAGTACTTTATTTATGATACTTAAGGGGCCCAAGTCATTACAGAAATGATGAAATAAAGAGAAATAGCTTGCTCCATGAAAGATCTAGGCCTGTGGAAGTGCTGCAGCTTTTGGAGGCATCTTGCTGCATGGGAACTTTAGTTTGGTTGCTGTGTTAGCTTGCAAACCTGATCTTGTAGGTGCCTATTCTGTGTATTCTGATGATGAAGGGCCTGGAGCATCTCCCCTGTGAGGAAAGGCTGAGTGAGCTGGGGCTGTTCAGCCTGGAGAGAAGAAGACTAAGGGGGGACCTGATTAATGGTTATCAATATCTGAAGGATGGGATGCAGGGGGAAATGGCCAGCCCCTTCTCAGTGTCTGTGGGGACAGGACAAGGGGCAATAGCTGCAAGTTGGAGCAGAGGAAGTTCCCCACCAACCTGGGGAAGAACTTTTCCCCAGTGAGGGTGAGGGAGCCCTGGGCCAGGCTGCCCAGGGGGGTGTGGAGTCTCCATCTCTGGAGAGATTCCAGCCCCGTCTGGACGCCGCCCTGTGCAATATGAGCTGGGGAGCTGCTTTGGCAGGGGGTTGGACCCCAGGAGCTCTGGAGGGCCCTTCCAACCCCTGGGATTCTGTGATTCTGGGATTCTGTGATTTAGGCATCTAAAGATGACAAACAAGGGTCATCATGCAGGAGCCAATAAAAAAAAAGCTCATTCAGGGTTTCATCTCACAACGGGCTCTGGATTCTTTTCAGGTAGAATAAAGCATTTCTCACAGCAGTGAGTCTTGCGCTTTTCCCTGGTTTCCAAAATGAGTTCATGAGCCTTCAATAAGGGGAACTGTGTGAATCACTAAAAGGTAATATTTGCTGGTGAGCCTCTGTTGTGGAGCTCACAGCCTGGGAGATACGTGGAAACTCTGAAGCAACATTTTCCCCCGATGGCTGGTTGCAAATGGGGAGATAATACAGCTCAGCCTTACTACTTTCTCTGCTTGGGGAGGGGGGGAGGAGTTCCTCAGGACCCTTTCCAATCCGACCCACAACCAACAGGTTCAGGATATCTGTGACACTTTGGTTGATCATAGAATCCCAGACTGGGCTGGGTTGGAAGGGACCCCAAGGATCACAGAGCTCCAACCCCCCTGCCACAGGCAGGGCCACCAACCTCCAGGCCTGGAGCTACACAAGGTTGCCCAGAGCCCCATCCAACCTGGCCTTGAACACCCCCAGGGATGGGGCACCCACCCCCTCTCTGGGCAGCCTGTTCCAGCCCCTCACCACTCTCTCTGTAAAGATCTTCCCCCAAATATCTGATCTAACCCTTCCCTCCTTTAGCTTTTGCTGCTGGTGCATGAAATGGTGTTCCCTTGCAGGGGAATCAGCCATGAGAATGACTGCAGTCGGTGTTTATTCAGCATCATCACAAAGTTTCTCCTGAAATCCTTTTGAGGACGTTTTACAGCCCTTCCCTAGGGATTTCCAACAATAAGAGTTGTTCCCATCTCTCCTAAGCCAAAAGCAAGCAGCACTAATGCTCCTATTTCTCTTTACATTTCCTATTGTCTGTGCAACCAAGGCCAGGCTTCAGCAGTGCATGGCAGCTCAGCTCCCCTGGCACCCTTGGGTGGGATCCTGGGAGCAGACAAGAGGAAACGAGTTGTGGTCCTCTTTCCATCTGTGCAACAGAGGAGGTCACAACTAAGATATAACCTCTGCAAGCATTCCCATGTAGAGATGCTCAGGAGTTAAGGTAATATTTACAGTGTAAAGCACGTAAATATAGCAGAGTTTATGCAAATATGCTAACAAGGACATGCAGAATGCAAAGCTGCAGTGGGTGGCATTAACATATCATTTATTTATCCTACAGAGAAACCCCAGCAAGCAATTGTAAAATGGAAGGTTTATAAAGGGGTAAAGGAGGAGTTTGAATTGCTGAAGTTTGCTGTGACCCATCAGAAGAAAACTCAGCAGGAGGATGGGGCTCTAGCAGGAGGATGTGGCTCACCATCCTCTCCCTCAGCTTGCCATGAGCATAGAAACCTGTGCTGCAGGAGCTGGGGAAAGAAATAAGCCTGGCTCAGGTACAAGTAATTAATGAATTAACTCTTCTCTCCCATCTCCTCCCCAGCCTATAAATGGCAGAGGGCTGGCAGGGGGTGGAGCAGCTTCTGGAAGATGTTGAGGTTGGTTATTTTATAGAGATTTTGGGTAGGACCCATTTAAAGAAGGGGGACACCGTCTTCTAGCCTGGGTAGCTCAAAGGTGTGATAAAGCATTCCTTGGTGTTCCAAGTCAATAGTTTGTGTGGTTTTCTGCTGGGGAAGAAGCATTTTATGGGCTGTAGCTTGCTACAAACAAAGCCCTGTGCTGTGTCTGGGGGTGGGAAGGGTTACCCCTTCTCTTTGCCTTTCTCCTACAGAAGGAAAAAGAAAGGTAAATGGGGAACAGCCATCCCTGTGGTGTCAAGTGAAAGAGTCTCTGATTATTCTTAGTGTTTCTCTAGGGTTAATTGTGTGACTGGCTAACCCAAGTGCTCTTGGAAGGAGTAGGAACCTGGGTCTATGCAGCCATCTGCATAATGCTTGTTAGAGGGCAGTGCTTTTAAGAAAGATGATCTTGGCTTTTGTTCTGTTGATGTTTGATGCCTTTCCAGGGGATAGTTCAAATGCAGAATTCCCTCGCAAAAATAGGTCTTCATCTGAGGAGATCTTGACTTCTCATCAAATGAAAATCAGTCTTGAGGTGAGGGTTCCTGCTCCTGGCAAAATGCTATCCTCCTCTTTGAATGTTGTGTCAAGGCACAACTCTTAGGGGGTGTGTATGCAAGGAATTCCCCTAAGAGTAAGATGAAAAAGTTTCTATGACCTTTTGGATTAAAAAAAAAGAGAAGTATTTGGTGTTTTCTTGTTGTACAAGGCTTGTTGTGTTGAAATTGCAGATCTCTGTTCCCTGTGAGCTGAGCACAGAGACCTGAAGAGCATCCTGAGCACGAAAAATTAATTAATCCACCAGATTGAAATCCCTGTTGTAAAATGTTCTTATCCACCTGGGTGTATTGATAGTTGGAGTCTGTGAGCAGCCTGAGGATGACAATCAGGAAACTGGGGAGCAAAATGAGGGAAGAAAAACCTCAGCAGTGTTTTCTTCATAAAACTTAGTGTAGATGTTGCATGGGAGTCAAGAGAAATAAACCCAGCAAACATAAGGTGCCAAGGGAGAGGAGGGAGAAGTGAGCATTTTCCTAATCTCTGAATTTGACAGCCAGTTTATATGAAATAACCTCTGAGGGCTCCTGTCTTCCCCAAGGTATTTTTTCTAAATAGATCTATAGATACAGTAATTAGCCAAAGGAGAAGCACAGGAGTTAATCCCTAATCATGTAAATGTGTTGTTTCAATTAATTAATGCACGTGGCACTTGTGCTCTAGTGATAGGCACCCTAAGGAAAGGCAGACAGGAATGAAAATAATCACACTTAACAGTCTACTCCCATTTATTCCTCCAAACATTAATGGTGTCAAACCTTCCCATAATCTTTCTCCATAATTCATTGTTGCTTGGCACTGCTGTGTTCTAAATTAGCTGGAATCACAGGCTGGAAATGATAGTTTTGCAAAAAAAAATAAATAATGATAACATGTTTACTTGCTGACTCAGTGAAGGGCTGTAAACAAGGGAGAAGGAAGGGAGGCACTCTTTTTCTGGGTTCACTCTCATCCCACGTGTCTGGGAATCTCTGCTCACAGCACCCTCTGGATTGGGTGTCTGAGGTTTGGGTGCTGATGGGGCTTTGCCAGCCTGTGAGCTCAGGATGCTGAGGGATGGCTAGAGCGAGTCAGGGAGAGTAGGAAGAAGAAAACAAGTTACCACAGAGTATTAAAAAAAATTCCTCCCTTAATAAGGACCTTATTGACCTTCTTGAAGCAGCTGCCCAAGCCATGTCCCAGCCTCCTGCAAGCACAGCAATAGATGGATCCAATTCTCCCTGTTTTCTACCCAACTGCAGCGTTTCTGCTCAGCCAGCCACCACGAAGGACAGTAAACAGGACGTGTTTATATAAACCTGAGGGGACTGTAATGTCCTTTCCAGGCTGTTTCTGAGAACTGGAAGTACTGCATCAGAATTAAAAGCCACTTTGTTAAGGGCAAGGCACAAAAGGAGTGTGTAGCAAGGCAGGTGAGGCTGGTGGTGAGGTGTGGATGAGCCCTGCAGAGCAGCCAGTGTGGAAAGGGGCTCAACAAGCAAATTCTGGCTCCTCAGCAGCCTGAGTTTTCTGTTGGTAAGATAAAAATATCCACAAATGGTACAACAGAGGCATTGGGAAGCCAGTAATCGCCTCCTGGACTGGGCAAAGGCTGCTTTTATTAAAAGTCAGGGTGCTGTGGGGTTTGTCTGAGGCCTCTTTGGAAGGGTGGGATGTTTGCAGAGGCTGTGTGGGTTGTTGGGGGGTTTTTTTAGAGGTTTTTTTTTACTGAGCAGCAGCAAACATGCCTTTATCACAGCCCATCCCGTGGGGTGAGGGATGATGCTCAGGGTGAAGGAGACACACATTGCTCAGAGATGCAGGAGCAAAGCCTTGAGGTGATGGTGTGACCTGCAGCATTTGTGGTCCACAAAGTACTTTGTGCTTCTCCTGATAGCAGCAGCATCCTCTGCCATGAAACACCTCACACTACAGTACTTTTCTGCATAAATAGAATTATTTGAAAGAATTGAAAATTAATTAGAGGAAGGAGTCAGTTAAATAGCAGGGGCCAGCATGTGCCACAGCTATGAAAGTGGGATTTTCTGGGTCCTTTCTGTCACATGTGGCTGGTGGACAGGGCTGAGCACTCCTGAGGAGCCCCTGGAGCAGTGGTAGCCCAGGGAAGCTGAGGTCTGTGGCTTTTGGGTGCTGCAAACCTGACTTCAAGGTGCTGCATAGCTCAAGAACTGATCAATACAGCTGTTAAATACCATTTTTTGGAAAGACACTGCCCAGGGTCTTGGCACAGTGCTGGGGGCAACAAACTTGAGGCTCTTGGGACCCGTGGGCCAAATCCATCTATTACAAATTTGGGGTTCTTTGAACCTGGGGCACTCTCAGTGTAGCTTCCTCAAGGGCTTTCTCCTTCTCCTAGAAAGCAGCAAACAAAACTCTCCATGAATCAGTCAGGGCTTGACAGCATTTATCAGGCTGATGAAGAGGAAGACTCTGCAGTAACAAATCGTGAGCTTTGCCCTGGCTCTGCAGCACCTCAGTGTAAACCCCAGCCAGAGCCCACACTGGCTGAGCTGCTGTGGCCACCTGGCCATTGGCACCTGCAGTGATGCTCAATGCCATTACAAGTTGTTTTTTTTCTCAGTTCATCAGAGGGGAGAAATCTGAGTTTTCTGTGAGTTTTCCCCCCTCCAGTTGCTACGGAAACTGTTCTGTCAGGTTGTTGGTTTGGGTGTTTGGGTGAGGGAAGGTTTAATGTTGCTTCAGCAAATCGACCCATTCCTCTGAGGGCGATTCCTCTGATGGAAAAATTCTGGTGTAGCTTCCCAGCACTTTGGAGAGCATCCTCCTGAAAGGATTTCTGCTCCATGCATGAGGCCTTTCATTGTCCATTCGCTGGGCTGATGGTAATTCACAGAATCCCAGGGGTTGGAAGGGCCCTCCAGAGCTCCTGGGGTCCAACCCCCTGCCAAAGCAGCTCCCCAGCTCATATTGCACAGGGCGGCGTCCAGACAGGGCTGGAATCTCTCCAGAGATGGAGACCCCACACCCCCCTGGGCAGCCTGGCCCAGGGCTCCCTCACCCTCACTGGGGAAAAGTTCTTCCCCAGCTTGGTGGGGAACTTCCTATGCTCCAACTTGCAGCCAGTGCCCCTTGTCCTGTCCCCACAGACACTGAGAAGGGGCTGGCCATTTCCCCCTGCATCCCATCCTTCAGATATTGATAACCATTAATCAGGTCCCCCCTTAGTCTTCTTCTCTCCAGGCTGAACAGCCCCAGCTCACTCAGCCTTTCCTCACAGGGGAGATGCTCCAGGCCCTTCAGCATCTCCGTAGCCTCCTCTGGCCTCTCTCCAGGAGATCCCTGGCTGTTTGATGCCAGGGAGCCCAGCACTGGACACAGTTCACTTCTCTCTTTTGAAGACCCATCTCCAAACTTGTGCCCTGATGGTTATTTAAAACCAGCCAGCTCTGAAACAAGTCCTTAGTGCTAAGAGAGGCTTAAGACATAATGAAAGTGGGTTGCATGGGAGAAAACCATGAGTCCAAGGACATCAGTGAAAAAATGACACCTGCAGGAATGTTCTGCTTTACCCAAACTTGCATCTGCCCAGCATGGGTAACCCCACTGCTGCCATAGGACAGCTAGCTGCAATTACTTTGCAGCTCTTCCTAAACTGATGGAGAACCATAAAAAATAGGGCTGATTGGTTTTTTTTCTCTCCCTTCCTTGCTGGTGCTTCCTCCTTTAGACTTTTGGGGAGTTTAATGGTTCTGAAGCTATAGGCACTTAAATGTGTTTCTGGCATTATCACCATTTAACTGTGTAGTGGGGCAGCTCCAGAGCAATGGGAAGAAACCACCTGTTTCTGAACTGTTTGGGAAGGAATCTGAAAATGTAATGTTAGATGCTGACAAGACAGGATTTATCTCCTTGATCCCTCCCTTGTGTACCTCTTTCCCCACGAGGAGCCCTCCTGGCTGCAATCCCTTGCAGTCACAGCACTTCCCAGCCACCTGCCTGGTTCTCTGGGTTTTTTAATCAGAGGGAAGTGTTCAGAGGAAAAAAGTGGGGAAGGGATGAGCCCAACAGGAGTAGAAAGGTGGTTTATATACACCTCAGGGCTGAAATCCCAGCACAATCCTTCCCTCAGCTCTGCTGCACAATTACAGCTCATCACAGCAACTCTTGCCTCACTGAGAGTTTGCATTATATTCCCTGGTTTAAAATCCCTTTGTCAGGAAATAATTAGGATGTTTTTCAACAAAACTTTCTTAGAAACCTCAGTGCAGCCCCAAACTGTGGAGTTATTGGTTTTTCTTCTGTGCCAAACCCCCTAAAAACAGTTTCTCCTGCTGTCTGAGCAGCTGCAAGCCCGATTTATACCCATCGCAGGGAAACTGCGAAATGCTGAGGCAGCAAAATGAGGAGCCCCCTTGTTTTGGGGGGTTTCGCAGGGGTACCCTCGGTGCGGGGGAGCCAGGAGCCCCGGCGTTTTACAGGAGAGCTTGGAGCATCCTCTCGCAGGGCGTTTCGGTGGCCGCCGATGAGCGATGGAGCTCTGCCACCTTGTGGGACTGTCGCTTCACCCAGCGGGTTTGGTACCCAAAGGGTCCTTTTCTTATCTTACACCTTATCCAAAGTTCCCACCCAGCAAAAAACCAACCCCAACCAAGCAAAAAAAAACCCCAAACCACAGAAGCAGAAAACTGACGTGTTGGAAAACATCCCTAGAAATCCTTTGCAGCTCAGAGATCTCTGGGAATACACCTGATGCTGAACATCAGGTGCAACTCCAGTGCAAGCCCTTGGAAGATGTGTGAGGTTTGTGTTGACTCTGCTGCTCCTCTCTGATGTCTTTTCAGTGCTCTCAGGGTTCCTGTGCAGGATCTTGGGGGCTGAGGGGCAGGGCAGGGTCTGTAGGTCAGGACTAGTGGGTACGTGGTGGTGGCGACTGGCAGAGAGCAACAGGCAATTGGAGATGAATTTTGGGTGAAGCCATTTATTGGGTGAAATCCCACAGATTAGAGACGTTTAGGACTGCAAAGGTGGCAAGCTAAAGAACTGCTCATTGGTTACACACTGTTAACACTGTACTGATTGGTGAGTGGTTATAATGAGTTCTGATAACATATCTTATAGCTGAACATCCTTAGTTTACCTCTGATGCCTAAAAGCATCCACACACCTGCTGTTTGACCATCTTACTGTGGCTGGTTCTTAACATGTTCCATTACTCCCAAGTACCTTCCCATAACTGCTGCTTGGTTTAGGGCAGCCTGTACCCCTGTCATCAAGGCCACTGTGTGTTGAGAATGTGATTATTAGGATCCTCTCAGCATGAGGAACTTTTCCTCTCTCATGGGAACAGAAGAATATTGTCAGGGCCTGAATCTTGGGAGAAGAGAGCTAGGCTGCTGGCAGGCCTGCTGTCCTCTCCGACAAGTGGTACCTTTGATTTCAGGCTGCTGGGCACAGTGATGCTGTGACATCGTGGGGGGATGCTGTGTGCTGACCTGGAGCTCACAGCACCCGTGGGCAGGTCTGTATCTCCAAGGGCAGAAACAAAGCTAGAGATCACTCCTGATGTGAACTGATGCCCTTCTCAGGGATGCAGCCAGCAGCAAGTGCTTCCCAGGATGATCCTGCACCAGAGATGCTGATATGAAGGTAGGTTGGAGATAGGGGAGATGGACCAGGTCCTGCATTGAATGTGTGGTGCCTCTGGCTGCTGGAGGGGCTGGAACCTGGCTGTGACCCCAGTCCTGCAGCGCTGCTGGGGCTGCCATCACCCAGCAAGGTTTCACAGGCCGGCTCTGCCACCGTGAGGCCCCAGGATGGCCCTGGAGGAGGGAGGCAGCCCCCAGGCTCATCCTCCTTCTCCACCCACAGCACCACCCCCGCAAGCAACAATTAGCATTAATATTCAGGTTGTCTTGTTGAGCCTCAAACAGACAAATAGAGGGGAAAAGAGTTCACAGGGCTGCCTCAGCTCATTAACACTCCCTCCTCTTGTCTGTTCCTTACAGACCAACAGCACTTGGAACATGGGTAGGATGGAACTGTCAAGTGGCAGGAGGTCCTTAGGTGGTCATGCCTGGCTCTGCCTTTGTTGATCTCCAGTGTTTAGCTACTGTGCTGCTGGCTCTAAGCTCCATGGGTGTGACAGGTTCTCCATCACCTGTAGCACCAAGCGTGGCTGCTGCAGCCCTGCCGGGGACAGGCTGCCACTCACCCTTGTCCTGAGCTCTCAGCTTGTGGGAGCTGTGCTGACCACATGTGGCACAAGATGCCAGTGCAGGGAAGGCTGGTTTCAAGGTTCAAGTCACCATTGTGTAGTTTGGGTTGATTCTTAATTAGTGGGTCTGAACTCCCACTTGGAACTCTGAAGCCTCTTTGCTGATGGGAGGACCCTGGGTAGAGGTACAGGAGCAGGACATCAGGCTTGCTGGTAGATCCAGTGTACTGATTCTTCTTGCCAAGGTTGTTTTGCACTAAACATCTGCTGAAATGTGTGCAGAATGTGCAACCCTCTGCCTTTGCAGGCAGATTGAGAAAGGAGAGGTGGAGCTGCCTATGTCCACCAGTGGATTTTCAGAGGTCCTCAAATTCCAGCAACCCCACAGAAATCCCTTAGGCTTTGAAGATACCTTCATCCATCATGTAGGATGCTTCTGATGATCTGTCAGGGAGTTTTATGGATCTGGTCTAGTGGGTAGCAAATCACAGAATCCCAGGGGTTGGAAGGGCCCTCCAGAGCTCATGGGGTCCAACCCCCTGCCAAAGCAGCTCCCCAGCTCATATTGCACAGGGCGGCGTCCAGACGGGGCTGGAATCTCTCCAGAGATGGAGACTCCACACCCCCCTGGGCAGCCTGGCCCAGGGCTCCCTCACCCTCACTGGGGAAAAGTTCTTCCCCAGGGTGGTGGGGAACTTCCTATGCTCCAACTTGCAGCCATTGCCCCTTGTCCTGTCCCCACAGACACTGAGAAGGGGCTGCCCATGTCCCCAAACCCTTTGTGGCAATTATCCTGAGAGAAACCTTTATATTAGCAGCAGCCTCTCCACCCTGGGAATGACAGAGAGATTCTCCCATTTCTTCAAGTTTACCACCTGGGAAACTTTTCAGCAGTAAATAGGCATGAGCTGCTATTTGGGATGAGTGTGGTTGGTTTCAGAGCTGGATGACAGGTTAAAAACAAATAAAAATAACCCTTCACATTGAAGAACATATTTCTGATCCCTGCTGCCTCCTGCCTATGGGACCTGCAGGAGAATAAACTCCCACAGGCTTGATTTGAATGCAGTTGCTAGATTTGGAAGAGAGCAAGCTGCTCTGATTTGGTTTAGGTGGTTGCTATTGTTTGCCCTGCTCTGGAAAGGGATGAGTCACTACCTGAAATCAGTGTGTTCTCAGAAGTTGTTCCAATTTGACTAAGAAGTCAACAGAATTAATTTACAGCCACCTATAGACAATCAGTGATAACGAGTCTCAATTGTGATAATGTGGGATAGAAAAATTGCTTCCTTCCCCCCCACACCCCCCCTTCCCCTAACCAGAAGGAGTTGTAATTCATAAAGGAAATAAAGCAAACAAGAGAGTTTGAGCTAACACCACCAAACTGTGGGATAATCTGCAGGATTATCCTTTAGGTATTGATCTCAAGGAAAAGAGGAGCAGCTGCAGAATCCTCTCAGGGCAAAATAATTGTGTCTGAAAGCTTGTTTGCCAACTGATCTGTATCCAGAGCAAAGGAATTATTTTGGCCTTTTGGGGAGGGTGGGAGGGAGGAATGTCAGGCATGGTAATTTAGTTTGCTTCTGGGATGATGCTGGGAAAGCCCTGCCACATGCTGAGCTCTGCCTACCTGTGCATCACTGAGTTTCCCTGGAAAAATGACCCCCAAAGCCTATTTTGTTTTTCAGTCCTTGACAAAGCCACGCTGGATTGTTCCCTCTTTAGGGGTTTCTTGGAGGGAACTGATTTCACTCCCACGCTGCTGGATGTGGAAGTGCTCACACTCCTCTTCTGCATTCAGCTGTGCTGGGGGAGAAGGTGTCCTGAGCCTGGGTGGGGACAGCAGGGGGATATGGGGGTAACAGTCTCTGTGAAGCATGAGGGATGCTCCAAGGTTGGGCTCAGAGGAGTTGGGGCAGAGCATAGATGTGGGTGATGCTGGTTGTTAGGATAAGATGAGCTAATATTTGGTCTGGGACTGGGAAATTGGTATTGTATGCTGTGTGTAGCTGAAGCAAGGAGGAGGGGAACAGGGCTGTGAGCAGGGGCAGCTGGAGGAGGGCTGCTCTGGGGAGAGCATCTGGGGGAGATGCTGTGTGGTCCCTTTGTGCTGTCCAACAAATCTGGCTCTGTTGCTGTCCCAGAGCTGGAGGAAGACAGAGCAGGAAGGAATATTGCCTGTCCTGGAAGTGAGAGCACCACAAAGCCTGCATTGAGGGAGGGGGCTGAGCTGAGAGGGTCCTTTCTGTCCTTGGAAGCGTTCCCAAGCAAGTCTGAGGCGCTTTGGAGTTGTCTTCACTTGCTGAGGGATCCATTGAGGGAGCCTGACCTCATTTCCCCTGTAGCACACACCAGGGGGTATTCTCTCTGCTTTATTAATCCAAAAGCATGATCGCTCTCAGGTTGGTTGGAACAAGGTCCCCACAGATCTCTCCCAGGCAGGGGCTGTACTGCTCTCATTCCTCATGTGTCCCCAAAAATAAACCAGCTCAAAATTAACTTTAGGAGTAATTTCTGGCTGCTCTTTTCCAGCCCCCCTTGGGTCAGAAGTGCAGTTTGGACCCTGGTGAGCACCATGTGCCTTCAGCCCTGCAGCATTCATCCTTCCTCTGGCCAGTGGCTGCCCTGTTGCAGTCCTGACCTGGGTGGCATCTCCCTCAGGGAGATGGGGACCCTGCTGAACCACCTGCTTGCTTTGGCTCCTGCTGCATCCCTGGTCACCTGAGGTCTGTGTGACCCCTCATCATCGCTGCCTGGCTGGAACAGCTCTGCCCTGGGCCTGTAAGTGTGGTTTGAATTGGTCTCTCCCCTCCCTTGTTGAAATGGGTCTGGGCAGGTGACTCTCTCCATCCAGCCCACCACCCCAGGGGCAGAAGGAAGGAGGAACAGCAGATGCAAATCTAAAAGCTCTCTGGGGAGGATGAAAAAGCAATTTAAGCATACAGAAGAAGCCAAAGATGAGCAGAACAGAATTTTTTGAGACCAAGCCATGAAGTTACTCAGCTATCCTCCTCCTCTCTCCTCTCCTGCTGAGAACGCTCTGCGTGGTGCCCGAGGAGGCACAGATGCAGGGATTCATCTGTTTGCCATCAGCTAGCCCTGGAAGAGGATTTGTACAAGGCTAAAAATGTCAGTATTCCTGGAGGAGGAACACGGTTAAAATCCCCTCTGGAATTTGCAGAGCAGTGCTCAGACTTCAGGTGGTGGCACCAAGAGGATGCTCTCCCCTCATGTCATCACCAGGGCAGGGGAGCTGGCGACCAATCTGGCTGGAAAACACTGTGTGAGAATGAGCTGAGAGCTCTGGGGGAGTTTTAGGGAAGGAAGGGGCAAAGGCAGGTATCTTCCTGGTCCGGGATGCACAGGGGGTCTTGTCTCTGGTGTGTTGGTGCAGCAGAGCTCTCTGCCACCGGGGCTTTGGGGAGAACTGCTGGGGCCACCAAAGAGCGTGCTGGGATGCTGCAGTGTGGGGACCACAGTCACTGGGGTTTGTTGCCTTTGTCAGAGGGGGGGAAGGACTTTCTGCAACAAGAAGTTAATGCTGGAATATCCAGCTTGGAGAAGCACCGAGGAGGCTGCTTGAAGGTGTTTCAGTCCCTGTTCTCTGACTTCACCAGAGTAGAAACCACCGAGCAGGACGGACTTTGCAGCACGTCAGGCTTGAGGGCAGCTTGGGGCCTCTTTTAAGAGCAAAGCTTTTTAGAGAGGGGACCAAACGGTGCATCCCAGGCTGTCAGGCCTGCACAGCCCATCCAGCCTCACAGGCAATGACATTATTTGCATCCTTTACATCTGCTGGAACAGGCTGCCCAGAGAGGGGGTGGGTGCCCCATCCCTGGGGGTGTTCAAGGCCAGGTTGGATGGGGCCCTGGGCAACCTTGTGTAGCTCCAGGCCTGAGATTGGTGGCCCTGCCTGTGGCAGAGGGGTTGGAGCTCTGTGATCCTTGGGGTCCCTTCCAACTCATACCATTCTATTAGATTCTATGATCCTTTCTGCTGCTGAGAGCATCCCCGCGCCGGACACCGTGTCCCTTACATCAATAGATGGCAGCAACTTCCCGGCTGCTGATGGAGCCTTTGCTCACAAGAGCTGCCGTAGTTCTTTGGAGTTCAGCCTTTCTCCTACCTGCCTTTCCCCTGCTTCTCAGCCCAGTAGTCTTTTGTCACAGCCCAAACTGTAGATGGCAGCAGGAAAATGATGTTCCTAGTTCTTCGTGACTTCTGCTTTGGGTAGTACCTTCCTGCTGCTGGCTGAAGGAGCCCTTGGGCTCTGGTGTTACTGGGCAGCTCACAGCCCTGTCTTGACTTCAGGTGGGTTTGCAGGCTTTGCTGAATGGGGTGGAGAGAGTTTTCTGTGTGTGCTCCAGCTTCCAGCGATGTGTGTGTGTGCATGGGACTCACTGGTGAAGAGGAAGACAGGGATGCTCCTACAAAACTTCCCATCAGTTCAAACCTTCTGGTCCAGACTGGTGCATCAGTATGGGGAGAGAAATGTGGCCACTGTCTCCTGTTAAAGGAGACAGAGCTTAAGCAACAGTAGCACGGACAGAGAGGTTGAGGCATCTCCATCCTCAGGGATTTTCAAAACTTGACTGGACAAGGCCCTGGTGTCCTGTGTTAACTTTGAACTTAGCCCTGTTTGGAGTAGGAGGTTGGATCAGGGAACCCCAAAGGTTTTCTGAGCTTGCCACCTGATCTCAGACTCTCTGGTCTGTGTGTACTCTGTGCTCCCTGGGTTAACCTAACATGTTTCCCTCAGTGTTGTAACCGATTGCACAGAGTCTGTTACCCCTTCTTGAGCTGGGGTAGATGGGTTTGCAGAACAATTCAGGCTGTTTGGCACTTTGCAAATAACTGTCAGTGTGGTCTAGGTGTGTCAGCAGGACCCTGAGGCCCAGGTACAGCCACAACAAAGCTTCCTGAACTGGTTTTGGGGGCTCAAATTGGTGAATTGGTTTAAAGCTTCACTCTTGGTTGATGTAACTGGCACTTAGCAAGCTTATGTCCTAAGGAACACAGAGTCACAGGGGTGGGAAGGGCCCTCCAGAGCTCATGGGGTCCAACCCCCTGCCAAAGCAGCTCCCCAGCTCATATTGCACAGGGCGGCGTCCAGACGGGGCTGGAATCTCTCCAGAGATGGAGACTCCACACCCCCCTGGGCAGCCTGGCCCAGGGCTCCCTCACCCTCACTGGGGAAAAGTTCTTCCCCATGGTGGTGGGGAACTTCCTATGCTCCAACTTGCAGCCATTGCCCCTTGTCCTGTCCCCACAGACACTGAGAAGGGGCTGGCCATTTCCCCCTGCATCCCATCCTTCAGCTATTGATAAACATTGATCAGGTCCCCCCTTAGTCTTCTTCTCTCCAGGCTGAACAGCCCCAGCTCACTCAGCCTTTCCTCACAGGGGAGATGCTCCAGGCCCTTCAGCATCTCCTCAGCCTCCTCTGGACTCTCTCCAGGAGATCCCTGGCTGTTTTATCCCAGAGAGCCCAGAACTGGACACAACACTCCAGGTGGGGCCTGGCCAGGGCAGAGCAGAGGGGGAGGATCCCCTCCTGTGACCTGCTGGCCACACTCTTCCTGATGCCCCCAGGATCCCATTGTCTCTCTCAGCCCCCAGGGCACACTGCTGGCCCATGGCCAGCAGGTCATTTGAAGTATGTAGTACTCAATGGAGGAGGAAATATTAAAGTTGTACATTCCAGCTAGGAATCAAAGACAAAATTAAGGTGAACCATAGAAAAAGCTGCCTCAAAATGAGCTCTATTAGCTACTAGAGCAACTCGTGGAGACAGAATATTTAGGCTATTTAATGCACCATAAATCAGACGGGGAATTCTCCTGCTCTAACTCAGCAGTCACTTGATACAAATCTGCTTCTCTCTCCTCAGCTTCCCCTAATTACAGTGTAGCTACCAGCCACGTCCCCAGCCACCTGCGACGCCTGTCTCCGGTTGAAAGGGACCCCCAGATGTTCAACACCTCTCGGCGCCGGGTCCCGTATCTATGGGGCCTCTGTGGCAGAGCTGCTGATCCCCACTCCCACCCCGCCAGCGGCTCTTGAACCGCTGCTGCTTTTCTCTCTCTTCCCCCCTCTCTCTTTGTGGAGCTTGGGAAAGGATCCAGAGCAGCTGTGTTAGGACTTGTCAATCTCAAATTGCAAAGTCATAAGGAGGGAAAATAATCATGGTAATAATAATAATAAAGTCATCAAGTTGTCTTTCCCCTCCAACAGAAAGAAGGGTTTGGTTGGAGGTTTTGCATTAGTTATAATTTTCTCCAAGCTGATTTCTCCCTGTGATGCCACTATAAAGCCTACAAACGACACTCAGGCAGCAGCTCCTCTGACATTCATCTCTGTTTACAGAGCTCATCCAAAAACAAGAGGCCTTTTCTTCACTTTATTCAGCATCACCACGACTTGGTTGCCAAGGCATCAGCCTTTGATTCCTGCAGTTTGGCTCTAACCAGTGATGCCTGACACCTCCCAGTCACCACCAGCAGTAAGCTCAGCCATCCCAGTGCTGACTCCACAGCTAAGTGCCGTGTCCCCAAGGTGGGACATCCACCTCCACCATAGCAGGAGGGTTGGAACTTGATGATCTTGAAGGTCCCTTCCAAGGCTAACCAGTCTCATGAGTCTATAAGGGCATGTAGTGACAGGATGAGGGGGAATGGTTTTAAATTGGAAGGGGGTAGATTTAGATTGGATGCTAGGAAAAAATTCTGCACTACAAGGGTGGTGAGGCACTGGAACAGGTTGTCCAGGGAGGAGGTGGATGCCCCCTCCCTGGAGGTATCCAAAGCTGCTTTGGATGGGGCCTTGAGCAGCCTGGTGTGGTGAGAGGTGTCCCTGCCCATGGCAGGGGGTTGGAACTTGGTGATGTTTAAGGTCCCTTTCAACCCAAGGAATTCTGTGATTCTACCATCTAGCCTTGGTGGGCTCCTTCCTGAGCCTGACATCAGGACCTGCCTTTGGGATTGATTTGTCAAGGGTAAAAAGCAGGTGGAAAAGACAGGCAAAAGCTCGTGCATGTATCACTGTTCAACCCAAATCACCTTTGTTCTCCTTGCTGAATGGAAAGGGTTGGTCAAGAAGACCCTGAACCAGGGGGTTGTGATGGGTGGGGAGCAAAGCTGAGGCTGTTCTCTCTCCTGCCTGGTCACTCTCCCACAACACTGCCACCTTCACAAGCTGATGTCTGTCTGTCCTCAAACACCCAGGGGGTTTCTAACAGCATCACTTCTAGCTGCAAACCCACCACTCTGAGTTGATTGTCCACATGAGGGCTGAGCCCTTCTCAGAGGAGAGGTGTTGGCACCCCCTTCAAAAATCCCTCATCCATGCACTGCTGCTAAAGCCCCCAACATTTCTAAATGTCTCCAAATCCAAGCCTGATTAGTGGAAAACAATGTTCCTTCTTTTCTGCTTTCCCACCCAAAGGAGGAAGCATCACCTCAGCTGCACAGCACAGAGAGGGAAAGGAGCAAAGCCAGTTGGGAAGGGAACAGACAGTGCATCTTCATGCCTTTAAGTCACTCAGCTGAAGTTCATTTCTCCTTGTCTGTACAAGGCTGGGCTCTTTGCATTTTCATGGTAAATTTGTTTACTGAGCCGTTGTTGAAATTCTGGAAGCAGAGAAAATGCATTTGCTCCATAACCTTTCCGGATCTGACAAGTCCTATAAAATCTATTAAAGCCTTTAATGAAATCCCCGCTCAGAGCCAGCTCCCATGAATGAATGTGGAATCAGAATTTAAATTAAAATGTTGTTTTTGTAGTCTGTGGGCTTTAGCCTTGACAGGAATTAAAGGGACAGTTCACATTTTGGGGGTTGTTGCTTTCTCCCTGGAGTTTTCTACCACCATAAAATGCCTCTCCCTGCAGAGGATGGGTGTTTGGATCCCTCTTCCTCTCACAAAGACTGTGGCCTGGTGGGAGCACTCAGCTGCAAGCCCAAAACCTTGGTATGCTAGATAATTCCAATTAGAAAAGTGTAAATTGGTTAATAGGCAGCACTCCTCTTAGCAAGTGGGTGGTGTTGGGTTCTATCTCCCACCATGAGGTGTGTGGAGCTGCTCAGGCACAATGTGTCCTTGCTGTAGGGGGAACCACCGTGCCAAGGGCACCATGGTCAAAGGCATTTTCAAATGCTTCGGTGGTGAGGTGCTGGAACAGGCTGCCCAGAGAGGTGGTGGATGCCCCATCCCTGGAAGTGTTCAAGGCCAGGTTGGATGGGGCCCTGGGCAACCTTGTGTAGATCCAGGCCTGAGGTTGGTGGCCCTGCCTGTGGCAGGGGGTTGGAGCTCTATGATCCTTGGGGTCCCTTCCAACCCAGACCATTCTATGATTCTATGATTCTCAGTTCTTCTGCCATCAGCTGCCTGGGGATGTGCTGCAGCTTGGCCCCAAAGTCTTGGTGCTATGGAGACACTTCCAAGCAAGTCTTGGTAAGCAGCCTGGTAGAAATCCATTGGATGTGCTTGGTTTTGCATACCCAAGGATTTAATTTCCATATGTGCAGGGGGTGTGTGAGCAATTAATTGGTTTTGATCCCTTCTGCACTGAGCAAAATGAAATATCCCACTGTGAAGTGTGTGTCTGAGCCTCAAAAATAAAAGGCCACTCAGGGCTTTGATTGCCTCTCCTAAGATTGGCCCCTGCACCCAGCATGGTTCAGGGATGGGGCAGGATTATGTGGCTCTCTAGTGCCTCTTTCTCCTTGCCAGGATTTGGTGGCTTCAGCTTCCCACAGTGTGATGGCACCAGTTGTCCCCACTGTCTCTCTGGGTGCATGTTTGCCAACAAGGAATGATGAAGTTTGCATTTCTTGCCTTTCACAGGTTTGCTTCTCTTGGATGCATCTTGGGTGCACATATCTGCTCACAGCTGCACCAGCTCCTGCTGTCCCCTGCAAGGAGCCAGCTCTTTACCTGGGAGACTGAAACCATCCATCCTCCAGCAAAAGGTACCAGACTCGCTCTATTTTAGGAATTTAAGCTTTTAGTTACTCTTTTCACAGCTTGAAACTCCTCCTGTTTGTGTTTTTTCCCCTTGCAAGGGTTATTTTTACCCAGAGGGGCCCTTGGCACCTGTGCTTCAGCCTGGTTTTATGCCATGTGCTAGGCTCCCCTTGACCTGGGATGGTGGTGGGCTGAGAAGTCCCACCTTACTTCCAAAAACGTGTTGAGGGTGCCTGGTGCCCTGTGGCCCTCATCTGGGTCTGAGGGTTGTTCAGCTTCTTTCTTTCCTGTTCTTGAGGGTGGCTTCCAGAAATGCACCCCTGACTCCCCAGACCTGCACCATTCGGTGTCAGGCTGGGGGGGCTCAGCACAGGACAGTAACAAATGAGGCATTACAGGAAGGGTTGCAGATCACAAGTAACTGACTAATCAACACATGTAAACAGCCACTTGGTTCATGGCTGATAAACTTTCATAGTCCATTTTATCACTGTGTGTGTGGAGGAAAGGAGGGCTCTGGAGTCAGGATGCTGCTAGTTGGCTGTGGACCCGTTCTCACCCCTCTGCCCTGCTAGAGTTTTGGGTGCAGTCCTGAGCCATTAACTCATTTGGTTCCATGCACCAGTTTCTCCAGGCTGGGAGGACAGTTCTTCCCCCAAAATGTGGTGGGAGAGCAAGGAAACAGGGAAATTTCTGGCAGGAGTGGTATGGCAGAGAGAGGTTTCATTCTGAGGGATGCTCAGCACGCAGGAGATAAAGGAGGAGGCTCCCCTCCCAAGAAGACAAGAGCAATAGCTGTGTCTATTAAAGTCTCTCTGCATTAGAACAGCTGCAGTGGGCTGAGGACAGGGATTTTCCCCAGCTTCATAGGAAGCCTCTCTCCTGCAGCAAGGCTGAGCTTGGGGAAGGGAAGATCTTGGAAGCCAAGTGACGAGTCTGTTTGCAGTGCAGAAAAGCAAGGGAACTCATTAGTGCAATGTGAAGCGAAACAGAAAATGCTTAAATTCATTGGCAAAATGGCAGGAGGCGGGAAGGAAACACTCTTTCCATGTCAGTGCATCCCTGGAAGGATGGTGAGAAGTTTGTTTTCTTTCAGTGGCCATCAAGTCTTTGCATTTTTCTTGTCTTTCCTTTCTTAAACTGGGGTTATGACAAAGCCATCCGTGCTGTTTCGAAGAAAAATATCATTAAGTTTCATTTTGCAAATGTCAAAACAAAATGTTTTGGCATTTCTGAAGTGAAACATTTCATTAAAAATGCTGCATCTGAGTGTTTTGACATTCTTTAAATCCACCCTCCTCCTCCTCCTCCTCCTCCTCCTCCCGGTTCCTCAGCCTAAACTTGTTAATATTTTTAGTCCTTCTGAAACTTAATTTTCCCAGTAAACATAGTAGTAGTTGAAAAAAAAAACCACAAACCCTGTTGCCTTCTGTATTTTGAAAGCTATGAGAGGTGGGAAACCTGGGCAGCTGAGGTTGCTACTGTCTTACAAGCTTGGTTGTCATTTCTGTGGTGCAGAAGGAAGGGGAAACTATGTGTTTGCAGTAAGAGTTTGGTTAACTTTTTATTGGCTTGGAATGGCAGTGGTGACAGTACCCCAAATGCAAAGACCTGACCTGGTGGTGGGGAGAAAAGCCTGAGCTGGTTGGGAGCTGGATGAGGATGATGATGTCCCTTTGCCTTCCTCCTGCTCCCTTGTTCAAACCCTGGCTGCTCCAGAGCACCCAAAGTAGTGCAAGGAATTGTCTTGGTGCCTGGAGAGCACGGAGAGGCTCGAGGGTGGGCTGCTTGCATGGCTGCTGGGTGTTTCCAGCCTGTCAGCAGCCACCATCATGGCTTCAAACCCCTGCTGGCATACACTGGGCATGTGGTGGGGTCCCCCTCCAGCCAGAGCAAACTGCTGATGCTCAGAGGATGCTCAAACATCAGCTGACTCAAGTGTGATCAAAAGCTGCCTTTAAAGTGATGCTTTCTGAGCGGTGAGAGAAGAGCTGGCAGGGCATGTTGCTTGTGGCAGAGTGTGATAGTCGCCTACAAAGGCTCGAGGTGTTTGTCAGAGGGGAGGGGGGAAGCCTCTGAAGCCAAGAGATGCTTTCAAGAGGAGAGCGTTCTCCGATCTGTGCTCCATCACTCGGAGATGAAAGGATGCTCAGCTCTGCTGTACCACACGCTTGCTGCCACAGCCCCAGCGTGCAGCAACTGTGCACCCTCCCCCTGCCAGAGCCTTAATGCTGAGTACATTAAAATGAAAAGCATAAGAAAGTATTGAGTCTTTAAGCTTGCTTTCAAATCACCTGGCTCCAGGAGCTCAGGTCTTGGGGAACAGAGTCAATACAGGCTCAAACTAGCGCTGGAAAAACAGGCTCAAACTAGGCTGGTGTTACTGGGAAAGAGAGAAATGGAGTTTCAGAGAGCTCCCTGCAAACACCCCACACTGCTGCCTCAGGGGATCACAGAATCACAGAATCACAAGGTTGGAAAAGACCTTTAAGATCATCAAGTCCAACCATTCTCATCCTAAACTAAACCATATCCCTAAGTACCTCATCTACCCTTTTTTTGAACACATCCAGGGAAGGTGACTCAGCCCCTCCCTGGGCAGCCTGTTCCAGACCTTGATAACTCTTTCAATAAAAATTTTTTTCCTAATTTCTGCTCTGCCCCTGCCCTGGCACAGCTTGAGCCCATTTCCCCTTGTCCCATCTCCTGTCCCCTGGCTGAAGAGACCATCGCCCACCTCTCTGCAACCTCCCTTCAGGTAGTTGTAGGTGGTGAGAAGGTCTCCCCTCAGCCTCCTCTTCTCTAAGCTAAACAGCCCCAGCTCCCTCAGCTGCTCCTCAGAGGATTTGCCCTCCAAATGCAGCCACCTTCAAGGCTGGGTTTCCTCAGCAAGCATGAACTTACTTTTGAGCTTGTCGTAGTGGTCTCCAGCTGAAATGCCCTTGGAGATGAGATGCTGGTGTCTTTTGTGGTGGTGAACTCGGGTGTGGGGGCAGATCTGGGCTTGGACATCCTGAAAAATCCATTCATTCAAGGGGAAAAGGGGAAAAACTGCCTCAGGTCTTCCCTCCTTTGGGTGATTGCTTAATTTTTTTAACAAATCATCTCACTCTTCCAGCCTTTTGGGTGGCTAGCTGCCTTCTCAGGGCTGCAATCTCTTTGTCCCACATCACTCTGTCCCAGATCTCCCCAGCAAAGCCATCCCATGCCTGCACCCATCCAAACCCCAGGTGTCTCCTCAGGACCCTCCCTTTCTCCTCTCTTCTAAACAAACATTAAGAAGAAAGGGGCGGAAGGGAGGTGGTGGTTCAGGAACATAAAGTCCCACAAAGAAAATTATCTCCCTTTCAGTGGAGTTTTTCTGAAAGCTGCTGGGTTGCAAAGGCGGTTCTGTTGATTGCAGTTTCAGTCCCTGATTATGCAGTAATGGAAGCATCAGAAATCATCCAGCTTCCTTCCTCAATTTGAGTTTGCCCTTCATCCCGTGGTTACAAACTAAGGAGAAAATGGTCATTTGGAAGAGGAAGCTCGGGCGGGGGGGTGGGGAAACAACACGATATTGTTTGTCTCCCTTAAAGTCACAGGTCTTTATTTCTCATTATTTTTGCAGCTTGGCCACTTGAAAGATCAATTAGCAACTGTCTTACAAACCAGCAATAAAACCTTTCACAGGGAAACTTTTCCCCAGGCTGAAGGATGCTTTTCTGTCCTTCTTGCAGAAAGAGGAAAGGCCAGGTGATCTCCTCAAAACAGGAATTCCCTGGGAAGAAACTATCAGAGGAGCTGTCAGACCCCGTTCAGTGTGTGCTGTGCTGAGGGCTGGCATCAGCAAGGAATAAGAGGGGGTTTTGGGGGGGAAAAAGGCAGAAGTTTGTTAGGCTGGAGGTAAACTGAAGCTGGGGAAAAGAGGAGGAAAACACCTCATGCGGTGGGAGGTTTGGTGACTGAGATGAGCTTGCCCATCTTCTCCCTTTCATGGTGCTCATCCCCTAAAGGTTAGGATCACTCAGGAGGGGTTAAAGCTGATGCTTTATGTTTATTCTCTCTGGGACAAAAATACCATTTCTGTTTTAAAGTTGGGGGGATGGATTAAAGCTAAAGGAAGGAAGGTTTAAATTGGATATTAGGGGGAAGCTCTTTCCAGAGGGAGTGGTGAGGGGCTGGAACAGGCTGCCCAGAGAGGGGGTGGGTGCCCCATCCCTGGGGGTGTTCAAGGCCAGGTTGGATGGGGCCCTGGGCAACCTTGTGTAGCTCCAGGCCTGGAGGTTGGTGGCCCTGCCTGTGGCAGGGGGGTTGGAGCTCTGTGATCCTTGGGGTCCCTTCCAACCCAGACCATTCTATGATTTTAAAATACATGTGAACATCTATATACCCATGAGGGTTTAGAGATGTTTGTGTACATAAGGCTGATCAAAAATTCACAAAGCAGGGGCAAAACAAGTGCAAACTCCAATTTTAGGGCACTGTAGCTAAGCAAAGCCTGGGATTTGGGGGTATTGGAGATATTGGCAAAGTGGGACTTGCCACCTTGGCACCTCAGTCTTGGGGGAAAGGCAAAGCTTTGGCCATCCTAACATGCCTGGGATGCTGCTCCTGCTCTTCCTGGTACCCTGGCTGGCCAGTGTGGCTGTGCTTCTCACGAGGGCTGAGCCCTTTTCTTCTCTTTCTTTTTTCCTTTCTTTCTTTTCTTTAAACTCCAATCTGTTTGCACTTCTCCCCCCCACGCCCCCCCTCCCCATCACCATCCCTTAGGCCTTCTGGGGAAAGAAAGAACCAGCCTCTCTGTTTTTAATCAACCTAATTAGTGTATCTTTAATACAATTAGAGGGAAATTTTACCACTCCCCCCCATCCCCTCCCCTCCCCGTGTATCAATTAAAGCCCCACAGTTGCAGGGTAAATTTCTAATCCATTTAGGACTGTTCCCCTCCCCAGCCTCGCAGCCCCCTCCTCTGCCTCCCCCTCCTCCTGCCTGGCAGAGTGTTGCTTCCTCCTCCGTTTTCTTTAGGAGTCTGTTCAAACAGCACATTGTAAGGAGTAAATAAATTACTCTCTGCCCCCTTGCCCTCTCCTCCACGGCAGCCGGCCCCGTTCCAGGCAGCTGCCCTGATTGTACAGGCAGGCACAGGGGGGGAAGGGGGTCTCACAAAGCCAGGGCTGCGGGGCTGCACGCTCCGGGTCAGGGTGGGTCGTGCTGTTCATCCCTCCTTTCTTCTATTCTTCATCCCCCCTCTTCTGCACCTTGCTGGGTTTTTGGGTTTGGGTTTTTTTTTTTTCAGGTCTAGGGGGGTGTTTGGGCTGATTAGGGTCTATTTTGGTAGGGGGTTTATTCTTGGAGACCTCCCTGAATGGGTTTTTTATCCCCTGGGGTGGTGGTGGGTTGTGGACCTGTGGTTGTGGCTTCTGCCCCTGGGGTCCTGCATGGGGGGCTGGCTGTGCTCAGCTTCCTCCCTTCATACCATGATTCCCATGCAGAAAAACCCTAAATCTGGAGGAAACAGGCCTGCCCTATGCCAGCATCTTACAGGCTATCCAGGCTTAGTGCCAGGGGGCCCAATCCTGCCCTACCCACCCCACCAGCAGCCTGGGCAGCCTGAGGTACCAGCTGTTTTAGCAGCACCCAAAGAGCACGAGTGTTTTCCTGGGGTTTGGATGGGTTTCTTCTAGGGCAGACAGATGGCTGCTGGATCTCCAAAACCTCACTGAATGCCACAAAACGAAGGCCCAGCCCAGAGACCTGCTTAATTAGTGCATGTTTGTTTGGAAACTCCTCAGAGCACTTCAAGGGTCTGGGCTGATTAGGGTCTGTTTTTCTGGGGGTTTATGGAGTGCATGGAGCACAGCATCCCAGAGGGATTGAAGCTGGGAGGAGGTCAGGAAAGAGGAGGAAGGACACAACCTTCTCCCCCTCTTTTTGCATGTGGGTCTAAGAGCTTGCCCTAAGGTATAGGGTGAAGCAGTGGGCGCTGTGGGGCTGGGTGCTGACCCTGCACAGTGCCTGGCTGGACTGATAGCAATGCCCCAGGAGCCCCACTGCAACTGGAGACTGAGCAGTGCTCCAGTAAGCCCTGCCAGTGGCCTGTTATCAGCACCACAAACACAATTAGTAGCTCTGCTGCTGCCTTTTTGAGGAAGATGGGCGAGTCTTCCCCTCTCTGCATTCCTCCCCAGCTGGCCCACAACTACAAGGTCCTGCCTTTATGGATCACCGAGTCCCTGCGCTTTCTTAATGAACCTGAGTTTAATGCTTGACTTCTCTGTGTCATGTTTAATTACAGCAGCTGTAACTTCCTCGTTGGTTGGCTTGAAATAATATCTAAGTGCTTCTGAGCTTTAGAGCCTTGTTATTCTTCTATAATTAGAGTTTTAAGGCTGGTGTGAGCCATCTCTATAAAATAGGCAGCCATTTGCCATGCATGCTTATTGCAAGGCTTTAGGTCTCCCAAAGATGGCAAAGAGATGCTGTTACTGGAGATCTGGTGGGTTTAGGTGGAAGGAAAGGTGGGCCCAGAGTGACAGAGGTGGCAGGTGTGTTCTGCAGATTGATGGCAATGGAGCATCTCACCAAGCATTTCAGAAATCAAATATCACCAAGGAATAGACACACTCTGAGGAACTTTTATATCTGACACAGGAGCATGGGCTTTCTTTTGCTTAAGGCTGTGTTTGCCTCCTTTCATCTCTGAATGTGCTGATTTTTCCTCTGAGAAGGGCCGTGGTTGGGAGGATTTAAGGTCCTTGTGGCCCCCACATGTCCCTTCTGCTTCAGTCTCTGTCTGACCATCCTCCTGGGGATGTGAGACGAGAGTGAGATGGGGACAGGGATGAGCATCAGCCACTGTGAATGATCTTAGAAACCTGAGGTGACACTGTGCCTCCTTGGGAGGCGATGGGTGAGACAGCAGCCAACTTGCAAAACAAGTGGCTTTTTAAGACCTGCCAACTTGGGAGAGAAGGGGGCTTTGAGAGGGCAGACATCACCCCATTTATACCACATCTGCACTCCCGGCAGAGGGGCTGTGAATGTTCCCTCCTCTCAATCCCCCCCTCTGTATTTGCTGCCTTTTAAAGACAGGTCTTTATTCCTGGAAAAGTGAAGGGATTTCTGTCTTTCTCAACTGAAGTTTGGGTACCTGTGTTGTCTGGACAGCTGTAGCAGGAGCTGGATACCCACAGCCCAGCTGGAGGGGTTTGCACTGTCCATGGTGGGGGATTGAGCCTCAGTGACCTCCAGCTCTGCCCTTGCTCTGCCTGGGGGGCTTGGTGGGCAGACATGGACTTCCCACCTTAGGGATGGATTCTGTCCATGTGGGTATGGTGGGTTCCCAGGCAATGGCAATGCAGAGCCAGTGCTGCCACCAGAGGCAAGGAGAGAAGAGCAAGAACACTTCTAGGTTTTATTAAACTCCTGCACTCCCTAAATTCCCTGCAGCTGGAGGGTCCCACTGCCCCAGGCTAGGCAGAAAGAGCCACAGCCTAAGATGGATGTTGAGCCACCACTGGGTATGGTCTTGGCTGTGGGCACCTATGAGACTGGTGCCCCAGGGCAGCCCAGATGCCATGGGATCTGTGTTCCATAAACAAAACCTGGGATTAGACTGGGCTGGAGATGTCAGGGTGTGGTGCCAGGCTCACAGGGACTGGGGAAGCTGGAGATAGGACACTTCATGGGCTAAAAATGCAGCAACACCTCAGTGAGGTTTAAGGCCATCCCCTGGTCCCTTTCACAGGATCACAGACCATTAGGAGTTGGAAGGGACCCCAAAAGATCATCTAGTCCAACCCCCCTGCCAGAGCAGGATCACCCAGACTAAATCCCACAGGGACACATCCAGGTGGGTTTGGATGTCTCCAGAGAAGGAGACTCCACAGCCTCTCTGGGCAGCCTGTCCCAGGGCTCTGTCACCCTCACAGTGACAAAGTTCCTCCTGACATTCCCATGGAACTTCCTCTGCTCCAGGTTGCACCTGTTGCCCCTTGCCCTATCGCTGGGAAGAGCCTGGCTCCATCCTCCTGACTCTCACCCTTTATGTATTTATAAACACTGATAAGGTCACCCCACAGTCTCCTCCAAGCTAAAGAGGAAGAAAAGATTTAAGGTGATTTGGAAAGCAGTTCCTGAGAAGAAAAGGGCAGTCTGATGATCCACCCCTAAACTGGGATTAGTGGAAACAGGCAAGAACAAAGCACCCCAGTACACCCATTCCCACTGTAAACTCTTCTCTGAAGCCTCTGCCATGGGCTGTGTTTGGAGGCAAGATCCCAAATCCAACAGAGCTCAGGCTGGGCTCATGGCAAGGGGCGAAGCTCATCTCCCAAGATCCCCACCATCCTACTTGTGCTGAGCATTAAGAGGGCTTTTTCCACAGCCAAGGGGCTGGTGAGGAGTGACAGTCTCTGAATTGCAATTTGAAACGTTTACAGCCCAGTCAATCCTAATTCATTATTAGCTGTAATTGTTTCAAAGAAAGTGTCCACTGTTATGTAAAATGCAGTCCCAGATGCTCCTAATGGTTCAGGCTCTCTGATTGCTGTAATTTGCAAAGCTTTTGCCTTTTCCCCCCCCCCCCCCCCCCCTTTCCTTTCCCCTCCCTCTGTAGTTATGATGTGCCTTTTATGAGCCAGCGAGGAAGAAAGAGAGAAAAGCACCACACCATTAGAGGCAAATAATAATGTTGTACCTGAAAGGCCATTAGTGAGGCTCATATGAAAGTATGCATCTGGTCTGTGCTCAGCCTAGCCAGGATGCTCCCCAGCACCCTGATGCTGCCTGGGGACATGTGGAGCCTAGGGATGGCTTTGTTTGCAAGGAGAAGGACTACAAGCTGGGTGTGGAGCCCAAAGTGATGCTGCACTGACCCAGGCATCAGGATATGTCAATAACTAGCGTGCTTCACAATTAATTTTCACAATTAGACGTGATAAGAAATCAGATGGGCTGGAGCAGCTTTGGGCTGGTAAATTTAATGAGGGGGTGGTGGGGATTTTGCTGCTATGAGGGTGGGGGTTGTGTCTCTCTTGGCATGAAGGAAACATCCGTTTCCCACTTCTATCCTCTGATGTTGCTTTGTATAAAGGCAGAGCTGCAGGGATGTCTCACATTGGGCTAGCCAAGCTGTGCGCTACAGGGCATTTCAAAGCTTTTATTGCTTGCTGTCTTTCGCCTTCACCTCTGTTTTCAGCTCAGGTGTCTGTTTTAGCCTGTCTGTGTCGATCCTGTCACCAGGAGCTTCTTAAGTCCATAATATCAACCTAATTTAAGGAAGGCTTTACTTGATGAGACAGTTTGCAGCCCCTGCTGTGTGAAGAGGAAAGAAATGAAGGTTGGGTTGGTGTTTCCATCACACCCTGCCCAAGGCTGAGCTCCCATGGGACGAGGCATGGTTCTTGAGCTGAATTTCTCAGTGCATGCCTGGATGGAACTACACCAGGTTTATGATCAGGATCAGACAAAGAGGCACTTTTAGTGCTTTTTTGGGGGTTCTTTTCATGGGGGGGAAAAAAAATATTACCCAAACTCATTGTGGAAGGGGTTAGAGGACATGAAAGCTGAGATTAAGCACCATGTCCCCCGTGTCTGGCAGATGCTGTGTCTGTAAATTATCTGGGAGTGAAATACTCCATGAAATGCACATGGGCTTCCCTCTTTCCGAGGGCAGGCTGGGGGGAGCAGCACGATGGAGAAGCAAAGGCCAAGAGGAGCGAGCCGAGGTGGTGGGGAGGGAGGGAGGGCTGCCCTTTCACCTCTGCTCTCCCTCTTCTCCTCCAAAGCTATCTGCTGCACAACCCAGCCTCGCTGCTTCCCACCAGACAGCCCTGCCCTGGCCCCCTCCCCAGGACCTGCTCCCCCCAGACAGGCTTTGTCTGGGGAAGATTGAGAGGGCTGATGGAGCGGGGCGGCTGCCTTACCCTTCACCTCCGAGGAGGGTGGTCCTCTGGGGTCATTGCCGGGGGCACGCAGGGCAGTGTGCGATGGTATTGTCTGCTCAGGAGCCTGGGGACCGGCTTTAAATGGGTGAGAGAGGCACATAGCACCCCTCCCCATCCCTTGCGTTTCACAGCACCCATCTCAACACCCTCCAGGTCACAGCGCCCAGCATCTTGTGTCTCTCCCCATCCTGGTGCTGGAGATCTCCTGATGTTAGAGAATAAAAGGGATAAATCTTAATCATGGGAAGGTTTTAATAGGGGTTCACACAGGGCTCTGGGCTGTGGGTCCAGCTTTGGCAATTAGCAACATGCATGGGCTCGGAGGTGTCAATTGAGCCCTTGTTTACTCGTTAACGAGAGGTCTCTAATTACCCTGACCTGATGCTATGGGAGTGCTGAGGTTGGCTACTCTAACGTGTGCATCCTTCAGAAGGAACTTAGAGCTCAGTATTGAGTGGAAGTGCCCTTTCCACGGCTGACACCGTGTTGCTTGGGGATTTACAGCAGCATCACGCTCTGCATCCCTGCGGAGGGACGAGGAGGAGGGAGCGGGCGGCTGGGCCATCCCTGGTGTCTCTCCCACAGCCGGTGGGGCTGAGATTGCTTTGATTGCCTCCCGTGTCTGCGGCTGCACGGGGCCAGCAGCCCTGGCTCCTGCGGGATGTGTTAATGCAGGTGGCGGTGTGGCCGGACGCGCTGGAGGCAGGAGCAGCGAGGGATGCGGTGACAGCAGCCAGACAGCAGCAGGCAGGGCTGCGTGGGGGTGATGTGGGCAACATGGCTGGACAGTTTTGCTTCCCAATCCCCCAAAACAATGCATTTTGGGGAGGGGGGGGGGGGGGAGCTGAAACACTCAGCGCTCCCCAAATCAGAGCTAGGAAGTGATTACCACAACTGCAAACACAATGGTCACACAGGAGCCAAGGCAGCCCATCTTGTTGGATTTTCTTTTTTCTCTTCCCCCCCCCCCCCCCTTCTTCCATCTCAATTAACTCTATTATTTCATCACGGAAATTGTTTGTGCCTTTACCAAATGGGAGGAACATTTGCAAATGCCTTTTTGTCTGAAGGCAAAGCTGCTTGGTGTTACCCAACTTCAAGGGATCGTTCCCTATTTCCGTTCCTCTCCCTTTCTCTGCTGAGGCAGAACGTAGCATAACTTAAAAGTCAGTGATTCAGACTGCAATTATAACCTAAAAGCACAAATAAAAGATAAGCTGGCATCCTACTGTTCCCCATTTGCATCTGTGTCACATGGGATGAAGGGAAAAATAAAATCCGCTTTTATAAAGTGTTGAGCCAGAGAATCTTGTCCAGCAGAAAGAAAATAAACAGATCCCCTGAGGCACCGGCTGTTTGAGTTGCAAATGACAACTCAGTTGGAAGACGGGGCTATGAGAGGCATGAGATTTGCACGCAGGTTGGCCACCCTGGCTGTGTGGAGCTGTACCATCAGCCTGATGCCTGGGAAAAGCCACTTTGGGTTCGTTCTTTTTGAACATCCCATGAGCACCGTGTGCCTAAATAGGGGTTTTTTCCTGTTGCTCCCCAAATACCTGCAGTGATTTCCAGTGGCAAGGAGGGGTGGTGGTGGCTGGCTGGGTGCAGAAGGGTCAGTGGGGCCGTGAGGGTCCCGTGGTTTATCCATCCCCCATCAGGCAAACATCCCACGCAGCTAAGGGATGTGTAAGGGGGACCTGATTAATAGTTATCAATATCTGAAGGATGGGATGCAGGGGGAAATGGCCAGCCCCTTCTCAGCATCTGTGGGGACAGGACAAGGGGCAATGGCTGCAAGTTGGAGCATAGGAAGTTCCCCACCAACATGGGGAAGAACTTTTCCCCAGTGAGGGTGAGGGAGCCCTGGGCCAGGCTGCCCAGGGGGGTGTGGAGTCTCCATCTCTGGAGAGATTCCAGCCCCGTCTGGATGCCGCCCTGTGCAATATGAGCTGGGGAGCTGCTTTGGCAGGGGGTTGGACCCCATGAGCTCTGGAGGGCCCTTCCAACCCCTGGGATTCTGTGAGCTCCTCAGGGCTGGCACCTCTAATGTTATCCTCTGTTTGGGGGAGCAGTAGCTTGTTTTAGCATCAGCAGAGATTTCTAGTGCTCCAGTCTTGGTAGATTGAAAAATTGCCTCCCAGGGTGTTTCAGGTTTCTCTGTTTGCAGAGACAGCTGGGAACTCACTGGGGCCCTGTAAACACTTCTTGCTGAAAATAAACAGGCTTTTGAGACAGTGGGCTTTTTTTTTTCCCCAGAATGTGATGGGTTTCTAACAGGAAAAAAAAAATCCAACGAGAAGGCAGGAGGTAGAGGGTTTTGGCTGAGATGCTGAAGAAAACCAAAGCTATTGTATTTGGAGGTGGTGGTGGTGGGGAGGTGTTGTGGTGTGGCTGTGCTTTGTGTCTCTTGGGCTGAAGGGAACCAAAGCCCTGCTACCAAGTCTCAGGTGCAAGAATTTCTCTTCCAGTCTGGAAGCAGATTGTTTCCCAGCCAGGCACTGAGCTGGACATGAGGAGACACGTCAACATAGAAAATGCTCTATCTTGGTCTCCCAAACTTGGCTCTGTCCTTCACTACCTCCTGCTTCCCCAGACACCTACCCTGATGCTTTGTAAACCCAAGGTTTATTTTTTCCTGCCCCTACCCAAGACCCTCCAGCACTACATGTTCTCATGGCAGACCATGGCAGTGGGACAGGCAGCACTTGGGGTGTTTCCCCCAGCTCATGCAATGCTTGATTTAGCGTTTCAGTGTGCCCAAGCCCCGTGGTGTGGCTGGCTGGAGGGGTCCCTGCCAGCCTGCCCACCCCGGGAAGCGGAGCAGCTGTGTCGGGGATGCTCTGAACAAAGTGCCTCTCCTGGTGCAGGCAGCCTGTGATTTGCATACAGATGCATAGGAAATCCTGGCGGGTTCTGGTGTGGAGGGGGAAGGGGGTCATTGGTGTGGGCAAAGAGGTGAGGCTGGCCAATGTGAGGGCCCCAAAATCTCCACCTCATTGTGGCGGGTGGGGGGAGGCCCATCAGCGAGCAGACTCCATCCTAGCGAGCCAGAGGGATGCAGGATGCTCCCTGTGATGCAGCATCATCCCACCCTGTGTCTGTCTATCTCTTCTCCCTTTCCAGCTACCTCTCTTGTTCTTCATCAGCTTGTTCTCAGGCTTTTCCCATTCTTTTGTCCTTTCTTGAAGGTTGGGTAAGACTTTAAAAACACGTTTGGATCCTGCTCTTTTGCTTCCTGACAGCTCTGGGTGCTGTGCACTCTCTTACCCAGAGTACAACCCCACTTGACTGTGCAAATAGTGTAAAACCCTATCCCCACCCTCCTTGCACCTTGAGTCCCTGTCCCATGCCAAAGCTGGGTGTCCATCAGAAGCAGTGGGTGTTGCTGGCTGAGGAGGGTTGTACAAACCCTCCATCAGAAATCAGGGAAAAATCACAGCCTGTGATCCCCTTGCCCCCACTCAGCAGAGGAAATCTAACTGGAGACTGCTGTGGTCCATAAACAGTCTGTTTGCTTTACTTTAAAGAAAAGTTATCCATCAAATCTGTTTGAATAGCAAATAAACACGGGGAAGCTGTGAGCGGCCATAGAGGGTCCTTGGGCAGAATGGGAGGATGAATTTGTCAAGCCCACTGTTTGTACAGCTGTACCTCTGAGTGTTTTCCAGCCCCAAGAAAGCTGAGGTTGCATATGAATGAAAAACTGGATTCATGGCTCTCTCTTTGCGTGCCCTTCCCTGGATGCCTCCAGCTCTGCGCTGCCTGTGCTGCTGACTCCCAGCCCCACGTGGCATCGGGCTGGTGAGGGAGGCAGGCACAGCAGCCTGCATTGACTTCCCAAGTTTAGCAAAGGGCTGGAAGAGGTGAACCAGCAGAGCTGCAAACATCACCTCTCAATGAGCTCAGCCAACCCCTTCTCCTACCACCGTGCAATTAATGAGAACAAAAACCCCCAGCCCCGTGCAGGCGCTGGAAACGAGGCAGCTTCCTCACCTTCCCTGTAGCTCCCCTTATCCAATATTGTCCACAGCATCCCAAATGCATGACCTCTGCAAACGGCAAATTGAGGCTGTTTATCACGTGGCTCCTGAAGAGGTGCTTGCCTGGTGAATAGCCTTGGCATACATTAAGTGAATAAACCACCCCACTGTTCAGCTCCTTCAGCCGCTCTGCTCAGTTGACCCATTCAATAACTGTTTGTTTGCACAGATTTCCCTGCACAAGTGCAACAAGCTGAACCCTGGATCTGAGCAGATGTGTTTGGAGTAGGCTCGCTCTCTCTTCGCTTCCTTCCCATCAAGGTGTATTGTTGCATCTTTTGAGAGCTCCAGCTCTCGCCAGTGTGACTCATTCAGGCAAAATTTCTCTGCTGTCTTCAGCGACCCTTGAGGGTTTCCAGGCATGATTTACCATGGCTGTGTTTTGAGCCTCAAACTAACCCAAAACTTGCTACTCAGAGGTCTCCCTCTGTTTTATCACAGGTATCTGTGCAGGAGAAAGCAGGGAATACAACGGGGTGCAGATGCTGTCTGAAGCCAGAATCGGATCAGGACAAGCTCTTACCCTGCATTAAGCAGGTTTGAATAGAGATGTCTCAGCCCCACTTCTGGCATTGATAGTTGTGATACATGTGGTTGCATCTCCTCTCCAAGGTGCTTGGCACAGAAGATGATGCCTTGCAATCCTCAGGGACTGTGTCTATCACAGATATCACACAGAATCACAAGGTTGGAAAAGACCTTTAAAGATCCTATGAGGAGCAGCTGAGGGAGCTGGGGATGTTTAGCTTAGAGAAGAGGAGGCTGAGGGGAGACCTTATCCCCACCTACAACTGCCTGAAGGGAGGTTGTAGAGAGATAGGTGATGGTCTCTTCAGGCAGGAGATGGGACAAGGGGCAATGGGCTCAAGCTGTGCCAGGGCAGGTTTAGATTGGACATTAGAAAAACATTTTTTACTGAAAGAGTTGTCAAGGCTGGAACAGGCTGCCCAGGGAGGGCACAGAATCACAGAATCACAAGGTTGGGAAAGACCTTTAAGATCATCAAGTCCAACCATTCCCATCCTAAACTAAACCATATCCCTGAGCACCTCATCTACCCTTTTTTTAAACATACCCAGGGAAGGTGACTCAACCACATCATCCCTTTGCCTTGATCTCACAGCCTTTCCCAGCAGCCCGGAGCTCTGTTGGAGGAGTTAGAGATAGAAAACCCCCAACCTGTAGTTCTGAGATGCAGGGGGGCAATCTGTCCCTGTGGCTGCAATTTCTATTTGGAGAAAAGAGAAATTATGTTAAACCCTCTAGTTAAACCCTCGTGCAGAGCAGCCACTGGGAAGTGTCTTCATTCAGAGAACCTAATTTTTCACAGATGATCTGGTGGATTTTCACAAAAATAGCACTTCTATACTCAAGAACAGTAGATAGTTTGGCCCATAAATTGTCTGATATGCAGCTCCCACTGCTTGTAGCTCATGTCTTCTACCTAGAAGTCGCAAAGTGCTGTGTAAATGTCATGAATTCAGGCTGATCAGGCACAAGCTTTCTTTGATGCAAAGACCAAGTGCCTCAAAGATTCATGGAAAAATAGTCTCCAGTGGTGAAAGCGAAGGGATGTCCCCAGATTTAAGAATGTGGGTAACTTTAGGTATGGAGTTCGGGCACATCCCTCAAAACAAAGACCTAGTGGCAAGCTCTGGAGTGTGCCATGCTGCTGCCTGAAATCCAAGTCAGCTCGAGCTTAGCTAAAAATGCAGCGGGCACGTTCTGTGGGACTGTGGATGCCAAGAGCCAATAAGCTATTAAAAGTTGTGGAGATATTAAATCCTTTTTTTCTTTTTCCCCCCCCATTGATGTATCACATGAATCACAAATACCCTCAGACGAGCTGCTTGTGTGTCTCCCTCCAGACGGAGCTGACAGGGGGGATAAAGCAAATGCATGCAAATATTATTTCAGGGCAGGCTGAGATTGGATGGGGTGAGAGAGAAAAGTTAAACATAGGAGCATATTTATTTCTGCATAATTTTGTCAGCTTTCTGCTGGCAGCGAGAGACTACACTTCAGAAGGGCCTGACCTCCGGATTAGCCGAGGGAAGACATGTGCTCACTGTTTTGGAGTCACCATCTGTGAGGGAGATTTCAGGGAGCGAAGACGCGTGGCGAGGAGACGGCTGCATCAGCCCAGCTCGGAGAGGGACCCCCTCAATTCCTGAGCATCCTCCCAGCCCCGCTGGTGCATTTATCACCGCAATGAGTTTCTATTTGACAAGGAGGGCTCATCAGCCTTTCTATTTCTTCCCCACCAACCCTCCAAGCCCAGCTCCAGGGGACTTTTTTCCCCCCCCCCTCCCTTCCTGCAATCAGCCCTTGCGGGTCCATTTGCTTTTGTCTCCCATTAATTGCTTGCTACTTTTCACTGCCTGCTCCTCCCCCTTTTAAAAAGATAAATTTTAAAGCCCAAAGCGGGGTGGAGAATGGCTGAGCCCGCTGTTATTTTTGACATTCGCCCCAGTGACAGCTGGACCTTGCAAGGCTGGGGCCGTTCGCACACAAAGCCTATTAGCTTTGCCCACTCAATGAGGCCTGAAGTCTGGAAGGAAAATTTCCTCCCCGAAGTGTGGCAAGAACCCTTTGTCATTGTAAACAGGCGCTGCTCGCCCCAGCCCTGCCTTGCCTTTCTCCTTCCTGCCACCGTGGCTTTTCTATTTACTCAGGAAACAAAAGCAGAGCCGTGTCAGCGTGCAGGGAGGAAAATGCACCCAGCTCCTGGAGTTCACACGCACACGCGCGCCCACCTCTGCCACCCACCTCTGCCACCCACCTCTGCCACCCACCTCTGCCACCCACCTCTGCCACCCACCTACCTCGGTCAAGGCTCCCTGGTGTCATCGAAACTAAGGGGACACTGGCTGTGGGATGGGGAGGGTGGGATGTGCCTGGGATTTGCAGATCCATAGGGACCATTCCCTATAGGAACCAGCTCTATGGGTCAGAACAGCAGGAGGAGGAAGAGCAGGATGCTTCCTCCTTCACTTAACCATAGTGATGATGGGCTCCAGAGGTGCCTGCATTAGCCACAAAGTCAGTTTTGAGGGATGTTTTTCTGCTGTGAATTTCTCTAGCTGTCTTCTGAATTTGCATAATTTTTTCTCATGCCAGCAGATTCCTTCCCAGCCCCACAAACGATTCACAAAGGGATCATTTCTTCTGACTCTCCTGAAGTCTCCTGGCCCCCATGGAACACAACTGTGAGTACCTATAAAGCATTTTAGGAATGGAAACACTCTTGGTGTAACTGGTGGCACATGTTTACTGAGCCTATGAGCATATTGCAAGCAGAGAGCAAGGAAAGGGGGTAAAAAACCCCAAACAACTGTGTTCCCTGAGCAAGGCCACCTCGCAGATGGTCCTTGTCCTTCCTTGGGCAGAGGGTGACCAGTCACTCGACACAGACTTTGTCACCAAGGGCAAGCAAAGTTGCAAGGATGAATGATTTGGGATATGGGGCTTGCTTTGATTAAGAAGGTGAAATCTCCAGCTCTCATGATTTGCAACTGACCCTTCGATGTCAGCCAGGTGTAAATAAGAGCTGGAGTATCTGCCTGGTTTTCATCCAGGCTGGGAAAGAGCTGAGAGGTGTGAGTCGTCCCTTCTTTGTAGTGTCACTACTGAAGCCTAAGGAGCATTTAAATATCCTGCTTGGAGTGTGTGTGAGGGCAGGCTGAGGCTGCTGCAGACATCACAGCCTGCACGGCGGCGATGTGCTTTTGTGGTTCAAGTGGGCAGAGGATGGCTTGCGAGCTGGACCTTGGAGGATGTCTTCATGCCATTGCTTTCCTGGGCTGCCCCTGGCTAAAACTGCCAAGAGGCTTGAGAAAAGCAGCTCCCAGCCTGCAATGTCTCTATATCTGCTGGCACCCTTTCCCCCCACTTCTTTTTTTTGCTCCTTCTCCAGGGATTTGCTTGCTAGTTTTTAAATATTTGCATATTTCAGTGCTTGCTTTCTGTTGGTAGCCAAGGCTGTTTGGTAAAAGCTGAGACATTCTTTAAATGTAAGTCAGGCAAAAAAACCCAAAAAAATCCCCTTTTTTTGTGTGCTTTGCAATTATCACAGCAAAGTGATGCCTTTTTCCCTTCCATAGCCAGTAATTTATTTTTTAACAGAAAAACTCAAACGTTACTTCAAGAGGGCTGGGTTAATGCTGTTCTTGTTTTCCCTGTGAAGTTAAGCTTGCTTCCTGACTGAAGTGTTTGCCTTCAATTTCTAGAATCGCTCGTGGGTATGTCCCACTTTGGGAAGGCACAAGAGGCGTTCTACAAGCGAGAAAAATCTCGGGCTCCAAATTGGTTGTTTAGTAACAAAGGGAGGGAAAAGACTGAGCTTCATCCTCTGGTTTAAACTTGCCTTTGCCAATGTTTCTAAAGCTGCGTTTCCCTGTTTGCTTCCCGAATCCTAAAGGCGTAAAACTGGCTGTGTCAGGAAATACAGGGTGTCTTTGAGCACCAAGCTCAGCATCTCCTGCTTACTCCTCTGGTTCCCTGTGCTGGCACCAGGACTCCTGCATCAACTTTTTAAAAGGGTAGATAATGGCAGGACAAGGGGGATGGAGTGAAGCTGGAGGAGGGAAGGTTTAAATTGGATATTAGGGGAAGTTTTTTACAGAGAGAGTGGTGAGGGGCTGGAACAGGCTGCCCAGAGAGGGGGTGGGTGCCCCATCCCTGGGGGTGTTCAAGGCCAGGTTGGATGGGGCCCTGGGCAACCTTGTGTAGCTCCAGGCCTGGAGGTTGGTGGCCCTGCCTGTGGCAGGGGGGTTGGAGCTCTGTGATCCTTGGGGTCCCTTCCAACCCATGCCATTCTATGATCCAGCCCGTGGCAGCTGCCTTCTGAGCAGTGTTTCAGCAAGGGGTGATGGGGAGGGGAATGGAATAAATAACACTGATGTGAAGTCACTGCTGCTTTCCCTTCCCTCAATCCATGATTGTCCTTCTGGACCATTTGAATTTCAGCCCATTCTGGGGATCAGGGAAAGGGATCTTCAGCTCTCACGTGGCTTTGTGTGAACTGCTCAGACTTCAGCAGCTTTGCTGGTGGTCTTTCTTGGCCACCTCACCTCCTGTTAGCTTGGCCCAAGAGCACCTGTTTGCAGCAGCTTAGTCTGCCTGATGGGTAGTCAGGTCTTGAGAGACAATGATGATGTGACAACCCAAATCTCCTGGTTTAATGAATTTCCAGTCTTGGGACATGTGTCTGAATGCTGATTGCAGGGTAGGAGTGTGAAGACCTGGGCTGTAAGAGAGATGCTAATGCTGTAGTGGTTGCAATGTGCTATGTAGCTTTACCCACCATTTGAGCAAGTTTTGCAGGTACTGTTTGACAGCTCCTGCATAGTCCAGCACATGTGAAAGTCTCTCAGTTAATTTTCTCCACAAATCCTTGAAAAATCCCCCTAATGGCAGTAGAGAACCTTCCTGTTGCACATTGTCACCTCACGTAGGTCCTGCTACCACCCCCTGTTCTTCTTGTGGGTCTGTGTACTTTGTGCAGTCTCTATGCAAGGGGATTAGGACATGGCAAAGGCGCTATGGAGGTCAGGAGGAGGTTGTGCTACAAGCCAAGGTAAGGGCTGGGAGCCTTTCTACATCACCGTGGCCTCTTCATCTCAATGTCCTTCTAATATCTGCTAATCGGCTTTTCATTTGTAGGCTCTGTTTTAATTCACCGGTGCCCATACCTCTGACATTAAGTTGGCAAGCTTGTGCCTGTGTAAAAGCTGTAAGTCAGGCCTGGGCAAAGGGCTCCAGGAGTGGCTGGGAGCTTGGCGTGTGTCAGGGGGATTTGCATTTTGAAGACAGAGCTAATTCCCTTTCTATGCTCTGCGCTCTAGGCAGCTGCCCCAGAAGCATTTTGCCTGTCCTCTCCTCCACCCTCCCTATTGACGGGGATTTCAGAACAAAAGGGGGCAGCAGGTCGGGGTGGGAGCACACCCCAGGCTGGAAGGAGACCTGGCTCCAGCCCTGTGGTCTCACACAGCCTCCCAAGGTGACCCTGGATAAGTCTTGCAGACATCTCACCGGGGGCAGAGCAGGCTAACACCCAACCCAGCCATGAAGCTGCCCTCCAGCCCAGCTTGGGCACCGGTGGCCAGCTCAGCTCAGGAGAGCTGCTGGGGGACACAGCTGGAAAGGAGTAGATGCATAAACACCTTACCAGCACTTACAACCAGTCTTTTCCCACTCTACTCTGCCCTGGTCAGGTCCCACCTGGAGTGTTGTGTCCAGTTCTGGGCTCCCTGGGATCAAACAGCCAGGGATCTCCTGGAGAGAGGCCAGAGGAGGCTATGGAGATGCTGAAGGGCCTGGAGCATCTCCCCTGTGAGGAAAGGCTGAGTGAGCTGGGGCTGTTCAGCCTGGAGAGAAGAAGACTAAGGGGGGACCTGATCAATGGTTATCAATATCTGAAGGATGGGATGCAGGGGGAAATGGCCAGCCCCTTCTCAGTGTCTGTGGGGACAGGACAAGGGGCAATGGCTGCAAGTTGGAGCACAGGAAGTTCCCCACCAACCTGGGGAAGAACTTTTCCCCAGTGAGGGTGAGGGAGCCCTGGGCCAGGCTGCCCAGGGGGGTGTGGAGTCTCCATCTCTGGAGAGATTCCAGCCCCGTCTGGACGCCGCCCTGTGCAATATGAGCTGGGGAGCTGCTTTGGCAGGGGGTTGGAGCCCATGAGCTCTGCAGGTCCCTTCCAAGCCCTGGGATTCTGTGATTCTATGATTTAGCATTGCATCCACTCAGCACTGCTGGCACTGGGTTTTGAGAGCTCTGTGAAAAATCTGGGCTTGTGTTTTGGCTCCTCCGGGCTGCAGAGCCTTCTCAATAGCTGATACTGAGCGAGGGTTGGGTTTCGTATCATCTTGGCTTAAAGATGTGCATGCTGCAGGAGTTGCTCTGAGGCCAGCAGCTGACAGAGGAGATGTCCAGAGTCCCTGGAGGAGACCACGATTTTCAAAGCCAACTGCAGGATGTAGATACCAAACACTCTCTGGAATGAATAGGACTGTTAAGCCCAAATACTCAGTTGGCTTTGCCAAGAGACCAAAATTCTTGTGAACAATCCTTTTGTCACAATTTCATTAAGGATATTAACCTCTAGATCAAGAAGGTGGGACATCTGAATGCCAAGAAATTTGGCTGGATCTGACTTGTGCTTCATTTACAGAGGCCAGGGTGAACTTTGCACAGTGTGGGTGATTATTTGCACCAACCTTGTGCAGCGACTGTCTTTTGTGTAGTTGTGATGAGGCTTTTGGAAGCCAAGGAGGCATTATTAGATCATTTCCAGCTCCTTCTGCATGAGACTGCATTTATTTGTCAAGATGCCCCAAGACACAAAGAAGCCAAGCTCCCTGCTCACCTCTTGTGGAAGAAGGAGGACCTGCAACCCTAATTCCAGGTCCATGAATGCTTCCCTTTCCAACGAACCATTTCATCAAAAATTTCCCAGTGAGGAGTGGAAAATATTTCCCTTAGAAAAATCTCCCACCAGCTCTACAGCTACAGGTCACACCAAGCCCACCACCAGGTCATGGAGCTGTATGCAGGTGTTTGGTCTCTGACCTCTACTCATGGAGAGGGAAGGCTTGCTCCAAAGCAAGCAGTCCTCACATCCATGTCACAGAATCACAGAATTCCAGGGGTTGGAAGGGCCCTCCAGAGCTCATGGGGTCCAACCCCCTGCCAAAGCAGCTCCCCAGCTCATATTGCACAGGGCGGCGTCCAGACGGGGCTGGAATCTCTCCAGAGATGGAGACTCCACACCCCCCTGGGCAGCCTGGCCCAGGGCTCCCTCACCCTCACTGGGGAAAAGTTCTTCCCCACCTTGGTGGGGAACTTCCTATGCTCCAACTTGCAGCCATTGCCCCTTGTCCTGTCCCCACAGACACTGAGAAGGGGCTGGCCATTTCCCCTGCATCCCATCCTTCAGCTATTGATAACCATTGATCAGGTCCCCCCTTAGTCTTCTTCTCTCCAGGCTGAACAGCCCCAGCTCACTCAGCCTTTCCTCACAGGGGAGATGCTCCAGGCCCTTCATCATCTCTGTAGCCTCCTCTGGACTCTCTCCAGGAGATCCCTGGCTGTTTGATCCCAGGGAGCCCAGAACTGGACACAACACTCCAGTCCTGGTGGAAAAAAAACTCCACCACCCACAATCTTTTGATGTGATCATTTCATGGCAGAAGGTTGGCTGGACAGGTAGATGCTGCCAGAGCAGGGAAACCACCCAGGCTTTTGTTGGCCATGCATGAATGCAGATTTCCCCTCCCAAGAAGGGAAGAAAACAAGAGTTGGGTTGCATTTGAAATAAGGCTCAGGCAAAAATTTACATAATAACATGTAAAAAAAAAAAGGAAAAGTGATGTGAAACTAAATATAGTGCAGTGCTGTTTTACCAACCTCTGGTTAATCAAAGTTAACTGCATTATAATGTAACAGGCGTTGTCTCACTGCATATCAAGTGCCCATTCTTCCAACTCATTGGTGTGTCTCTGGAAGGCGGCTCCACAAGGAAGTAGAGTGGAAAACAAAATCCCAGCTGCACTACACCTCAAACCATCAGGAAACGGGCTTTTCTACCAAGAAAAAGAAGTTTGAATTCTTTTATTTTAAGTCTTACCATGGCTTTTTGAAGCAAACCTGGGTGGAAGGGTGAGCAGGAGGAACACCCGTTTCCAGTGCTCTGGGAAAAGTCAGATTTCTCTGTCGTGTCAGGAACAGCCATAGAAATATTTGCTTGATAAACCCCACAGTTTTCTGTAGAAAGAAAGTAAGTTTTCAGGTAAAGCCTTTTCACCTGCTCTAGTTAATCTGTGATGTCTTCAGTCTCTCAGAGGAGTGCTGTTGCTGTGTGAGCATTGACCAGGACTGGTCCTGCAGGAAAGTCAGGGAAGAACGGTGTGCCAATCTTTATCTTTGATTGTATTATTTTTTTGTGTGTGTTCCTTTCTCTTTTTTAAAAGAAATTCATTCTCTACATCTCAAACCTTTCCATTTTTCTCCTCCCACAATCTCTGCCATCAACCATGACCTCTCTGCCTTACCAAGTCCTGGCTGTGACTCCAAGGCAGTGTTGTACATCTATTTCACCTCGCTTGAAAAAGCAGAGGTTACACTGGGGGATCAGTGTCCCTGTGAATCCCAACCTCCTGTTAATATTCACAGTAAGAGTGGTGCTGGAGGCTCCGCTGGGCTCCGTTGAGTCAAGTCCCCTACAAACACGTGAGGGAATGAGGTGGGTCCCCTCGTGCCAAGAGGAGCTCTCCCCCTTTTTGAGCTGAGAGCCCATCGCCCGCCCTCACCATGGGGTTTTATGCCATGAGGGCTGCTGGCGTTTGGCACGTTCCTGGAAACACCCTGTTCAAAGCCCCTGTGGGTTGAACTCCTCCACGGCTGCTGTTAATAGGTTAATGAGACCCTCGTCTGGCGGAGTTAGAGTGCCTGGCTTTCTAAGATAAAACTATCCAGTGACATTAGGAGGTTGGGCCTCTTTATGACTGAACACCATTCATCCTGAGTACACAAGAGCTCGCAAATTTAATAAGCAGAATCCATTTCAGCCCCGTGGCCTGCCATGGCAACAGGAGAGAGGGGCTCCAGCCTCCGCTGCTCAGGCATCATTATCTCCAGGGCCATCTGCTCCGGAGAAGCACAATCCCAAACTCATTTAAATAGAACCAGCCTGAAATATGTGACGATTTTTCCCAGTCTTACCCCCTCCACCACCCCCCCCCCCAACCAGCCCTCCCTTCCCATGCGTGGCTACACCTCCGCACACAAGCGGGAGGAGATGTAATGTTCAAAGGGTGAGGAGAGGGTATGGGAGATAAGATTATAGTGATAATGAACTGAGGGAAGGCGAACAGGGAGGGGGGGGGAGGGAGGAACTTTCCTCCTTTGGCTGCCATTCCCTGAGAGAGCAAGAGGTTGCAATAAATTATAAATGCATTTTTCAAATCATCTTCTTGGAAGAAATATTTCACAAACAGTGATTCATCACCCTCCCCAGAACTCAGGCTCTCTGGAACAATTAAGCAGCGAAGAAAACTAACCCAGCTAATTCATTTCTTGCCCTGCTTTCTGACCGGCAGTGCTCTGTCCTCATCATGAATGGATACGATAAATTACCATGTCCCTAAACATGTTCAGCCCTGGTATGGGGGGGTGCATTTTTGGAAAGCAAAAGGGAGGGGTGGGAGAAGAGGGTTCAGCCCTTGTCCTGTGGGTTTAGCTCATTTGCACCCATGCATGTGCTGCTTGTGTTGTGCTCCCAAGCTTGGGTTTAGGTTGGGGACCCATAGAACTCCCTGAGTGGCTTCAAGTGCATCCTCAAAGGGGACAAAGGGGGATGTGGGCTTTGACAGAGGGACATAGACAAGTCTGTGTGAAGTTGCACCATGCCTCTGTTTCTGGACAAGGTAATTTTTAATGCACCTGTTTTATTTTGGATGTAACTTGCTGCTTGCAGGCACAGTGGCTGCTGGAGATGTAGGGAGTGATGTGAGTCAAAGTAGGATGCTGGCAGGTGGGTTTACAACTCATTGCCATAAGGGTGTGTAGAGTTTGAGGAGCACTTCAGGCTGTAGCTGGGAGGAGATGGCCAAAAGCAAGCACTAGGGAGACATCCTAATTGGCACCCAGGCTGGGAAGGGGGTTTCTCTGCCCAGCCCCTCCAGTACAGCTCTGCTTGGTAGAAGTTCCTGCAGGAATTTCTGAAAGATGCCATTTCTCATCTGTTTTCTGTCAGAGTCTTTTGACCCCCGCTCACTGGGTCACAGGAGTAAATCCATCACGGGCTGAAAGATGAGTTTCCTCCACCAAGGTGGAGTCAGCACCCATCCACTGAGCAGCCCTGTCCCTCCTGAGAGTCTGGAAATGTTTGCCCTGTTCTCCTGTTTCCAGGTCTGCTGCACAGATCCACCACAGAGCATGAGCACACGTGTATGTGCACAGAGGTATTGAGGCTGCAGATGGGATGGGATGGGATGGGATGCTGCTGCCCCGTAGCTTTCAGGACAGGTGTGCAGTGGGATGTTTGACTGTGCCAGCTCATGGGGCCAGGGTCTCTTTCTCCTGAAACTCTCACCTGCCCACTTTTCCAGCTCTTCTCTGCAGCATGTGGAGTGCACATGGATTATATAGAGTGAGGCCATTCAGGACAGGTGTGCAGTGGGATGTCTGACTGTGCCAGCTCGTGGTGCCAGGGTCTCTTTCACCTGAAGCTCTCACCTGCCCACTTTTCCAGCTCTGCTCTGCAGCATGTGGAGTGCACATGGATTACACAGAGTGAGGCCGCAGGACGTCAGTGAGATCAAATGGATGTGTAGAAATGCATCTGGGAGCGGTGAAATGAAATCATATATATTCATTACATTTATTTAGTGATGTTAAGCCTCCCAGTGCCCATAACACCCTGTATACACTGTCATCATTCACCTACAGCAGAGGCAGCCACCTCTGGGAGAGAGCGTGGCAGATGGCCAGAAAGCCAGCGCAGCATCGCCGAGGTGGGGACGTGCTGCATGCCTGTGAGGACAGACATCTCTGCCCTGGCCCTGGGGGGAGTTGAAGGAGGCAGAATGGAGTTATGCATCTTGGAGACTGGAGATTTGCCACCATTGACTGAGTCCTGGGGTATTTCAACATCTGCTTCTGTGGATTTTTTCCAAGTCTAGTGCTTGCTCAGGTGAGGAAATTGGGGTCACCCTTGGTGCCCATCCCTGGGCAGTGCAACCACATGTGCACAAGACATCTTGGGTGACCAGGGTGCTCAGTGTCCCCTCCGGGAGGCTGAAACTGCTTGGGTCACATCCCTTGTGTTGCACGAATATAATCTCTAAGTGTTCACTAAGTCAAGTTGTCACATCATTGATTAGGAATGCAGATTCAGCAAACCCTGGGTGATAAATAGCATATGACATATTACCTTATATTGAAAGCCTCTATTGCTTGGAAATCTTTTTAAGTTGATAAATTGGAGGATCTACCACAAAATCCATAATAATGTGTTTTTCTCTGTAGCTCAGTTAGAAATGATAAGGTACCAAGTGTTAGCAGAGATGAACAACCTTCAGAGTATTTGCAGAAGTATTTTAATTTATTAAATCTAGAGAATAGTTGAAAAATTCCTTAAGAATGGTTTCACTGCAGTTTTCTCAGCGTTTTCTTTTCCTGGACTGGCAAATGCTGGATGAAGACCTGACCCTAACCAGGCCTTTGAATTCTCATCCTAGGCAGAGATTTGGCTGACAGACAAACAAACAAACAAAAGTCCCTTATGAAGATGCAAGTTCAGCTCCTGTTTTCTTATTTAGAAGGAAAATTATTTCCTCTAAAGTATCTTCAGACCTTTTTGTCTCTTCATGTACATCCATGTAAGAAATATCCCAGTAACATGCAGCATCCACGTCAGATGAAAATAAACCCAGATGTCTTCCAGACAGGCTGATGCTGCAAACTCCATCTGATCCTCTGTGCAATCCCAGCCTGCAGTTTCATGGACCTGCTTTCACCAGCCAGCCTAGCCTCTTGCCTTAAACGCATACATTCAATTATTTAGCAAGGAAAATGGGCTTCTGTAATAATAAAATATCTGATTTAGCCTCTTAATCCCATTCTAACATCTTTAAACCAGTGCCAACACAGGTGAGACCTCTGGGAGAGGAAGGCTAAACATTTCTCTCTGCCTCGTCGCTGGCTTTCAAACGGGCGTTTCATTCCGTCTCTGCTGTTCAGAATTAATGTTGCAAGGAGAGCAGAGGAGAGCTTTTCTAGGAAAGCATGGCAAATGCCCAGCTCCAGCAGAAACCAGCCTACCACCGTGCAGATCTGCTGTAACACGGGTTATTCATCCTGGATGCCAAAGGCTGGGCTTGTTTGTCGTGGTTTTTCTTTAAACACTCAGCTTTTAGCAACCTGAGGAAAGCAGAGCTCTCAGAGCAAATCTTCCTGCCTTGTTTTTCAAGTTTTAAGAGATAAAGCCCAGCAGGTGGGAAGGAAGAGATTGAACAAGGCAGGTTTTTTATTCTTCCACAAGTAAATTCTTGGTCACGATCTCTCCAGCTCCCGGTGCGGTGGCTGAACGTAACTAGACAGCACAGACCAAAATCTTCCCTGCATAACTGTGTGCTTCATTGGACTGACACCAGGAATGTGTTCAGCTCAGCCGAGGCTCAGCTGGAGATGGGGTGGCTTTTGAAGAGCTCATGCTCTGTCCCAGTGCATCACCTCTTGTTGATTGATCACCTTTTCTGCTGACTCTGGCAAGAGGTATGAAATTATCATTAAAGATGCCCCTCAGAAAGGCTCCAAGTCACTTTCTGGTCAGATTTACACTGTACTGGGAGGAGGGAGGCAACAAGGATCTCCCTTTGCATCCCGTTGTCTAATGGAGCTGGCTGGGGTGAAGCAGTGGCATGAAGGAAAACTTGGGTTGCAACAAGGTCTGGGCAAGCCCAGGAAACCAGCAGGTACTGGGGATTTGGCTTTAGTCCAGTATAACTCAGCACTCAATTTTGATCACATTAGCAGGGGGGTTAAAAAAGAAAAAAAGGGGAAAAAAAAAGAAAAGAAAAAAGGGAAAAAGGGAAAAAAGGAAAAAAGGGGGGGAAAGGGGAAAAAAGGGGGAAAAGAGGAAAAAGGGGGGGAAGGGGAAAAAAGGGGGGGAAGGGGAAAAAAGGGGGGAAAAGGGGAAAAAAGGGGGGAAAAGGGGAAAAAAGGGGGGAAAAGGGGAAAAAAGGGGGAAAAGAGGAAAAAAGGGGAAAAAGGAAAAAAGGGGGGGAAGGGGGGAAAAGGGGGGGAAGGGGAAAAAAGGGGGGGAAGGGGGGAAAAGGGGGGAAAGGGGAAAAAAGGGGGGGAAAGGGGAAAAAAGGGGGGGGAAGGGGAAAAAAGGGGGGGGAAGGGGAAAAAAGGGGGGGGAAGGGGAAAAAAGGGGGGAAGGGGAAAATGGGGGGGAAGGGGAAAATGGGGGGGAAGGGGAAAAAAGGGGGGGAAAGGGGAAAAAAGGGGGGAAAAGGGGAAAAAGGGGGGAAAAGGGGAAAAGGGGGGGAAAAGGGGAAAAAGGGGGGAAAAGGGGAAAAAAGGAGGGAAAAGGGGAAAAAGGGGAAAAAAAAGGGATAAAAAGGGATAAAAGGCAGAAAAACTCCCAGAAACTGACAGAAAAACCCCCCAAAACATTTGGATTGCTTGTAGTGAAGCAGCATCTGGTGCAGGAAAATTTGGGGCAGGGTATAGTTATAAATGTACCTAACATCTTTCCTGGTATCTAATCCCTGTGCAGCCTGGTTTTCTTGCCTATTTTCTATTTTTATTTCCTTTAATGGGTTTCAGCAGTGATATTTTTAAGAGCGCTGCTCCATGTGTAGCAGCTGCCATCACCATGCTGTCAGCCCCGTTGCCATGGCTGATCCACAGGGCTTGTGCCAGAATTTTGTTGGTCAACAAGCCTCTGTCAGCGCTGTTGGGCAGCATGTTTCCATAGTTATCCACAGAGAGGGGCATCTTCAGGTGTTGTGATGCTGAATCTCCTTTTTTTAAAGGCTCCAAACCACCCTCACAGCTCTGTAGTCTTGAACGTGACTGTTTTAGCAGCCCAAGAGCTGAACTCGCTCCAAATTAGCCAGGAAAGAGTGAGGATTTTTTTTAACCAGGGAGCTTGGTAGAGCAGCTCGTTTGTGCTAATCAAAAGGGAGCGATCAGCTTGAGAATGTCCCCTCTTAATTTAATTCATGGACTTCAAAAATAAGTTCCTTCAGATGCAGGTGCCTTGAGAGCATCCGTCTTTAAATCATTTGAAGCGGTGAATTCCTCTCACCGGACTTAATTAGGGACAGGTATTAAAACAAATTGAGGAAGAAGATCTTAGAAGGAAAGTGGTTTTATTAGAAAAGGACTGTAGGGCTTTTTAATTAATGCCAGAAGAGCTGTCCTTAAACTGTTTCTCTCTTCTGAGCAGATTATCCCAGCGAAGGCGAAGAGGCCATGGAAAACAAGGAGCAAGCTCTGTTCAGAGCTTCTGGTCCCCGTCTGCACCACTGTCATCAGAAACCACGGAGCATTTGTCTGGTCCTCCTTTGGACTGCAGCATATTTCTGTTTTCTTTACCATATAGACTCATCCCAGTTTGTTTCTAAGTGAATTGCTTTTTTGTTCATGCTGCATATTCCCTAAACAGTCATATTAGTGGTGACAGCATGTCATTTTGATGGTGTTATGACAGTATGACGCCAAACTAGTATTAACATAACATTTCTTTCTAAAATCTTGTCTGAAAACATATTGTTCTCCCTTGCCAGCGCTTCTCTGTTTCTCTCACCCTTTTACCATGGGTTCTGGGTTGCCTTTTTCTTGGGTTTAACTCAGTTGTTGCAAGAGGGCTGACAGGCAGGAAGCGTTTTGTGGATCATTCAGGTAAGGAGATGGAGAGAAGAATAAACCCGTTTGCCCAAGGCTGTCCAGAAGCCTCTGCTGGGGGGGAAGCCCCAGGCCTGTGTTTCCCTCACTAACATCTTTTCTCTTACGCTTCACTTTGCTCAGATTTATTGAGTTGAGATGTATGAAGTTCAGGTTTCAAGATCCCCATTGCTACCACAGAATTCTTTCTACTTCTTCTACATTTCCTCCATTAAAAGGTGGGCTCTGACATCCCCCAGGTGGTGAAGTCAGTCTTAAATTCGGAAAGGTAGTGAAGAAGGGGAGAGCTGTAGCTTGGGGGATGAGAAGCTCTCTGTGTGCACAAGGGGGATGAGCAGATGCTCCCATCCTGCTTTTCTGATGGGAGGTCTGGGGGATGTTCACCCAGAGACTGAGCTAGTTTGGCTGGGAAATCAAAGTTATTTCGTAAATAACAGATTATTAACTTTTTTTAGAAAGAAAGTAGAATAGCACTTGGTTCCCAAGGAAGAGATTTTGATGTTAAAAGTCTCAGGAGAGCAGAAATCACCTCCAGTCCCTGCAACACGCAGGCAGCGTCTGCATCTGAGGGAGCATCCGAGCTGCCAAGGAGGAACTGCAGTCACCAAAAAAGTACAAACAGCCTTTCCTGCACTACCCCTGCTCCAGGCGTCACCTGGCTGGCAGACACCAGCCAAACCAAAGCCCAAAGTGCTTTTTCCTTGCTGGTTGAGGGGGCTGGGAGAAGGTGACACCGAGAGCTGTGGCTCTGCAGCAGGGCTGCCAGGGAGCCCTGAGGTTGGGGGCATTGCTCAGTCTCCATGTGCAACTGAGCTGGCAAAACCTGGGGGCATCTTTGCCTGACCCCTCTCACCTTCCCAGGGGGAAAAATATGCACTGGTCCAGATTGGTTTAGCACATTGCTGGCTGCAGGATATTCCTGGCTCCCAGCCTGTTAGCCACGAAGGGAGAATGGGAGGGGGTCCTGTGATACGATGCACAGTAAAGCTCCATGACAGCCCACTGATGGGGCTGAGACACCCACTTACCTCTCCAACAGCCCATGGATGAGCACATACCCCATCCCCAATGACCCTGGTCATCTATACCACACAGCTCCTCCTGCCTCCTCGCCCCCAGCCCCTTCCTCACAGCAAACTTGCTCAGGTTTTATTTTCCCCTATTTGCTTTTGCATCCCTCCTTCTGCTCCCTGACCTGACAAGCGCTCCTTTTAGCAGAGTATTAATTATCATCGCAGTGCTGGGACTAGTAATTATCCCTCCCTTGTGCTTTATGGGCTTCCCAGCACAGCTCACAACGAGGACAGGGTGAAGCAGCTCAGCTGGTGAGGGGCTCGTGGTGTGTGTCTTGGAGCTGTGGTAATTGTCCTGTGCCAGAGAGGAGGGAATGAGGGGAAGAGTAAAGAAGAGGAGAAAAGTCATCTTTCTGGGGTCAGTGGTGACTCAGAGAACTTGGCTTGTAGGCTTTAATTAGGGTGTTTTCTTCCCAGTGCCTCCAAGGGTTTATAATGGAGAAGAGAAATAAGAGCGATCCACCAGGAGATGGAGAAGCCCAGGAGAGCTGAGAGGATGATAATGATGTTTGCCAGTGCTGAGAAACTCCCTCATAACAAGAAGCAGAAGAAAAAGTCCCAGGTCAGAGGGAGAAGGTTGCAGGGATGTGTGTACAGCTCTGTGAGTGTTTGTATGGGGCAACTGCAGCAGACTTGGCATTCGATGGGGCATCACTCACGTTTCCTCACAGGGCTCCTGTGGACTGGCCAGGCACAACTAGGCACAGCAGCACTCATTTAGTAATCTCCCTGGTACCAGCTGCCCTGGTAGTGCCCAGTTTATGGGGTCTGTCCAATATAATTCACAGGCAGTTAGTGTGGTGCATTTCACCCAGCATTTTAAATTAAAAATTCGGTGTTTAACTCTGCCCCCTCACTTCTGCAGGCTGTTTCTGGAGTATCTTGCTGTACTTCTATGCCAAAATTGGGTGGTGACCAGTCAGCCAAGGCTGCTTCTCTGAGATGTTATCACCCCAGTGCTGCCCCAGCTGATGTGACCTGCCTTGGGAGGCATGGTGTGGGATGGTAGAGGCAGAGTGATGAGGTGAGAGCTCAGATGCCTTCCAAGGCACAGTGCTACCACTGCTGCCAGAAATGCTACAGCTCTCTGTCATGAATAGGGGGGAAAAAAAGAAAAAAATTGGAAAAAAACCCACTCTCTGGCCAAAACTGTGAATTTTTCTTTGGTAAAATGACAACACTCTGTACTGAAAATTGCCTTTCATTACAGCAGGGAGGGGAAAGGGAGGTAAAAATGAAATAAGCTGTGCTTTTCTTCCCTTTATGTCCTTTTTGCAAACCTGTAAGGATTCTTTCTGTCTTTTTCCTCTAGCAGGGAGAAGTTTTATTGCAATTTATTGTGCCTTTGTCTAGGAATTTAGGGATCTTAAGGAAATCACAGCCCCAGTCTGGCAAGCACTGCTTGCTAATGGACACAGTGAGAGGCAGGGTGTGCTCTGAGCACCTTTTACTCCAAGCAGAGAAGTGAGGGAAGGAAAATGAAGACACTTTCCCATGGCCACCTTCAAAAATTCAGTGGCAGGAGGAGAAATGAAACCTCCATCTCCCACCTCCTAGGTCTTTGTGAGAGATGCATTTACCCATCGTTAATGGGAATGGGTAAAAATATGCCCATTGAGGTGGTGATCACCTGTAAATCCAGTTATTCAGTGTGCTGAGAGACTTAATCTTCAAATATATAAGCAATGCATCTCTGCCAAGGAACTGTGAGCATCTTCTCTGGTACAGTGGAGCCAGCTGGGTTTTGGGACTCTGGGCTAAGGAAGGTGATGCTTTGCTCTTAGCTCTGCCAGCGACTCCCCATGTAACCTTGGTCAAATCACTTGCCTCTTTGAAGAAGGTGGAAGAAGCTTCACTGCAGCAGCTCCTGAGGGTGGTCAGCCCCATCTTTCCATGTGCTTGGAGGAGGGGATCAGCAGAGCACCAAACTGAGCTGCTGAGAGTGCCAGCCTGGCTTCAGCCTCCTCCTGCTGCTGGTGTGGGGCAAGCCCTGGGTAAGAGGCAGTCTGCACTGACTGTCACTTTTTGGCTGCTCCCTCTCTTGCTCAGCAAAGACAGTCCAAACACAGTCCTGAATCACCACCTGCCTCAGTTTCCCCACCTGTTAAACGAGGTGAACCATCACTCTCAGTTTTGGGTTGTGAGCATCGCAGTGCCCTCACAGAAAAGGGCTTCTCAACGAGGGGGGTTGATACAGAATCACAGAACCACAAGGCTGGAAAAGACCTTTACAGACCATCAAGTCCAAACATTCCCATCCTAAACTAAACCATATCCCTGAGCACCTCATCAACCCTTTTCTTGAACACACCCAGGGAAGGTGACTCAGCCCCTCCCTGGGCAGCCTGTTCCAGCCCTGACAACGCTTTCAGTAAATAATTTTTTCCTAATGTCCAATCTGACCCTGCCCTGGCACAGCTTGAGCCCATTGCCCCTTGTCCCATCTCCTGTCCCCTGGCTGAAGCGTCCCTCGCCCACCTCTCTGCACCCTCCTGTCAGGTCAGTGTAGGTGGTGATAAGGTCTCCCCTTAGCCTCCTCTTCTCCAGGCTGAACACCCCCAGCTCCCTCAGCTGCTCCTCAGAGGATTTGCCCTCCAGCCCCTTCCCCAGCCTGGTTGCCCTTCTCTGGACTCGCTCCAGGACCTCAATGTCCTTCTCAGCTCCCCTGCTCAGGCATTCCCATTCCACAGTGGCTCTGCTGATTTTGGGCACGTGCACATCCCTCCTGCACACCAGATACCAAACTGGCTGGGGAAACTGCATCCATCCTCCCTCTCCTCTGCAGGCAGATTGCTCACGGGCGTTGGAAATCTCCTGGAGAGTGAACCTTGTCAGCAAAAATGCAAATATTTGGAGACAAAGTGTTCATTACAGCAGAACTTGATTTCAGGGTCAACCCTTTTTGCAGCAAATTGTTAGCCAGCTAAAATGTTTATTGTCACCACACTCTGGCAGTTTTGACAGTACCTATCAAGTTGAGCTTGACAATATCTGCATATTGCTTCCCCAGCTTTCCCTTGCAGGGCGATGAGAGAGGTGCTGGAAGGAAGAGATTTAAGGCAGAAGCAAAATGGTCAACAGCTAATTGCAGCTATCCCCTTCTTTGTGGGAAAGCCAGGGCTGCTGGGTCCTGTGGGGAGTTGTTTAAGAGGAGGAAGGTATAACTGGTCACGCTGTGGTGGGGGTGTGCAGTGAAACATCCTGCTGGGTTGTTGGGATTTTATTCCAGATGTAAAACTGCACACAGAGAATAAACTCTCCCCAGTCTGGTGGTGTATCAGCAGAAATCACAGCCTACCAAAGGACAGTATTTCCTTTGGTCTGTTTTTTATGTGAGCCACGTGGCTTCCCAGGACCCACAGCAGGGAAGCATCCAGAGAGCAGTGGAGTTTCTGTGATTTTTTCTCCCTTCTCATTTATGCTATCTCCAGCTCCAGGGGTGAAGCTGCTCCACTTAATGCCTGCACAGGACTAAGGCTAGTGGCACTTGGGAAGAGTATCACACCACTAGCAAGCCCAGAGTCCAAAAGGATAAGCTCCCACATCTTTACCCTGTGCTGAGACCAGAGGGAGCAAGCCTGGGCCAGCTCTGCCTCACTGGGGCAAGGGGAGGCAGCAGCAGAATCTGGGGGGGAAACAAGAAGCAGGTGAGATGCTGATGAAAACACCAAGAAGGATTTTCTGAGGTGGCTGCATCCACAAGGCCTGATAATAACATTTTGGGGCTCCCTCTGCTAGACAAAAGACAGCAGCTCCCAGCTCAAGGATGGACTCGTTTTATTCTTCTTTTCTCTGCTCCATATCTTTACCTTTCCCCCCAGATAATGCACAGGGAAGGTGGGCCAGGCTGGAGCCACTGTGAATGGGTTTAATTTCCTTGCTTGCTGGAGCTGAGTGAAGGCTTGTTTCATCTCAACAGGCTGCTCCCAACACCCCTTAATTTGAGATCTCCTGCATGCAGGAAGCAATGGAGTAGAGTGACCTTGCTGAATCCTGGCCGCTGCAGCTGCGGGAGAGCAGGGGAGGAAAAGAAAAGAGGGGAGGAGGAAGAGGCACTTTGCTGTCTCCCATTAAAGCCCCAAGAGGCTGGAGATGAGAGAGGGGAAAGTTTCAAATTGCCAGAGTGTAATTCTGAAAGTCATTTTCCAAGCGCAGAGCTCTCCTCAATGTCACCTCTCATCTTCCAAGGTGGGCACTGAAGGGACAATAAAGCACAGAATATTCTGCAAAGACAGAGCTGCTAATTCAAAGAGGGAAGAGGTGCCAGTCCCCAAACAGGCTGTCTCACACCCTCTTCTGCAGGGAGAGCTGCACAGCCAGATATAGCAGTATGGGGGGCCCAGGTCCAGCTCCTTTCCCAAGCTGTATCCAGCCTGGATGAGTGGTCTGGCTGAGCTAAGAATGGATTATCCAGGTTCTTCTAAAAGTGAAGATCTCAAAAAAACCCCACCTATTCAACAGTTACACTTTTAATTTGACTCAAACTCCTGACTTTCAATTCAACCCATCAATGATGCTGATAATGATTATTACTATTATTATTATTATTTTCTTAGACTTCCCTGAGACCAGAAGACTGTGATGGGTGTGTAGAAGAAAAGGTTCCCTTTGATATTCACACACCCCCTGCCCCAATCCAGCAAAGCTGTTCCTCCCTGCTCCCTCTTCCTGCTCTCTGCCTTCAAAGAAATCTGGATTAAGGAGTTTAGATGTATTCAACAAAGAGTTCAGCCTGGGATCTTCCACCACAGTGTGAATTAGCCTCTTGTTCTACATTCTTTGCCGACCTTTTTTCCAACCACATTCTCCCTTATGTTTATAAAATAAAAAATTACCCCAATATATAGGCGTGCCCTGCTGAGACGAATTGTATTCAGCTCTCCTTCAGTTAGTATCAGCTTTGTCCAGGCTCCTTATTAATGGTGCCACCTGTCCTTCCAAGTGCAGGCTTTTCCCCTTCCCCAAATTACCCAAGCCAAGGCTTGGGTGGGCTTGCCCTCTCTGCAAATTCACTTATCTCCCCACCTGGGTCAGGGTGCTGAGTTTTCACATTGACAATCAGGCTTTTTGCCAGGCAACCCTTCCTCTCTTCCACTTTCAGGAATGGTGCTTTGCCCTCTCTGCAGGTCAGGACTGACCCACAGAAAGAGCTGGCCTTGCTTTTATCTAGGGTTTTATCTAGCAGAGCATGGTGGGTCACACAACCTAGAGAAGGCACTTTGTCCTCCAAGCCAATGGGGAAACACAGTTCAGTACTATCATACATATTAATCACAATCCTGGTTACTTTTCTATTATTATTATTATTATTATTATTATTATTATTATTATTATTATTATTATTATTATTCCTAGTAACTGTTTCCCTGCTTTTCCATCTGGGAGACCAGCAAGAGTGCTCCTCGCTGGCCCGTAGCCAGTTTTCTCCAGCTGGGATCAGTTCAGTCCAATGTTGCCATCTGTCCTTTGAGGCAGAGGGACATCCTCTACCATTTCAGAACTCTCCCAGAAGCAATTCCCCCCTTTTCCTTCCCCCAAGCACCCTGGACTTGACCGAGGTATCCAACAAGCTCTGTGTGGCCATCATTAGACTTGTGCATTTCTAAACAGACTTGGGTATTCAGGAGCTCCAGTGACCTGACCACAGGATGCCCAGAGCTCTGCCAGCCCATGGATTGCCCACAGGGCTGTGGGCATGTCCCCCCTGCCCAACCTCCCCCCCGGGTGACCTGGGGGCACGATCACTCCACAGGGACACAAAGCATCTTTTGGGGTCTCCCAGGCATAGTGGAGCTGGATGGGGCTCCCTGAGGATGCTTTGCTTGGACAGGGGGGATGGGGGGTGCTCCCTGAGGATGCTTGGGGCACGGGGGGAGGGGGAGCATGCTCCCTGCCCACTCCTCCACTGGGATGGACTTGTCACTTCATCTCTCTCCCTGAGACCCCGACCTCTGGGGAGGACGGGTCCCCTTCCCCAAGTTACCCACCCCCTTCCCAGGCAGGAGGGCGGGAGGGGGAGTTGGGGGGCCGCATCCCCGGGGCGGGGGTACACACGACACCAGAGTCATTGTGCGGGGCCCCCGCGGATTGGCCGCTGAGTGCGCTGCAGTGATTTTGCGCCGAGGTCCCATTGGCCGCCGCTGCGCATAAGTTTTTGCTCCGGACGGCAACTTTTCCCAGGGATGATGGAGTAACCCCGCGGCGGCTCCGCTCCCTCCCGGCTCCCCACCTCCCCTCCCCACCCCCCGGGCTAAGAGCAGCCACCGCTACCCGGCAAGGATGAAGCTCTGCGGGACTTTCCTCGGTTCGTAGCCGTTCGCCGGCGTGTGGGGGGGAGGATGAAAGTGTAGGGAGGGGGGTGTTTCCTTAGCGTCGTATCTCCCCCACCCTCGTTTTCCCCTTTGGCGGCTTAATTCTGCCCAAAACACGCCTTGGCGAAGGGGCTCTCGGGGTGGGGAGGGTGGCTGCGGGGAGTACCCCGCTCTCCCGTGTTTTACGCTGGTTTTCCTCTCGGTGGTACGGTGGAAAGAGGGTCCCGAGTGTATTTCAGAGCGCAGCCTTCCCGTGTTTGCGTTTAGCAAGCGAAGTCCCGGTCCCTTCCTCCCCCTCCGCCCCCGCGCTCGGCTCCAAAGTGCTACAGGTGCGGAGGGGGGGTGGGATGGGTAGTGCGCAGCCCCCGGTGCTGCTGCTGCTCCGGGGCTTTGTCCCCTCTGCCGCGGGATTCACCTAATTACAAAGGATGGGGAGGGAAGGGTGGGGGGTGAGAGGAAAATCCTGTTTTCTGCCGCTTCTGCTCACAGTTCTGCTGGGATGGGGTGGGGGGTGTTTTGGAGGGGGGTGTTTGCTTTGCTTCCGCATCCTTGTTTTTTGTCCCTCTCGCACGTTGCTGGATAATAAGGGGGCGAGGAGGTTGTTATTAAATAAAAAGTTAGTCGGTGCCTGTTCAGCTGGGCGTGTTTCAGCGCCTGGATTAACCCAGGCACAAAGGGGAAAGTTTGGGGATAATGCGAGGCGCCTGTTGCAAGAGATGCTGATTGCTCCGATTGTTGCTCTTAGAGAGAGAGAGAAAAGAGCTCTAGATTTGGGTTAGACAAAGACACTGCCTCTTCGGGAAGGAACCGCCCAAACCGGGGGAGAAGGGGCGAGCCGGAGAGCGAGCAAAGGGTTATTAAAAGTTTTTTTTTTGTGTGTGCCTGTGCGTGTTGTTCCATCTGCCAGGGGCCTGTAGTGGGCAGGTTTCTTCTCAACCCTTCAGCTGTTCCATATACAATATTAATGCTGGCCATTTCTATTCGGCATACAACAGCACTAATTGTAGTCTGAGGCATTAAGGCAGCCAGCCCATCTGCATAGAAGCTTTCAGAAAGAAACAAGGAGGGGGGAAAAGAAGGGGGAAAAAAAAAAAAAAAAAGAAGAATCTTTCACCCCCAGCTGGTAACCGGAGAAGTTGGTGCCAATTAGAAATGCGTAAAGTTTGAGATCTGTTTTACTTTGAAACAGACTCGAGCCAATGAAATGCATCGTGGCGTTTTAATGCCTGTATCTGCACAGGCAAACGGAGTTGTGATTTAAATGATTTCCAACTCGGAACGAGCTGAAAGCATAGTGATGGTTTAAAAAAAAAAAACCCCAAACCCTCAAAACAACAAATAAAATAACATCTCACACACGCAAATGAAGGGGAAAGGTGGTGGGGGGGGGGGGGGACGACACGACACACGACACGTGGCGTGAAGGGAATCTACTTTTAAAATTGAAAGGCTGAGTGAGCTGGGGCTGTTCAGCCTGGAGAGAAGAAGACTAAGGGGGGACCTGATTAATGCTCATCAATATCTGAAGGATGGGATGCAGGGGGAAATGGCCAGCCCCTTCTCAGTGTCTGTGGGGACAGGACAAGGGGCAATGGCTGCAAGTTGGGGCATAGGAAGTTCCCCACCAAGCTGGGGAAGAACTTTTCCCCAGTGAGGGTGAGGGAGCCCTGGGCCAGGCTGCCCAGGGGGGTGTGGAGTCTCCATCTCTGGAGAGATTCCAGCCCCGTCTGGACGCCGCCCTGTGCAATATGAGCTGGGGAGCTGCTTTGGCAGGGGGTTGGACCCGATGATGTCTCGGGGTCCCTTCCCACCCCTGTGATACTGTGATCCTTTAGGTGTGGGACCCCGGGGAGCGCTCGTCTCCCCAGCGCTGGGGGTTTTATACCTCTCCGCCCGCCTTAGGGAAGCGGCAGCTCTCCCAGACTTGGGGCCGGGCAGTCATCCTCCCCTCCCTGGAAACAGCTGTAAAGTGACTCTGTAGAGCTGGGGGGGGAAGTGGAAAAATGCTTAAAAGGATGGAAAGCTCCGTGCAAGCGGGAGGGGCGGAGCTGAGCTGAGCTGTCCGCGGCCGTGGTGCTGACCCGCCGGAGCCCCGCGGGGCTTCGCTCAGCTCTGACGGGGCTGAGGGGGTTTGTGGCTGGTCTGAGCCGGAGATCTTCAGAGTGGGGAGGGATTTTTGGGGGCGGCGAGGTGGAGGATTCCTGCTGGTTGCTGAAGTTGGTGAGAAGTGGGAACTCTGTGTTCGGCGCCGCTTGTTTGAGGCGTTTTGGGAGGTTTGGAGAGGAGGGGATGGGGAGTTTGGGAACAAAGAGAAGCCCGACGCTCTCGCAACCCAGAGCTTAGTTAGGATGGTATCAAAACTGCCAGCTGCCTTAGGGCTCTTAAGTGCATCATATGTTAATAAATTCAACAGCAGCAATAATGAAACGAACCTGTGCTAACACTGAGGCACAGGTATGTTTGCACATGTGTGTGTTTGGGGTGTGTGTACACAAACCTATGTAGGAACACATGCAGGTAAACACACTTCCCACCCGCCTCCCACGCTATCTATTGTGCTTTTGTTTCTCAAGTTTTACCATTACATCTCTAAATGAAATAGCCGTGGAGAGGACCAAGCAGCATTGTGAGCAGAGAGGAGCTGAGTCCTCCCGTCCCTCCCTTAGATTCTATCACGGGTGCAGAACAATGGAGATGCAGTGTAGCACCAGGCCTGCTGCGGGCAGATAACAGTTTAATAGAATTTCTGAATGCCAAAGGTTTAGGATGTAAAATATCCCTGTCTTCGTGGTGTGTCCAAAGGAGATAGAAAATGGCTTTCAGGAGTACTCTCTGCTGAATGCCTCCTTTATGCTAATGGTTTAGGAGCACACCAGGCTTGCAAGCCATGGAAATGGGCATCATAACAACCTCCAAAGCGGCCCCAACAGTTTAAAATTAGTATTTCTGTCACCCTCTCGTTACTAAAATGGCCAAGATGGGAAATTAAATCACTTTCCCTTGCTTTGTGCCCTGTAACAGTCTCTGGGTAAGACAGGGCTGCATCCAGCACCTGTTTAAGCCTGTGCTACCAGGCCAGGTGCCCAGCAGAACTCAATGTTCATGGGCTGAAACTTTAGGCAGCCTGAGAGGAGTTTTCCTGGGTAGGTGCAGGCAGGAAGGGGTGATGGGCAGCTGGAGAAGGGAGGCTTGGGTTCCCTCAGCTCTGGAGCTGGAGTTTCCCCGAGGAGGGCGCATCCCCAGCAGGATTCAAGTTTCCCTGCCAGGCTCTGCCTCTGCTCTCTCAGCTCTCTGAGGGCTCCTGGGGCTTCTGTCCACTTGTGAGCTCCCTGCGTGTTTTTGGAAATCTTCATTAAGGTGACAGTCAAGTCTTAATCGTCTCGGGGCTGCTGGGGATGGAGGGAGAAGCGCTGGTAGGAAGTTATCCCCCCAACACAGACACACCGCACCCCGTGGGGCTGCAGCACGCCTCTGCCTCCCCCCGCTCTGCCCGCAAAGTTGCAATCCAAGTGCTAATGCTCCCGTCTGGCGGAGGGGGACGTGCTAATGCCCTTCCTGCCGCACGGGGCTGGGGGCTCTCCCCAGAGCCCTCCCCTCCCTCCAGCTCGGGGAGGGTTTTTTCCTCCCGGGGTGGCCAGATCTCCGCCGAACAGGAGCGTTTTCAAGGGAAAACGATGCTCGCTCCTGGGAAGTACGGCTCTTTCCGGGAGGAAATGGAAGAACACGCACTTTCCTCACTTGGAAAAGATCCCCGAACTATTTCAGCCGCCGTTTTCTTTTTAGCACTGGCGTTATTCTCCTTCCCCATCACGGAGCCTTAAAATGTACCTGTGCCCGAGCCACAATCGGCTCTTCCCGGGGTGAGAACACGTTGTGTCGCTTCTATTATTATTTTCCCCCCCTTTTTTTTTTTATTTAAAGGGGAGGAAAAAGAAAATATTTATACACCTTTTAACCACTTGCTTTTGAATATGTATATCAGCTAATATGCAATACTTCCAGGTTCATAGAGGCGATAAATTTCCCAGTCTGTTCTTTATGGTGATAGGTCATCTTCCTAACCACCAATAAATATTGTAAAGTACTTTCGCTGGAGCTGTGCTAACCCAGGGCATCTGTCACTCGCTGCTTGCTGCTATTAGGAATTATTGGGCCGTACCACGCGTTGGGATGCGCGGGGGGGGAACACGCCACGGTCGCTTGTCACGCTCGCCGTCCTTTTGTGTTGCTGCTATCAAAGGAGCCCCGAACCTCGTGCATATTAATTATGAATCGGCTCGGGTAAAATCACTCACCTTCTGCTGGGTCTTGGGGAGGGAAGGGGAGGTGTGTGTGTGAGGAGAGAGAGGGGCTGGCAGGGCTGGGAGAGCCCCAACTCTCTGTGCACTCAAGTCAGCAGCTCCATCTCTCTCTCTCTCTCTCTCTCTTTTTGATGCTATACTGTAAATTTATTTCACCTCAGAGAGTAAACAGATATATTGCAACCCCAAGGGTTCATGGGTAGTGTATTTACAAAGGGAAGGCGCAGCAAGCCCCCTCTGTGCCATTTCCATTAATGAGAGCGGTCATTAAGTAAATGAGACATTGCCTTTAGCAGGCTTAAGAGTTCACACACTAAGGAGTATCAGATATTTAATTGAAACCAACAACCCGTCTTACACGCGTGTTACTGGTGTAGGGAAGTGGGCTGCCCTCCAAGAACTCTCCCCCCACAACCTCCCCCATGCAAATTTCATGATTGGTTTCCGTGATGTCATTTTGCAAAGGGGCAGACAATAGCTGTGGGGAAAGGTAAGTCAATATTATGTTCTTTCGCTGACAAAGGCAGATAATGCTGGCTTTTTTTTTTTTCTTTTCTTTTTTTTCTCTCTCTCCTGGTTTTTTTTTTTTTTTCCTCCTTTTTCCTGCCTTGGATTGAGACAGAAGGGAAAGGCTTTCGGAGCACACAGTTGATGTAAACAGACGCAGGCGTTTCGCCTTTAGAGCACGAAGGCTGGGTTGTTGTTTTGAAAATTGCACTGGAGAACCGAGGGGATTTTTATGATGATCATCATGCTCCTAGGTCCATCTTTGCTCGCTCGCTCTCTCGCTGGCTGCGAGATGCTAGTGGACATGTTATGCTTCTGACTGAAAAGAGGTTGAATAAGACGAGAAAGGAGGAGATTTATTTTAAAAGAAAGAAAGCAAAGCAAAGCACAACATCGTATTCAGCCGGGAAACTTTCTGAATATTTCTGGAAGAAGGATGCTTGCCGGGTTTGTGGACCGCGAGATCGGTGGATGTTTATCCGGAGGGAAGCGTGCGCGGTGTTAGCAGAAGACGCTCCCGCTCGTCGGGAGGAGTTTGCGCCGCCGGCGGCCTCCGCGGCCGCGGAGCTCTCGGAGGTGCTGATGGCGGTGCGCGCCCGCGGTGCGGGGACCGGGGCTCCGCGCATCCCTCTCCGGGCTGTATCCCCCTCCTTCTCTCCCTCCCCTCCTTCCCACGCACCCCCAGCCCCCTTACTACAAAAACTCCAATTTAACTCCGCACTTTCCTACTCCTCTCGGTCTTTAAGGAGCTCCGCGCCCCGGCGGAGGGGGGCAGGGGGGGGTCCGCGCTTTGCTCGGCGATGGACGCGTGTGCGGAGGGCTGGCGTTTGCCCGCTCCAGTCGCCTGCCGGGTGCTTGCTCTTGCCACCGGCAGACTTTTATTTTTTAATCTCTTTATTTTAAAAAGAACCCAACCAACTCTCCCCAGTATCGACTTCTCCAGAGCTCTCTATTTATAGCAGCGAGGAACAAGGGAAGTGTGCCATGTTTGTGGATGTCTCTCTATATATTGGCCACGGCAGAAATCTGCGGGTTCTTATTTTTAGCTGGCTGGGAAGAGGCTTTGCTTGGCTAATCTCTTTAACAATTTTAGCAAAGTTTGGTGTGTTGTTTGGGGTGTTTTTTTTTTTTTTTAGTTGTTGTTTTGTGGGTGATTTGTAGGGGAGGGTGAAAGGAAGGGGGCTGGTGCTTTAGGATATGCCTGCGCTGCGATCGACCCCGGCGAGTTAGGCTGAGTTTGGGGCGCAGTTTGCCTGCGGGGACGATCGACCCTCCCTGGGAAAGCGGCCCTAAAAGGGGGGGCTCGGCACCCTCCGAGGCTCCCCTACACAAAGAGACAGGTCGCGGGGATCAGCATCCTCGGAGCAGGAGGCCTGGGGTCAATGTTTGCTCCTCCCGCAGCCGGGCTGCCGGGCCAGGGGAGAGGGCAGGCTGCCCTCTCCTCTCCCCCCCGACCTGGCCGGCAGCGGTGTGGGGGGCAGCCGCTCAGGGCGCCCACCGCTCCGCTCTCCTCCCGCTATTGTTGAGCCCGTTCGCTCCGAGCAGCCGCTGGAAACAAGTGCAAAAAGCCCAGGCTAAATCCTCGGCATCGCCCTGCCGCTACTTCTAGTTGTGGGTTTTTTTTTTTTTCTTTTCTTTCTTTCCCTTTCCCTCTCTCTCGTTGGCTCATCTGCTGTTATTATCAGCCTTTTCCATATGGCCATTTTAATTAATGGCAGACAAAAGGGGGCTGGGAGGAGGGGGTGTGTATGTGGGGGGGGGGGGGGGGGGGGGGAAGGAATCCAGGAATTAGAGTTTATAGTTGATTTGTCTCTGATGCTGTCATAGAAACCAGAAGCAAAGATGCCGCCTTTCTACTTCTTTGTATGATCCTGTTTATTGTTCCCGAGCGGCGCAGATTGGAGCAGGCGCATGTTGCAAAGCGCAAACCATCGCCTGCTGCTGCGGCCCGAGAAACACGGGCGCGACTTGTCCCTTTCAGCTCTTTCTTTCTCTCCCGAAGCTGCCTGCCCCCCTCTTCCTTTGCTTCTTTCTCTTGCCTCGGGAAGAACAAGGGAAAGTTGTTTTTGCTTGCCTTTTTATTTCTTAATTTTTTTTTAAAAAAATGGTTTAGGGATCTGTGGCATCCCCAAGGTGAGAAGAGTAGGAAAACTCCAGGAAGTTGGGTTTGTCCCTTCACAGAAAGGAGGCAGGAGCTACCCCTTGTTGAGCTAGTGGAGTTGGGGGTCCGTGTACCCTGGAGCGGTGGGTCCGGGTCTGTCCCGGCGTGCCGTTACAGCGGGAGGGGGGGTGTCCGTCCCCCGGGGGATGGTAACTTCCCGAGGGTCCGGCCGAGGAGGGGTCTGGGCGGTCAGAGCAACTTGTCTCCTATGCAGCTCCGAGCCAAGGGTCCGTGATTTCCACCTTCCCCCCTGCCCCGTGTCGCCGTCGGCCCGCGGCTGCCTTCGGGGACAGAGGGGTGAGCAGGGGCACCTTGTATCGTAGGAAAATCAGAGATGCAGCCCCCCCCCCCCCCCCCCCCCCCCGCTTCTGTAAGCACCTGCAAGGGGGTTGTCTCCAGCTCAGCCCCCGGCCCAGCGGGAGGGCTGTCCCGCTGCGGGACGGTGCTTAAGGCCACTGCCAAGGGTGGCGTTAGTGGCTTTGGGACGGGGGTGTCCCCTCCCCTTCCCTGGGCTGGAAGCAGGGGAGACACCCCTCTCTACTGAAGAGCTCGGACTTTCCTTCTTCTTCCCGCATCCCCGCTACTACTCAGTGCCCGGTCCCTTCATCCAGGGCTCATCCTTGTCCCCAAAACAAGGAGGAGGGGGACAGAACAGGGGGAAAGCAGCCGGGGGTCGGCGTGGCGACACTCCCCACCTCCCCCGGCTTTTGTTATGTAGAACTGGGATGCGTCTGTTAATGGCCTCTTTGCCGGGGTGGCAGGGAAGGGAGGGGGGGGGACACAGCGAGAGCCTAGGTGCCTTCCAGCCGGGATAAGTCATTAGACCGGTCACTAACCAGCCGGGCCGGGATTTTCCCAAACTACCCGGAGCCGCGAATAGCGGGCAGGGACCGGCCAAGGTCCGGCTCTGCACCCCCCGTCCCGCAGAGCCCCCGGGGAGCCGGCAGCGGAGCGGCCCCGGTTCCTGGCAGTCAGATGATGAGGGCAGGGCTGACTTTGCAAGACGTAGCTCGGCGTCAGAGCAGCTGCCATTTTAGTAGACAGTGCTAAACTCTTCCTCCCCACTCCCCGGAAACCTCGGCTTTGGGGTGATGCCTCTAAACTTGGCTTCTTGACGGGGCATGTTGCTTGTCTTGGGCTTTTTTTGGGGGGGAGAAGTGCACCCTAAGTCAGCGATACACCCTAAACAGGCTGATGTACGTAGCTTTTGGTGCTGAGGAATATAAACTCTTGTCCTTCCCCAAATCCCACCGTGACTCTGCCTCAAAGCTTGGGAAGGGCATGTGGGATAATATTTCTGAGCCCCAAAAATCAGTGGGTGCGATGCAAAACTGTCCCGAACACCCCCTCAGGCTGAGGGATAGAGCCCTCCTTTTGCAACCTGAGGGTGCTTGTTTTGACAGCCGGTGCTGGCATCTGTTCCAGGAGAAGGTTTGGGGACACACACACACACACACACTGTTTGCCCCCAAGAGCTGAGTGATGAGGGGAAGCGGCAGGCTTACAGTAAAGGCTGGAGCGTGGGGGGGAAATCGCTTGGGCTGGGCTTCCCAGAAGACATGAAATCAGCCGTGGGAAGGGGAGGGAGTCGGGGGAAGCATCGCGTTACCGCTGGCAAGTCAGATGTGAGAGTTAATGGCAAAGTGGGGGGGAAGACCCGGTCTCCCCCTTTGCTTTGTGTGTGTGTGTGTCAGTTTGTAAACGGGAAGGATTTAGTTTTACAGCAGCGAACTGTCCGGCTGGGTTGCTAGAGCCCTTTCCTAATGACAAAGGACATCTCCTGTCATCACTCTAGCTGTTCTCCTTTCTGGAGCCGAAGGAGGAGGATCTACATTGTAAACTTACAGAGCTGGGACACTACATCAGCATGTGTTAATCTTCTTTCCCCAAGAAATCCCCTCTTTGAGTTATTTGTTGTGCAAATGCTGTTTACTCCCTGGCTGTGCAGACGAGGATGCTGACACCCAGGAGGGAGCTAAGGTATCCCAGGCCAGGTTTATTTGCCTTTTGGAGAGATAGCCTTATAGTGGCTGTGTGAAAGGGGCTTAAGACTGAGGTTAACCCCAGCTTCGAGGTATTGCTGGAGTTTTAACGTGGCAGAAGTCACTGTCAGGAAACCTCACTCTTCCTACCTGTCTTTCCCTCTTCTCTGCCTTTCTCCTGGGTTTTGCTGAATTCTGCAAAGAATAACCCCACCACCTACATTCCAGTGCTGGTCACCATGGCTGTGCCACACAGAGTACCCGAGTGTCTGATACCCTTAAGGCTGGCTTGTGTGAAATCTCTCATCTTAAAATATTCAGTCTACCTTCTCAGGCTGTTTAGCTTTGCAAAGTAGGAACTTGACCTACCACCTAGTCCTTAGAGAGGAGATTGTGGTGTGAATAGAGAAACAGGGCAATGAGCACATGCTGTGAAAAGTTTCTGCAGTGGGAGAAATGCCCTGAACCACCCTGGTCTGAGAGTAAAATGAATTGAGGGGAGATTTCTGCTTTGCAATCTGTGAGCCAGGTCATGAGTAATGCCAAAGAGCAGGGCTGGGGCATCCTGTCTGCTTCCTCTAGTGATGGGAGGGAAAACTGTCACCTTCTACTTCTCCCTCACATTTTTGCCAAGGAGATAAGGGCTTTGTGTGTGTATATTTGGAAGAAACAAGTTTCCCCTCTTGGCAGGTTAACCTGCAGAGTGAGATTTCTCAAAGTGCTGAGTTTGCCCTTGCAGAGCTCAGGAACTGCTTTGCTGGGAGCAGCTGCCTGGTGGTCTGACCCTTTGGGACAGGACCCAGACACAGAAGGTGAAGAACAGTTTCTAAGTGTCTCTTCCCTGGTGCAGATTTGCTGGGCTGCCTGTTTGAAGGCAGGAGAGCATCCCTCAGCATCTCCAAGCTTCTTTGCTGCCCCATCTTGCATGGGGGGGGAGGTTGTTTCTGCCAGGGGAATAGCAAGGAGGTGGGCACCGAGGTAAGGATGCCTTGAAGGCATTGAATGTGTGTTGAGCACTTATATTTAAAGAATATAATCTTTAAAGATCCCCTGAAAGCAGAAACTCCTTTAAAACTTGAAATGTTTTGTGGATTTTCTGTGGCCCCTTTTATAGAAGGCACAAGCTGGAGCTTTAAGGAAAAATCACTATTTATGTGAAACAAAACTAGTGTTTTTCTGTTGTGGAGCTTATGTATCCCTATAATATATCTACGAGACCTTGCTGAGGTTTCACAGGTGGGGATGGGGAGGAAGAGAGAGTTTCTGGGCCAGGAATTGTTCAGACTAACAGCCTGGGATCTTAGTGGGAAAACTTGGTCCTCTGAAGCTGGAGTTTGCACTTGGGGAAACTGTATTTTGAAGATCACTGGCTGCTCTGCAAAGCAGTGCCTCTGTCCAGTGTCTGTCTGAAAATGGTCCAGCAGTGCTCTGGAGGGACACAGCACTGGGAGCTGTGGCTATTTTCAGGCAGGCCCAAGCAGGCAAAGGCATGAGTGGCTCCACAGATGGGCATGGGAAGAGGAGATGGGCTGTGAGTGGGGTGAAGGCTCCATCCTGCCTCCCTGCTCCTCTGCTGATCCTATCAGGGTGTCCTGCTGTACCCATGGCTGTGTGTGCAGTTCTATGACTCGGATGCCAGCATGTTTTCTAGCAGCAAGGAAACGAAGTTAGCTGCAAAACTTGCCTAGAGAAGGATGCTCTGGTGTGAAAGGAGGTCAGGAAAGGAAACAGGGCATTTCCAGGCACAGTTTAGCTGAGGAAGGGGTGGCTGAGATCACTTTGTCCTACCACCTGGGCTGTTCACAGCCAGTGTCAGTCCCACAGCAGGGTGGTGCAGTGACACTCTGTGATACTCTGCTTTTCACTTCAGTTTGGTTTTAAAAAAAAAAAAAATCACCTGAATTAAAATACTTTTGATCTTTGTCTTTCATTGAAATTTTTTGCTTCAGAGAGAATAGATTAATAAACACTTTCAAATGGAAAAACATAGTTTGGGAAGGTCCCCCTTTTATCTTTAACACAGAGCTTTAATGTTAACCTGGGCATGGGCTGGCTGTCCCTCAGTTCCTTTTGTCTTGCTTTTTTATCTTAACAACAATAAATTTGCCTTTATTGTGATCATGCTGGCCTTTACTGGTCACTTTTTTTATTCTTTCCTTCTTTATTTTGAAGTCAGTACATTTAAAAAAAAAAAAAAAGCAATGTTATTTTAATCAGACCAAATAAAAGAACAAATCAGAGCGAGAATTTTAATCTGCCCCAAGCAAAACTGCCTTGTACATCTGTCATGTTGGGATTAGTGGAACTCTTTAAAGAAGCTGAAGACTTTTTAAACAAAGTATTAAACATTTGTGACCTGATTTCCATTCTTACAATATTCTCATTAATAAGAGTGCAGGCTGAAAGACATCTGTTGGGTCCTATTTGCTTGAAGAATATTAAAGAATAATAAGAAGAGAGGAGGGGGGGGGGGTGGTGGAGGAGGAGGAAATCTAAATGTGATATTTAGAGCCACATCTCGAAGGTGAAGTTTTTCCAAAGTGATTCTGTATCTAACTTGGGGCAGGGTGGGGGGAAACACGAGCTTGGCAAAGTCTGTTGAGTTGGATGCTCAGTGTTGTTGGTCTTTCTTGGTTGGTTTAGGCTGTTAGTGCCTGAGTGAGGCTTCCCTGTGGGCTGTGTGGTGGTGTCCGGTGCTCCATCGTTGTGGAGAAGAGGCAACTCTACCTTCCTGAGATGATACCCAGTGTGTAATGACAAACAAGGAGAGATGCACCCTTAAAGTGTGCACAAATGCAGCTTGTATGTGTGCATCACCTCTGTGAATCCAGTGCTGCCTTGCACCAGCTGGAAAACAGAGTGGGGGGGGGGGGGGGGGAAGAGAGAAAGCATCCTTCTTGGCTTTGCTGCTTGTGTTTTGGTTGATGCTAAGGCAGTTAAAGCAAATGGCCCAGCTTGGACTCTCAAAGGTGCCAGGGGCTGGGGGGAGCCAGGCATGGGTTGGGTAAACTACTTGGTGAAAGAAGCCTTCACTCTTAACGTGGGTATGTGGCTTAGGAGAAGGTTGCTGTCGACTGCAATCTTTGCATCTTGTTTATGCTTGCTGGGTAAAATATTAACTAAAGCATCTGAACATAAAGTTCTGGTGTGAAAGAATATCAGCAGGGGAGAGCCATATGGTGCCAGCCTGCTAACAAAATACCAAACGCTGGAGATTCCTTTTTTGCAGAAGACTGAAGACTCTCGTTCCCATACATAATACATGAGTTCACGCCTTTGATTACTCTAAACATTAGTCCAAGCAGTACAGGCGTCTCTTTGGAGCTAACACAACTCAGGGCATGCAGTTCTCTTTCCCCCCCGCCCCTCCCCTCCTCTTCCTTTACATAAAAGAAATCGATGTTGAGCTGTTAAGATACAAATATCCAATATGCTGTAAGACAATATGTTTCTGAAACTGCTGCCTAAGCTGCCTTTCCTCTAATTAAATATAAACTGCAGCAGGGACTTGGGTTTCTTCATTCCTCTGCTTGAAACCGTTTGGCAAGCACGTGGGCTCTCCTTTGGACAGCATCTGCAAGCCAGGTCTGTGCCCTGTTTTGGGGAAGCCTCTTGTTCCTCATGGGTGGGATCAGACCTTTTTGGTCGATGCCAAGGGCTGTAATCATCTCTCTGAGCAGCAGCTCTTGGGTGTGTTTACCTGAACGCTCTCAGTGAGCCACGGAGTCAAGTGTATTCACCAGTGATGGATTAAAACCCCACATTAGGAGGATCCCCTGGTGAATATTATTATAAGGTACAAGAGGTGTCTCTGGGGGAGCTTTCATGCACACGGTATTTAAAAGCCAAGGTATTGCTGGCAAAATCTGTAGGTGACACTCTGAGCACTTTCTGAGCTTCTTTTCTTTTTTTAAACAATCCCTCAAAACTAGCAATTTGTTGAATAGCTCTGCCTTGTGCCTGTCACCAGGCTCCCCAGTGTGCCTTGTTAAGGTTTGGGATGAGTACCCAATTACCTGTGCATGGAAAGACCCACAGAGCACAGAAACCTCCCCAGCCTTTGGTTAACTGGCCCTTCAGAGCCAAAGTCTGTAGCTGTTGCCTGCCCCTGGTGCTGTCCAGATGGGGAGAGCCAGCTCTGGGGGCAGGTTGGGGAGGGGATGTCTGTCTGGAAGCCATGGATTTGAGGCCAAAGCTTTGCATCTGAGTCACCTGTTTTGCCAGCTGGACATCCAGCCTCCCTTGGAAGAACATCAGGTTTAGTACCTAAATGCAAAATTGGACTTTCCTCTTCCAGTGCAGGCTTTTCCCAGTCTGGCTTTACAGGCAAAAGAGGGGTGATGGGATGGAAACGAAATCAAAGCCCAAACCCTGTTGACTGAATGCCTGGTGAAGGTTTTGGGGCAGGGAAGGGTCTGGTCTGTGAAGCTGCATCCCAGGGGGAGGCTGGGATCAGTGAAGGTGACAGTGGGCTTGGACAGAAGTTGAGAAGTTGCTTGATTTCAGGCAAGTGCTTTTGGAAAACACCTTGTAACAGAGCTGGAAGCCTAAGCAAGAGCCTTCCTGGGGACACATCTGTACTCTGTACCCAAAACCTGAGCATCTACATAGGAATGAGAGAAAATTCCCTTCCCTAATAAAGGCAAAACATTTTTATTTGTTTAAAAAACTTAATAAAAAGCCAGGGGTGAGGGATAATCTGTGTGGAGTTGTCTTGGGTAAAGTTAGTCCAACTTGAGCAGCTCTGCAGAGAGGAAAGAAAGTTCGTGCCTCAAAGCTGATGTGGCCATGGGTGAGTCTGGAGTCCCAGCTTCTCCTGCTGATGCTTACGTTTCTCTTTCATAATTTGGAAGCTTTTGCATCTAGAGAGCTTCTGGCAAGTGGAGTTAAAGGTTTGTTTGTTGCCCTCAATGTTTTGATGTAATTAGTCAGCGAGCAGCTAGCTGCTTTTTTTTTTTGCCCAGAGAAATGTGCTCTCCAAGAACACAAGTGACAGGAGAGGATTAATAGCCTTCTGGAGAGAGCTGCTCTGGAGGGTTTGGTTTTTTTGGGTTGTTTTTTATTGGAGGGGAAAAATAAAAGTGCCTGGGAGCCATGTTGTTGCTTTTAAAAAAAATGACAGTCTAAACAGTTAACTTTGCCTGCAGTGTCTCAGAGGATCATGGAGTTGTCAGCTCCTCTCCTGCATCCCCTAAAAACTTTCAGCTCCCTCCTGTCACTGAGTGGCTTTTCCTGGGGAGCAGGTCACTGCTGTGCTGGCACAGCAGCCTTAGTAGGTTGGCTGCTTCCCTGCTGCTGGAGCATTGCTGAGGAGAGTGAGGATACCCCATAGGAAAGAGGTGGTAGGGGTTTGGAGGAGAGAGAGAGAAACTTCCCAGTTGTGGGATGAGAGCTAATCCTTGGCTGGGGGGTTCTGAGGAGTGAGTGCACTGATGGGGGCTCGGGGCTTCCCTGCTGCTGGCTGGAGCTTGGCATTGGGACAAAAGTGATGCAGGGCAGCAGGCTCAGCCTGTGTGAGTGCCTGGAAGGGGGGGGGAAAGCTGCTCTGAGAGCGTTGCCCATGGGCACCCAGCTGCTGCCCCATCCCTCCTCCTTGCTGTCCCTGCTTTGTATTGACAAGCCAGCTCTGGCTGCTGTAGGAAGGACAGAAAGGTATCACTCGCCTCTATTTAACTTCAATGACACAGGGGCTGCAGGAGGGCTGGCAGCAGTGCCAGCAGGGCCAGCAACTCAACAGATTTGACAATTCTCCTTCTTTTCAGGCAAGTGGCACGTAGGGGCTGCCCCATTCAGCAGCAATGATCCTGGGGGGGGGCTGTGACATTACGGCTGGCAGAGTCACACGCTGTGGTGGAGGCTTTTTTCTCTCCATAAAGCCATTTGAAGGGTCGGTTTAATTGCCTTGTTTTGTGGCAGGCAGCACGGCACTCTGTGTGTGCCCCTGGTCTAGGAGGTTTGGTGTGGGAATAGGCTTCAGTTTGGGTGTGCTGAGGCTGTACCATGAGGAGGGGGGATGGTGGCGTGGGGCTGAGAGCCAGCGGGTGCTGTGCAGTGCTGCCTCTTACCCCAGGGGAGTTGTTGCTGTACGATGATCTCACCTCCTTTTATGCCTTATTGCTTCTGTCTATCTGACTCCCTATGACACACGCTTACGTGTCAGCTTTTCACTTCTTATATGGCAGCAGAGAGGAAAGGCTTAATATCATAAAGACAAGCTGGCAGCTGGGAAGGAGCCCACTTAGTCATCTAACTTTGCATCAGCGGCACTGCCAGCCTCTTCCCCAGCTCTTCCAGGCAGCTTCCTCCTCCTCTGCCTGACCTGGTGTCACACGTGGTAGAAATCCCTGTCTGGAAAACCACCCGCTTGAGCACATGCTGGTGGTAGAGCCCAGTCCTGTGCTGGCAGCAAGAGGGCTTGTGTCCCTCAAACGCCTCTGTGTGCCCAGCTTGGGGCAGCAGCAGTGTGTCCTTCTGCAGAGTTTCCCCCTAGAACTCAGGAGGCCAAGTGTAAGGTCCCAGAGCAGATTCAAATGCGTTTGTGACAGTCAACATCAGCACATCTCTGGGGGTTTGGAATCCAGAAGGAGCTAAAGAGTTGGCAGCTGAATCTGTAGCTGACTAAAATGACAGAGGAAAGATCAGCTTGTACCTCATCTGTGTGTCATGGTCTAATGCTGGCTGGCAACTGAGCTACCCCCCTGTCCCCCCCCAGCAGTTTGCTTACCCCCCCTGCATGGGATGAGGGGGTGGGGAGAACCAGAAGGGTAAAAGGGAGAACTTGTGGGTTGAGATAAAGAGAGCTTAGTAAGTAAAGCAAACCCCGTGCTTGCAAGGAAAGCAAACCAAGGGATTCATTCCCCTCTGCCCATGGCAGGCAGGTGTTCAGCCATCCCCAGGACAGTGGGGCTCCATCACATGTAAAGGGGACTTGGGAAGACAAACACCATTGGTCCAAACATGTCCCCTCATTCCTCTTCCTTCCCCAGCTTTATATGCTGAGCATGACACTGTATGGTATGGAATATCCCTCTGGTCCCTTGGGGTCAGCTGTCCTGGCTGTGTCCCCTCCCAGCTCCCTGTGCACCCCCAGCCCACTCATGGGTGGGGTGAGGAGCAGAAAAGGCTTTGGCTCTGTGTGAGCACTGCTGAGCAGGAACAAAAACATCCCTGTGTTATCATCACCATTTCCAGCACAAAACCAGAACAGCACCATACCTGCTACTAAAAAGAAAACTAACTCTGTCCAAGCCCAAACCAGCAAAACCAGTTTCTTATTCTTTCCCTACTGGGAAAATCTATATTTGCTCAGAAGTGGGTGCTGAGCTGACCAACATGTTGACCTGCCCCAGGAAGGCCATCTCTAGCTGGCTTTTCTCATTTGCTGTTTCTCTATAGGAAGAACCTCATTTATTACCCTTGCTTTATGCATCTGTGTTCCCCCCAGCATGCAGTGTTGCATCCCTCTCTGCAAGCACAACATTCAACTTTGCTCTTCCTCTTCTCTTTTGATTCCTAAGCTGATGATGGAGTGGCTTGGAAACAGGGTGTCAAGCTGGGTCTGTGCATCCAGGTTGGTCTATTTAACACCCATTTGTATTGGGAGTACTTCCTTGTGTGGGCATAGAGCCACTGTGAGAAAGGGGGTGTGTGGGGGGTGTGGGGCTCTGGTTGCAATAATTGCTGATGCCTCTTTTCACTCCTCAACCTGCTGTGGTAGGATCCCAGTGTGTGCGTGGGACAGCCCTCTCCCCATCCCCATGGTTGGGACCACAGCCACAGTGGTGTTGGAAGCAGCACTACACTGTTCTTGGAGGTTTTACCCTTTTCTCAATGGCTGGGAGAATGAGAGGTGAGCTGAGGGGAGGAGGGGTCTTGGAGCTGAAATCCCCTCATCTTTGTTCCTCTGCATCTATCTTCTTACCCTGGCTGCTTCCCCACTTTCTCAACTGCCCTTCTCACACTCCATCTTCAGCCCCAGGAGCCCTAATGCTGCCCTGAAGCCCCTTTGCACAGGCTGGATATGCTGTGCCTGTACCCAGAGGCCTAAAGCTCTTCCCAGACCCCCTCAGCTGGAAAGGACATCCATGCCCAACACCAGCAGTGCCAGCAGGCTTACTGGGCAGGAGAGAAACCTAATGAAATTCAAGAAAAGCAAGTGTAAAGTCTTGCACCTGGGGAGGAATAACTGTCTGTATCAGCACAGGCTGGGGAATGACCTGCTGGAGAGGAGCTCTGAGGAGAAGGACCTGGGGGTCCTGGTAGGTGACAAGGGTGACCATGAGCCAGCAGTGTGCCCTGGGGGTTGAGAGAGACAATGGGATCCTGGGGGCATCAGGAAGAGTGTGGCCAGCAGGTCACAGGAGGGGATCCTCCCCCTCTGCTCTGCCCTGGCCAGGCCCCACCTGGAGTGTTGTGTTCAGTGCTGGGCTCCCTGGGATAAAAAAGCCAGGGATCTGCTGGAGAGAGTCCAGAGGAGGCTATGGAGATGCTGAAGGGTCTGGAGCATCTCCCCTGTGAGGAAAGGCTGAGTGAGCTGGGGCTGTTCAGCCTGGAGAGAAGAAGACTAAGGGGGGACCTGATTAATGTTTATCAATATCTGAAGGATGGGATGCAGGGGGAAATGGCCAGCCCCTTCTCAGTGTCTGTGGGGACAGGACAAGGGGCAATGGCTGCAAGTTGGAGCATAGGAAGTTCCCCACCACCATGGGGAAGAACTTTTCCCCAGTGAGGGTGAGGGAGCCCTGGGCCAGGCTGCCCAGGGGGGTGTGGAGTCTCCATCTCTGGAGAGATTCCAGCCCCGTCTGGACGCCGCCCTGTGCAATATGAGCTGGGGAGCTGCTTTGGCAGGGGGTTGGACCCCATGAGCTCTGGAGGCCCCTTCCAACCCCTGTGATTCTGTGATTCTTACTCCTTGTGCCCGCTGTGCCCCCACCACACCAACCTCCCCATCTAACACAGGTTGCTTTCCCCTTCCCAAGGGTTCCCCCGTGTCACAGCACCATGGGAAAGGCTTCCCAGGATGGAAGATGCTCTTGTAACTTCACCCTGAGCCGCCAGGTCGTTCCATTTGGCAGCGACATCTCTTTGGAGCTCCTTCTTCCCCCTCTGGCCCAAGATGCACTTATCCAAAACCCCTCTCTAAAAATTCATCCACGTTGAATTCTCCTGCTGGTGTTTCGACACATCAGCTCCACAGAGGCTTTCCATTTGGTATGAAAAGTAATTATTACCGGGGTGCAGTTTAGCAGTTGTGTTCTACAGTACTGGGAAGGTTAAAAGAAATAATAATAATAATATAAGAAAGACTCAGCCAGAGTAACTGCCTGCAACATGCTATTTGCATTTTTAAGGAAATACTTCTTTGAGACAGCTTGGGTGAAAGGTCAGCATTTGCATATAAATGGAAAAGAAAGTGTGTGATGCTGGAAGTTACATCTATATTATTTTCTCAGCAGTGAGCTGCTGTTTCAGAGATTAAGGGATGCGGTTTGCATTTGGCTTTTATTGAATAGAGAAGGGACCAGGAAAGGCAGATTAGAACAAAATAATGAGGAAAACATGTGAGAAGAAAGAAGCAACGTCCTGTTTTCTCAGAGATGCTCTCCTGCGTGCCTGGCGTGTTACACGCCTGTTTGCACAAGCACTGCTGAGCACAAAAGGGTGGATGCTGGAGATGAAGGCGGTGGAAGGAGTGGTCCATGCTGTGGATGAGCTTGGTAGAGGAGGGGATGCTGGCACTCATGATGGACCAGGGCTTGCTTAATGTATTTTTTTATTTTGTTGTTGTTTTTGGGCTGGTTTTGTTCAGTCTCAGGTGTTTCAGTGCCCTGTGGGGACAGGACAAGGGGCAATGGCTGCAAGTTGGAGCAGAGGAAGTTCCCCACCAACCTGGGGAAGAACTTTTCCCCAGTGAGGGTGAGGGAGCCCTGGGCCAGGCTGCCCAGGGGGGTGTGGAGTCTCCATCTCTGGAGAGATTCCAGCCCCGTCTGGACGCCGCCCTGTGCAATATGAGCTGGGGAGCTGCTTTGGCAGGGGATTGGACCCCATGAGCTCTGGAGGGCCCTTCCCACCCCTGGGATTCTATGTTTGTAGAGGAGTTAATCAGCAGGCTTGTATGAAGTTCCTGCTGTCATAGCAGGAGAAGACACACTGTTGGCAAAACTTAATGGCTCACAGGGTGAAGGTAGGAGGCAGGGATGCCCATAGCTCAGGTCTGTCCATCATCTTGAGGGGGCAACCGTTGGCTGAGAGCTTTTCCAGGCCCTGCTGCTGTCCTGAGCCTTGGAAACCCCAGGGTATCTGTCTGGTGAAGAGCCTAACTTCTCTTTATTTTCCCCCCTTGTTGGTAGCCATGCCTGGTGTGTCTTTGCACTTTGACAGCTCCTCTGAGGAGCTGGGGGAAGATGGGATGTTGAACACTGTTCACTCTTTAATACTTTTGATCAATATACTTAAGAACAATGTGCAGACAGCAGTGATGCTGTGAGCACGCAGCATGTATCCCTGTCTTCAAGACTACACAAGGGATGGAAGGTGAAAACCACCTTCTTTTATATTTTCTGCAGCACTCTGTAGTGTTTCTCTGCCTCTTTGGATAAAAAGACTCTAATAAAATGTCTTACTAATTGGCCATGAACCAGTATTGGAGCAGGAATATTGCTCTTAATGAGGAGAGACTGTAGTGTCACTTGCTTCTCATTGTAGGTGCACTGGGGGCTTCAGCATTGTAGTGCTGGGTGATCCAGAGAAACAGGGAGAGATGGTGGGTCCCATGGCAAGGTGATGTCCATCCCTTGCTCCTGATGGATATTTAACATGCTGGTCCCTTTCTGAGGGGCAATACATCCCTTCCTATTCCTCCATGTCAACATATTTGGGAAATGCTAATCTTGCAACTGAGCTGGTTGCTCCTTGTCTTGTCCCAAGGCCATGGGAAGGGGATAATTCCATTTTCCCATCAAAGACTTGGGGAAAAAGAGTTCAAATCTGTCAGGTAGTACAGGGCAAAGCATGAGTTGGCATGGCTGAGGTGGCCGCAGGCTCTGACACAGCCTCCTAGGTGGAGGTGGCAGCTGATGGCATCAGAAGCAGGATGAGCTAAGAGCTGATGTGGCATAGGGCTGGGAAGGAGGATGTGAGTCACTTGTGCTTCGTGCAGTGCTGGAGGAGGGAGCTGAGATGGGGGATGCTCCCTGTGCTGCTGGCTGGACCCTGGGCACTACAGCAGGAGTCACTGGAAGGAGGGCACAGGTTCCTGTGGACAGAGATGGAGAAATAGTGGCATCATGCTAGTGATGGTGTGTCCTCTTCCTCTCTGCATAGCCAGCTGGAAGTTCCCCTCCTCTCTTCTGTTCCCCCAGGACCTGTGGAATCAAGCAGGGCTGTACTTGGATGTTGGCACCAAACACCTCTGAGCTGTACTGGTGCTGAACTGGGCACTTGGTGGGTTAGCAATGGATGCTGTGCTGCAGGTGTCTGCTTGGCAGTGAAAGCACTAGAAAGGCTTGATCCTCCTGAACTAAACCCCCTTCCCTTCCTTTGGCTGAAGGGGAAAATAAAAGCTCAGAGTCTGCATTACTGATTTTACTCTGTAGTGTGGGGCTTGGTAGCACGGTGGGTTAAGCCAGTGTTGGGTGTTTCAGGGCTGTGGGATGAAGCATTCATCTCACTGGTACAATGAGCTGTTGGGTCTTCAAAGAGCCGTGCGGCACAGCAAGGCACTGTCCTGGCTCCACGCTGGGAGTGACTTGGAGTCAAGTTGCTGCAGGAGCAGGATGTGCTGGGTCAGTGAGATGATGCAGCCAGGAGATGAGAGCAGCAGGACACCAAGAGCTCAGGTGAGCTGCCCTGGAGATCAGCCCAGGTCATATGGTTTGGGAAGTATGTATCACTCATCAAGGACAATGATGTTTGTCACCTTGCCTTAAATAAGAGCTGTTATCAGGCAGTACAGGGTGTCTGACTCTTGCACACAGATGAAAGGATCCCTCAGGTGCTGGGGGATGATGACTATTTCCCAGCATTTGCTGCAGCACTTTCTGCTCAGGGGCAGGTCCCTGAGCTCAGCCTGAACGTTACAGGAGGAAACTGCTCACAGCTCCAACGTTTCTCCTTTTATAGAGTTTCTCTCTCTTTAGGGCTTGTCAGAGTAAGATACATGGGTGAGGGCATCGAAGCTCAACATCTGTTTGACTGCCAAACTTCTTTCCAAACCTGCCAAAGAAAAGTATCTTTAGATCAGCAAACAAACAACAAAGAACAACCTGCAGCCTAGCTGGCCCTGCTGTGCCTCCCACCCATGCATCCTGTCCTAACTCATTATTAAATCATATTTGCTGATAAGTATTAGATGTAATATCTATTACACAGCTGTTAAACATCAATTAATATGTTTTAATGATCAGCCATTTACTGTGCAATATACAATTAACATCCAGTATTAGATCTTAAATTAAATGCATGTTTGGGAAGCTAAATTTGAAGCTCTGAACATAGCTGTGCTGCAGTAAACAGCAGTAATTGTGTTGAATAGATGATATTTCTGTAGTCAGTGTGCTTTTTTTCCCCCCCTATGGAGGTTTTAATTCCTCTCCCTTGAGAAAAGCACCCTGATGCCTAGCTGCTGCTCTCCTGTGTGTGTGAAGGCTGAACTACAGGTACTTATGTAGGGAACCTGCTTGGGGAGCCCCTTTGTGGCAGGGAAGGGTTGGGCAGGATGTGGGGCAGTTGGTTGTGCTTCATGCTGGGTTGGGTTGTGCTGAGTCCTGGGGGGTGTGCAAGGGGGTGTAGTGGTGCAGCTGGAGTCCCAGACTGAAATAAATCAATGATAAGCCTCTTTTCAGTGCTCAGGACAAGGGGCAGTGGCTGCAAGTTGGAGCATAGGAAGTTCCCCACCACCATGGGGAAGAACTTTTCCCCAGTGAGGGTGAGGGAGCCCTGGGACAGGCTGCCCAGGGGGGTGTGGAGTCTCCATCTCTGGAGAGATTCCAGCCCTGTCTGAACGCCACCCTGTGCAATATGAGCTGGGGAGCTGCTTTGGCAGGGGGTTGGACCCCAGGAGCTCTGGAGGTCCCTTCCAACCCCTATGGTTCTGTGATAAGACTCATTTTGCTTGCTGGAAGAGAAGCCCTCACTGCACTGTGGGTTTGGGGCCATGCAGGTTCAGCTATCTGTGTTCTCCAGGCAGCAGCCAGTGGCCATGGAGAGCATCATGTGTGGGTGATGTGCTGCAGAGTGCATGAGTGTTAGCCAACAAGTGGTGTAGAGGGCATGGAGAGGTCCCTGGGTGGCATTTGTGGCTTAGAGAATATGTAAAACTTGTACTTGAGATTTGTTTTTAATTCATATGAACGATGGTACCTGAAGGGCACCCTGTGGTCCTTGGTGATGCTGCTGTACTGGCTCTGAGAAACGAGCCTGTGTTGTCTGGTGGGACACTGAGGAACCCAGCCTGAGCTCAGCATGTTGCTGCCTTGTTAACACAGGGTTCACTTCTCACATGAAAAACGTGCCTGAACAAAGATGAAGAAAAATCTTACCCTCTTCCTTTTCATTTTCTCACACTTGGAGGAGCAAATGAAGATTGATATGTTTTTCTTCTAGTCTTTCAATTGGAATACATAGTGACACATCTTAGGAGGAAACAAAGCCTTCATCCCCTCATCTTTTTCCCTAAGGACCCCATCTCTCACCCCATCACTTTGCTATAACAGATGGAACCTCTGCACAGATTTAGAGATGGGGTGGTGCTCCTCTCCCAGCCAGCAGGCAGTCCCCAAACATCAGGACACACGTGGGAGCTGGCTGCCACCCAGGCAGCCCCCTCCTGCAGCATCTTGCCTTGTTTTCTATTCACCTTCTGCACTCTAGACCTTCCCATGAGGCTTGTTGAGTTTCATTCTGAGAGAACTTTCTGCCACTCTTTGGAGGGTTTGATTTGTTTCTGGCAAATTGATGCTTTCTTCTCTCTTTGGGAATGGAAAGTAAAACACTCCCAAGTCTGGTTAACACTCTGAATCATGTGTGGTCTCTCTCCTGTTTCCAGATCATCTTGCTTGAGTTGGTGAGGATCACCCAAAGGTTTCCCAGAACCTACTCTTGCAGAACTTGCAATGCTTTGGTTCTCAGCTGCCCTTCCTCAGGGGTTGTTTCTGAAGGAGAAAAGGGAACAAGTAGATTTTAGGTTTGGAGAAGAGCCTAACTGGGAAGGGGACACACTGATATTTTGGGGGTGGGCTGCCATAAGTGTTGATGGGGGGGAAAAGCAGGCTGTCTAATGAGGGACTCCAGTGTATGGTCCAGTCCTGGCTGGTTGGTGGGTACTGAAGCTGGAAGGAGTGGGGGAAAGCTGGTGACTTCTTAAGGATGTGAACATCTGGTGGCCATCCATCAGACCAGCTGAGCACCTAGGTTATTCTTCAAGGGGGAGTGGAGGTCAGTGCTCCCAGCTGTGAGCTTTTTCTGCCCTGGCTTAGTTCAGGAGCAGACCCCAGAATGTGCTGTTCCCTCCAGGATCTGCTTCCCATGGGAAAATCCCTGTATTTAAGGCAATATCCTGCATCTCCTCTTGGGTGGCTGGAGCAGGGGTTAAAAGAAGTGTCCTTTACATAGCCAGTGAGTTGCATTTCTGCTGAACCCAGGGTCTGGAGGTGAGGTGGAAAGGGCACAGCCTGCAGTGCAAGCTGATCCTCTCTGGAGACCAGGTGAGTTGTAGCATCACAGAGCAATGGAAATCTGATTCGCATGTTGACAGAGCTGCCTTGGCCATCGGAACCAGGCTGGGCAGAGGGATGGGAGTGGGCAGGAGGGTACTGAGCTGCTTGTGGCCAAGGCACCTTCAGCCTGGTTTGGGTTCTGTGCCCCAATACGCAGCCCTTTACCCTCCTCTTGCTCACAGGGACAAAGGCCTGTGGAGGTTGGGATGGAGACTGTGGCAGGGACAGGCTGATATTTTGGGCCAGATTTAACTGCAGCAGCTTCTGGAGGTCGCTCTTGCCCTATGATGTAGGCACATGAGAAAACAAGTCCAAAGATAGGGAGGGAAGTGTGTGTTGTGCTTTTTTCTTCATCCTCATGACTTCTCTACCTTCTAAAAAACTTCTAAGCTATCTTTAGAGTTACTTTGCATCCAGGATCTGTTGTTTCTAGAGTTTAACCCACTCTCTGTTCCTGCCCCTGCTGCCTCCTGGAGAGGATGCTCCTGTTTTAAAACGCACTGCTTGGGAGAAGGAGAATCAGTGAAGTGCTTCAGATAAGCAGGCAGGCTGTACTGTCCTATCAATGTGCCTGGAAACATCTTTATTTCTTATTTGATGTATTTTCCTCCTCTCCCCCCCTCCCCGTTCTCTTTTCCTCTGTCCCTTTCTAGCTTCTTTCCCCCATTTTGCTTGGTTTTGATCATCTGCCTGGCCATCTGTGCCTCCCTGCTCCCTCTCCTCAGAGCTTCTCCAAAGCAGAATAATGCTTCAGCAACTCTTTCCCCCCCTTTCCTGGGGGTCCAGGCTGGAACACAGTGCTTTGGGCAGGGTTTGGTGTGGAGCCTTCAACACAGAGGAAACCTAGAAAAGCCCCTCCAGCTGCTGCCCTGGCTTCAGAACAGCTCTAGTTCAGAACAAACACATGAAGGTGACTTTGATGATCATCTGTCTTAGGCAGTAACTTGGACTGTACGTCACCACAGGATCAAATTATCCCAGTCTTTCAATGTACTCATTCTTGCAAAAGCACTGTGGGATATACTGGTTGTTCCTGTAGATAGAACAGACACAAGCTGGGGAGAAATAAATTCTCTGGCTATTTACTGCATGTTCTCATAAACGCTGCTCTGTGGAGAGCAGATCCAAAGTTACTTGTCTGGTGTCCTCCACACTCAGCAATTATCCATGGCTGGAAACACCCACCTTCCCTGGGTTTCCTTTAGCATGCGTGAGCCTTCTCCTGCTTTCCCTGTCTGAGATCCCCCCAGTGACAGTAACATCAAGTGAAGGGAGCATGGGAGCCTGTTCAGGCAGAGGAAATTAAGCTCTGCCCTGGGCTCTTCCCCAGGCTATTAGCAGCCCAAGACAGATGAGCGTGCCGGTGTGTGTGCAGCTCCTTCTGTGCCTCTTTCTGGGGGATGCTTTCCTTTTTCCTTTCAATCGGTAGAAGAAGATAAATGGAGCAAGACTGGGAGAACAGGCAGTAAATTATTCAGTACTCAATGCCAGAGGGAGCCACAATTAAAGATGTGAGGGGAAGGCTCACGGCAGCAGCGCCCAAAGCAACAGCGGTTTGCCAAGGTGAGCTGCGATGCTGGGGGCCCCGAGGCCAGAGTCTGGGGGCAAACGCTCTTGATCTCATTGCAAGCAGTGAGTGCATGGGAGGGGAAGCCATGCCATGCTGCTCCTCTGCCACTGCAGCTCTTCTGTGCTGGTCCAGTTGCTGCAGGGTTATCTGCGTGCAGCAGGGCTGCTGCTGGCCCCCTGAAGAGGTTTGGAGTGGTATTACATGAGAGGAAAGTGCCAAGAACCTGCTTCTAAGGCATGTATCTCCCATAATAATTCCCCGTGGATAGAGGCTCCTCTCTGCTCTCCCTCATTCCTAAAGCAGCTCTGAGTCTGGCAACTTTAACTTTGAGACCCTTGTTTTGCACCTTCACTGGGTATTGCTGTAAGGGTTCCCTCCCAAAACACTGGTGTTGCTGGGAGTTATTGTGGTAACCTCTATGGGGACCCTGCTTGGCTGTCAGGGATGCCCAGCTCATGGGGCCCTGTCACCACTTTAGATGCGTGAATTTTTGTGAAAGATTAAAAATTAACTTCACTTTTGGAGAGAGAAGATTAAAAATTAATTTCATTTTTGGTTGTAAGGGTGGAGCAAGTGCGAGGGGCAGAGAAGCCCAGCCCACCAGTAATGTGAATCACTGTCATTCACAGTAGCACTGTCAGTGTGTCTTCCAGGGGAGGCTGGGCTGAGCAGCAGCGCAGTGCTTGGGGCAGACTCAGGGCACACACAGGTTGCTCTTCAAGCTTGGACAATGCTTGAGAGCCTGTGGTGTCCCCGAGCCTTTGCTTACCCCAGCTGCAAATCCTTCAAGCCTGGGCCCTTGGAGTGGCACCATAGGGTTCGGCCTGGGGCAGAATCTCCTCAGGGAGATTTTATGGGCACTAAAGAGAGAGGATGGGAAATAAACATTGTGTTTTCACCTCTGGGCTTGACTCTGTGACCTGACCAGATGTTATTCTTTCCCTCCCCAGAAAATGAGTTTCGGGGTGAGCTGCTGAATCAGAGGTGGACCTGTGGAGAGAAGATCAGCAGCTGCGAGGGAGCCGCCAGCCTGCACGGCACACGCATCAAGGTGAGCAGAAAGCCTCAGCCCTCCAAGAGTGTGAGCTTTGCCGGTGTGGTGATCCCCCCCAACCCCATGCAGTGGCCACAGGCCAAGGGCCATGTGCTGCTCCTGCCCTTATGGACCAGGTGGTCCTTGGTGGGGGGGAAGGAGCCTTTCCGGTACCCCAAGTGATGGGCAGGATTTGGAAGTGTCTGTCTCCTTGTTACAGCTGAACCTCCTGCGTGGTGAATCCGGGCAGAGAGGGCTTCCAGCTGTCAAGATTTGGCTGCGGGTCCAGATATTTAAATCCTTCCCTTCCTCTCCAGTCCCATCCTTCAAGGATGGCTCAGATCTGGATATCTAGGTCAGCACCAGGCCTGTTAAAATAGGCCCTTTCTCCAAGGCGCCGGCTGGTCGGAAGAAGCCCCTCATACACCAGGTGAAGCTGTAGTGTCTTTGGAGGAGACAAGTGAGGCATTCATCCCCACTGGGACCCTGGGGAAGCTCCTGGGGGCTCAACAGAGCCGCTCATTTACTGCTGCAGCTGTGGCTGATGAAAGAGGTCCAGCCAAGGCTGTCAAACCTCCTGGCACATTCACTGCCAGCAGATTAGGAAGCTTTAATTAAGCATAGAACTGGGCTGCTCATTACGCAAATGACACTTCCTGTCCCGTTTTGGCCTCTCAGTAATGAGGCATCATCTCAGATGGGTGGATGGACCCACCTGGGCAGTGGAGGAAACCTTCCTTGGGTGACTGATATTACCAACTCTTCCTGTATCTCCAAATAAAGTGAGCTCTGGGAAAACCTCAAACCAGCAAAAATCCACCCTTAAAAACATCCTTCTTCACTAACAAGCTGTCAGCTGTGAGCAGGTGCCGCCAGGAATGCTCACACCTTCTTAGAAAGCAGAGTAAGCAGTTGTTGCTATATTTAAAATGAGCCCAATTAAGGCTTTTCTATTGAACCTGCCAAATAAGCACTTAGATTAGATTTAATAAGATTGTTGTATGTTAATAAAGCAATGATTATAAAAGGTAATATTCCTAGTACCCAGCGCTCATCTAGCGCTCTGCCTCTGCCAAGCACATTGCTAATGCTAACTGCTGCTTGAAACCCCCAGCTCTGCTTATCTGTGCTTTGAGTGGCTGCTCTGGGGGCAAGAGGAAGAGGTGGGAGCAGGATTTGGGGATTTATAGCTTTAGGAGCTGGTGCCTGGAGGAGGTAGTGCTGGTCCTGCAAAGTCAGGTCTGTGAAGAGTCACGCTGTGGGATGCTGAGGACACTCAGGGGCCTGATCCTGCGCATCTCCAGCTGCAAGATTGAGTCTGTTGGCCTGAGGCGTGTGACTGAGCAGTAGATGAATTCTGGTCTTTCCTTAAAAACACTAAATTAAACTTGAATAGGGTAAGGGTGGAGGAGGCTGCCTTAAAGGCTATCACTGGCTCTCTACGAGCAGATTCCCCTGTGTGTTACTTTAAATCTATTTAGGCAATTTTACAAAGTATTTCTTTGCATGTCAGTGCTCTGGCATATTTAATGTTCTGCTATATTTTCCCAGAAGTTAGGATAGTTTAGGTCTGGATGTTGTGTGCACATATAACCCTCTTCCCCCCTGCAGTGGGGGGAGAGAGGTCTCAATCCCTCTTTAACCTTTGGATCTTCTCTCTGTGGATGCTTGCAGTTGGATGTGTGCTCAGAAATACACATTGTATTTAAATGCAATTGCTTAAAAGGGCAGCTTTTCATGCCTGCTGCCTCCTGTAGCTTACAAACCGTACCACAGTGAAGGACAATGGGATGTGGGGCATGTTTACTTATTTATTTTTTGCCTCTAAAGATCTCTAGGCACAGGATAAAATTTCCCATGACAGGTCTGAAATGAGATCTCTTCAGAGTGCTGGGGAGCGCTGCTCTCTGCACAGAGCCAGCTGGGACTGTTTGCATGGCCGCTCCTGCTTGCGCTCATTCTGGACCAGGGTGGTTGATGGAGAAATGAATCTGTCTCTCCCAAATCTTCTCTATTCTCCTGTGGCGTGGCAAGTGAGCTGGAGGTTGAAGAGCAGGCTGGCTGTTGCTGGAGGCTGGCTGCTGTTAGGACAGGTTAGGGCTGATGTTGAGGGGCCACCAGAGTCCATCCCCTGTCACAAGCGCTGGCTGCCGCAGTCCGTTTTGGAGATGCTCATGTAGCTCCCTTCAGCAATCACTGTGTGTTGTGCCACTTGAGGATAATTGTATGAAAAAGGCAGCTTACTACTGAGCTTGTAAACAATGGGGCTGAAACCCAGGATATTTTTGTTCCTCTCCTACCCCTCCTCTTCTGGCATAAGAGCTGCTCGCGCGTACGGAGCCACTGAGATCCCTGCGTGTGAAAGGGCATTTGGATGGCGTGTTGTAGCACTTCTTAAACAGTCAAGAGGAAAGTATATGTCTGCTTAAGCTACTGCATATGAAATCACCCCAGCCTAATGCTTTGAATGTCAGCGCTGCGGAGGCACACGCTGCAGCTGGGGCTGTGTCAAACGTGATGCTCGGGAGCATCTCTTCTGGTCCGCTTCACTTGTGCGCTGAGGATGCCTCTGCTATCACTACAGAGCATTAGTGCTCGGTAAGCATTTCATTCCCAGCATCGAGGGGTTGTGTTTTTGGGTGGGGGTTGGACCCTTCCTGCAAATGCCAACCGACAGCACGGCTTCAGGAGGCTGTGTGTGACACAGCTGTAATTTTGAATTCGAGGTGGGTACAAGCTGTGGCTTTGCATCTGAAGTCGTCAAGGCAAAATCCTCCCCCTGACTCTGAGCCTGAGAACATTGCACAGGGTGTTCTTTCCTTGAAGCAGCCAGAGAGCAAAAGGCAGACGGGAGTTTATTCAGCTGAGGACAGGACTCGCAGTAGGTGGAATGTCAGGAGGATTTAAATCAGGCAGCAAGGAAGACCCTAAAGGGAGAAGGGCGGGGGGAAAAAGCCAAACCAGCCTCAGAGTGTGGTTATAAAATAGCAGCTGGGAGCTACTATTGAGCCTGGTATAAAAAAAGTAGAGGGAGACTCTTGATCCAAGTGGTGTTTCTTCCTCCATCACCCCCTTTTTTTAAAAATGATTTTTAAATTAACATCTAGAGAAGGTCCAGTGGGATGAAGCCCTCTTTGTTTTCTGCAATGAGTGATGTCACAGCACTGTGAAGAGAGAGGGGTGAGAGATTTGGACATCCAGGTCCAGGTCTACCCACCAGTGTTCAGCCTGCAGCAGCCAAGGGAGGATCCTTTAGGGGGTTGGGGGAAAAACACCTTGAAAAACAAAAAGGTAAAGGGGGAAGAAATCAGGAGAGGCCATTCAAAGCCATCCTCACTGCTTGCTGAGGGGCAGTTTTTCTGCCTGGCTGTGATTTGCTCTTTAGTCTGCATCCAGCTGGACCTTGGGGTTTGCTCCCTTTGTTAGCTGGCACAGATGCTTCTTTCCCTTGTCTAGGAAGTGATGTTCTCAAGGTTTCCCTTGTCTAGGAAAGAAGCATCAGGCAGTGCAAATTAACCAGCAAAGGAACCTGCCCTGGTGAGATCTTGAAGGAGATTTCTGGGATGAGGCTGGTGATGGCGGGATGTTTCCCACCCAGCATCCTTCTTGCTTCCCTCATCCTGGCTTTGAACCCAGCCCTGGAACAGGGTTGTGGGAGTTGGACCATCCTCTGACCTCATGGCTGAGGAGTGTGTGTGTGGGGAATGGTAGGGCCCTACCTCATTAGGGCTCTTGATCCCTTATTAGGGTTCTTGATACCAGTACCAAGTTTCTGCTCCTCAAGGAGCGGAAGAAAGGGCTTTTTGGACCTGGAAGAAGGGAAGGATCCAGTGGGAAATCACTTTTCAACACTTCTGTAGGAAAAATGTAAGTGTTTTTTCTCACAATTTTTTCCCTCCTGCTTTATCTGCTTCTAGACAAGCTTAGCTTTTAAGGGTTTTTTTAAAAAAACTAAAAATAGAGGCTCTGTCTGTCCGTCTGTCCCTCTAAAGCTCAAGCCCAGCTTCTTGTAAATGGTATTTTGCTATATCCCCAAATAAGCACTGATGGAAGCTTTGCTGCTTTCAGAGTAAAATAAATATTCCCGCTGAATCCTCACCTCCCTTTGTCCAGCTAAAGGCTTCTTCAGCGTGTTTATTTTCTCTGAGCTCTGTGGTGCTCTTGAATACATATAAAGTATTATTGCTGACCAGGGGGAATTTCAGTGTGGCCCTTAATGGTGTATTTGCATAGAGCTGGCGAAGCCCAGGCACACCTGGGCATCCAGGGGTTTTATGTCAGCACTGTGGCTTTCCATCCTCAAAGAAATGTGTATTAAGATAAGAAAGAAGAACAAAATAGCAACTTTGGGGGTGCTGCATAATATTGAACTTTGGATCTGTGCTGCTGTTCCTATGTTGTATCCCCATAGTTGTGGTAGCAGAGCAAGAGTGATGCTCTAGAAGCAGGCTGTTAATGCACATTGTACTCAGGTTAAACTGTCTTTTGGGCTTATTTCTCCAAACTTCACTGATTTTACACTTGCCAGTTGGTGTTATGGTCATGTCAGGAGGCTCCTTTGCACGGGGCAAACACATGGTAAGAAATAGCCCCTGCACCATGGCACCTTTACAGAGGAGAGATAAAACAAGGGGCACCTGGAGATGAAGTGATGCTCTCACAAGGTTACCCTGACTCTCAGTGGCAGAGCATGGAGCTGAATCATGAAGGGAGTACCCTGACATACAGCACAATGCTCTTTCCACTGTGTTGTCCCATAGTAGGGGGTTAGGAAAGCTGCTAGATGCTTTTTTGGGGGTTTAATGTGAGCTAATCCAGCACTAAGGTGAGGAGAGGTGGTATAACCCTCTGCCTTGTTCCAGCTGGACTAACACACTCTGGGGCTGGTGTGCTGGGAGCAATAACTTATTTCCAGGTTTCCTTTCTGATTGCTTTGTTTTCCATTAAGAGTTAAAATAATAAGAGTGAAATCCAGATAGCTCCTCAGCCTGGTTATTATGCAAGGGGGAGAGAGAGAGAGAGAACAAATGAAAATACCCCGTCAGTTTCCAAGACTGCAAACATGCACTATGTGACCTGAAATTTCACATTAAAACGATCTGTCTAGAGGGCTTCTCGCTGAGGAGGCGAACAATAAAGGACAGTGGTTTCATGTAACCTTCATGCATCTGAGCCCAATAACTACAGAGGCTCCAGAAGTGCAGTAATGGCCCCGTCAGTTAATTTCAGCTGCCTGGCAGGAGCAGAGCTCAGAAAAGGATCTTCTTTCTTATTTTTTTCCTGGTGTTTCTGCACTTTGGTGGGAAATGAAATGTTTTGAGGAGGATGCTGCTGGTGATTTAAGCTGAGAAAAAGGAGCCTGATGGTAGAAAACAGAGTCTGGGTGGGTAGAGCCTTCCAGGAGTGTAAACAAAGCGTTTAAATACATAGCTATGTGAAGTTCTTTTAACCAGGTAGCCAGTCTTCCTTATGAAGATTAAATGCAAGAATTTTATTTTATTGTATTTTTTTTAAATGCTGCTATGTGCATTGGGCCAGGCAAGGCAGCTTGTTTGGCTTTTTCATGCTTTGGTCCTCAGCAAAGTTGGGTCTGTCCCTGCCTTTGGCAGTTCCTGTCCCCTTTGCCCATGCAGAGGCTGAGTGTTTTTCTCATCTTCCCAGGGCGTTTGATCCTGGCATGGAAGAGGTGTTGGAGGCAATGGCAAGAGTTATTTGGGGGTGCTGTGGTGTAGTGAGGAGCCTGAGTGTTCACTTTAGGTGTGATACCTAATTCTTTTTTTGAGGATAAATGTGATGTGACATTGGATCTCCCCTAGTTCTAGGTGAGCAGCTTGTCCTTGAAGGGCAGGTTGAACAAAACTGAAGTTTTGCTCAGCTTTGTCCTTGCAAAACCTCAACCCTTCCTCTTTTTTTTGGTTTTTGGCCAGCACTGGCACGTCACAGGCGATGCCCATTACCCTTCCCCCCAGCCTTCCCTCCTCTGCCTCTTTGAATAATTTATCTGCAGGAAACCCATATTGCCAAGGCACCAGCCCAGCACGTGCCAATTCCCTGGGAAAACTGTCAAAAAAATAAAAACAACCCAGGGAAAAAAAATAAAACAACCCAGGAAAAAAATAAAACAATCCAGTAAAAAAAGCCCAACCCACTTCATTTTGGTTGGAGACAGGCTCCCAGCAATCCAATGTGTTGCTTGCATTGGCATTAGCCAGCGTGCTCAGTGCATGTTGAAAGGCTCATAAATGTAATGAAGTCCCTTTGACACCTGCTCCTCTCCACACTTTAAACGTGAGCCATGGGTCTGCAGGGAACCAGGGCTTTAAAAATAGAAATTATAGTAATTGTCTGCTGTGTTATTGGGAAGATTGTAATAAACATGGAGCACAACGCCGTGGTGCTGCGAGCTGGATGCTGACAGGATGCAGGAATTGCTCCAGGTTTTGATGATTTTTCCTTTCTTCACCCCCCCCCTCCCATCTAAGAGATGACATAAATCATTGTGTGTTAATGCTGTGTTGCTGGAGGGTGGCAGTGGGAGGGACAGAGGCACTTGGGGAAATTTCATCCTTCCCCTTTAAGGTGTTTCCAGCTGCGGTGCCCCATGGGCTGGGGACCTCCCTTCCTTCCTTCTCCCATTGTGCCCAGCAGCCTCTTTTCCTCCTCTCCACCCCAAAACATCAGTGGGGATAAGAGAGCATCTTTCAAGGGTGAGGACCTCTCTGCTGGGGCCATCACAAGTGTTTCAAGGTGTGTGTGGAGGTGTGGTGGCATGTATCAGGCATGCATTGTTCCCACAGGTGCTCAGCATCACATCCCACTTGGAAATGATCCTTTCCCCACTCCTGCCAGGCTCTTTCCTTCCTCTTATCCCAGGAAGAAATGTCCCAGGTCCTAATACTGTACTAAACCCCAAATTGTCTTGTCCCCAACCTCCAAGGCTGTGATGTCCCTCCTCTGTGCTCCATCCAAATGCACCTTTTCCCAGAGGTTGTGTCTGGGATGAGGGTGAGACACAAAACCAGCTCTTTTGCCACTTCAACTTCATTCACAAGTTTAATGAAATCCCATTTCTATTATTCTGGGGAGCATCCTTTTGCCCTGACGTGGAGGGCCCCTGCTTTTCTCGCTCCCACCTTCAGGCACAGCCAGATTTCAAAGCTCACCCCAACACTGGGACACGGGTGTGGAGCCACCCCAGACATGGCTGCACTCCAGCCTTCTGCTACCTTGTGGCATGTTGTGATGTTTAATTAATACTGAGCACTTTGAAGTCCCTGCTGTTACTTATTCATGCCCGTATTCCCTGCAGACCCTCCTGTTTGATGTCCACAGTGCAGGGGTTATTTAGATGCAACCCTCTTTGCGTCAAATCTAAGCAGAGAGAGGCTGCTCGTTTGGGCACTACATGAAAGGTTGCCCTTCCTTGGCACAAGATCAGCTTGGCTGTGTGTTCAGGGGGTTGTGAACAATGAAATGTGCTGGCTACACACCTAAGCACTCACAGCACTTGTGTGAATCCAGATAAACCAGTTCTGCCCTTCACAAGTGATATCAGAGGTGATGGAAAACAGTTACTCTGAGAGATCACTTGTTAAGGGCCATCAAATCTGGGTGTTTGTCCCTCCACAGTACCCAACCAGCAGAGAGTCCTTGTGGTGTCCCAGCATGTGGAAATGAATTTAAGGTTGCTAAGGTGGCTAAGAGAGCCAGTGGGATCCTGGGGTACATCAAGAGGAGTGTGGCCAGCAGGTCAAAGAAGGGGATTCTCCCCCTCTACTCTGCCCTGGTCAGGCCCCACCTGGAGTGTTGTGTCCAGTTCTGGGCTCCCTGGGATAAAAAAAGCCAGGGATCTCCTAGAGAGAGTCCAGAGGAGGCTACGGAGATGTTGAAGGGCCTGGAGCATCTCCCCTGTGAGGAAAGGCTGAGTGAGCTGGGGCTGTTCAGCCTGGAGAGAAGAAGACTAAGGGGGGACCTGATTAATGGTTATCAATAGCTGAAGGATGGGATGCAGGGGGAAATGGCCAGCCCCTTCTCAGTGTCTGTGGGGACAGGACAAGGGGCAATGGCTGCAAGTTGGAGCATAGGAAGTTCCACAGCAACCTGGGGAAGAACTTTTCCCCAGTGAGGGTGAGGGAGCCCTGGGCCAGGCTGCCCAGGGGGTGTGGAGTCTCCATCTCTGGAGAGATTCCAGCCCCGTCTGGATGCCGCCCTGTGCAATATGAGCTGGGGAGCTGCTTTGGCAGGGGGTTGGACCCCAGGAGCTCTGGAGGCCCCTTCCAACCCCTGGGATTCTATGATTCTGAATGTCACTGTGGGTTGAACCCTAAATAGCACTGCAAGAAACGCCTGTCTGGGAAGCGTGGGACAGCATTCCCTGCCACCCAGGTTTTATGCAGAGCAACAACCTCATGTGAGATTTTCCTTTAACAATAACTTGCTTGTTATCTTTCAACAATTATCTTTTCTTTCCATTCCAGATGAGTTTAGAAAATGACGATAAGAGAGCACGCACGCGATCGAAGTCTATCAGAGGTGAGCAGCTGGTTATCCCACGGTGCAGAGATGTATAGATGTATAGACCCGAGCTCCCCTCACTTTGCTTGTTCCAAATAGGCTTTGATTTTTCAGGCCCAGGCTTAACTCTTTAAATCATGCTTGCTGCCCCTCCTCCAGCCCCACAAAAATATTGCCTACGAACCTAGAAAACTCCCAACCACAAACCTTTACAGGTCTTCATCATATTTAATCCTCATCCCTTATACCCAGGGGAAGGAAAAAAAAAGGCAGGGAAAAGAAAAAAACCCAACAGGAAAAAAAAAAAAGCCCTTTTGCATGCTTTGCTTTAGGGGATCACAATCACTGGAGCTTCAGATCAGCTCCTGGGGCTTTCATCACGCACACTCTGCCAGCGGCTTTGAAGTTGCACATCTGAAAGTGCCTGGCAGAAGAGAAGCAAACGGGGCCGTCCCTGGGCAGGGACAAGAGGACAAATGCAAAGCTTGATTGCTGTTTGTTTTCTCACTTTAAAAACCCAGGCAGGTCTTTCTGTGCATGCTTTCTCTCTGGGAGAAGGCGAGGTGCTCTGACATTGAGCATAGGATGTCACCTGGGGTGGTCCCATGGCCACAGGTGATGTGGTTACAGACTGACTTCTCCACTTTGGTTCCTTTTTGTTGCCATGGATTTGATGAGTTGCAGAGGTGGCTGGATGTGAGGGATGAGCAGGGCTGCCTGAAAAAGTGGTGATGGTTGCAAGGACAGCAGCTTTGCCCACAGCTGTGTTGGACCACCTTCCTTTGTCCTGACCCACCTTTCTCTTTGCTCTTCTCAGCATCTGTGACTTTTTAAAAACAAACAAAAAAACCCCCCAGCAACCCCAGATGCTGCCAGTTGTGCTGAATCAATAAAAACCCCCAGCAACCCCAGATGCTGCCAGTTGTGCTGAATCAAGCTTTGATACTTGGGTTTCGTTGCTTTGCTGCACGTCCATAAAGGTGTTTGCTCAGGTTGCTAATGAGAGTGCCCCGATTCTATTTATTTTCTCACACCCTGCCTTCCCCACGCTCGAATCTGGGTTTCTTGATGTGAAAAGGTAATTTACTGCATACACCCTGGGACTTGCCACTGCCTCCAGTTTGTTGAAGCTTGTGAGTCATCCCACCGGGAGCTGGATCCCAGGAAACCCAATTAGCTCAAACAAATTGAGCAAATGTGTTATGGTTTTTAGCCTGGGCAAATTTAGACTTGTGTTGTGGGTTTTCTTTCCTCCTGACTATTTGGATTTCTGGCTGGATGTAAGGTTTCAGCAGGGATGTGATGTATGTTGTTATCGTAAACAGTGAGATATCCTCTTATTCACAAGTGGGGAATAATCCCTAAAATCCTTACAAACTATTCTTTATCTTAAAGCCAAGTAGCACATCCCCTACCACATGTCTGGGCACAGGGAGGGGCTCTCACATCAGTCTGGTGTGACAATGCAGGGGAGAAAACTGGGCCTGTTGATGTTACAGAGGTAAACGTGGCCACTGCAGCAGAAGGGCACTGAGCTGTGCAAAAAGTAATTGAGGGGCATATTTTAAGGGCAACCATAGAGAAGGCAGCATGAGAAAACTCAGCCTTTACTGAGAAGTGTTTGAGTTGTGTGGGTGTATATCAGTGTAGCTCCATTGACTTTATGTATTTGGAGAGAGAGGTAGTTCCTGGAGCTGCAAGCATGCACCCACGTGCCTGAAGTTAAGCCCAGGCATGAGGATTTACAAGACAGGATTATGATTTACTACAGGCTGGCACACAATAAAGGATGGCAGGACAGGTTTGTCCTTTGCCTAATGGGATGCCTGAGGAGGCAGGAGAAACCCAGGTGCAGGTAGAAGAGAATGCCCCAGAGAAGGGGGGTGTCTCAGGGGAGGCTGGGCACCCCTGTTGTGGTTTTTGACTTGTGTTTGTTTCCGTTTCTGCATCCTGCCCCTTTGCCCAGTGCCCACGGAGCTCATCGGCCAGGAGGTGAGGTAAGGACCCTGCTCCTCCTCGACGGTGGGAGGGAGGGAAGGTCTGGTGCTGGGACTGGCTTGGGCAAAGCCCTGCAGCTCCTTACAGGCTGCAGGAACGTGGGTCAGGGGAGCAAATCCATGGGACTAATGGGGTGGAGGTCTTGATGAGAGGGCTTGTGCTGGTGGGCACCTCATTGTATCCAAGACCTTGGGACACCGCTGGACACATCAGAGGAACCCCAGGAGTTCAAGGGACAGAAACACAAGGTCTGAACAGGCCATGTTAGACTGAAGGCCCTCCCAGCCATCCTTTGTCCCACCCCAGATCTAAACCCCATCAAAGCCTGCTGCCTGTGATTTGTGTTGCAGGGACACAAGGGACAACATCCTACTAACCAGAGTTTCTTTTCCACATATTTTACATCCTCTTTTTGCCCCCAAACAGTTCTGTGTCACATCACTTCTTGTGCCAGATGCTCCTCCTTTGGCCCTATGTCACTTGTCCAGACACTGAGGTCCTGTTGTCACTCAGTTAGCAGCACTGGCATGCCAACAGCAGCAACCAAAAGAGCTGGAGCGAGCCTCTGCAGCCCTACAGAGCTTCTCATTATAAATAACAGCCTCCCCCATCCCTAAGCTCCCTTTAAACCTTGCACAAGGGTTTATGCAAGAGGTAGGAGTCTTTAACCTGGACAGGCGCTAATAGCAGGGGCTGCCTTTCCTAGCAGCCTCCCTTAGGAAGCTGTGTGTGTCAAAGAGTAATTGGACCTTAACCAAGCCAATCTCAGAACATTTCTGCTCTCCTAGTACTCTGGAGAGACGGGAGGAGTGAGCAGTGGGCATGCCACTTCTCCAACTTTTATTGCTGAACACTTGAGTGGAGGTGGTAATTGGAGCAGGTGACATATATAAGGGGCAGGACAGAGTGCTCCACAAAGCCATCTCTGCAGCTGTCACCTAATTGCCTGATTAACTGGACGATTAATCGACTAATTGGAAGCAGGGCATCGTCTGCATAACAATAAGAGGCCCTTTTGTCAAGCATATGAAGGCTGCGGAGAGGGGGAGAGCAGGTCGGTGTGGTGGTTCTTGCGGGGAAAGAGAGCAGCTTTAATAGACCTCGAAGCCCCTTTCCCCCTTTGGGACTCCTGCCAAAACACATGAAACCTCCCCAGAGAGAGGGAATGGGAAAGCCTGGCCCAGAGCGTGCCGAGCATCACCTCTGTGCTGGTGGGTTTTAAAGGAATTAAATTAACACACCGAAGCCAGAGACATCCCAGATCACCACCTGCTTCAGCAAACCTCGATGATGAACCACTTGGCTCCTTCCTACTTGCTCTTTATTGCAGGCTTCATTTCACCACATCAAAAAAAAAAAATGGGGTGGGGGAAGAATCAGCTTTAATCGAGGCAGAAAAGCTTATAAAAGGCTGTAACATCTTCATCAGAGCTGCTCTTGTTTCCCACTGAATAAGGCCTTTTTCCAGCAAGTCACTGGTAACATAAACAGGGCTCTGTCTTTCAGCCTGCAGTCACTTAGAGTGTGTCTGGGGCGGCTCAGTACAGAGCAGCCTCAGTCATGACGGAGGGCAATTAAAATTGAATAGACTTTCAGCTCATCAGCAGAGGGAGCAGTGAAGGGGAGAGCTCCCTCTTCCAATTGCACACGTTAGTGGGACCAGATCTTTTTATATAGGGCCTCGAGGGATGCCTTGCTGGCAGGCAAGGCCCTCCCTAGGCATGGTGGGGCTGGGCATGTGTGTGCACGCCAAAGAAGCTGGGAGCTAACCTCCAAGCGATGGCATTGGAGGATGCTCAGCATCTCAGGTTGATATTGGGACAACAGAAAGGAGGGATTTCATCTGGAGGGCCCAGGAGGCACTGTTTATACTCAGGACCACACATCTGCCTCGTCTAGAAAGCCATGCCCCGGTAGAGGACATGCTGCCATCATTTGTTGTTTTAGCATTAGCTTTCACCCATTTCATCCTGGTTCCCTGGGATGAAAAAGCCAGGGATCTCCTGGAGAGAGTCCAGAGGAGGCTATGGAGATGATGAAGGGCCTGGAACATCTCCCCTGTGAGGAAAGGCTGAGTGAGCTGGGGCTGTTCAGCCTGGAGAGAAGAAGACTAAGGGGGGACCTGATTAATGGTTATCAATATCTGAAGGATGGGATGCAGGGGGAAATGGCCAGCCCCTTCTCAGTGTCTGTGGAGACAGGACAAGGGGCAATAGGTCAAAGCAAGCCAGTCTCCCTGAAGGAAAGATTCCTGCTCCCCTGACAGTTCAGTAGCCCTTTCCTGTCCTGGTTTTGGGTTGAATTACAATCTTTGCACACAGCAGTATGACTTGTGCAGGGTGTTCTGGGGAGTTGAGCCATCAATAACCCAATGACAGGCACAGAGCTGCTGTACCCATTAGTGCACTCAGACCCTCCCCATCCTCAACTTTCTGCGAGGGCTGAGCTCACTATTGAGAGAAGAAATTCTGAGTCCCTGAAGACTGACTTGGCACTTGGTACTATTTAACATTGTCCTGTGTCTTTTAGTCCAAGAATAACAGGCTGGCCAGATCCCCTCTGGGCTGGTGATGCCTTCTCCCTTTGCACTGTCATCAAGAGATTTCATTAGCACTCTCAGCTTCCTGGGTGAGGGTGATACAGTGCTAAATGAGGTTATTAATTCTACATGACTCCAGAATTCCTCAGACGTCAGGCAAGTCACTTGGGCATCCTCTAATCAATGCCATAATCTGGTTTTGCCAGAAAATGTTTGCTTTAATGCTTCTTATCTGGAGCCCTAGGAGCTCCTGGAGCTGGGACTAATTACCCCTGCTGGGGAGGCGTGCAGCCGGCCCTGCACTGAGGGATGCAGCGAGCAGACTGTGTTCCTGCAGCCCATGGCAAAGGCAGCAGTGGCTGTGAGCACTGCCCAGAGCTCCCTGGAAGTCTTTAACTCATCCTCTTCTGCAGAGCAGCAGGAACAAATGCAGGGATTTGGGAGATCTGGTTACTTAAATCCCATCCCTTTTCCCAAAAGTGAGCAGCCAAGATGTATGTGAGGATTTTTGTCCTGGTGATCTCCATCCAGTGAGCTCTGGCTAAAACTGGATCCACTCTCAGCCTGCTCTTTCCAAAAAGCCACCCTTTTCATCCTGGTTCCCTGGGATCAAACAGCCAGGGATCTCCTGGAGAGAGTCCAGAGGAGGCTACGGAGATGCTGAAGGGCCTGGAGCATCTCCCCTGTGAGGAAAGGCTGAGTGAGCTGGGGCTGTTCAGCCTGGAGAGAAGAAGACTAAGGGGGGACCTGATTAATGGTTATCAATATCTGAAGGATGGGATGCAGGGGGAAATGGCCAGCCCCTTCTCAGTGTCTGGGGGGACAGGACAAGGGGCACTGGCTGCAAGTTGGAGCATAGGAAGTTCCCCACCACCATGGGGAAGAACTTTTCCCCAGTGAGGGTGAGGGAGCCCTGGGCCAGGCTGCCCAGGGGGGTGTGGAGTCTCCATCTCTGGAGAGATTCCAGCCCCGTCTGGACGCCGCCCTGTGCAATATGAGCTGGGGAGCTGCTTTGGCAGGGGGTTGGACCCCAGGAGCTCTGGAGGCCCCTTCCAACCCCTGGGATTCTATGATTCTATGAACCTGCAAAGAGCCCCAGTTCCCTGATAAACCACCAAAAGCCCCTGTTTCCATCCTGTGCCAGCAAAAAAGAAAACCGAAGAGCAGCAGTGAGAAGACAGTGCAGTAGTTTGTCTGCTTTTTAAAAGCTTGCTCTTACACATGCAAATCTTTAATTAAACATACTCATAAAACTATAATGAACCGTTCATCTAATTAAATGGGGTGAGTCATTTCATTAATTTTTAGCAAACTGCAAGGCTGCTCTCGTGCCCTCCTCACTTGGAATTCAAAGGGACAAGCTGAACCATTTGAGGGAAATTATCTTCCCTTTTGCGGTTATTTTGCTCCTTGTGCACAGAACCTGTTTAACTGACCATAGTTTATAAACATCTAATTAAAAATGAATTCTCTAAGTCCTATTGCTGTTCCTGATGGTTGCTTGTTTCCTTCTCAAGCTGTCCAACCCCAGGCTGTAACGGCTCAGGACACATCCGTGGAAAGTATGCAAGACACAGAAGGTGAGGCTGGCTTGGAGGTGGTGGGGATGGAGAAATCCCAGTAAAAACCCCAAAGACGGACATTCACTGGAGAAAGGCTGGTTCAGAGCAGCAACCCAACTCACCTGCCCCAAATCTGCCTACTAGAGGAGATGGTTTTCTGTCTCTCCATCAGTCTGTGAGGGTTCCTGGGGAATTTGCTCCACCAGGCTAACCGTAGCCTTCCCACAGAGCCCAAATCCAAGGCAGAATTACCTGGCTTAGGCACCTGGGGTTGATGGGAGTCATCATCAGGCAGAGATTTTGGTCTGCTCAGTGCCTCTATGGATGGGGAGGGAAAATGAAAGCACAGTGTGTACTTTAGAGGCCAGACCAGCCTTAACGGATGGATTTCATCGCCCTACAGTGCTGAAATGGGAGTGGTAAGTGGACATGTCCCAGGGGCTGGTTCTGTATCCTCTGCCTGGTTTCATGGTGCCACTGGTGGCATCACCAAGAGTGGTGTTGGGAGCTGCTGGTTCTGCTGCTCCTTGGACAACAAGTGCTGATGGGCCAGGCTCCTGGAGTGAGCACAACATCTTTGTGCTGACTTCTGAGTAGAGCTGACACAGTTGAATACAAGGTCCAAGAGCAGCTCTTCTGGCCATGAAGGGTTAAACCAGCTAAAAGTCTGGGCTGACTGTATTTTAAATCTGTTTTCTTTTTAGTATTTTTGTGTTTGTCCCACTTGCCTCTGCCTATAACCAGCTCAGGTGCCATAGCTGTGCCTTTCTCACTCAGCAATGCCTCCTCTCTGCTGTTTGATCCCATCTGCAGTTTACAAAGCTGCCCTCTAGCCAAGAAGAGGAAACTTCAGGACGCAGAGGCTGAACATCTGGTGTCCAAGAGAAAATCCCATCCGCTCAAGCTGGCCTTGGATGAAGGCTACAACGTGGACAGCGATGGCAGCGAGGAGGCCGAGGCGAAGGAGGAGTCTGGCTCTGATGAGTCAGAAGGGACGCTGGAGGAGGATGAGGCAGAGGCAGTGGAGCAGGAGGAGACCCACAGCCCGGAGCCAGCAGAAGGTGCTTTATCATTATTGATTGCAGAGCTGTGTTCTGCAGATGAATAAAGGGCAGGGAGTGTTAATAACCAGGAGTTATAGGTCCTTTGAATTATGTACAGGAGGGGTCCTTCAATTATTACTTTCGGTGGAAGCACAACGGCAAAGCTCTGGTTAAGCTGAGAGGGAATACGCACAGATTGTCTCTGGTGCCTTAAAAATGAGAGCTTTTCCATCAGGGATGCTCCCTGGGGAAAGACAGAGGAGCTCACTGCATGGCTCAGATGGCAGCAGGGAAGGCAGCCGGGGTCCCACATCGGTGTCTCGAGGGGCTCGGCTGCTTTCTCTGGGGCAGCAGCCAGGACCCGTGCCCCTGCCCGGATCTGGGTACCCTCTGAGAGGAGAAGCTACAGGCAAACAAGCTGGGTGTCCAGCAGGGTCCTGGCACCGTGTCGGTCTCTGTATTTGAGCCCCAGGTTTGGGGAGCACTGGAAGCGAGGGGGCCAGATGGCTGCTGATGGTGGGGGGCCGGGAAGCTGTGTGCATCTGAGCCCTGTGAAAGCTTCCACGTGGAAATCCCCTTTCTACCTGCCGTTCCCAAATGCAATAAATTAGGCTGCTCCAGGGGTATAACAGCCAGGGTCTGGTTTCAATTAAGCTTAAGTAAGACAAAGAGATGTTTACAAGCTTATATAATTACTTCTACTCCTTTTCCCCCCCTCCTTTCTTTTCTTCCTCTTCCTCCTTTTTTTTCCCCCCCCCCTCCTTTTTTTTCCCCCCCTTCCTCCTTTTTTTTCCCCCCTTCCTCCTTTTTTTTCCCCCCTTCCTCCTTTTTTTCCCCCCCTTCCTCCTTTTTTTCCCCCCTTCCTCCTTTTTTTTCCCCCTTCCTCCTTTTTTTTCCCCCCCCTTCCTCCTTTTTTTCCCCCCTCTTCCTCCTTTTTTTCCCCCCTCTTCCTCCTTTTTTCCCCCCCTCTTCCTCCTTTTTTCCCCCCCTCTTCCTCCTTTTTTTCCCCCCTCTTCCTCCTTTTTTTCCCCCCTCTTCCTCCTTTTTTCCCCCCTCTTCCTCCTTTTTTCCCCCCTTCTTCCTCCTTTTTTCCCCCCCTCTTCCTCCTTTTTTCCCCCCCTTCCTCCTTTTTTCCCCCCCTCTTCCTCCTTTTTTTCCCCCCCTCTTCCTCCTTTTTTTCCCCCCTCTTCCTCCTTTTTTTCCCCCCTCTTCCTCCTTTTTTTTCCCCCCTCTTCCTCCTTTTTTTCCCCCTCTTCCTCCTCTTTTTTCCCCCCCCTTCCTCCTCTTTTTTCCCCCCTCTTCCTCCTTTTTTTTCCCCCCTCTTCCTCCTTTTTTTTCCCCCCTCTTCCTCCTTTTTTTTCCCCCCTCTTCCTCCTCTTTTTTCCCCCCTCTTCCTCCTCTTTTTTCCCCCCTCTTCCTCCTCTTTTTTCCCCCCTCTTCCTCCTCTTTTTTCCCCCCTCTTCCTCCTCTTTTTTCCCCCCTCTTCCTCCTCTTTTTTCCCCCCTCTTCCTCCTCTTTTTTCCCCCCTCTTCCTCCTCTTTTTTCCCCCCTCTTCCTCCTCTTTTTTCCCCCCTCTTCCTCCTCTTTTTTCCCCCCTCTTCCTCCTCTTTTTTTCTTTTTGCCTATTTTCTTTCCTCCTTTCCCCCTCCCTCAGAGAGAAGCCCAGCAAAATCAACTCATTACGGACAAAACACGCCAACAAGTACGTCTGGGCCCAGCAAGGCCAACTATAGCAGCTATCAAGAAATAATCGCCAACTCTCTCCTAAACCTAGGCCAAATAGCAGAGGAAACCCTCGCCATCGAAGGGCAAATACCTGAGGCTGAGCTGCAGGTCTCCAAACCACCATCCAACGTTGTGCACCTGGTCCATGAGGATGCAGGAGAGGAGTTAGTGGAGGAGGAGTGTGACAAGGAGATCATCATCCAGACGGAGGATGCGGAGGAGGTCATTGAGGTCACCAGTGAACGCAGCAGCGAGTTGTGTCCGGAGCACCGAGATGATGCGAACTGTGAGGAGTCCTGCAAACTGCAGAAGGCAGAAGAGGAGGAGGAGGAAGAGGAGGAGGAGGACGATGAGGAAGAGGAGGAGGAGGACGATGAGGAAGAGGAGGAAGAGGAAGAAGAAGAGGAGGAGGAAGAAGAGGAGGAGATGGCTCCTGAAGTGATCTGCGAGGAAGCTCCTCACACTTCTCAGGACACCCAGAAAAGCCACTGTGAAGGGCAGTTCAGCCCAAAGCCCGAGTACTCGGTCATTGTGGAGGTCCGGTCAGATGATGACAAAGACGATGATGCCCGGTCCCAGAAATCAGCAGTGACTGACGAGTCAGAGATGTATGACATGATGACAAGGGGGAACCTGGGGCTGCTGGAACAAGCCATTGCTCTGAAAGCTGAGCAGGTGAAAATTGTGCGGGAGCCCAGCCGGCTGCCAGGGGAGCACGTCAAGCACTTCCAGGTGGATGAGAAACAGAACAAACCACTGGACAGCATCCGAAAGAGCTACTACGGCAAAGGTATGGGGATAGACCTTCATGAGACTTCTTTCCCATCCCCAGCTGAATTAGTTGGCTCAGCACCCCGTGGAAACTAGGTTGCTGGGGGTTGTCACACCCCACTGAGGGAATTTAGCCACAAATCCTCAATGCTCAGAGGGATGGGGACATCCTAGAAGTCAACAGTGCATGGACAAAATTATGGTGTCCTCTACGTCTCAGCTGGGGTGTTGCCTGGTTAAATTGACTGTTGGCCTTGAAAGTCTCAGCCTGCTCAGTAGGGCTGGTTGAAAATCCAAGAGGGCTTTAAAGTAATGGTAGGAGTCTGGCCACAGCAACAGGAGGGACTTGGGAAGGGCTTCAGAGTTCCCCTGGGTGCTGAGCTGGGCTGCCTGCTTGGTTACAATCCCACCTTCAGAAAAAAACCCTCTCCAAACCCAAAGGCTTCCACCTGTTTGACTGGAAAAGCTGTGGGATCCTCAGCATTTTTTCCTATCCTTTCCACTTCTTTCCCTCCAAATCCACTAACCTGCTTCCCACTGCCCCTTCCCCACAATCCCTAGATCCCTCAAGACCTGAGAAGAGAGAAATCAAATGCCCAACTCCTGGCTGTGATGGGACTGGCCACGTCACAGGACTCTACCCTCACCATCGCAGCCTCTCTGGCTGTCCGCACAAAGACAGGATCCCTCCCGAGAGTGAGTACACAGTGGGGTAACAAGGCTTGCTTAAATCACTCTGAACCCTTATTTCCTAGGGGGATGTTCACACCTGCTGGGTAGAGCCATCTCAAGGTCAACAGACACTCCAAATTGTCCCAAATGATGTGAATGTTGTGACCAAGTCCCTAGCCCAAGTGTGATGTTAATCCTTGGCATATGGCAGAGTTTCTGGCAGGGGATGGTGCTTTTCCTACTTGTTGTGGGATACTTTTATCCACCAGTGTTATGGTTCTTGGGAAATGCTAAGGAGATTACTAAGAAGTCCTACCCTTCTTAAAGATTTTTAGCACCATCCTGTGGAGAATGAGGTCCCTTCTCTGAAAATCAAAGAGGTGATGCCCACCTCCAGAGGGTGTTAAGCCTGTTCCCATCTTTACATTGAATGTCACATATTTTTCTCTGTCTGGGATATCATGTTGGGAAGAAGGGGAAACTCTTCTTTCCTGCTGTGCAACTGTGTTGAAGGTGTTGCCCATACAGCAAAGGAGAGGAGTCATTCAGGATGTGGAGGCTGAGTCTCCTCCTACACTCTCATCACTGTAAAATTCACAAGGTGCTATACTGAGATTCATCTATTCCCCAGGAAATATTTATCATCATCATAACCAATTTATATATATACACACATAGATATTCTACCTCTCTACTAGCATCCTAAATAGCTTTCCCTGTGCATATACATAAAAATCAATGTTGTATGTTTATGATAATAGCATAATAGATGGGAGGGGGGGGAAAAAAAAAAAGGAGCCCTTCCTTATCAGTAATTTCAAAGGTTGCAGACCTGCCATAAACACAGAACCACAGGAAACAAGGAGAAAGCACAGCTATCTTCACACGAGCCTGAATGCAAGGGAAAAAATATTAATAAATAACTAACACAAGCAGTGTGCTTTAGAAAAGCTTGCAAATCAAATTATTTTCTTTACTTTTAAGGTCAGCGCTGCAGGAAGCAATAATCCTGAAGATTAAAATTAAAAAAAGAAAAAAGAAAAAAAATCAAACAAAGACTAGTCCTAAGGATAAAAGCAGAGATATGACTTCAATCACTTTAAAAGTACCTGAAATTGGGAGATCTGGATCCAAAACAGTGATGGGTGGGAGGGGCTGGGTGGGAGAAACCAGATTGCAATCAGGAAAGGAGGAGGAAGCCCAAACTGTGTGCAGAGCTGCTCATCTAGTGCTGACCTGAGCACTGCTGCCTTGTAAATCTGTTTTTCCTCCACTCAGATGAATTCTAATCACAGCATTTCACGTTTCCTGATTTCTAGGAAACCAGCGTACCAGACTTGATGATTTTGTCTTTTTTTTTTTTTTTTCCTTTCTTTTTCTGATTTTTATCAAGTTGTTTTTGCTTCCCTCCCCCTCTCCCCTTCCCCTTCTGGCTCTGAAGTCTTGGCGATGCACGAGAACGTGTTGAAATGCCCCACGCCAGGCTGCACAGGACAGGGTCACGTCAACAGCAACCGCAACACGCACAGGAGGTACCAGCTTTGACTTCTCCTCTGTAACAGCCAGGGCAAGGATGGCAGCAGGGAAACCAGCCCCAAAAACCTTGCCTCTACTCTTGCGCTGAGAGATGGTGGAACTCAGATGGGAGGAGTAGGGGTGACTCTAAGGCAGAGAGTCATATGAGAAAGCAAGATGGGGCAGTGATTTCTGGCTGGGCAACAGAGCATAACAATGCTTGCAGGCTCACCAGTGGGACTATGGAAGAGGGTAGATGTAGGTGGGGTTCTAGGCACTAGGGAAGAAGAGGGTGCCTGGTGAGGCACTAGGAAAGCAAAGGGTGCCTGGTGAGGCTAACTGGAGGGTGATGTTTGTGTTTGGTGGCGTGGCACTTAGCAGGATTTCTAGGAATTTCCACAATATTTAGACTGAAATTATTGTTGAGCTGGGAATTTAGCTCATCTTGATGTAGGACCTCAGTCCAGAGGTGATCAGGAGGGGACAGGGTTGCACTTTGGGACCTGTAAATTATACTCCATGCTCTGGCTTCAGTTAAACTCGAGCACTTTTACACATGGGAAGGCTGCAAGTGGAGGAGTCAGTGCATTTAAAAGCTAGAAACCTTCCAAAAAGCCAGCCTAGCTTGTGCTACAGTGATGAGCTCATGAATTTATGATTTACCATTCATTGCACTTGAGCTTAATTGGCAGAGAGTGACGGCTCTGCAAATGTCGATGGGTTTGCGGGCGTGAGGTGAGTCTGTGTTGTGACTCGCTCAGCTGTGGAAGGTGCTGCTGGGTGCTTTGTCACAGCTGTGGCTGCTAGAGGGAATTGAGAGGCTTGGTTTGGTGCAGGCAGCAAGCGATTGCAGTGAGATTGAGGTGATCCATTATGGAGTGAGCTTTGGGTACAGCAATTTGGGCTGAGACCTGGTGGGGTCAGAGCCCTGAATTTCACGGGGCTGGGCTGGGGTTCCTTTGGTGCTGGCTGCTTCGGTGATGAAGATGCCTGTGATGGCTTGGGGATGGCTGGGAGCATGTGGGCTCTGCTTGTGAGGGTTCTTTACCTTCCCTGAGCAATCACCGTAAGAGCCAAGCTGTCCCAGAGGGGCAGAGCCAGGCTCATGAGTAGGTTGTGTGTGAGCAAAAGCCATTACAGTCCCCAGCCTTCCCCAGGCGCTGGTGCACTGGCAGCCGTGCACAGCAGAAGTGCAAATGTTTCCTCACAAGTGCCCTCAGAAGGCTCCCTTCAAACAGTCCCTGCAAAAGATCCAAATAAATACAAATCAAAAATGCCATTTAACTGTTAAAAACACTCAAAGAAACCAGCCTGTCCCCTTCTGCCCCTGCCGTGCTTGGCCTTGGGGAGCTGCCTCCTTAATCCACTTCCCAACCCTGGGGATGCTCTGGGGCTCATCCTGCAGAGATCTGGCACTTGATATTCAGCTGCTTTGCTGCTTGCCAAGTCTAAAAGTAAACTAGGATGACAATAATAAAAAAACCCCTGAAATGGAAAGACTTTTCCCATGGGCTCAGTGCAGCTTTGGGTCCCTGAAACACGAGTGAAGACGTTCTTGCTTATCCCTCATGCTTCATTTCCTTTTCTCTTTTATTTCCCTCCTTTTAAAAAAAACCCTCCCACAGTTTATCTGGGTGCCCCATTGCTGCTGCTGAAAAATTAGCCAAATCACATGAAAAGCAACAAACCCAGTCTGGTGACCCTTCAAAGACCAGCTCCAATTCTGACCGGATACTCAGGTAAGTGGGACGGTGAAGCCCAGCACCACGTAACGGCACTGCCCCAGCCCTCCCTGAGATGTCACGCTCCCCAGAGCAGCCGTCACGGCTCCCTCCAGCTGATACTGCTGAGTCCTGTTATTATGATCATAGGTCTCGCCAAGGTGGGGGAGATATTTAATTGATGATCCCAGGGAGGGCATTGAGGACAATGAATTGCTTCTGTAGCATCAATTAATGCTGAGGCTACAGGCCAAAGGGTTTTACCAGTGCAGCAGAAGGCATTTGTGCCGATTGCTCTGCAATGCAAACTGCCAGAGAATGATGGCTATTATATTAGCATTATAAGTAGGGTGGGCTCAGGGAGGGGGAGGAGGAGATTTAGGCCACACATAAATTACTCGATGGCAGTTTTGTGTTAAGTCCACCGCTTTTCTTCCTTAACCTGCTTGGTTTGGAGCAGAGAAACCTGCCACTCATTTCCAAAGCAGTCACATTTGTTTTGTTATTTTACCCATCTCCATCTTCCAGGGAGAAAGAGCTGTCTCACATTAAGGATGTCCCTGATAGATGCTGGCTTCCGTAGCTGATGTGATTCATGAGGCTACAGATGGATTGTAATATGGTTAAGTTATTTTGCAACGAGAGCAGGAGGAAAAACCGCAGTACAAACCCTGAGCAACACTCCCACAAAGGCATCAAGGGCTTGATTAATTTATTTATTTGCTCCCCAGGATTGCTGAGCACCCCTGTGCACCAGCACTCCCTGCTTTGGAAAGGCCATTTAGGGCGATTACTTATTTATTTGCAGCGGAGGGCGTGCTGGGCGCAGAGCGCTCTGAGCGTATCACGAGGACGGTCCATGCTCCAAGGAGCTCCCGCTCTGAGGACTCGCTGGTGGAAAGAGGTCACAGGAAGGAGAATAACAATAGGCCATTTATATACAATTTATATGCAAGACAAATTGATTCATGATAGGCAGCCCAGCAGAAGCAGGTCTTTAAGAGGGACTCTGAAGTCAGAGGAGAGGTCCTGGTGATTTTGCAATGAATCCCCAGGGGAGAAGTGGAGCTAAACTGGGGTCCTCATGTTTTTGTGTGCCATCCTGTGCTGTGGGTCCCACAAACAAGTGATGCCCAAGTTTGTACTGCTGTAGGAAAATGCTGCCACACCATGGCAGCCTGCAAGAATATTGTTTTGCGTGAGATTGACACCTCAGTATTTTGCCTAAAAAGGAAAAAAGAAATAAGGAAAAAAGAGGGAAGAGGTGGGGGAGGAATCTAAGAGACCCAAACCAGATGGAGACTTGCTAAGGGACAGCAAAAGGGCTGTCACTGCCTTCTCTCCCCCAGGAAACCTGTGGGGATAAGGCACAGCTAGACATCCCCATCGCATTCAGTCCCCTCCTAACAACCATCTTATCAATGAAAAGAGAAATCACTGCTGCTCATTGTCTCATCCTCAGGCCTATGTGCTTCGTGAAGCAACTGGAGATCCCTCAGTATGGAAGCTACCGGCCCAACATGGTCCCAGCAACCCCACGGGCCAACCTGGCCAAGGAGCTGGAGAAGTACTCCAAGGTCACCTTCGATTATGCAAGTTTTGATGCTCAGGTTTTTGGCAAACGCATGCTTGCCCCAAAGATTCAGACTAGCGAAACCTCACCTAAAGCCTTTAAATGTAAGTTGGGAGCAGGGGTGGGCTGGGTTTTGCATTGTCTGCCTTTCTCGAGGGTCTTGGGATCGTGACTTTGGGGTGATGGATCACTAGATCTCTCCTGCTGCTGTGAAGCAAGGGGAGAAATGGAAATGGGGGAGGCAGAGATGGGTCCTGTGGTGAGAGGAGTCTCTGGCTGCCTGTAAAGCTTTCCTTGGGGAAGAGTTTTGGAAAGAATTGCATCAAGTGGTGGGAACAGTAATCTGAGCAACATCTCAGGGGGAAATGGCCAGTCCCTTCTCAGTGTCTGTGGGGACAGGACAAGGGGCAATGGCTGCAAGTTGGAGCACAGGAAGTTCCCCACCAACCTGGGGAAGAACTTTTCCCCAGTGAGGGTGAGGGAGCCCTGGGCCAGGCTGCCCAGGGGGGTGTGGAGTCTCCATCTCTGGAGAGATTCCAGCCCCGTCTGGACGCCGCCCTGTGCAATATGAGCTGGGGAGCTGCTTTGGCAGGGGGTTGGACCCCATGAGCTCTGGAGGGCCCTTCCAACCCCTGGGATTCTGGGATTGTAGGTGGGATAAATTACGCAGTTGTCCTCAGTCAGTCCCTGTTGCTTTGCAGTTCATATCTATTGATCTGTCTTTCCTCATCAAGCCAAGTGTATTACAGTTTTCTTCTCTTCCATCTTATATATGACCCACTCCATCCATTTGTCTTCTCTGCCGTGCTCTGCTCTCCATGTCTGCTACTTATCAATCACCCACCTCCTATTTCCCAGCTCTTCCCTTTCCTAGTCACCCACCTCTGCTCTGTACCCAGGACCTTGCTCTGGTTGCAACACTGTGAGATGAAAACGTGGGTGAAAATGAAATGGCTAAATAAACCCTCAGGGGCTGGGCTGTCAGAAGCAGGAGGGAAGCTGCACAGGGAGGGAGCCTGCTGCAGAGTGATGTTAAACCTCCCCCTTTGACACCGAATGTGTACACCTGAAGATGCCTTTTTGAGGGGAAAAGGAGGAAAAAAAAAGGAAAGATTTAGGAGCAGAGTTTGCAGAAGTCAGCAGCCTCAAGAGGGCTTTCTGTCTGGCTAATCCCACTTCCACAATCCTGTTTAATCCTGATGCAGCTGCTCTCTAAAAAGTGCTCGTACTTGAAAGCATCCCGGTTGTTGCACTACAATGGAAGTGCCCTTTATTACAGTACTAAATCTGTAAAGGATCAGACAATGAAATTGGATGGAGGCCAGAGAGCACAACTGCCACTGTCATCCTGGGTTAGGGCTGATGGAAAAGTAATTTGTTTCCCAGCACAAGTGATTCTCTTGCTGAATAGATTGTGTTATTTGCAATATTAGAAAAGAATTTTCAGGGTAATTGTACTGACAAAAATAATTCCAGCAGACCCACTAGGATAATCCTTTCTATTTTTTCTCATCACTTATTTCACTAATTTGCTGATTGCGAGTCTATTAGTGGTAGAAATACTTATGAAATGGAAAAGCATCGCTGAGCCTACGGTGTGAAATTGAAATTGGCATCTCACCATCCTGGATATTGTCAGGTTGGGCTGGCAAATACCCGCACCCCACCGCAAAGACGTGGATTAAAAGGGACTTGAAAACAAGCAGCGATACACAAGAATAACCATTTGGGCAAAGCTCCAATGAGTTAATCAAAGCGACAAGATGAATATGATTGCCAATCATAGCAGGGAAATCTGTTCCTTTCACTGGAACTTGTTTTAAAGAGATCTTCATCCAGAGGGATTTATATTTCCCTGCATGTGTGTGCATAACTCCCATTAATGTCAATATGCATTATATACGCACGCAAGGAGGAAGAAAGCAGTCCTCAGGAAGATTAGCATTTTATAGTGTCTTATATTATGAGTTTGGAATGGGAATAATGAAATTGCTTTGCTCTGTGGCTGCATCAACCAAGGTTGTCCTGCTGCTTCGCCATTGTCAGGTCAAAGCTTGTGAGTCTTCCCTGGGTGAGACTCCCACTGAAGGGGGGGGTGCTTTCCCCAAAAAAGGGCATAGAGAAATGAATTAAGACTTTAAATATTTTTGCTAACTGATCCAGAATACAGTGATAAGGGGAGACCTTATCACCACCTACACTGACCTGACAGGAGGGTGCAGAGAGGTGGGTGATGGTCTCTTCAGCCAAGTGACAGGTGATGGGACAAGGGGAAACGGCCTCAAGCTGTGCCAGGGCAGGGTCAGAGCAGATGTGAGTGGAAAGCTCTTCACTGAAAGAGTTGTCAGGGCCTGGAATAGGCTGCCCAGGGAGGGGGTTGAGTCACCATCCCTGGATGTGTTTAAGAGATGGATAGATTAGGTACTTAGAGATATATTTTCTTAGACGACAGGTAAGGTTGGACTCGATGATCTTAAAGGTCTTTTCCAACCTGGTCATTGTGTGAGTCTGTGAGAATCAGCAGATTGCCTGTTTGCACCCACTGAAACTCTTGACTTCAGAGGATCTCTGTGTGGGTCAGGGCTCTCCTAAATGGGAGTAGGTTCAAGATCAGGGCAAATTTTATTGTGGGTTATCCCTGGGGAAATACTCACTTTCATTTCATTGGGTGCAAAGAGAAATTGCATCTCCAGGATGGCACTGCTGCGTGCTGTGACATACGGCAACAGTGCAGTGTTGTGGCCACGTGTAGCTGTGCAATAAATCCTGTTGCTGAGGAATATTTAAATCATATGTCAGCTGTCAGAAAATCCACATTTCACTGGTGGCAGCAGCAGCAGCTCACATTTCACGGCCGTGTAATTTTTTTAATTGTAGGTTTTCAAACGTGCTACAAGAAATCTCCCTGTAAGTCAGCTCAGCAGGTAAGTTATGAGCACAGGGAGATCAATAAAAAAAGAGCCAAGAAGCTTCTTTGAGCTTCCTCTTTTAACTGTTTCCATTGAGGAGTAACTTTGATGGAGAAAAAGCACTTGTGCTTTGGGGACTTGATGGCAGAGTTGGTTAATGGATTAAATTTTCACACCAAGGAGCTATCACACCAGTTGCAGCCAGCACTGCTCCCATTGCACATCCCCAGCAACAAAACAGCCCATGGCTTGGTAATAGCCCTGGGTTGCCACTGGAACTGCTACAACATTAGCTGTGTCAGTGACTTAACTGCTCACCGCTGCCTGTGCCAGTTATACATTAGCCTTGTGTTGTTCCTTCTCTTTTCATTCCAGCCAAACCTTTTCCAAAGGCCTCTTCCCCCAGTCACAGCCCCTCCAGCAGTTACGTGAAGAGCACTTCATCTTCCTCCACAGGCTTCGACTACTCCCACGACGCCGAGGCCGCGCACATGGCTGCCACTGCCATCCTCAACCTCTCCACCCGCTGCTGGGAAATGCCAGAGAATCTCAGCACCAAGCAGCAAGAGGCCCCTGGCAAGGTGAGCCAAGCATGCCCGGGCCCACGGCTCCAGCACACTGAGGAGCTGGGTTAAGGCTTCAAGTTTGGGATGGGAAAAATACCTTTTTTTCCCCCCTTCTTTTTATTTCAATCTTTAAATATAGAAGGAATGCTGAGGCTCATCATCTGCCCTTGTGAGGCCCCAGCTGGAGTCCTGTGTCCAGAGCTGGGGCCTGCAATACAAGACAGATGTGGAACTGTTGGAGAGGGGTCAGAGGAGCCACAAAGAAGATCAGAGGGCTGGAGCAGCTCCCCTATGGAGAGAGGCTGAGGGAGCAGGGCTGGGTCAGCCTGGAGAAGAGAAGGCTGTGGGGGGACCTCATTGCAGCCTCCCCGTCCCTGAAGGGAGCAGAGGAACAGGAGGGGAACCAGCTTGTTAAAGGGCAGAGACTGGCAGGACAAGGGGGATGGATTAAAGCTAAAGGAAGGAAGGTTTAAATTGGATATTAGGGGGAAGATCTTTACAGAGAGAGTGGTGAGGGGCTGGAACAGGCTGCCCAGAGAGGGGGTGGGTGCCCCGTCCCTGGGGGTGTTCAAGGCCAGGTTGGATGGGGCCCTGGGCAACCTTGTGTAGCTCCAGGCCTGGAGGTTGGTGGCCCTGCCTGTGGCAGGGGGGTTGGAACTCTGTGATCCTTGGGGTCCCTTCCAACCCAGACCAGTCTATGATTCTATGATCACATATCACTCTCGATCCCTGCTTTGGGTGATGCAGTTTGAAGGAGGTAACCTTGGCTCTTGGTGTTATGGAAACACAGCATGGTTCAAATCACCCATCTGTGATGAGAATCATTCCTAAGCAGAGTCTCAGGGCTGGTTTCAGTTGCTCTCTGGTCTGTATCTGATGCTATTTGAGATTCCCCAGTTGTGTCTAGGCAAACCTCCAGGTATTTTTCAGAGGAACATAGGTTTTCCAGAAGTCTCATGTAGCATCTCCAGCCTTGGGCAGATGTCTTGGATGCCATGGGGCATCTTAAATGGCACTAGATGCCTTTGTCTAAGCAACTGAGTCAAAATGCCACATTGCTGGTGGGAGAGGAGCACATTCACATGGGATGTTTCCAAAAATGTTTATGAAAGAGCATCTCTTTCCATTCCTTCTTACTGGCTGTGGAGAGGATGGGACATGAATAACCTGCCCCCTGCACTCAAAAGACAAATGGGGCGAAGATCCCCATAGGGAATTGTTGGCAGCTGCTAACATTGGGCATGTTTCCACCCTTCCAGTCCATGGACATTGAGGTGGATGAAAATGGGACTCTGGACTTGAGTATGAACAAGCACCGTAAACGGGAGAGCACCTTTCCCAGCAGCAGCAGCTGCAGCAGTAGTCCCAGCATGAAGTCCCCAGATGTGTCCCAGCGCCAAAACAGCACCAGTGCCACGAGCAGCACCATGACCTCCCCCCAGTCCAGCCAGACCTCCCGCCAGGATGAATGGGATGGGCCCATTGACTACACTAAACCAAACCGTCAGAGGGAAGAAGAGCCAGAAGAGGTGAGCTGTGACTCTTCATGTTTAAATAACACCTCATGGGGGATGGAAAGCCATGTTTGCTGACACAGTTTACCCCAGAACCCCTAGCTTGCCCTTTGAGCCTGGCAGAGAAGTATTATTAACTTTGTCAGTGCTACCAGACACGAGCTGTGGACAATCAGGCAGGAGGGAGATGCTCTTGGATCTGTTTAAGTGCTCTTTCTAAGGAAGAAGCACCTCTTGCGTTGTCCTGGCTCTGCAGTGCTTTCTTAGTTGTAACTCCTTTCAGCTCATTTGCACCAGTGATGCTCCTGGTGACATTCCCCAGGATGTTTTCTAGCTGCATTAGCAGATGTCACTAACATTAACTCTGGCAGGTGGGGGAACCCAGCACTTAACCCCAGGCTGGGGTGGGTGTCCTGGCACTGCCTCTCTGTCCATTGGGAGACCAGTGCTGCTGAGTATGAGTATGGTGGGGATTGCACTGATCTTCATCCCTTCAAGACTGTGGGAGAGCCAGGTGTAAATCCCCATACAGACATTCTTGACCCATTTCTCATACAAAAAGGGGAAAATACAGATGATTTGATCTCTGGTTTGTGTACTACAAGGTGCTTGCAAAGGGCTTGGGAGCGTTGGCAACGCTGCATTAACTGGGATGAACCTGGGATCCTTTTCCACTCTGGCTCAGCAGCAATGGCCTTCACTACAACCACTTTTGCTGCCTGTTTCCCTGCAGTCAGAGCCTGCTGCTCACTCTTTTGCCTCCTCGGAAGCTGATGAGCAAGAAGTGTCTGAGGAAAACTTTGAAGAACGAAAATACCCAGGGGAAGTTACTTTAACCAACTTCAAACTTAAATTCCTCTCCAAGGACATCAAGAAAGAGCTGCTCACGTAAGTCCTGTCTTCTTGTCTCTTCCTCCAAAGAATACAGAATATGTACCCAGAGCAGCCAGGCTGGCAGGAGGAAAAACTCATTAGCAAATGCATTTTAAAATCAGAAGTGTAGTTCCATTTCTTACTGTGATTGCCCAGTTTCTTCTTGTGATTATCCTATCTGAGTGGCTCACATGAAAACTCAGAGAAACCCTATTCTCATACAATTTCAGATCAAGACAAAATACATTCCCATGTGGCCTCGAAACTGCAGTGATGAAGGGAAGTTTCTGGGGAGCTTGGTGCTCTAAGGGTTTGTGGATGGGGCTGTGAAAATCTCTTTGCAGGGTCTGTTTTCCCTGGTATTTTCCTGCAAGAGTGTTTGTGGCACAGTGATGGAACCTGCCCAATCTCCTGCCCCTTGTTTTGGGACACTGAGTCCCAAATGATGCTGTAGAGCCAAGAGCACCCAAGGGATCTCAGTACCTTCTCAATAGGGGTGTTGACCTCAGGATGCTTCATTGGGAAGGCAGGACTTGGTTGTCTGCTTAACGTAGAACAGGTCCCATCACTGTGATACTGCAGGGCCACCAAATGTGAAGTAGGGCTACAGCAAGATTGCATCTTACACTGGAGAGGGATCTTAACCCAACTCCCACCTGCCTATTCATGGTATTGGGTGGGTGGCAATATAGACCCAGGTCTAGTCTATTGGATGGACTACTGTTCTGATCCTCCAAGCTCATGGTTAATATTTAGAGTCCAACCCAAAAGCCCCAGCTTGGACCTGGCTCTGATCTAAAGGCAGGTTGGGATCAGTTTGGAGGTTGTGTGGGGAGGTGTCTCCTTCCAGGCATCCAGGCTGATCTGCTGTGTGTGGGCATGTGTGTCTGACTTCCCCTTATGCCCAACAGGGAAGAGTTGGTGGAGATCATTTTGCTGACCTTGTACAAGCAGACAGGCAGGGAGGAGATCCGTGGGGGCAGAGCAGAAGCAGTGCAAAGCACAGACCAGGTGCCCTGCACAGGCTCTGAAGGCTTTTACAAAGCCCAGCAGCGATGTGAATAGCAATTTCTGAGGTACAGCCCTGAAGCCTTCCTGTGCCTCAATTGTATCAGGAGAGGAGAGAAATTTCCTAAATGGAAACAGCCCTGGAACTAACAGTGTCAGGGGCAGCCCTGAGCCTGCTCTCCCCATTTAGCATCCTGGTTCCTCTCTGGCCCAAGGGCTGTAATGAATTAGCTGTAGTTAAATCAGGAGCAGACTCTCCTGCTGGGTGTGTTTGATGCTCTGTGTCTGGGTGCAGTCCCTGGGCTGTTCCCAGGCACTGACAGTCACTGTGAAGATGCTCCTCACCTTCATCTCCTCGTTGCCCTCCTGTTGGTACATGAGTGGGTACCACAGAGTGATACATCGCTGCTGCTCCAACATCTTCATACCAGTGCTGTCTCTAGAGCTCACTGCCTTTGGGTAGGTGTTGTGGATGTGAAGAGGACTCAAGGGTGAATGGGGAATACCTGCATCCCCAAAACTCAACCTGTCCCAGGACATCCCCGCTCTCTTGCACGCCCCTTGGCCTCGGGCAGGCTGGGCACGACTGTGCCAGAGCCTCACTGCTCTCACAGACTGGAGTTTATTCCCTGGACACTGAGAAGGGATGGCCCTTCTCCTGTGCAAGTGCAATTCATGGGGGAGGCAGTGAAGAGGGATGGGTGGGAAATTCAACCTGGGGGAGGCAGCAGGTGGGATGCAGCACCTTCTGCCTGTCAGCAATTTAGGAGCCCCCGTGGACACAATTCAGAGGTTACTTTTATTCCCTGTCTGGACTGAACAGTGTTTTCAAACTTTTCTTTACAGCTATTAAAACAATCAATTCAGAAAGGTGAAAACTGGCAGATTCAGGGAATAAGCTGATTCCTGCAGCCAAAGTTTCAGGATTGCAAAACCCGTCCAAACTGGTAGTGCCAAAACAGTGGTGTCCATGCCTGCTTGTTTCTGTCACCCAGCAGGCTGCTTTGAGTCTTACACTGCCACTGAGCAAACCCAGCCACTCAGAACACTTTCTTCACATTTCACGCATGTTTTTTTCAATTTTTTGGAATTTTTTTCAGGATCCTTGTGATCCTTTGGGAACAATAAAGGGAGGAAAGGGAGCTGAGAGGGAAACAGCTGGTTAATTTGCATGCAAACATATAAACACGTGCCAAAGTCCAATGGAAGGAGCTGGTTTAAGAGGTCTGGAGCTAGGGATGAGCTGAGCCCCCCAACCCACACAGACCCCAAGGGGGATTCAACTGGCTGTGCAGATCTGGGGCTCTTGGTGAATCCTTCCCAGCACTTACACTCACTGTTGTTGTTGTTGTTGCACAGTTGCCCAACCCCAGGCTGTGATGGCAGCGGACACATAACAGGAAACTATGCCTCTCACCGCAGGTGGGTTGACCTTTCTCCATCCTTTGGACTCTAAGACAACATTTTTTTTTCCCTTTTAGTATCAATTTTGACCACGTGGATAGTTTGGTTCTGTTTCCTCCCCACTTTCTGTTGCCCCCCCCCTTTGCCCCTCCCCAGCCCCTTTTTCTTTTTCCTTTTTTCCCTTTTTTTTCTTTTTTTTTTTTTTTTTTTTTTTTGCTTATCCAGATATTCCATCTCTTCTCTTTCAGCCTTTCTGGTTGTCCTCTTGCTGACAAGAGCCTCAGAAACCTCATGGCTGCCCACTCTGCTGACCTCAAGTATGTTTGCGCTCAACTTGGAACTTTATTTTCTTTTTTTCTTTTTGTTTTTCCCCCCACACCCTTTTTTTTTTTCCCTCTCTCCCCCCTCCCTTCCCCCCTCCTTTTGCTCTGCTTTTTCTTTCCCATCCCCCTCCCTTCTCCTTTCAAAGAGCTGATCAAAATCTGCCTGTGAGGAGCTCTGGTGGAGTCAAGCCTCCAGCTGCTGCGTTGGGAAGGGTCAGCATCCTGGAGCAAGGCTTATTGTGGTGGTGGTGGTGGGGAAAATCACAACAGCCATCAGAAATAACTTGGACCCCTGGCAGGTTTCCTTTGGGCGCTGCAGAAATCTGCTATTTTCTTTTTCATTTGGTGTTCTTTTTCATTTCCCAAGCTCTTGTTCCCTAGCTTGTGCCATAACCCTTCTCATTCAGTGGTTTTTGTCTGGCTCTCCAATAACCCCAAGCCTAGATAAAGGCACATGCTGTAGCACTGGGTAGAAACACAGCTGGGGAAATACCACCAGGACAGAGATGTGAACTCTTTTGGAGAACCTGGGATGCTAATTTTATGCTTGGTTTTAGGGGCCATTTGGAAAGCAGCAGCACAAGTTCCTATTCATTTCCCTGGGAGTTTGATTTGTGAGGGAATGAAAGAGGGAGCAAGGGAACGCTTGGTGAGCCTGGATCCTGAGCCAGTGGCAAAGGGCTCAGGGACACCCAGGTTTCTTTGTTCCCATTTCCCCTCCTGATGGGAGCAACCTGGTTTTCACATTTACATTCAAATACCTTCCTCTGAAACCTGTTTTCAGCTTTGCTGCTGTCTTCCTAAAACTCCTCACTTTCCCTAGGAGCTTATTCTTCACAAGGTTTCCCAAATTCTCTCTTAGGTTGCCTCCCCTAAAGAAAGGCATAATATAAATTGTATTTAAAATAGATGGAGACACTGGGGGGGATCTGAACCCTCCTCCACCCACCCTACATCTTTGGGGAAAAGCTAATTGTGAATATTTTTTCAACATCACTCCCATGGAGCCAGCCTATTTTTGGAGGCTGATTCTCCTCTAAGCTCCCTGCTTTGCTGAATCCAGCTTCAGGATTATTTAGACTCTCAGATATCCATGACTATTTTAGATTAGATATTAGGGGGAAGTTTCTTACAGAGAGAGTGGTGAGGGGCTGGAACAGGCTGCCCAGAGAGGGGGTGGATGCCCCATCCCTGGAGGTGTTCAAGGCCAGGTTGGATGGGGCCCTGGGCAACCTTGTGTAGCTCCAGGCCTGGAGGTTGGTGGCCCTGCCTGTGGCAGGGGGGTTGGAGCTCTGTGATCCCTGGGGTCATTTCCAACCCAGACCAGTCTATGATTCTATGACTATAACTGAAGAGCACCTCCTGGGGATAAAACTCATGGGGGGACACCTCACATTGCACATGACCTGTGTCCTGCCTGCACCTGATGATGTGTGGGGCCATAGTAAGGGAGCCAGGTCGGGGGGAGCCCATGGTGGTCAGTAGAGCCCGAAGTCCCATTGTGGTGGCTGGAGGTCAGCATGGTTCTGGCACTGCTCTGCACCCCACTACTGCTGTGGGTGCTGGTGGCAGGAAGAAAACTGTTTTTAAACTGTCTCCTCCTTATCAGAGAGGTGGGAAAAGTATCTGGATTAGTTGATATTAATAGAATATGCTAGTGGATGGAAAGGACTCACATGATTAGTGCTAAGTACACTTAATCATGCATTATAGACGATATAGGTTGTGAAAGGACCTCTTAAGAGAGCTTTGCTGAACTGGTGTTTCTCCAACAGCCTTGAAGAATAGACCCAGAGATCAGGCAATTAATGTTAAAGTTATTAAAAGCTCTCAGGAACAGTGCCCATTTCCAGTAAAGGTCCTGAGAAAGAGAGGACAGGGTCGTCCCTGAGACTGAGCTTTGCTGTGCAGTGTCCCTGCTCCCCTTGGGCATCCAATGTCAGCAATTTTTATCAAAATACTATACAAAATAGGAGGCTTCTGGCTAAAACAAAGCTTTTAAATGTTATTTCCCAAGTTTTGGTTTTTTTTTTCCCCACCTCTCTCCTGGTGCAGATGGGAGCAGAGGAGGGAGGAAGGGAAGAGGCTTTGGAGATATTACAGATACTGTAGTCGTAGCTCTTCACAACTTCAGATAAGGCCACATCCCTGCTTCTATTATAAATTCTATTCCAGGGGTTAATATCCCTGATATAAAAAAAAATAGCTCTAGGCTGGAACATGCAATAAAAGGTCTCTGTTGGTATGATTTGTCTCCAGATAATTAAAAATAAAAATCAAATCACTTCTTTCCCCTCTTTAAAAGTCCTGAAAGGCAAAAGGAGTCCAGTGTTAGTGTTTTCATAATTTCATCCCACCCTGAAGCTAGAACAACAAAGAGATAGTTTGGCTTTCTATTTTAACAGCATATAACAGGGAAATGTCACTGTCATCTCCTAAACCTGTAATTTCTAAATGAGTTAGAGAATTGGCACCCTCATCGAGGTCCTGCTGGATGTGTCCCTCCTCTCACTGCACTGGACTTTGATGCATTTATGTTTTCATGGGTCTGAGCAGGCTGAGCCTTGACACTGACTTAGTTTTCCTACACTCCTCCTGGGACCAGGACATATTCCTGCTCTCCCACACTGAGGTGCAAATTTTTTTGCCTATTGGATACTATTCGATGACCTGCATAAACCTTCCTTACAGTAGGTGCAAAGAGGAGAATTTTGATATTTTCTGACCAAAAAAAACCCCCTAACTTTTTAAAAGACTATTTTCCAAGCCCCAAAACTAAAGGCATCTGTGGAAGTTATTGCTCCAGTGACTCTCAGCTGCCAGAGCATCCCAGCTATACATTGCCCAGGTCAAGCTTGAGCTTTTCCAAGACGTTGGCCTCAGAGGTTGCCTAAGTGTTGCCCATCAGTTCACTGGGCTGTCCTGAAGACACTGAGGACTCTCACATCAATCCCTTCTCTGCTGCAAAGTACCAACCAGTGGTACCAAACTAGGCACCGGTGGCTTTAAAAATGGGGATGGAGAAAGAGGGGGCACAACAAAATCCTCCCCTCGCTGCCCCAGTGAGAAAGGGCATTCTGCAAGCTTGTGGCCAGGCCATGAGTTTTGCTTGCTCCAGCTCAGAAGTAAGCAGCTGAGCATCTCCCTCTTGTCCTGTGGCAGCACCGTGGATTTCCTCCCCCCTCCCCATCCTAATCACTTGACTCAAACAGCCCTGGCTAATTGGCAGGCTGGCACACACATCCTCAGCAAGGACTCCTTGCCTCTCTTCTTTGTCCCCATGACAACTTTTATGTCTGCCACGTCACCTACAGCATTTGGAGCAGATCTTTGTGCTCGTGGTACTTCATATCCCCTCACCTTTCTTGCTTCTGCGCCCTTAATGATGTGGTGCTTAACTCATGCCATTATCCTTGCTGCTGCTCGGGAGGGCTCGCAGCCCCTGCCAGCCTTTGTGCATGTTTGTGTGATCACACAAGTGTTCTGAGCCTTCGCTTTCAATCGCATCCCAGAGCGCTGGCTGTTCACCTTCAAACCCACGAGCGTGGCTGCTTCTTCAAAGACCCTTTGTAACGGCAGCGGCTGAGGGGCAGAGCGTGCACTGAAGCACCAAAAGCTGCTGGTGCACTGTCTGTGGTGACCTGGAGGTCACAGAATCACAAGGTTGGAAAAGGCCTTTAAAGATCATCAAGTCCAACCATTCCCATCCTAAGCTAAACCATATCCCTGAGTACCTCATCTACCCTTTTTTTAAACACATCCAGGGAAGGTGACTCAGCCCCTCCCTGGGCAGCCTGTTCCAGCCCTGACAACTCTTTGAGGAAAAAATGTTTTTCTAATATCTCATTATGTGGCACAGCTTGAGGCCATTTCCCCTTGCCCCATCTCCTGTCCCCTGGCTGAAGAGACCATCACCCACCTCTCTATAACCTCCCTTCAGGTAGTTGTAGGTGGTGAGAAGGTCTCCCTTCAGCCTCCTCTTCTCTAAGCTAAACACCCCCAACTCCCTCAGCTGCTCCTCATAGGATTTGCCCTCCAGCCCCTTCCCCAGCCTGGTTGTCCTTCTCTGGACTCATTCAAGGAACTCAACGTCCTTCTTATGGTGAGGAGCCCAGAACTGGACCCAGCACTCGAGGTGTGTCCTCACCAGTGCTGAGTACAGGGGCACAATCACTTCCCTAGACCTACTGGCCACAGCCCAAGGACCCCCTGCAGAACCCCCATCCTCTGCCCATGTTGTTATTGAAGGAGACCTGAGGTTGCCCAAACCTTTTTCCTCCTATTCCTTCATTACCTCACATCAGAGTTTTTGGCTCTGAGGACCCTCTTGTGGTGAGGTGTCTACCTTCAGTGAGATTACGCCCCCCCACCAAGTCACCCAGACCTGAGCTGAGACCTTTGTTGGGACTTCCACTTCATGGTGGCCAAGGTGGCCCTGGAGCAGAAAGCTCAATGGCCAAGCTGTCCAGAGTTGCAGGCTGTTTTTCTGGTTTGTTTTCTATGCTCACATCCAGCCCAATGACCCTAGATGGTACCTCCTGCCTCCTTGCTTCTTCCTCAGAAAGAGAGATACTGTCCTGCAGGTCTTTTATGTGCCTCATTATCATCTTCCAAGCTGTCCCCTTTGTGAGAGTGGGGACAGAGGCTGTGACCCACTTCCCTTTGCTGGAGAGCAGCCACCCACCACACTCCTAACATCCTCATCTCTTCCTATCGACGTTCCTCTCCAGCACTGACACTGTGCAGCGAAGCATCGACTTTGGTGCCATGGATATTGCAGACCAGATCTTGTTCTTGTGGAGGGAGAAGGGGCAGGAAGAAAAAACCTGCTTCTCTGCTGATGGTCCCCACATTTCTCTTTGAAATGAGCTGTGGCAAAGTGTCAATCCCCTGCTCACATCCCCAGGCTAATCTGAGCATCCCTTTCTTCTGCAGGTGCCCTACTCCTGGTTGTGATGGCTCTGGTCACATAACAGGAAATTATGCATCACATAGAAGGTAAGATCTCCCTTAAATTATTTTCTCTGTAGCCTCTTTCTGTTGTGGTTTTTCTCTCCTTTTTTTTTTTCTCTCTCTCTCTTCTTTTTCCCCTGCAGTGGGCAGAGTTGTAAAGTTCTGAATAAAACATTAATGTTACTGACAACTGAAGCCTATTTTCATCTCTTTAATCTGACTTCTCCTTTTTTTTTTTTTTGATGTTTCCAGCATCTGATTAGAAGCTCCCTTCAACAGAATAAAAGACAAAGGGTCAGATTTTAGCTGATGCAATGTTCCTGTTAATAATGCTACCTATTTATGACTTCTATTATCACTTTAGAGCATTAATAGCAGAGATCTGAGCCTTCTGTTTCAACAATTCCATTAAACATCACAGGCTGTTAGCAGATATCTTCTTATCTAGACACCATTAATTACTGTCCATCTCCCTCAATTTTTTTATTTTATTTTATTTTTTTATTTTATCCTGACTTCTCCCCATGATGTGAAACTGCAAAACGAGAGAGATCAAAAACACAGTGAGAAATTCAAGGGAAAGAGATGAGTGAAGCAGGGGAATAGCAAATGCAGTGAATCTGCCAGTGAGACAGGCCTTTCTTCTCTTTTTAACCACAGTCTGTCAGGCTGCCCTCGTGCCAAGAAAAGTGGGATCAAGATCACCCCGACAAAGGATGATAAAGAAGACCCAGAGCTGATGAAGTAAGTCTGGATAAAACTCCTGAGCGGAGCCTTTTGCTCAGCACCCTTTGCCTTGCACTGATTTACCCAGGGGAGCAGTGTCCATCCCAAAAACGGTGCTGTGATTGTGACCTTTGATTGGAAAATCAGGGGCTGGGGGAAGGAATAGTGTGTTTCTCCTTAGTGTTTCTGTGGATGTGAGAGGTAGGCTGGTAGGGCATGAGCAGCTCCCCTCCAATCTGTGCTTTATTCAATTCCAGTGTTGGAAATGTGGGTAAAAACCCTCAGCCAAGTGAGGCAGGGCAGCCATGGGCAGGTGAGGGATGCTGGTGGGCTTGCTTGACTCCCTGAAACACTATAGTTGTTTCTATTCCTACCAAGCACCAAGCTGGGTCAGGACCTGGTAACCCCAAATAAGAGACCTTTTGTAGAGTCCTTGCCTTGGCTGAATATTCAAAGGGAACTGGAAAAGCCTGGCTCTGCTGCCTCGGGCTGAATTTTTCAAAACAGTCCAGGGGGTTTATTCCTACTGGGAAAAGAGACTTTAAAATCTCTTTGTCCACCTCAGGAGCTTTCATTTGCTGTGAAATCTATTTGCCCTGACTTTTAGCAAGCCCGAGCATCATGGGCTCAATGTTCTGACATGGGATTTGGGGTCTGCATCTCGATCCTGTGCAGAGCTACAGGACATCAGAGCCTTTACATCAGGGCTGGGGCCAGCACTGACTCTTCCATCCTGTTTTTTGTTAACCCAGAGAATCCCCAGCCCTTCTGGAGCCCATCCACTAACCCAGCAGGTGCAGGTAGAGGGAGGTAAAAAGAAACATGGAATAACTTACTAACCCTCTCTGAGAGTTTTTGGATGCTCAGCAGAGCTGACATTCCTAACCAAACCCCTTTGGCTCAGCAGACTGTCACAAATGCATCTTTTCCCCCTCATTTTAGCCCTAAAGCAGGCCTTGCCCTTGCAGAAGAGTGGAGGTGAATCCCTCCACAGACCTGGGGTTTCCTGGAGTGGGAACTGGTGGGTGCAGAACAGCCCCACAGGGGCTGCAGGGAATTGGGATGCACCAGCCAGGGGGAAGGACCTTTAAGAAAAAGATGATATTTGAGCCATCTGCTCTGTTCTTATTCTTCAGTCTCCAGGAAGGAAAGCCTCCCAGTTAAATGAGCTGTGTGATAATTAGCAGGGGTTAGTAGAGTTTATTAAAAATTAAGCAACCTACTTGAGAATCTGGGGGAAAAAATCATTTTTTGGCTCAAATACACTAAATTGCTGGTGGTCTTGTAATGCCATGCCATTAACTGATGGCACAGCGAAGGAAAAGACACACAGCACGTGCTGTTGTGCAGCTGCTGACTGTTGCACGTTTGGTTTGAGGTCCCCAGTTGGGAGGTTGCCCCTCTCCATGCTTTCCCCTGGGAGATGTGCCCTGTGGGGCTGGAGAAGCTGTGGCTTTACTCATCCTTGCCTGCCCCACTTGGGGATGGGACTGGCTGGGGATGTGCCATATGGTTTCTCTGCAAAGAGATTGATTCCCAGTGTAAGCAGGAAGGGCTTTTACATGGCTGTTGTGTTATGATGCAGCTGGTGCTTACATAGAAACGTGGGGTGAGCTGTCAGAGTATCCTGAGCAGAACAACAGTCCCTCCCAGCACCCTCATCAGGGGCTGGGTCTCTCCTAGTTCACCCTAAAACTGCAAGCGCTGGGAAGGTGAAGTAACAAGAAATGGAGTTGGAGCATCACCAGAACTGAGGTTTTCTGACTCCTAGAAAGTTGATGCTGTCCATCCTGGAGCCTTGGAGGCTCATTGTGCCTCTGCTGCTCCACCGGCAGTGGCGGGTGGGCTGTGAGGATGTGAGGGTATCCCCCAATGTCCCGCAGCACAGACAGCAACCCTTGTACCTCCAGTACACCCAGGAGGAGCAGAAGCTCCTCTGAGATGTGAAAAACAACACTGCACAAGGATTTCTTTGCTGCTGCTTCCCCCAGCCCTCAGAAAGCTGCTGTTCTGCCTCCTCCAGCAAGGTGCACCCGGCACAGGTTTGCATTAAGGAGCTTTGGCTCTAAATCCATCCCCTGGCTGTGCCGAGTGCTGCTTGGAACCCAGCTGAGTTTTGCACATTGTCACTGAGGAGAAAGTCATTTAGTCCCTGTTGGTTTTGCTGTTCACCCTTCAAGTAATTTGCTACGGACATGATTGAACAGATCACCTCAACCTTTGGAGCACATTCCTTACGAAGAGAGGCTGAGGGAGCTGGGCTGGGTCAGCCTGGAGAAGAGAAGGCTGTGGGGGGACCTCATTGCAGCCTTCCTGTCCCTGAAGGGAGCAGAGGAACAGGAGGGGAATCAGCTTGTTCAAAGGGTAGATAATGGCAGGACAAGGGGGATGGATTAAAGCTAAAGGAAGGAAGGTTTAAATTAAATATTAGGGGGAAGATCTTTACAGAGAGAGTGGTGAGGGGCTGGAACAGGCTGCCCAGAGAGGGGGTGGGTGCCCCATCCCTGGGGGCATTCAAGGCCAGGTTGGATGGGGCCCTGGGCAACCTTGTGTAGCTCCAGGCCTGGAGGTTGGTGTCCCTGCCTGTGGCAGGGGGGTTGGAGCTCTGTGATCCTTGGGGTCCCTTCCAACCCAGACCAGTCTATGATTCATCCCATCCCCGACATAAACCAGAAGCATCTGTGGCTGCCTAACGGATCAAATGCTACTGGTGCTTCTGTTAAATAATAATAATTTTTGAAAAATGTATTAAAAAAAAATTGTCCAAGCCAGCTGTTTTGCACAATAAGGCTCTGGTTTATTTTTTAACAGTGAAAGTGTAATGAAAGTTAAATTAACAGTGTAAAATATGTAACGGTTGGGCCGTAACGGCTGCATACTAAATGCTGGGGTTTGTCTCTCTCTCTCTCTTGCTTTTTTTTTTTCCCTTCTCCTTTTCCTCCTGAGGATTCAGTAATTTGCTCGTGATCATATAAAAGCAATGATGTTATGAATTTACTGAGGATCCTGCTGGCAGGGATATTATAAGTGAATTGTGCTGCATTTGCAGCTGATTAAAATCAAGATCAGCATTTTTCAAATTATCTTGGGAAAAGGCTGGGTGTACAGCTCCCCCCCCCTCCCCCTTCTGCTGTCATCTCCCTTTTGTACAAAATATAAACAATCAGGGTAATAATTTCTGCAGTGAAATGCAGCTTGTGATTTTCAGGAGCAGCTCAGTGGATATTTTGCTGGGGAAACTCAAAGTCTCTAATTGCTTTCAAGCTGAGGACACCGGGGTTATTTTTGTCATTTCATACCTACTTCTACCTCCCCCTTTTTTAGAGTAGCCTCCCCTGGGTAATAAACTTTTAACTGTATTTATAATTGACTAGCAGCTTTAAACAAATGCAAACCACAGCAGAAACCTTAATAGATACACCGGGCTTTGTCAAATGGTGGAATTTAGTGAGCATGCCATTAGGGAGGAGGGAAAGAGGCGCCTTTTAGAGAGGCACTCATCCTCTTGGCAATTAGCTCAGTTTGTGTCCGTGCTTCTGTGGTGCCCCTCGCTGCTCCTGTGTGCTTTATCTGGCCATAAATGGCAGTGGAAGCACGGAGGTGGGAGGGTTCGTGTGCCAGTTTGATGGTAATTCCCACTTTTATCCCCTTGTGAGCAGGTTGATCTCTTGGTAGCCAAGGGATGTGAACCAGGAGGAGGTGGGAGCAAGTGAGGCCATGCCATGGCTGCAAGCTGAGCGGTGCCCCAGGGTTTGTTTGCCCTGTCTGATGGGGTATGGGCTCAGAATCCCCCTGGTTGCCCTCCTTGCAGGAGCAGGTTTGCAGCTGTTCAGTATGCAGGCCCAGCTCCCGGGCCAGGGACTGGTTCACAGGGAAGGGTTGTGTCCCCATGGGCACAGACAGTACTCCTAGATTGCACTGACCATGCTAGTGTAAGGTGATGACGCTGATGATCCTGGGTTCCTCTGCAGTAACACCAGGCCGAGCTGGCTGTCAATGTGTGATGGTTTGGTGTGAGCATGTCAGCCTCACATGATGTTGGGATCCAAAGCCAGGCAGCCCAACCTGCTGTCTTTGCCCTCGATAAGGCACCAAACACATGGTTTAGGACAGCTCTAGGACCTGCTTCTGCAAGTGTGAGCATGATGTGACCTCCACAGTCTTTCCCTCTTGCAGGATTCCCCTTGGTTCTCTTTGCCTCTTTTGAAGGGGCAGCCATAGCTTTTAATTTCCCATCTACCATTTATATCCACCTGTAAAGTTCAGATGAGAACCCCAAATGCTAACATTCTCTTCTCAGGCTTCCTCATTCCTGCTCATCCTTAATTTCCTAAAGTCTGTCTTCATTCCCATGCTGTCATTGTTGGTAATTCCAGGTGTCCAGTTCCTGGCTGCGTTGGGCTTGGACACATCAGTGGAAAATACGCCTCTCACCGGAGCGCATCAGGGTGCCCTCTCGCAGCCCGCAGGCAGAAGGAAGGATCTCTCAATGGCTCCTCATTTTCCTGGAAGTCATTGAAGAATGAAGGCCCCACCTGTCCTACCCCAGGCTGTGATGGCTCTGGCCACGCCAACGGGAGCTTCCTCACTCACAGAAGGTAAACCACAGGGTGAAAACCAGCAGGAGCTTGACAGTATTGCTATGGGGTAACCTACCTCTCTGTAGATGCTGGTTGAGCATCATCCAGCTCTTCGTGGAAGGATCAGTAGCTGGTGCTTTTGATGCTGCCCTCAGTCAGGTTCCTCCAAGGTTGGAGCTTTCTGCATGGAGGAAAATGCATAGTTATTTTAATCCTGCAAGAATGAGATCTGGGTTGGGCCAAATTATTAAAATTGATAACAACCTTCCATGAACAAGCCAGAACAGGGCTTGGGCACCCCAAATGGGGGGCTTTGATGCCCAAACCAGCCAGATTAACTTCATTTTCCTCACCTGTCGTGCCCCCTCTCTTAGAAAACAATGTGTTTTTTAATCTTTGTTCAGGGAAAATTGCTCTCACTTTATAAATGGGGAGTTTTGTGGCATTATTCATAAAGCAATTTCCTCTGCACCATAAAAAGCTTTTAGAAGAACTGTCTCGCAGCGTGAACTCCACCAAATGGTACGCGCTGTTGTTGGGAACATAAGCACCTATAAATACCAAGAGTTTATGAAACCCATTTTTACTTGCTTTTCAGTTTGTCAGGGTGTCCAAGAGCTACTTTTGCTGGGAAGAAAGGAAAACTCTCAGGGGATGAAATTCTTAACACAAAGTTCAAGACCAGCGACGGTAAGGGTTGTCACTCCTTTTGCCTTGCAGGTGTGTCAGGGTGTTGAGCCCATCTATCTCTTTCTTTGCAAACTGGGAAGCTTTCAACAACTGAAATCTGGCCTTCAGATTTGGAAGATTATCATGTGCTATGAACACCCCTTTCTCAGGTTCCTTGGATATTGGGGGTGGCACAGTATTAGCATTGCTCCCCAGGTGACACACTGGGAGGGGGAGTAGGTGAAACGGTAAAGAAGGTGTTTCCATAGCGAAATCCCAGGCAAAAAGAATTAATGCTGAAATTAAGATATATTTTTTTAAACACTCCCTGACATTTTTACAAATCCCTTGCAGTCATTCAGCAATTTTCACCTATTCAGGGCTTTTAATCCTGCAGATATTTCTGGATCTGGAATTTTGTTAGCGACGGCACTTTGCATTTCCAGTGCTATTACTGAGGCTTCTGTGGTATTTGACAAAGTTCAGGCATTTCACTTGAATACTTAGATAGTTTGGAACCTATAAATACCTCTGCTAGAACTATCAGCTGGCATCTTCCCAAACTCAGGACTGGAGAGAATGACCAGAGTTTTCAGGGCAATCAACCTTGCAGGGTGTGTGGAGGTGCTGGACTCCAACCGCTGTGCTGTCGTTGGCTTTTGCATTTACATATTGACCTAGAAAGTATCATTGAACTATGATGCCAAAAATGTTTACTAGGAAAATAAAAAAGATAAAAGAGCAGGCAAGATGCACAGCCTGCTCAGAGGATGTGAAAGCAAAGGTGAGGACTTTGTAAGTAGTGATGTCTATACAACAGGATGAACTCAGCAGAAAGACAACGGCAAAACAAAGAGGAATGGATTAAAGCTAAAGGAAGGAAGGAAGGTTTAAATTGGATATTAGGGGGAAGTTCTTTCCAGAGAGAGTGGTGAGGGGCTGGAACAGGCTGCCCAGAGAGGGGGTGGGTGCCCCGTCCCTGGAGGTGTTCAAATCCAGGTTGGATGGGGCCCTGGGCAACCTTGTGTAGCTCCAGGCCTGAGGTTGGTGGCCCTGCCTGTGGCAGGGGGGTTGGAGCTCTGTGACCCTTGGGGTCCCTTCCAACCCAGACCAGTCTATGATTCTATGATTCTATGAAAGCCCAATATTTTTTCTTCTCCTGCGAGTGTTTGTTGACTGCCCACACCTTCTCTCCTGCAGTTCTGGAGAACGATGAAGAAATCAAGCAGCTGAACAAGGAGATCAGTGAGCTGAACGAGTCCAACTCAGAGATGGAAGCGGCCATGGTGAAACTGCAGTCGCAGGTTTGTGTCCTCAGATGTGTGCCCAAGGCTGGGGACGTGTGGCCAAGCCCCTTGCATGGGTGGTGGTGAACGCTGTTGTGGGAGGGCTGGTAACCTTGCCGTGCTCCTTGCTCATGGAAAGACAAGGGGGGATGGATTAAAGCTAAAGGAAGGAAGGGTTAAATTAGATATTAGGGGGAAGTTCTTTCCAGAGAGAGTGGTGAGGGGCTGGAACAGGCTGCCCAGAGAGGTGGTGGATACCCCATCCCTGGAGGTGTTCAAGGCCAGGTTGGATGGGGCCCTGGGCAACCTTGTGTAGCTCCAGGCCTGGAGGTTGGTGTCCCTGCCTGTGGCAGGGTGTTGGAGCTCTCTGATCCTTGGGGTCCCTTCCAACCATTCTATGATTCTCTGCAGATCTCCACTATGGAGAAGAACCTGAAGAACATCGAGGAGGAAAACAAAATCATAGAGGAGCAAAACGAAGCCCTGTTCCTGGAGCTCTCAGGGTTGAGCCAGGCTCTGATCCAAAGTCTTGCAAATATCCGCCTTCCGCACATGGTAAGGAACTTTTTACAGTGCTCACCCCAGTCAGGCATGATTGAGGGGCCTGTGCCAAACCCAATGCACAAGAAGGCTTACGTACAGTTGAAGAGTGGAGAATTTCTCTACACACACCTACGTGTCCTTTATAAAATCAGTACTTTTCCCTTATCTCTGAGGCTTGCATTATATCTCCCTTTTGTTGTCATTTTCTGCTGATCTCCCTTTGTATCTATTGTTCTGTCTCATTACATCTCTGAGCATTATCACAAAATAGGAAACTTTATCATGGGCATCCAGCACCTTTTAGGCTAAGACAGCACAAGCAGAGATCAGGAGGGATTGGATTTCAACGTCAGAAAGATCTTACAGCTCCTATTATAATGCAGGTAGTTTCAATTCAGTTTTGAATAGCTGGCAGCCAAAGAATAGCATTCTTAAAGAGAGTGTATTTTGTTTAATTTAACAAGGTCTAACAGCCCACAGCATGTTACCATTGAGTTAGTGCAAAATGAAAAGACTGCATTAAAATAGTAATACCACAAAAGGCTATTAATTACCTTCTCTCTATTCCCAGGAATGTAATTACTGTTGTCAAAACCAGGTGTATGGAGGGGGGGGCTTGTGTTGTTGGGGGAGTTGTCCTCTTACAACTCATAAAGACCATCACAATGATCAGAGGAATGAGCTTTTGATTTTTTTTTTTTTTCTGTGGGTTTTTTTTTCCCTTTTTCTTTGGGAATCCTTTTCATTGGGGTTTGTATTTAAATTCAGGCTGGTTGGAGAGAAGCCATCCTCCAACAGAGCAGTTTTGGATAGTATTCACCCAGCTGCCTAACTGGCAGAAAACCTCTTGCTGAGTGCTTTTCTGTAAAGTGTTTGACACATAAAGGTCAAATAAACTGTTCAGCAAATATTTTTTCAAGGTTTCAGGCAACTCCAATTAAATAATGCCCACGAGACTTGTATGCTCATTTTATTCCTGTTCTTTTTCTTCCTTCACCCTTTCTTTTTGTCCTGTTAAAACTCCAACTTAGATATTTGCAAGGTTTCCACGATGCCCCTCAAAAGCAAAAGCTGTACCACAGCAGCAGTGTGCTGGTGTGGCCAGATGTGAGCCCAAGGTGACCCAGCTCCTGTCCTAACTTTGCCTTTGATTCCCTCTGTGATGCTTCAGCAGTCCCTGCCTCCTCTCGTCCTCCAGCCCTTCATTTCCATGGCTTAACTCAGCCTCAGGCCTGTCAAACTGCCCGCACACCCTTAACCTGATGCTGTTAATAGTTCTGCAAGGCCAATGCATAAAATTAAGGACACAGTCAAGAACCAGCAGGATCAGGGGTTGCAGGATGAGATTCCCCAACGTACAGCACCTCGCACAGAAAGGCTCCAATGCTGAGACCTTTGGCTGTTGGTGCATACACAGATGATTAACTGCAATCAAACATCTCTGCCTCCTCCTGCTCTATCACTAATGCGTTTGTTTGGCTCTTTTTGTTTGGATGCAGGAGCCAATTAGTGAGCAGAACTTCGATGCATATGTGAACACGCTGACTGACATGTACACCAACCAGGAGTGCTACCAGAACCCAGAGAACAAGGACCTGCTGGAGAGCATCAAGCAAGCAGTCAAGGGCATCCAGGTTTAGTGCCGTGGGATGGAGACGAGCGAGCAAACAAGACTGTAAGATGGAACTTTCCCTCCAAGTATTCAGGTTTACAAGTTAGAAAACTTGTTTAATGAATGAAAAAAAAAAAAAAAGAAAAAAAAAAAAGGACCAAAATGTAACCAAGAGGCCACTTCTGAGACGTGGAACTGATCGAACTCAGTGTTCTCGTTTACTTAACTTTGGACCTTCTTGAGAAAAGTAGGATTTTTCTACCTGGACCATGAGGTAGATCAGGATGGAAGGTGAAGTTCTCCAGTAGGCTCTGGGGCTTGTTAGCTGGTGAAGAGCAGGCATCTTTCATGAGTAGCCATGCTCTTCCAAAATCGATCCAACGGTTAAAATGTTACAAGAACAGGGTCTTGTCTGATCCAAGACTAGCGTATGACTGGCTTAAACCCTCATGTTGTCTATGGTCGTATGTCCAGATCACCTACTCACACATGAATTATGTTCTATGTTGCTACAAGTGCTGGAGCTGCAAGCTACCTGTAAATCTGAACCTGTGCTGGGCCTCTCAACCCCGAGGTGTTCAGATATCCACTGGGTATGGGAACTCTGAAGTATTATAAAGTAGCTTATTTTTATTTTCTGAAAGAAATCTGAAGAGCAGTTCTGGATCTCCAGTGGAAAGCGCAATGGAAAAAAGGTTCTCAGGGAAGCTTTTGGAGTTTGCAACTACAGTATTCCTTTGTCTGTCTTAAATATGAGAATAGCTATTATGAATAGGCCAATACCAGATATTTCATACAGAAGAATTCTTTAACGTGTCATGGTCCGGTGTATATGATTTTTTGGAAGTCTGTTTGATGAAAGTTCTGGTTCTTTTCATTCTTGTGATCATCCTTAACAGTGGCGCAGTACTGCCAGTCCAGAGATCATACATCAATGCCAGAGAATGTCTGAGATTGTGATGAACAAAAAAAACCCACCAACAAAAGGAGGCGATGTTAATTGATGGCCAGCAAAGTGCTTACCTGCTGTGAATCAGTAGTCCATTTCTTAACAGGTATCCACAGGGCGAGGGGTATTTTTTGTTTTGGAGTTCTATGTTAAATTGCAAAAAAAAAAACCCAAGAAAAAACAAGAGTATTCAGGTATTGGGTATTCTTCCAAAGAAGCAGTTTATAAGCAGCTCGGTCCACGCAGCCCACTGTGCACTGAAAGAACAACTCCGTGAATGTCTTTGCGACGCTGCTCTCCAGCACCCGCTCCATCGTGCGTGGAGCTGGCTGTGACCCCCGGGTTTGGCTCTCCCCCACACTCCCTCCCACCCTGAGCTCGCTGTCCCCCTGCTGCAAAAACACTTTGGAAGCAGAGAGGGGGGGTAAATTTTCCCCCTTTTCAGCGTGGGGAGCATCTACACTCTGCATCGCTCCCGGCGCCGGGGTGGGCAGAGCTGGGAGGAGGATTTTGCTGACCCATCCTAAAGACAAGACTGTGGTGTCATTTCAAGCCCAATCCTGCAGATATTTAGGGTGTAATCCACGATTTCAGACAAAGCCAGGGAAAAGCTTCATAGTGAAAAGCTTCCCAGTGACTGCAGTGGCCACTGGACCTGGCCTTGATGCTCACGAGCGACTTGAGTTGCCGGTTCCCCCGTTGAGTTCAATGGGGCAGCTGGCACAAGTGGGTTTATCCCCAGGCTTAAGTGTTTGCAGGATCAGACTCCAGGAGTTCACATATTTTAGAACCCATTCCAAGTGCAAAAATACAAAAGAAAGGGGGGAAAAAAAAAAAAGAAAATGAAAAGAAAATAAAATTTGAGGTGTTAAAAACACAATGTTCTCAACATGTAAATAGAGTCCAAATTGATTGTGACTGCAATTCAGTTAGTATTTAAAAGTAGAGAAATTGCACTTCCTGGAAGAAAGAGAGGAAAACAACAAAAAAAAATAAGTAGTTAGTTTAATTATCCTGTAAATTATTTAATTTTGGCAAGATGTATGTAATTTATATTTACAACACCTTATGTTAACTTTTTGCTATTTATTTAACTTTTTTTATTTATTAATTTTATACTTCTTTTAAACTGGACACCGCACCATAGAAAAGAAGAGAAAAGAAGCAAAAAAAAAAAAAAGTTAAAAATTAAAACTTTTGACCATAAAAAAGAAAAAAGATATTCCAAGAAAAAAAACGAAAAAAAAAAACCAAACCCTTATCTACAACTCCTACTTGTAATTTTGATGCAACCAAGTTATTTTTTATATATTTTGTTATTTATTCTTTTAACAACGGGAATTTTTTTAAAGATATTTTATAACTGAGACATTTTGATAATTTTTTGGTTTGTTTTTTTGTGGGGACAGGGGCACCAGGGAAGAGAGATTTTTTGGGTTTTTTTTCCGTTTTTCTTTTCTTTTTCATTCATATTGTTTCAGGCACTGATAACAGGAGATGAAAAGTTCTGTATTTATTATTTATTTAATATTTAAGTCGGGGGGGAGAAAATAAAAAAAAAGAACTGTGCTCTTGTATATTTATTTTGTCGTTTGTGTGTCGGTTACGTGATGACTGAGTACTTGTTTATGTGAAGGAATACTGTTAATATTTAAATAATAAAGAGTCACATTGAAAGTTATAGCAGGCTACATGTTATTCTGTGCAAACGAATACTGTGATCTACTTTCCTCAGGAAATGTATTTTGCAGACAGAACTTCTTTATGTACTGGCAGGGTTGTTTCGTAATAAAACCCAGTTCTGTTTGTGACTTTAGTTCCCATGGTCTTTCTTCGAGCTGCTGCCAATGTCCCCAACGTGTCTCTGCTGGGCTTTGTCCTGGCTCATGCATCGTGGTGGTGTGGAGGGTTGGTGTGTGTTTCCCACCCCAAACCTGGCTCTCCCTGCCAAAATTGTGGGGATTTAGGTTTGGTATCACAGAATCCCAGGGGTGGGAAGTGCCCTCCAGAGCTCCTGGGGTCCAACCCCCTGCCAAAGCAGCTCCCCAGCTCATATTGCACAGGGCGGCGTCCAGACGGGGCTGGAATCTCTCCAGAGATGGAGACTCCACACCCCCTGGGCAGCCTGGCCCAGGGCTCCCTCACCCTCACTGGGGAAAAGTTCTTCCCCATGTTGGTGGGGAACTTCCTCTGCTCCAACTTGCAGCCATTGCCCCTTGTCCTGTCCCCACAGACACTGAGAAGGGGCTGGCCATTTCCCCCTGCATCCCATCCTTCAGCTATTGATAACCATTAATCAGGTCCCCCATTCGTTTTCCTTTCTTCAGGCTGATGCAGTGGTTCACCTCAACTGTCTGGCATGTTGTTTTCCTGAAGGGCACATGATTGTTTTATGGGGGGGGGTTTCCACTAGACTTTGCACCACAGAGCAGTTCCTTGTGCCAATATTTGATTATGATGATGGAGCTAATAGACGTGCTCGCTTGTCCTTCCCTAACGAATCGGCTGTGCCGCGTAATAGAGCGCTTAGGTTTGTGCTCAATTGCAGCTTTGGGAGCCATCACTGTGAGATGTTATCTTCTCTGAACTGGCGTCCTTTATCGCAGGGAAGGGAATTGAATTGGTTTAAGATGGCACACTCTCAGTTTATAGGTGTGCTGAGGAGAGCTCTTAAGCCTCCGAAGTGCGGAGGGTGAGAGCTGAGCAGCAGAGAGCGGTGGGGCTTTTGCTTCAGCAATGCGAGGGAAAAGAGACTTGTCAGCATATGGTTGTTTCTAAACACGTTGGTAAATCATTGACCAGCAAGAGAGTTATTTGGCCTCACTGATGCCACTGTTAATTGTTAAAAGCTGCTAATGACCCATCTCTCCATTCTCCTGCTCCAGCGGTACCTGCCACTTGACAACATTTACCAAGGCTCTTCCAGGGAGCCACGAGCTCCAACACCAGCTTTTGGGTGTGCTCAGGAAGGGGCTCCTTTCCCAGCCTCATGCATTTTTACTGATTTTTGGTCCCCCTGCCCCAGAGCAGCTCTGGGTGAAGTCTCAAAGCTCTTTCCATCTCACTCTGCTCCCACGACCAAGGTGTCCTGAAAAACAAACAGCTGGGTAGTCAGGATGGGGTTGCCTTGTTTCTCCATCAGGTTACCAGGGAGAGAAGGCAACTTTGATCTTCAGAGCTGCCATCTGGCTTCAAATTCGCCCCTGTTGTGCCTTGGGAAGATGATGCTGAGGCAGGGGAGCAATTGGGTGGGCTGGAGAGGACACTGCAGCCAATGGAGCAGCTGATGGCTGGGAACTGCTCCTCTCCCTACCAGCACTGATCACAGCTTGGCTGGATTAAAGACTCTGGCCCACACTCGTTAACACACTCACTTCTCCTACAGTTTTATGAGAAGATATATCCTGAAACGACCTTCCTCTTTGTACAGAAGGGCTCGTGGGATTGAGGCTGCAGGAAAACATGTGGATGAGGCATTCTTCAGACAAATAGCTCTCGTTATCCCAGATGACTTCATCCCCTTCTTTCAGTGGGATGAATAAATCATTGTAAAAATGGTAGCATCAGATTTAAAGACATTTTCAACCCTGTCAACAAGTAAGTACAACAACTGCTAAAGCCTGCTTTAATTTATACATCTGCAAAGCTCTTTTGTTTGAAAATCAGTGACTATCTGCAATGATCTGAAGAAACCCAGCCATGAAGGGATAGTGCCTGAGCTCCAGGACTAGCATGAAGGGCTGGACCACCCTGGGCAGGTCTGGTCCACACTAAGATACAAGGTCTGATCCCACAGCATCGTGGCTTTGGTTAACTCCAGCATGGCCTTATTGAAGCCAGTATGTGCCAAAGCTTTTCCTTGCCTCTTCCTTACTCCCAGGGAGTCTCAGAGTCCACCCAAAATGAGCACGAGGCAATGGCCAAAGGGTTCAGTCTCCAATCCAGCCTTAGCACTGCAGGGGAGCTGGTTTTGGCCTGAAGCTCACCGAGTCCAAGCTCAAGGATCAGCTCCTCAGGTTTTGCCACTTGCCAGTGGACTCCTTCTCAGCCTTCAACATTTAATAATCCAGCCCAACTGTGCTGAGGCTGTTTAGCAATTAAATAACATAAATCCAGAAGCTAGATTAATAAACAGTCTAGTCTGTCTAGAGCAGTCTACAGGGTGGAGAGATAAAACTGTAAAATATTTATTACCAGCTTGGGGATGAAGTCATTAATTTAATAACTACCCATTGCTTTGCTTCTTACAGTTGTTAGCAGTCTGAAGGTTACAGAAGATTAGGTGGGAAACTTACTGCCTCCCTGCTGAGAGGAGCCTTTCCCATGAAAGCTGGAGCCCAGCTCCCATCTGTCACCCCATTACATTTGGAGGTGGTGAATATATTACCCTGCAGCTTATGGAAATAAAACAAAACCAAAATTTCTGCTGGCCACATGGCAACCCTCCACCAGATTTAATGAGGACGCTGCCCTTTGTGCATGGGGCCATTTTCAACAGCTGTAGAGATGAAGGCAGGAAGATCTTTGTCAGGGCTTCCTGGTTGCTTGAGATGTGGCTCCCACGGTGATCCTGGTCCCAGCAGGGGCCTTCAGGGACTGATGCTTTGGCTGCCTCTTGTCCTGAGAGGTCGGGAGTGTTGTCAGAGCCTCCCTCATCTGTGATTTCTCAGTGAGTCTTCATGTTTTCAGGAGAGGGAACATGGGTCTTAGTTCAGTCCCTTCTGTGATCTGGTATTGGGGAGCATCTGGGCCTTAGATATAGAATCACAGGATCACAGAATCCCAGGGGTTGGAAGGGCCCTCCAGAGCTCATGGGGTCCAACCCCCTGCCAAAGCAGCTCCCCAGCTCATATTGCACAGGGCGGCGTCCAGACGGGGCTGGAATCTCTCCAGAGATGGAGACTCCACACCCCCCTGGGCAGCCTGGCCCAGGGCTCCCTCACCCTCACTGGGGAAAAGTTCTTCCCCATGGTGGTGGGGAACTTCCTCTGCTCCAACTTGCAGCCATTGCCCCTTGTCCTGTCCCCACAGACACTGAGAAGGGGCTGGCCATTTCCCCCTGCATCCCATCCTTCAGATATTGATAACCATTGATCAGGTCCCCCCTTAGTCTTCTTCTCTCCAGGCTGAACAGCCCCAGCTCACTCAGCCTTTCCTCACAGGGGAGATGCTCCAGGCCCTTCAGCATCTCCGTAGCCTCCTCTGGACTCTCTCCAGGAGATCCCTGGCTTTTTTATCCCAGGGAGCCCAGAACTGGACACAACACTCCTCAGTATAAAGAGGATGGGTACTATGGGTGGAGTCCCCAGCAATGCTGCAGCAAAACTGGTGTGGGGACAGTGAGGGACAGTGTCTGTGCACCCTTGGCATATTTTGTCATTGGTTTCACCCATGGACAGCAAAGAGCTGTCACCCAAACGAAGTGCCCAGGTGTAGGGTTGGAGCAGGAGGCAGATGAGAAGATCTGGACAGGTATATGAACTGTGATGTCCTGGCCAAGATTTTACATTCCAGTTTAGTGACATCAGGCTGTGTCTTAGCAGAGTGAGATTTTAGTGGTACTTTAAGCAGGGTAGGTAGGAGAGGGAAGGAGAGAGAAAAAGCTTGTGAATCAGCCTGGCTTCTTCAGCGCTGAATGGCACAACAGGGAGCCAAGGTATTTCTGTTGTCACCAAAAAGTAACAGAAACGTTTCTGCAGAGTGTTAACCTCAATTTTCCCCTCACAACAGACTAATTTGCAACTGTCAGCACAAGCATCTTTGTCCTGACCATCCTGTACTCTGGTACACATCCAGCACGGCAGGGCTAACTGCAGAGCCCCTACCCCAGTATCATGTCATCACATTACCCTTTAATTTCTCTTATCAGCACTGCCATTCAGTTCCACTCCTTATTCCCAGCCGTTATCACAAGGAGCCAAGAAAGTGCAGAGCATCAGCCAGGAGACAAATATATATATATATATATATATATAAAATAAAAGAACAGGTGAAATTCTGATGTTGTCAGCTAAAATAGTTTCCAGATGAGGTCTGCCCACAAAGAAGCTGAATCTTGGTGATTTAGCTGCCAAATTTTACATTTGCTCCTTCCCTCCTTAACTGTGAGCTCCAAGTGGAATCCTGACACTGCAAAGCGTTAATAGAATTAGTCTCCTGCTATAAACTGTTCACTGGGGCTTGTTAGCTCAATTGTTGATGCTAAATTCTTATCAGAGCCACCTAAAAGAGCATTAATCAGGAAAGGCTAAACTCCTTGCCCGGGTCACAGAAATTTAATTAAACCCCAAGTAAAACTGGAAAATCATTTTGAAAAGAGAAGAGACAAATGCAAAATGCTTTTCATCATTTGACTCTGCATCTTTGCAGTTCAAACCCTCAGACAGGATTTCAAAGAGAATTTTTGCCAGAGCAATGTCTGAGTGAAACATTGACAAGGCTTCTCTCAGGGTCTCCTTTAACACAAGGTCCTGATGCTCATCCTGGGTAAAGGAAATATGGAATACCACTGATTAAGTCTTGCCTAAGAACCAGGACCCACAAGTATTAAGGAGCAGAATGCTCTTCCAAGTAAAACAGTGATCTCCTTCAGTGAGATTGCATTATGGTTATTGGTTTATGGATTTGTATCTATTTTCAATTTGCTGTGCAAAAAAGGCTCATGCAAGAGAGCATTTATTCAGTAGACACAGTGAAATGTTAGTACTGGTGTTGGTAGGACCTCATGTGGGGTATTATGAACAGTTCTGGGACCTCTCTTTGGAAAAAGGAAAGATTAATTTATCCTTGAACAGGTGCAGGGAAGGACTGGCAGGGTGATTAGCAGAACAGAGAACCTATCTTAGGAGAGGAGATTAAAAGAGCTTGGCTCGTTTAGCCTAGAAAAACAAAGGTTAAGAAGGGATATGATTACCCTTCATGAATACATTCAGGGTGGGAGGAAGGGAAATGGTTTAAGGTAGAGGATAATACAGGTAGGAGATCAAATAAGGCTCGTTTTGGCCAGGAATAAATTCCCATTGGAAATCTGAAGATGTTTTCCTATTGCTGGAGGAGGGAAGTTTTGGAAGGGCCTTCTGAGCAGGATAGTTATGCCCCTGTGCTTTTTAAAGGGAGAAGGACCAATGTTGTTGGTGCAGCTCAACAGTTGAGCCTGCAGGTGGAACATGGAGGGCAACCAAAGCCAAAGCAGGAGTGGTAAACAGTGATATGACCTGCTGTATTGTTATTTATTCATCCATAAAACCATTGATTTCATTTAATCCATGAATCGCCTGAAAGATCCATTAATTATTTTCTTCCTCCTAAATACAAAATACTTGATTTTTGAGGTTTTCAATTTGCAACCCCCTCCTAAATCATGGAAGGTGGGGCCATAACGAGACAGGAGAGAGACAGGATGCAGGATGGCACCATGCTCCTGGCAATACCAAGAAGAGATGAAGCACTTCCTTACTCTGTGTCCCCAACAGCAGGGACCTCTGGTGATGCTTTCTCCTGCACCATCTCCTGGCTGCTTTCCTTTGATGATGCACTTAAGTGAGATGAATCCAGGTCTTTATGGGTCCTTTTTTCCAAGTGGCAGTGGTTATGCAGGGTGCAGTACAGCAGAAATCAAGACATATGTTCTTTCTCTTGCTTCAGCAATTACTCAGAGAGCCCTTTGATGCAGTGAGGCAAGAGGACAGCTTTAGGAGACACACACACATATATATCTGTATCTATTTAAAAATACCCTTTGCACAGGCAGGAGGACCTTGGGTGGTTTGCCATCAGTGTGTAATTGTAACATTAGTGTAAATGGAAGAGTCCCTATGTATTTATATACATGCATAAGTGTGTATGAATGCTTGTGTATATAGGATACTCTCCTGAAGGTGGTATCATGCCAAACTGACCAGAAAAAGCAACAGAACATATTTTGAAAAATAATAATAATAATAATAAAAAGAAACGGTGACAATGTAACTTTATGATTTAATGCTTGTCCAGCTCTTAATTTATGTGTGGCATCCTGTCACCCACAAATTACCCTGTTGACTTCAACAGCCACCTGTATTACAAGGCTGCAGGTCGGGCTGCTTGAGCACACAGAATCATAGAATCATAGAATCCCAGACTGGTCTGTGTTGGAAGGGACCCCAAGGATCACAGAGCTCCAACCCCCTGCCACAGGCAGGGACACCAACCTCCAGGCCTGGAGCTACACAAGGTTGCCCAGGGCCCCATCCAACCTGGCCTTGAACACCCCCAGGGACAGGGCACCCACCCCCTCTCTGGGCAGCCTGTTCCAGCCCCTCACCACTCTCTCTGGAAAGAACTTCCCCCTAATATCTAATCTAAACCTTCCTTCCTTTAGCTTTAGTCCAGCCCCCTTGTCCTGCCAGTCTCTGCCCTTTAACAAGCTGATTCCCCTCCTGTTCCTCTGCTCTCTTCAGGGACGGGGAGGCTGCAATGAGGTCCCCCCACAGCCTTCTCTTCTCTGGGCTGAACCAGCCCAGCTCCCTCAGCCTCTCTCTGTAGGGGAGATGCTCCACACAGGCTCAGCCCCGACGTGGGCACGAGAGGGAATTTTTGCTGTTTGCTCTTTCAGATAAATAAACCCATCCCATTTTAACTCAGCATCACTAAGATGGGCTTCAGAAGTTAATTCGTGCTGGCCAGTGTATCAGAAATGTTTGTAAATTCAACAAGGAAGGGGGAAACTGTAAACCAGAGAGAAATAAAGACAAGGAGAAGCAAGAAAAATCTCAGCTTCAGCTCAGCCTCAGGAAATTTACTTGCTCTCAGCAATTAGCTATCTCATCTAATGAGGGTTGGACACCTGATTCTTACAGGTAAGGCTGTAGAGCTGGGGGTGGCTTAGAGTTCAGCCAGGATTTGCACGGGAGAGTGTGCCTGCCGTGCCCCAGCCCAGGGGAAGATGCTGAGGTGCGACCTCCGAACCCCGCTGCAATGCCTGTACTGCTGGAGACACCTTGTGGTACATGGCTGGGAAATAGAATAACGCTGGGATTTAACCAGGGCCACCGGGCGCCGCTTTCCCAACCCTGCTTGGGAGGCTGCCGGGGCTCCCTGAGCTGGAGATGCTGCCCACATGCATTTGGAGACAACAGAAGCAGGGGTGAGTTACTGATCTATTGCTGCTGTAACTCATGGATAACAAAGTCCCAGGTGAGCTGTAAGGATGAAGGGAAGGGCTTTGTAAAGTGCAGGGAAAGAAGGAGCACAAAGAATCAGCAAACACAGCCCCACGAAATACCCAACTGTTCTGGTTTTCTGGATCTGGGTATTTTTCTACTATTATCAACTAACTTTGGGTTTCCTCCAGAGCCTGAGCCCGGTGCTATCACCTACACAGAGGTGTTTTCTGCAATAACTACGTTTTCCAAAGAACCCAGAGGGGAAAAACATCCCAGAGGAGCAGAACCAGTGGGAAGCTGGGGTGAGCCCATGCCATCCTGGGCGCAGCTTGGCACGACTCTCCTGTTAACCACTCCCCTTAGCACATGATTTGGGCCACGTACCACAGAGAGGTGTGGGGGTCAGAGGTGCAGAAAATAACCTGTCCCTTAGGGGTGACTGTCTCCCTTCAGTTAGTCCCTCCCCGTGGCTCTGCCATCTGACATCTTTGGGGTACAGGCACAGAGAGGGATTGCAGTGGGTTTCTCCTGGCTAAATCTGTTTGGAGACAGAAGGGCTGCAAAGTCTCACCGATCCTGGTAGAGAAAGGCTGGAAGGCATCGTGAATACACCTGGGAGGTCTCAGGGTATTTGGGAATCCCTAAAACACCCCTCAAGCTCTTTCTGGTGTTCTTGGGGACTTGCTGCAAGACCATCTGCTGCTGGATCTCCCTCCCTGCAGTAGTGACAGTCTGCAGGGAGGCACAGCAGTGCTCCCCCCTTAGCCCTGCTGCTGCGAGCTCTCTGCCCACAGCACAGCTGCTCCAGCAATCATGAGAAATTATTTACCCAGCTTTTATTTGAACAATTTTTGTGCAGAAAATAAACCCACTGCTATTTTCCAGGCAGCAAGGGGAACAGATGCCGAACGCCAGGCCTGGAATCACACGTGTATGGAGTTTGTCTGTTCTGTGTTTGCAGATTTCTCCTGCGTTGCCATTATGCTCGGGTGCTTTCTTACTAAACAAGATGAGGAGAGTGCAATCACCACAGCCTGTTTTGGTTGAATCAGCAAGGAGGAGTTTCAGCACTCACTCTCCACCAATAATTCCATTCTCCCAGGCAGCTGTCTTCTGCAAAACGAAAGTGCAGACATCTACAGTATTACCCTGTGCCTGTTTGCAGAGTCTGCTGTTATCATGTTAATGAAAGGAGCTGAGATAATCACCTTAAAGCATAAATACATCTGGGATGCTGATTCACTTTCTCCTGTTTCAGACTCATTTACCAGGGTAATTCCTTTTATTTTTTTCACCCCCCCACTGTGGGTTTGTTGTGTCTGGAAGGATAGCTATTTCTTTTGTTCACAATTAATCTCCAAATAACTTAAATCACGAAGCCTCTTGTCTAGATGTGGTTATTCCTTCTCGTTTTACAGCCATAGCTAGTATCAAGTCTCAGATCTAAGGCCAGTCCAGACAATTTTGTTTGATCTGCAGCCTTAGCAGTCACACAGATCACGTAGCCTCAGCCAACGCTGTGTGGGTCACTTGCAAATGAAGAGAGACACACACCTTTTGGAGGATAACTTTGCTCAGTCTGAGGTGTGTCGGTGACAGGAACCACCTTTCCCCCATGTCTTGTCCAGTGTCAGTTGCAACCACTGAAAGAGCCTGTGTGGGTGGGTAAAATCTGTGTCAGGTGCCTAACACTCAGCCAGACCACATCAGGGATCCCTCCCTGCGTGATCCCTGATAGGGATCCAACCACTACATGAATGGCAAGTCAGATATTGTCAGTCATAGAATTACCTGGGCTGGAAGAGACCCTTTAGATCACTGAGTCCAACCACAGCCTAACCCTGCCCAGCCCACCTCTAGACCATGTCCTAAGCACTTCATCCACACACCTTTTAAATCCCTCCAGGGATGGTGACTCCACCACTGCCCTGGGCAGCCTGTCCCAGTGCCTGACAGCCCTTTCAGTAACCCCAGTTTCTGGAGTCAGGTGAATATGCACCTCGCTTATCTTCTTCTCAGTGAATTTCTTTCTGGCATTATGGTTGCAGGAAAAAAAACTACAGAAAAAAATATCCAGGCATATGACTCAAGTTGGATGTTCATAGGCTCAAAATGCAGAATATCAATTAGCTCCCAGAGTAATGTTTTTTTTCCTAAGTTCCCATGATTTTTTCCCAAGCCTGACTAACGATATCAGAACATCTGGTGTTGGCCACGCTTCACGGAGGAGGTTTAGCTACAGCGTGAGGACTGTGTGTGCCAGCTGGAGACTGGCATCCCCCCAGCTCCTCGCTGGCTCCGGGCTGCTCCATGTATCCGCTCCTGCACCCTGGGAAGCCTTGATCCCACCCTGAGCTGGGGCGATGCAGTCTCACAGTAGGGTGCATGGCAGAGGCATCCTGTGGGGAATGAGGACTGGGAGGGCTGGGAGAACTGGGTGCTGAGCTGGAGGAACAAGCGTGGAAGTGCAGCCCTGCGCTCGGAGGCAGAAGTTAGGGCAGGGTTGGGGATACAGGCTGGGGGTAGGGAGTCACGGTGGGATGGGGAGGTGTTCCCAGGGCTGTGCAATGGGGCAGATGGGGAAAGAAGGGCATCCTAGTCTGTATTTAGTGTTGGTCTATATTTAAGATGGATCTGTGGGTGCAGGTCTGTATTTAGACCTGGTCTGCATTTAAGCCCAGCCAATATACCCAAGGCTGCTGGCCCAGGCCATATTTAAGCCCCACAAGCCCTGTGCATAGGCCCAGCCTATTGATCTAGGCTGTTTTAGACCCATTTATACTCAGGGCTGGTCTGTATCTCTCCCATAGCTGAGCATGTTGGTTGGGTGAACATGAGCCAACAGTGTGCCTGAGTGGCCAAGGGCCAACGGCATGCTGGCTTGTGTCAGGAACAGTTTGGCCAGTAGGTCTGGGGAGGTGATTGTGCCCCTGGACTGGGCATTGGTGAGGCTGCACCTCAAGTGCTGGGTCCAGTTCTGGGCTCCTCACCATAAGAAGGACATCAAGGTCCTGGAGCGAGACCAGAGAAGGGCAACCAGGCTGGGGAAGGGGCTGGAGGGCAAATCCTCTGAGGAGCGGCTGAGGGAGCTGGGGGTGTTCAGCCTGGAGAAGAGGAGGCTGAGGAGAGACCTTCTCCCCACCTACACTGACCTGACAGGAGGGTGTAGAGAGGTGGGCGATGGTCTTTTCACCCCAGTGACAGGTGATGGGACAAGGGGAAATGGCCTCAAGCTGTGCCAGGACAGGGTCAGCTCAGATGTTAGGAACAAGCTCTTCATTGAAAGAGTTGTGGGGATGTGGAACAGGCTGCCCAGGGAGGGGGTTGAGTCACCATCCCTGGATGTATTTAACATCTACCTGTTAAAAGTACCTCATTTAACAGGTAGATGAGGTACTGAGAGATATGGTTTAGTAGAGGGCAGGAACGGCTGGTCTCGATGATCTGAAAGGTCTTTTCCACCCTAGTCATTGTGTGGTTCTGTGTCATGCCACAGTCCGGTCCGGTCTTCTGTAGGCAGAGCCCGTGGACAGGCCCATACACCGGCCCTCTCGGTAGGCCCCCATGGCAGCTCTGAGCACACCCCAGTGTGCTCCCACTGCCTCCGGCGCCGGCCGAGCTCACGCCGCGATGGCGACCAGCCGCCCCCCGGCAGCCCCCACACCGGGACGGGCCCGGCCCCGCTGGGTGCCCCTCAGAGAACCACCGCTGCCCCATGCCCCGCGGTGGTACAGTCTGCCCCCCGCGCCGGGTCTGTACGGTACAGCCCAGCCAGCCTCCCTCCGCCCCCCACACCTCTCCGAACCGCAGTGGTCTGCTCCCGCCCCCCTTCTCCGGGCGGTGGTACGCGCCGCGGCTGCGTATTGGCGCGGCCGGCGCTCAGCTGGTCAGTGTTTACCGCTCCGGAGCGCCCCGGGACGGTCGTGCAGCCAGGCCCGGGAGTGGTACGGGCCGGGCCGTGCCGGGCTGGGCTGAGCCGAACCGCCGCTCAGGTACGGCTGGGGAGCGAGGAGAGTGTCTGCTGAGGTGCGGCCGGTCCCGGCTTGACTCGACCTGACCGTCACCGGGCCGCTACAGCCCTTCCACCTCCCGACCCCCCTTCACCTCAGCCCCGGCCGCAGCCCCGCCGCCTCCTCAGGCCTCTACCCCCTTCCTCCGGCCCGGGGCTCCAGCTGGGGGTGCCCCGCGGTGGGGACACGGCCCTTCTTGCGGCACCCACCAGCGCTGTCTCCCCGTCAGGGCGGCCTGGGGCTCTGGGCACGGATGGAGGCAGCGATGCTGCGTGGAAACCGGGGCGCCCGGGTGTCATTGAACCGGGGGTGGGAGTGTCAACATCAGGCTTTTCCTCACCTCTCCCCATCGCTTCCCTTGGCCGCAGCGGGGGTAACGCGGGTAGCGCTTGTGCTGTATGGCGTGGGGCTGCTTCGTTTGTTATTTGAGAGGCTCAGAGGGGACTGAAAGCCGTGCCAGTCGTAACTTTTCATCGGTAAACATCGCTACCTGTGTTATTTCTTCTGAGGGGTGTTATGGCACAGCAGGGATTACCCAGGGAACGGGCTGGGGGGGAGGAATTGCATTCTTGTGCATTGTTTTGAGTCTTCATCTGCTGCTGTTTGCTTTGGAAGGAGTTGCTTTAATTCCAGGGGTTTATTTCAGGTCTGAATGCAGCTTCTCACCTCAAGACTCTTTTTTTTTATGCTTTTGTTAGGTGTTTGTTGGTTTTTCTGCCTTGTTTTTCTTAGAGACAGATGGCAACGTTCACTTGAAGGGCTATTTCAACCCTAAAAGGCTGGTTTGATGCCCGCGTTATGTTCTGCTAATGATGATAACTTTTGCATGTGGATTTCAGGATATAAAGCATTCTGGCCAAAGATATAAGCAACCCAGTGGGTGTAGATGCAACCAGGTGTTGTGTATGTAAGAGAACACCCCCCAGATTGGCTGATGAACCCACCTAAGCCTTCAACTTCATGCGCTTCCACTCGGAACTAATAAAACACAATCGCAGTTGTACATCATCATAGTGAAAATGGGGTAACTATAAAAAGGAGAAAGATGGCTATGTAAAGTTTTATTAATGGTCTGAAACTAGGCTGTTGTGTTTGAGGCACGAACGCATTCAAAACTGGCTCAGGTTCCTTGCCTAAGTGTATCTTGTTTTGTGTGTCTCTGCAGGTAATCAGGACGGTATGTTATTTGAATAGCTGTGGAATTTCCTTAGACTCCTGCAGCTTTTCTTTTGTTTCCTCTGAAAGGGAAAGTGTATAATTTGCTTTTGCTGAATGTAACAAACCCCATCAATTTAGCTATAGGCAGATCTTCTGATCCCAGGAATGAACTCTAAAGCTGCTGCTTTTGTGGTTATTATTTTGTGAGCAGAGAAAGACATTGTAAATAAAGGCATTTTTCAAAAGTCATGTTGTGTTTCCTGGAAAGGATTCTTTTATTTTATTTCAGATGTGGATAGGGAAGAAAACCTGGGATAATTTTGAGTGATAAGCTCTTCTATGTGGGCTTTTCTCCCCCCCCCCCATCTTTTTCTTTTCTCTGTACAGCCATACTTAGTGTAGTGCATGGTCAAGGAAGGTGCTTGCTTCCCCCACTTCCCCCAAGCATAAATAGGTTACTGGAGATGATAGCCTAGGTGAAGCCAGAAGTGTTTGTAAATCTGTGTCACTGAAGAGTTTCCAGGTTGGAGTTCAGCTTATCTAGGACTTAAGAGGAGCTGAGAAATTCCACAGGCTTCAGTGGAAATTCTGCTGTTGTTCTCTGCATTGTTAAGTGTTATGCTGATGATGGTGGCTCAGGCTCTAAAGATGAGCTGTGTCCAGTGTATTTGCTAAAGTAAGCAGACTTGTACTCTGGGTCAGAGGGTGTTTTAACCTCCATGGATTCAGCATCCTGATACATTTTCTTTGAATGGGCGGTTTGAGATTTTCCTGGGTCTTGCTGCCTCTTAGTCTCTTAATTTCCTCTTGATGCTATTAGAAATAGAGAGTCTGCGTGTGGCAGGAATTCTGACAGGCAAGCCAGGCTTGTGCTGTTTGTGGGATTTGCAATGAAAAATGACCTAGAAGCGTAGGAGCTAGAATAATCCTTTATATAAAGAGTTCAGTGGAAAAGCTGACGTGCTAGTAAAAAAACCTGTGGTAGTGTTTGAGGGCAGCAGTTCCACATTTAAATTGCCTATTGTGTTTTTTTTTTTTTTCCCCCACTAGTGTCAGGTACTAGCTGCTGGATCTGCTGCCTTTTGGTTTTAATTGTTTGAATGAGGGTGCTGGTAGTGCTGTTTTTTCTGGTGCTTGTTGTCCTTAAGAGTACCTCAAGTGCTTCATATACAGCAGCATAATTTGGTGTTGAAGTGCATGTCCTGTACCTCACCTTCCTTTTGTTACTCTTTTAGTTTTAGTGCTTACAGAAAACTCTTGAAGATGGGAGGTGCAGTGAGTGCAGGTGAAGATAACGATGAATTAATTGATAACCTCAAAGAGGCACAATATATCCGGACAGAACTGGTAGAACAGGCGTTCCGAGCCATTGATCGAGCAGATTACTACCTGGAAGAGTTCAAAGACAATGCCTACAAGGACTTGGCATGGAAGCATGGAAATATTCATCTCTCAGCACCGTGCATTTACTCTGAGGTGATGGAAGCTTTGGATCTACAACCAGGGCTGTCATTTTTGAATCTTGGCAGTGGCACTGGTTATCTGAGCTCTATGGTTGGACTCATCTTGGGTAAATACCTTTTCACTCATGTTAACTATTTGCATTAAATACATTTTTTTTTTTTAAAATGGAAATTGGGAATGCATTCCTCAAGTGATGGAACTGAAAGGTAGCTAGGGAAGTAAAGGATGCATTAATCCAGCTGGCCAATTTACCAGGATTCTTGCAGCCTTCTCTCTAAAGTCAGGGGGGATCCAGGTTTGTGTGGCAGATCAGAACAGGCAACCATGTAATTACCCAGGTGGTTGTAGTGGATTCCTGTAGGACTGGATGTAAACTTGGATTTGTTATCCATTAAGCAAGAACCCAGCTCAGGAGCAGGAGTGCCATGTTTAAATGTGGATTGAGTATGGCTACAGAAATTTGTGGCTACAGCTGCTCTGTGCCTTGTTTGTTTTACACTGTCCTGTCAAGACCAAAGCATGTTTGAGTTCAGATTATGGCTCTTCCCAACATACAGGTGGGAGTAGTCTCTGAAAGCAGTTAGTACATCAGAATTGATGCTGTGACCACATCTAGAGCAGGCACAAATCAAAGCACCAAAGTGCAATTGTACAATTACAATTTGCCCTCAAGTATTTCAGTCAGTAATTGTGCTTTGGGCTGCCAGGACAGATAGCAGATTACTATAGGGCACCTAATTTCCTTTTGTGAGGGTGTTGGAAATTTTAATTGCTAAAAATCTTTGATGTTGGGAGGCTCACTTTCATCTCCCATGCTTTTTCATGTAATCACATCTGTGGTGTTCTGCTGGGTTTGTTGAGATTACCTAGGATGCCAATATGTAGTTCCAGGGCTTTTGAATTTTTGGAAAAGTTACTAAATCAGTTCAAAATAAAAAGCGTGAATGTTGAACAACTTCTGTATTTTCCAATTTATTTTTGGTGGTATTTGAGGTACAATGTATGGTGACTGTTCCTGATTCCTCTGAGGTGATTTTTAGCAGATCAGCAAGGCAGTATAAAAAGAAAAAGGTTTTTCTTTTTAGGGATTTATTAAAACATGCAAGCTGTTGTTCTGCAGTGGGATATTTTCCCAGGTGGTCAGTTTTACAGCAGTAGTATCAGTGTTTCCCTCCTGCAAAGGAATTTCCTGCATAGTTAAGAGCAAATGATTCAAAACCGGTTGTGCCTCATTTGCTGCCAGAAATTGCAGGTAGAGGGTTGTAATTCCCACTTAGTATTAAGACAGCTGACCCTGCACAAGCATTGTCTGACACTTAAGGAGCAATTGTATTCTATCCTGCTGGGTTTTGTGTTGTTGCCTGTTAAGGTTATCCTCCCCTTCTAAAATTTGCAGGTCCCTTTGGTGTTAACCACGGTGTGGAGCTTCATTCCGACGTGATTGAATATGCAAAGCAGAAATTGGACTTCTTCATTAAAACAAGTGACAGCTTTGACAAGTAAGAATGTGGAATGCCTCTTTGGATTCATTTTGTGCCTGCCTTTAGTCAGAGCAGGTTTTGCTCCCATGTGGCAGCTCTGGATTCAGGGTAATCTGAGGATTCTGGCTCCTTAGGCTTGCTGAGCTGCAGCGTGTGACCTTCGAAGCTGATGTGTGTTGTGGGGGAGTTAGAGAAATTTTTGCAGTGCTGTAATAGCAGTGCTGTTGTTGCAGAGCTTAGAGGAAGCTGAAGAAGGTTATTTTAAAGGTTTGCTTATTTTAAAACACACAAATACCAATAGTTACATTTGTGGTCTGAGATCTGGTTACCAGAAGGATGTGAATTGATTCCTGTAGTGGCCTAATATGTTTTCCAAGAAGAAGAAAAATGGTGCTTTAAAATATGAAAGTAGTTTCATAATGATTAAGTTGGTAATAAAGCTGCTTGGGATTTGATTTATATTCTGGAATAGGCTGCCCAGGGGGTTGTGGAGTCTCTATCTCTGGAGATATTCAAGACCCATCTGGATGCCGACCTGTGCAATATGAGCTGGGGAGCTGCTTTGGCAGGGGGGATGGACCCGATGATCTCTCGAGGTCCCTTCCAACCCCTATGATTCTATGATTCTTCCTTAGAACCTCTGTTTTGCTGCTGTCACAAGTAATAACTTCCCAGCAAGATAACCATTGCCAAGAGTAACCTCAGCAATAGAAGTTTGTAGCTGTCTTATTTTTGGATCTGTTTTAGTTTTCTTTTCAAACAGGGAAGTAAAGCATCTCTGGATACCTGCTAGTCCTTGTCTCATTGGGAGGAAGAAAATGAAAGTCATTACATGCTGGAATTTAAACTACTCAGCTTTGTGGTGTTACTGCTGTACAGGAATGCAGATGATGAGAGGGCTGTGTTTTCCTGGTGCTGGCAGCAGACCGACAGTTTTTGGCATGGAAGGTGCTTGCACATAGATGACTTGGGTGGTTTTTTTTTTTTCACTCTCATTGCTGTCCAGTGAATAAGTGTTTTAAAGGAGACTTTCATTTTTTTCAGTCTCTCCAGACAAATATAGCTATGGAGCAAAAGTGAGCTGAATTCAGAAATTAAGTTGACTGGAAAATTGGCATTGCTGAGAGAGATGGCTGCTGGGTTATGCTGCTAGAACACCCTGTGCAGGAACTGTTAGCTGGCTGCTCTGAATGTCTAGCATGCTTTGCAGAAGCAGAAAGCTTCTGGAAGTGTTTAGGAATAAATAGGTGCCATATTGAGCTGCCTCTTAAGCTACTGGTAAAAGAGAGGATATGTTGTACAACTATCAAAATCAGCCCTTAAATGTGGGGATTAAACTTTATGTAGATTGGGAGCATGTAAGAAAACCAAAAGCATCATAGAATCCTTAAATTTTTTTCTTGTAAACTGAATCAGAAATGCTATAGGCAAAAATGCCTTTTATGAAGGGTTGAAATCACAGTTCTTTTGAAGCTAATGGCAAAACTTCCATTGGATTCAGCAAAACATTTCTGAAGCATGAGGGGATAGTTCCCTGCAACATCTCAAAACCATTTAAAAGCTTTCGAAAATGCAAAAAACACCCCTGGTGCAGTTCTTAAGGCTGTTGTAATGTTTGGGATTACAGGTCTAATATTTACATTTGCATGTTATAACTGAGTCAGCATCATGTTACTAAAATTAGCTTGTTCTGAAGAGTATGAAATGATGCATCCTTATCCTTTAGAGAATTTAATCTGTGAATTCTCACCTTGTTGTTCTCTGGGTTTTAGACTTCTAGCTCTTCTGTCTGTTCTGATCATGTCTACAATACATGGACGTCTGAGGAGAAGCCACATGAAACTGGGGTTTTAAGATGTGTTTCTCATTGTCTTCTTTTTTCAGAATCATGAAAATAATTTAATTTAATAATTTGCAATATTCTTGTATGGTAAACACCCTCTTCATTTTCAGATTTGAATTTTGTGAGCCATCTTTTGTTACTGGGAATTGTCTGGAGATCTCACCGGACTGTACTCAGTATGACCGTGTCTACTGTGGTGCTGGAGTACAGAAGGAGCATGAAGATTACATGAAGAACCTGTTGAAAGTTGGGGGAATTCTTGTCATGCCTCTAGAAGAGAAGGTTGAGTGCCTTTCTACTCATGTTTCTCTTTGAGTTGTTTTTAATTCTGATACTGGTTTACTCACTAGGGCAAAATAAGAGTAGAGCTTCTTGTAGCAGATTGGGGAAAGCATTAAGCACATCTCTTTTCACTGTGAATGGAAGCTGAACTCTGCACTCTTGATAATATTTAAAGAATGAATAGTTCTATCATTCCTCCACATATTCCAGTTTGTTGTTAACTGCAAAATTACTTTCATGCCACAGAAAAATGTCACCAAAGCTTTGTTCAAGTTACATGATCTGGTGTTGTGCTTGATGGTAAAATAAAACAATTGACACTCTACCTGGCTTCTGAAAGGTGTCAGTGGCTTCCTTTTTAGTCAAAAGCAGGTAACTGCCCTGTGTGCAAGCTCAAGATTGTAATTCAGATTATTTTTTTGGTGTAGAGGTGTGTTCTTTTCATTGAAGGGTGGAGGTGTCTGACCTTTCACCTCTGTCATGGTGAGATGAGCAGAGTGCAGAGTTCCTTCCCAGTAAGATGCTGTGCAGTGAGTTGGCCTAAGGGATGTGAGCTGCAACAGAAATGCAGTGATCTGTGGGCTTCCTTCAAGAGGGGATGTTTATCAGTGGCTGGTATGTGTGCTCAGTGGTCAGATAAAGCTGCTCTGGTTCAGAATTGGGGAAGATCTGGGAGAGCAGCATCACCCAAACTGCCAGTCCCCATACTCTGTTGCAACAGACGAAGTTACCTGGGACTAGTTCTGTAAGGAGAACTCAGTTGTCTCCAAGTAACACCAGTCTTTCTCCTTACTACTGAACTTCTGCTGTTGCTCCTAATAGTTTTAACTACTTGTCCAAGCAGGAAAGTAATTTGTTAATTTATTTTTTTTGTTCAGAAACCTTGCTGTAAGTTCACACAATGGACAATAATCTCCTTGTTTTGGTTTAGTTGACTAAGATAACTCGTACTGGCCCTTCTGCTTGGGAGACCAAGAAGATTCTTGCTGTTTCTTTTGCTCCTTTGATTCAGCCTAACCAAGCAGATTCAGGAAAATCCAGGCTTGTTCACTTACGTGAGTACAGACATTCTTCACTATGGGGGAGGCTTCTTCTGCTGTTTGGCTGTAAGCAGCACCTTGCTTCCTGAGGTGTAACATCCCTGTGAATCCTTTCAAGGAAAACTACTCCCAACAGCTTCCTCCTCTGACAAGTTGGCGAAGTCTTGGTTGCAGTCTTACCTTGGAGGATATTTGCAGAGGACCTGGTGCAAGAAAGATGTGGGACTGTTGGAGAGGGGTCAGAGGAGCCACAAAGATGATCAGAGGGCTGGAGCAGCTCCCCTATGGAGAGAGGCTGAGGGAGCTGGGCTGGTTCAGCCTGGAGAAGAGAAGGCTGTGGGGGGACCTCAATGCAGCCTTCCAGTCCCTGAAGGGAGCAGAGGAACAGGAGGGGAATCAGCTTGTTAAAGGGTAGAGACTGGCAGGACAAGGGGGCTGGATTAAAGCTAAAGGAAGGTTTAAATTGGATATTAGGGGGAAGTTCTTTACAGAGAGAGTGGTGAGGGGCTGGAACAGGTTCCCCAGAGAAGTGGTGTGTGCCCCATCCCTGGAGGTGTTCAAGGCCAGGCTGGATGGGGCTCTGGGCAACCTTGTGTAGCTCCAGGCCTGGAGGTTGGTGGCCCTGCCTGTGGCTGGGGGGTTGGAGCTCTGTGATCCTTGGGGTCCCTTCCAACCCATGCCATTCTATCCATTCCTCAAGTGTTCCACAGAATCACAGAAGTTGTGCAATTTTGGGTTAGTTGTTTGAAATGCAGGTTGTACAGAGTGGCCTCAATCTTTAGATTAAGACTTCAGCCTAGTCAGGCCTCTTAAGAACACATGAAGACGGAGATACTGCCATAAAGGGATTAGTCAGGCTTTGTTCTTATTCTGGAAAGGTGTCTTTGTATGACAAAAAGCAGCTCAGCAAGCAGTCCATACAGGGCTCTGAAGTCCATAAGTGCATATTTCAGCATATTGTGTGTGGTGGCTTTGTAGTGAGGCCTGCACATGTGTGTGTGTGTGTATATATATTACATGTAATTTTTCCCTGGTCCCTTCAGGTGACAGGAATGTTTACTTGTCAATAGAAAGACAGGGTTTTTCTGCTTCAGTTTTAATTCATTTTAGTATGTGGTTATATGTACATTGATACTTTATGCTGCATGACTTATGTTGTGCATTGATGGGCTGGCAGCAAATACATGCAGAAGACAGCAGTCATCCAAACCATTAATGTGGGAGGTATTTTAATACAATAACTTATTGTATGCTTCTATAATTACTTTTACCAAATGGTTTCCAGCCTGTCTTCACCCACTAAGTCTGAAGCCGGTTTTGAAAAGCATAAATAGTGTTTTATAAGTGAGGAACTTGGCAAAGCTGCAGTAATTTCATGATAGGAAGCTCATTTTATGGAAGAGTTAAGTAGACTTCAGGTCTAGTTATCTACAGGAGGAAAATATCTAAGTTCAGTCACTAAGTCTGCATTCTTATAAGCTTTAAGGCATGGGTGTCTTAAAATAATTGTGAGGACTTGACAACAAAATAGGAAACTCTCCTTTCATCCCATTCTTTCTCTTCAGTTAATGAGAGAAAAGCATAATTAAATTGAGTTTGGAAAGTTACAGTGGAGTTTATCCGAGTTGACAGGAGTTGAATAGAGCCAGTTTTGTAATCTCAGCAGGGAATTTGAGTGGCCTGATTTAACGTGGGGAAATCCAGCTTTTCCTGTGAGTGCTCTTAGAATGGTCTGGGTTGGAAGGGAACCCCAAGGATCATAGAGCTCCAACCCCCAGTTCCTCTTGAGGAGGAACTTCTCCATATCTGCTCATGGTGTTTCCATGTCGTTTCAGCCCCGGTGGCGGTTCGCAGTCTGCAGGACCTGGCTCGCATAGCCATCCGAGGAACCATCAAAAAAATCATCCACCAAGAGACCATGAGCAAAACTGGGAACGGGCTGAAGAACCCCCCAAGGTTCAAACGAAGGCGCGTGCGTCGCCGGCGCATGGAGACCATTGTGTTCTTGGACAAAGAGGTCTTCGCCAGTCGTATCTCCAACCAGTCAGATGATAACAACAACAGTGAGGAGATGGAGGAGGAGAGGAGAGAAGAGGAAGAAACTAAACCCCCTGAACTAAAGCCAGATCCCCCCGTAAACTTTTTGAGAGAAAAGGTTTTGAGTTTGCCCTTGCCTGATCCCTTGAAATATTACCTGCTTTATTACAGGGAGAAGTAATTTCCTCCTCCTAGAAAGCGGGGAGTAGGCAGAAATTAAAACACTACTTAGGGCTTGACAAATGTATACCACTTGCTTGCCTGCTAATACGACCACCCAAGGCAGTAGGCTAGCTGGGGAATGTGGCTGCTGTATACTTAAACATTATAGCTTTTTTGAGTTTCTTCTTTCCTCTCAGTTGTGTGCTATAGTTTTATCCTACAGCAGGGATTCCTTAGGAAGCAAGTTGGTGAAATGCTCAGCTGCTCATGGAAAGGAGGATTTAATTCCCTGAAACTAACTGCACAGAGGTTCTCTAAAACACAAAATAATCTCCTGGCTGCTCTACTGAATTGCAGCTTTTAACTATTCTTAAGCAGTTCCCCAAAGACCTTTGGTGTCTGTGCTCTCTCCCACTAGACCTGCCATGGGTTTACTGTGGTGTGTGTTGAATAGAGGATGAAGATTATTAGTAAAAACTGACCTGGCAAATCTTGTTTCTTCCAGTAATCTGAAAAAAAAGCACAACTTTCTGTATAAGTTCTGACGTTACCCTTGTGGCATCCAGGTTTTGAATGAGAAGGAAAGCATCAGCTCCCCTGTGGTTGGTCTCAGTTTTGCTTAGAAACTACATATAATTTTTCAGTAAGAGGCAAAAACGTTTGGTTTTCTTAATGGGAAGCACCTCTTCTAGTGAATTAGTCTGAGAGATGCAAGGGTATTGGAGTTTTTTGTGGTTTGCTTTAATTTTCAAATGCAGTGGAGGCAAGTGAAGAGTTGCAGAGCTGATGAGCTTTGGCAGGGTGCTAGGGTAGCCAGGGTTGTGACTGGTGTCTCTGGAAATGTTTACAGAGTCATTCTGGATGGGGAAGAGGGTAGAGAGGAGATGCATAGCAGGGAGTTTGTGGAAACTGACTGTGAAAGCAGAATCTGTGTGTTTTGCTGCTGGGTGGGAGAAAACATTTGCTGGGCTGAAGGGTGAAGTGCAGAGCACGAGCCTGAGCAGGGTGGCTTGTGTCCCAGTCACTCAGCCAGATGTGGTTTTGTGGAGGGTATGTGGAACCTGAAAACAGTCTAGAAAGCCAAACTGATGCAGTTCTGAAGTGTCCCTTTGTGCCCCCCTGCTGCAGCAAGGTGGCTGGAATACAGCTCAGGTACACACGCCCTGCGTACAGTAGGTGGAATGAAGTTGATTGATGTGGTAGGTTATTTTATTCCTGCAGCAATTAACTAGATGTTTTAATGGGCTTGTCTAGAAGGACTTTATGCTCTGCAGTTCTGTGGATGTAAACTCTTAATTTTTATTCCCAAGTCTTCCTGTAATGGTGATGGAAGGAGATACCATGTTTAGAAAGGGAAGGTTACTTGGTTCAGCCTGTTTGAAAGATCTACCTGAGCTAGTAAAGGCTGGAAGGAAACCCTTGAGCTTGTATTGATGCAAAGTACTCCTGAAGCTGGGGACATGTGTGGAAAAACCCTTCTCAATAGGTAAAGAAGCTGTGTTAATGCATTGCCCCATCAGAAGCACTTAAGTTGGTATCACTTTGATATCTTTTTATGCTGTCTCCTTATTTTCTGAGGAGGAATCAATGAAGACTGTCTTGCCAAAAATAGGCTGGGTTTTCAGTTAATGGCACTGAGTTGCACAGCTTGCTGAATGCTAAATGGTGTTTCCAAGTTCTGTGCAGCTTTGAAAATAAATGGATAACTCTTGTATGTCTCAGTGTGAGGTGGAGAACTCTTCCTTGCTTAGGAAGCTTTTTACAGGGCTTTGAGAAGATTGATTGATAATACAGTGTTGTGTGGCTGCTGGCATGTAACACAGTCAGTCACAGGCTGTGTTTTGCCTCTGGTGTCTGAAGTCTTCTGGTCTAAATGGAACCCTAAGCTGTCTTGCTCCCTCAGATTTTTTTATTCTTACTTTACATGGGGCAGTTCTGTGGCCACTGAGCTGATGGTTTCCTGTAAACATACAAGTATCTTGTAATTCTGGCAACTACAATGAATTTCTTTCTACAAAGGAAAATCATGAATATGGTGGTAAATAGAGACTTCATGGAATCTACAGTTAATACTTCTCTGTGCTTCCCCAAAGGCTGTCACCTCTGTCTCTGTTGGGCATTTCTGCTTAACAGCTGTCACACCAGGTATGTGCCTTTCTGTATTGTGGCACAGTTTCCATACCCCTCCATAGTACAGGGTGCCTCCTATTTTTGGCTACCAGATCACCCTTCAGTTTAGTTACAAAACTTCTTTGGAAGAAGTTGCTTTAAAAATTTACAGCTCTGTATTATAAACCCTGCTGAGATTCTGTTCAAGCTGACCAGTTGAGGGAGAATTACCTTTCATTTATCCCTGTTGGATTTTTACCTCCATCCCACCCCCAGTTGTAAAAGATACTTTGTCAGATTTTTTCACCAGATCTGCCTTTTTTTATTACATTTGTTAGATTTTTTTTTGTAGCTTTCTATAAGATGCATAAAGTACTGCTATTTTTCCTGGATAAGGTTGAATAAATAAATGTATATACAGGAAATTTACATTCTAGGTTGTCAGATTGTCCAAAAAAACCCACCCCACAGGTGCAAACAACCCCATAGTAGAAATTTAATGTGTAATATAATTGTGAAATAGTATTGCTTAGAGCCTGTAAATGAAGGGGAACTGTAAATAAGTTTTCCCTGTGCGTGAGCACTTGCACTGTAGCTTTATATGTGTTTCCAGTAGAGTAACTGTAGCATAACTGGTTTTGTATAGTCTATAAGCTGTCTAGTTTTACCTGCTTTGACTGTTTCCTTTTGTGTTCTAAGTAGTCTTCACTTTAATTGTATGACTCCTTTTGGGTTTTTCTCTTTGCAAAGAGAAATGAGCTTCAAGCTGCTTTAATCATTAGTATGTGAGTTGAAGAATCTCTGTGTAGAAGCTAGAGTTCAGTTGGCTTGAGGCATGCAAAAGTGTTGCACAATTTCAACTTTATTAATAAGTGTTTCTGTATCAAATAAATTCAGTAAAGACTTTTTAGCCTTCTTAACATGGCTTTGCATCATGTTGTGATTAGAATACTTTGTAGATAACTATATATTTCCATAATTGAAGGTTAAGGCACTAGAACACTAGGAAAAAAAAAACCCCACTTAATAATATGATGTAGGTAGGTAGCTTTAGATGAACTTCTTAGAATATAATCTCTCTAAAGAAACCTGCCCAGCTCGTGATTTTTAGTCCTTTTATGTAATGGAGTTGTGCAAGCTGTGTTTGGAAATCCACACACCCAGCCCTGATACAGATTGAATCCAGCAGAACAGTCGAAGGGTGAATTCACTTACCTGGCTGCCTGACCTGCAGACAACAGATACCAAGAGGTTTAGTCTGTTTATGTACTTCTTGCCTAAACCAAACACATCAGGAGCTTACTTAATGAAGTCTGAACTGCAAACTCCCCTTCTTGTCTCCTGTACTCTGTTCCACCACTTCATTAATGCAGATCTTTAGGAGCTGGTGTTCAAGGCTTCCAGCTCACTGGTATTGAGAATAATATTTTGGCTTCAGCTGTAATAGGAAAAGATCCTAATTGCAACTACAGCTGTTGCCAATTAAATGTATCTGCTAACCTTTATTCTGTGGGATAATTACCTGGAGTCTGTGTTTCTTCCTGTGTGTATGATAGATGTTCTTTTACCAACTATGACCTGAGACTAGCTCAGTGTTAATGTTTTTCTTCATGTGATGTTTACTTGGGGGGGGGAATCCTTTCTGCTTTGGAAAGCTACAGGATGTGTCATACAGATGGTGTCAAGTAAATTAAAACTGGGACAATGCTTTATTTACATTCACTTCATAGGAAAATGTACAACATCCCAGTTCCCTGGGAAGGAGTGATGAGCTCTTCAGGGGACCTACTCGAATGAAGCCTGCCTGCTGGGGCAGAAGTGACAGTTGAAAACAAAAGGGGGTGGGGGGAAGGGGGAACCCCCCCACCTGAAAAACAACCCCAAACTTCCCTGTGTTATTCTGGTTGTCTAGCAGAGGCTGGAAGTGCTGAAGCGTGGGATGCAAGGGTTAACTGTCATCCCTGTTGCTTTGGAGTTCCTGCTCAGAGCTGCACAGTCCTTCTTAAACACTTTGTCATGTTGATGGAAAAGAAGATAAACGAAGGTCAGAGGAAGGGATCTGTGCTTGGCAGCGTTTCCCAACATCCCATTTGTCATGAAGGAGAGGTAGAAGAGGTGTGCTTCAAGTTCAAGGGGAGATCTGCTGCTAAGTAAACATCCAGGCTGCAGAACTTGCCTTTTACACTCAAGTAATTCCCTGTGCTCTGGCCATGGTTAAATCTGCTGACTTGGCTGAAGATCCCAATCCCACAACAGCAGGCAAATACCCACCAATCCTTCCAGAAGCTGCCACCCACTGCACAGCCAGGAGCTGAGAGGAGATTCCCAAGGCAGTACGTATAGAAACATGAGGGGTGCCTACCCTGGCTCTCCTGTTAGCCACAGAAATAAATCAGGAAGGGTGTTTTTGTTGTGATTTTTTTGCTGATGGTTGGCTTAAAGCTCAGAGTTGATATGCAAACATGCCCTTGGAAGCAGTGTAGTGGCCAGATGTGCTGGGGAAGATGCTGACCTTCCTAAAAACTGAAGCATGGTTTGAAGACAGAGTTTTTGTTCATTTTCCTAGAAAGATTTCTTCACAGAAGAGCTCCTCAGCTCCTGTGTCACCCTGTCCTAACAGAGCTCCCTGTGCTCTGCAAAGATACAGGGAGCAATCTGGCTGTGAGGATGTGTCACATCTTGAAGCCTGATGACTGCACCTGCGGTGCCTCTTCTGAGGCACTTGAGGGATGCGCTGAACTTCTCCACTTGGAATGAAAAGCTGTTACTCGCCTCGAGCAATCTGCCAGTCGTTATGTAAAGGCGGGAGTGATTAATTTACCCTTTTATAACCTGTTCTCCAAAGAGAGGGTTGGTTGGGTGGCCGCTAGAGGACACTCCGCTCAAACCCATGAGGTGAGTCCACAGGGGAGCAGCTCAGCCAACGCTGCTCGGGCTTCCAAGTGATGGCAGGGCAAACAACCAGCACGTTGCCTGGGGGCTGGATGCGGAGAACCTGCGGGACAATGTCACTGTGTAGCGGGGGTGAGGTGGGTGGAAGGAGCTTTTACCATCCATCTCTGCCATGAAATTGGGAAGCAAATCCCCAAAACCCAGCACTCGCTCCCCAAATACTCGAGTGTCAGAGAATGTGAAGGGCAAAGGGAACCAGGGAAGGCTTAAAGGTCCATTGTGTGTTGTCAGGTTGATTACGCTGTAGTTTAGGGTGTAAAACTGGTGTGCAGGTTCATGGGAAGCTTGTGTTTGATCTTCCAGGTAACTGGGTTGGTGCCGTGGTTGGAATTCCTCAGGTACCTTTCCATCCTAGTGAGTGTTAATTCCTCACACTCCTGCTAAACCCACACGTTTAGGATCTTGTGTAGTAATAACTTCAAACCTAGAGGCAAGCTATTTGCACCCTTAAGTTGCTTTATAGCAGTAAAAGGTGATTAATTCAACTGGAAGTGAGTCCTCCCTTTTGCCTCTCAATTTTATGATCCAATGGGAGAAGCAAACTGAGGTCTGCCTTTCCTACAGTGCAAACTCAGTTGATCTTGTTTCTTTCCCTCTTCACCCCTTGATTGCCTTCAATTTCTCCAAAATCCTGACTTTTATCCAAATGACATCCTTGTACAAAGAAATGATGCTGGCTAAAAGGTCTTTGTAATGAATTAGCTTTTACTCTGCCTAAGAAACTTTACAGAACGCCTGTAATCAGGGTTATTAATCTTTATTTGCAGATTATTTATCTCTCTCAAGTGATTTTTTAAAAGGGAAATCACTATCTGCAGCATTCCATGTTCCTGTCGGTGATTGGAAACGTCTTTTTGCTGGATGTTGTAGCTATGTGTAAGAAAAGGCAGCCTCTATCCTCAAAGTCTCCCTGCCTGCTAGGTTGGACAGGCTGTTAGATAAGATGCTAGCCATAGTTTGCAGAGAGTGTGCCAAGGCAAGAATTTTGCCATAAAAAAAGGTGATCCTGGGCCATCTGCATCTTAGCTCAGCCCTGGAAGCACAGGGTCATTGATTTGTGGAGAAGGTGAGGAGTTAACTCGCTGTTCAAACTAAGAAACAAGGCAAAAAATATAAATCAAAATGAAGAGTTTGTATTTCAGCACCACAATTAACAGGGGTGGGAGCAGCCTGATGTACATAACGGCAGGGAGGGTGGGCGGTTGGACTGTCAAAGTGCCTCAGTTTAATTGCAAACACATGCTGATGAGTCCCCTCCTCCTGGACCTCAGGGCTGGGAAACTTCTTTTTGTCAGCTCCCTGCAGCTCAGAATTGAGGCAAATCCACTCCAGCAAACACCATGCTGATGAAACCTTCAGCTCTTGGAGGCTTTTTGTGTTTTCTCCTCTTGCCTAGCCTCTCCTGCTCCTGTCCTAGCCGTTGCCTGTGCTTCAGGACTACAGTAAGATGCATGCATCTGATGTTGGAAACCATCCCTGACATCCTACCCCAGACAAACATACTGTGAGTAACTGGTTCATTTTGCTGCCTTTCTTACCTGCTTGGTCTTTAGAAAGAGGAAAGAAAAAAGCTGAGGCCAAAGGGGTGCTTTATATCTTCCTTTTCCCCTGCAGAACTCTCTGCACCACAAACTGGTTTCTGCTTCTCAAGCAGAAACCACAAACTGCTGCTTTTTGGCCTCTGTTAACAATGAACAGGACAATTAAGGGAATTGAAAACTTTAATAAGAATATTGCCAGGATGATCACTGGCAGGCAGTTTAGGAGGCTCAAAGGTCACAAATGTTAAACTGAGCTTATAGAAAGGTATGCAGTTTAGCTTTGGGAAGGCTCGGGGTAGGGGAGAGAGGGGAGATACAGCAGTTTAGGCTTTTGTCTCTACTAAATCAGACCCTTTGCTAATTGACACCCCACCATTTCTTTCTTAAACTTTAAGTAGTAAACTTTAAGTTTTCCAGTTTCTGTCTGAACCATACAAGCCAAACTTAAGGCTTATTTGGAAAGTAACAATTGTGGCAGCTCAGAGATCCCTCAAGAGCTGAAGGACCTGTTGGTGGGGAGCTGAGTCCATTCCAACCAAAAAGGTGGAGGAAAAGGGCACATAATGCTTGGGAGACCCAGAAGAGCACTTCTCTGTGATTCTAAGCTGACCCTAACCTTAACAGTGGCATCTGGTCTGTGGGGACAGGACAAGGGGCAATGGCTGCAAGTTGGAGCAGAGGAAGTTCCCCACCAAGCTGGGGAAGAACTTTTCCCCAGTGAGGGTGAGGGAGCCCTGGGCCAGGCTGCCCAGGGGGGTGTGGAGTCTCCATCTCTGGAGAGATTCCAGCCCCGTCTGGACGCCGCCCTGTGCAATATGAGCTGGGGAGCTGCTTTGGCAGGGGGTTGGACCCCAGGAGCTCTGGAGGGCCCTTCCAACCCCTGGGATTCTGTGATCTGATAAAATCCTTCCACTTGAGCTCCTCTTACCTGATCCCCTGGTTTGGAGAATAATTTTGTGAGTAGTAGGAAAGACTTGTCAAAAATTATCTTTATGCTCATCCTCCTTAAACTGCTGCTGATTGTGAACCTTTTTCAAGACTTTGAGAAACTTTCCCCTGTGCCTGTAGCAACACAAATTTAGTCTCAGACAGAACATCTACATCAGCATCCCTCCTGTAAACATCTCCCTAATACCACTAATGATTTTCTCTGCTGGCAGGAACGTGATGTGAGCAGGATGATGGCATTTTAATTGCTGCTATCCAAATCTGCTTGGGTGGATGGAAACCACAAAGGTTGTAGCATTAGTGGCACAGAGGAAAATGTCTGTGCTTGCTACAGCTGCCAAAGCTGGGCTGTTGGGGAAATGCTGCAGCTGGGCTGCTTGGGAGTCACCCTGACACCATGCAGATGAGAGTCTGGACTTACTCTCTCCCTAGGCTGGGGATGGAGTGGTGGTTCTGCAGTGTGGGGCTGGTCAGTGCTCTATGGCTTGTTGGAAACTGTCTGAGTAATGTGTAGAGCTGCTTGTAGAGGTTTGAGTCTCCAAACTGTCCAAGTTTTTCTTCCTTATTCTCCTGCATCTTGAAATATTAAAATATTTAAATAGCCTTAAGTGTTTGATTTTAGCAAAGTAACTTATTTCTCCTTGTTTAAACATAGATTTTATTGTGGGAAAAGTTTACTTTGTTGGCTGAACTGGGATATTTCTGAGCTGAGTAAAGCTTAGTTTCAGCTCTCTGTTTGAAATGAGACGATGTTACTGTCACACTAGATAGCTCCAGTGTATTTCTGGTAGAGATTCTTTGAGTGCAGAAGAAGGGGGACACTGTGGTCACCAGCTTTTTCCCAGTACTGGAACGGAGTATTTCTAAATGCTCTCTGGCAGCAGCACACTTCACTCTTTCTGTGCTGCAGGGAGCAAATCCAAACTGGTCCATGGCTTGTCCTTGCAGCTTTAGGAGAATTCTGGGGAGTGTCCTGCTGTGATGTAGGTGGCATTGAGTTGTCTGTAAAACTCAATCTGGGAAGGTGAACAGATTTTCCAGTGCTGTGTGTGGTCACCCTAATCCCCTCTCCCCTGCTCTGACCAGTTTGCATGCACACTGCTTGTACATGGTCTGTGTTTTGCCTGCTTAAGCATTTGGAAGTGGTTTGTTTAGCTTAATGTGATAGCCACAGCCTCAAATGGTGGTGCTGGAACAGGCTGCCCAGAGAGGGGGTGGGTGCCCCATCCCTGGGGGTGTTCAAGGCCAGGTTGGATGGGGCCCTGGGCAACCTTGTGTAGCTCCAGGCCTGGAGGTTGGTGGCCCTGCCTGTGGCAGGGGGTTGGAGCTCTGTGATCCTTGGGGTCCCTTCCAACCCAGAGCAGTCTATGATTCTATGGAATGGGAAGCTAGGGATTTAAATGGTATAGGTGTGAGATATGAAAGTAATAATCCAAAATATCAGACCTTACTCTCCTTATAGTATTTCTGAAGGAGGTTTATCTGGTTTATTCTCTTCTAATACTGTCTGCATAACTATAAGCAAACCCCATACAGAGCTCCCTATAGATACAAAGGCACAGAGCCTGGTGCATGTTCTCTGCTGGCAGCTCGTGTGCCTCTCTATGATGTGTGGCAAGTAAAAATCCTGATTTTTTCTGGCTATCTTGAAGATCTAATGTATGTAAATGCATTTGCCAGCCAGCATCCCATTGTATCTGTTATAAATAGCATTTGAATAATTAAACTTTTGGGTTTTTTAATTGTGAAAGATTAAAGGATGCTTTCTGATCAAGCCCTTGGCTACTCCAGCGGTTTGGTATGCTAATCTTTCTCCTGGGAGGACTGTTCTGTCAGATTGAGCCTTCAGAATTACAGCAAGAATAGTCTTGATCATGGAGTTATTCTGAGTAGGAAAGGTGGGATTGTGATACTTTCCACATTTGCCCTTTGGTATGAAAGGGACTGACTGTGGCTGCAGATACAAACCCTGATCCCAGGCTCCAGCTCGGTTCCCTTGCAGAACAGCTGCTGTTTCCAGATGGAGTTTGCTTTGAAGTTGGGAGTTTGGGACTTTCTGACCTCCGTGACTCCGTGCCACCCTCTCTCTAACAATCCTTGAAGAGTGGGGGTGTCTTCTAGCCCGGCACATGCTGTGCTTCAACAAGCCCCCTTGGCAGATGGCCCCCCCGGGGCTGTGGCCAGCTGGCACAACTTAGAGCAGCCCGGAGCCTTCTCCAAGAGATGCTGGGATTGGCATGGAACCAGTTCCAGGATTGATGAGCTGTTCCTGGCTCCTCTTTGGTCGCCATTTCCCTCCTCCCTTCCCAATCCCAGCTGGGTGCAGCTGAGGATCTGGCCCAAGGTCTGGATTTAGCAATAGACTATTTGTCTTTGGCCGTGAAGTCTCTTCATTTTATCCCAAGCAGGGACTAGGATGGCAGGAATGGCTACACATGTACAGATAAGTAAGCTATAAAAATTCATGGTGTATAACTGCAAACGTATTTTGGCTGCTGTCTCTTCAACTGGAACATCATTATCCAGATGTGATCTGCTGGTTACTGCTGGGATCCTAGCAGCTCCTTTAGCCAGCAGCCCAAAGAAGGGAACAGCTGTGAAACATACACTGAGAAAATTTCAATAGGTCTTTAACCTTCAAAGTCATTTGTTCTACAGTGTGACATTTAAAACAATAAACTTTGAAACATGTGGGCATGAGCTGAAGAAGGGAAGAAGTTCCCCTCTGGCTGGCAGCTAATGGATTGCAATCCAATTATCCATGGGTTATTCTCCTTTCTGCATTATGCATGGCACATAATGAATGAGCCCTTCTAGAGGAACATAGCTGAGGGCACAGGCAGTGCAGGAGCTGCCATCTGAACGCATCGCTGGCACGGACTGAAGGTGACCCAGTTGTTCACAGACCTGGTTGCTAATTGGGCAGTGTAAGTGCAGCCAGCTTGATGAGTTTTGTTTCCCTTCATGGTTGGGCTGCTGGTTGGGTGGCTGCTCTGTCCCTTTCTTCCTCCCTCAGGTCACTGCCCTGCAGTGGGGATGGCTGCAGTAGGATGGAGCGTAGCTTCTCTTAACCTGTCTGAAGGAGCATAGTTTGGAGAAGGAGCTTTATGAATTCGTTAGGGAAAGATGTACTGAGCAAACGAGTTCTTGGAAACACTGCTCCCTTTGTGGTCTCTGTCGTGTGCTTTGGGTTGCAGGATGGATTACTCATTTCCTCTGTGTGTGATAGTCTTACATGCAGCCATTCAGTGCACGCCCACATGTTCTGGATGTGCCAGGTGTGATCTCTTTCTGACTTCTTTTTCTGGAGCATTTAATCCTCATGAAACCTTTTAGAGGTAACCAAAGTCTTCTGCATGTTCTGTTTATAGAAGTCCCTTTGTCAGAAGGAAAACAGGGAGGGGAAGGTATTTAGGATATATCCCCCTTCCAGAGACATTCCAGCACCTTTTGTCAACAGCATCCTAATCCTTGCAGTTGTAGCTACCTCAAGTGTTTGGAAACCCTACTTTCACTGAACTTTAGAGCACTTCATCTGGTTCCCACTTGAGTATTTGCATTCCCATTGACCTCACCACATCCTTCTTCCCCTAGGTGTACCAGGAGTTTTGCCTGTGCTCTTTAAGAAGCCAGTGTTTTTGGTGAAGGAATGTGTCTGTATTATAGAATCACAGACTGGTCTGGGTTGGAAGGGACTCCAAGGATCATAGAGTTCCAACCCCCCTGCCACAGGCAGGGCCACCGACCTCCAGGCCTGGATAATGATTTACATGGTCATGCTTATAAACAGCAATAAAGCTGATGCCTGTGCCACCTGAGCCTTGGGATTACAGAATGTCCCAGCAGTTCATTTAAACTGGTGCTGCTGCTTCTCAGGCTCTATGAAAAAGGTGACTATATCTTTATGCTCTACAATTTTCTTTTACTCCCTCCAGATCAGGGTCAGCACACACATCAGGAGGAGGGAAAGTTGTCTTCATGTGATGCAGGCAACATCTTGAACAGATGGTGCCTAAGGAATATGCATTAGGTTACACAGTCCTGCTCCTTGCCCAAGAACAGACTTGGCTGGTTTGATTAGGATCTAACCCTAATCTCCATGTGTGCTGCTAATACATAGTAGCTGAAATTACCTAAGATTGATGAGGTCAACAGGTTGCTGTGTAATCTCCCTACCTGAATATGCATCCAAGGCCAAAACTCTGTTTTGGAGCTATTCCTTGCTCCTGCCTTTACTGTCAAGAGCTAAAGGGATGCTCAGGGCAGTTGATTAAATGATTCCACCACCTCTCCTGCCCTGGCACTGCCTTCAGGGCAACACTGGCACCAGAAAAGGTGGGAGCGAAGCAGCTTGGGACGTTGACTGCTGACAAGTCTTGTCCTTGTTGGTGCAGAGGGATCCCTCTTGAAAATCTGACCCTTGTTTGTAGGAGCTCAAATCTTAAAAAGCTGTTTTCAGGAATGCCTGTGGTTATGTCTTAATTAAAATCTAGTGTGCCTGTCCCTAAAACTTCAAAATGGAACTGATGTGGCAGTGCAAGAGAGAGCAGCAGCCTGCTCTGCAGCGTGAGGCTCTGCATCTGCTTGCTCTTCAGTGTTTCATCCACGATCCTATCATCCAGTTAACTAGTATTTCCATGCTCAACATATTTTCCTTCCTCTTCACTCCTCAAACAGTCAAATCTTGATGTCTTCAGTTGGTACGCCCCAAAATAGTCAGGACTTGGAAAAACACCCAGCCCTGAGCCTCCCTGTGGTCTCCTCATCTGCCTAGCAGAGATGGCAATGCTCGCTGCCCATGTAGGGATTTGGAGATGAAGGCTGTCATTTATTAAAGCCATTTGGGGACTCGTGTGTGAGAGGGACATTCCTGAGTTGGGGAGCTGATGACAGGGAGTCTGGAAGACTTCATTTCCATCTCAGCAAGGCTGTTTTCCCTTCCTGCTGGGACTGTAGCTGTTTGGCAGGATGGGGGGAACCTGCAGAGCTGCCTCCAACCTTCCCTTCTGAAGAGAAATGATCATCTTTCTGAGAAATGCTCTGGCTGTTCTTATATGTGGGTAACTTGACTTGAAAAAATGTGCTTAGGATGTCCTTCACACCCTCCCTTCCCCAGGAAGCACTGGAAGGAACCTCCATGTCTTATCTCTGTCTCTAAAACCACCTTTACTTCTCTGCTTCATGGTTGATAATGATTGAGTGGTTGCCACTGACCCCACCAGTGAAATGGGCCAGAGCTGCCAGTGTCATTGCTGTGCACAAAAGATGCTTCAGTGAAACAAACCCCATGGAAATTACCATGGAACTGCAGTAAAATACCTCTTGTAGCTAATTATCTGCTTAGTTAACATAGGAATACATGATTCTGTGAAAGCCTAAGTAAGATTAAACAGAAGTGGAAGTGGCTTGTAAAAGCCATTGATTGCTTAACGTGCTAATCACTGTTAATTATTTAACAGTGCTTTCAGGGATGATTGTTCTGAAAACAGCTGAGAGGATCAGAAAGATTCATGTGTCATTCTTTGCAGACCTGTTTCCCCAGCTGTTTGCTTGGTGAGTCTCTGCAATGGGGCTAAGAGTTGCCTGGGTCAAGGAAGTCAAGTTAGCAGATCCTAGATTATCCAGGACATCCAGCCCAGTTTCCTGTGAAAGGGATGATGCTTTGGCATGGATTTGGTGAGGTTTTTCTGGTACTGTTGGAGGGACTGGTATTTGGGGAAGTTCTTTCCAGAGAGAGTGGTGAGGGGCTGGAACAGGCTGCCCAGAGAGGGGGTGGATGCCCCATCCCTGGGGGTGTTCAAGGCCAGGTTGGGTGAGGCCCTGGGCAACCTTGTGTAGCTCCAGGCCTGGAGGTTGGTGGCCCTGCCTGTGGCAGGGGTTAGGAGCTCTATGATCCTTGGGGTCTCTTCCAACCCAGACCAGTCTGGGATTCTATGAAGCAGGACAGCTGCTGTCCCAGGCCTCACTGCGTACATCGAGGCAGAAAAGGGTCTGGTATCCTGTAGCAGCAGCTATCCCCTTTGTTCCTTGAGGAAAGGTGTGTTGTAATCCCAGACTTTTGGTCTTCAAAAGGTGTGGGAGAGTTAAATCACAAGGGATTTCCCCCCCCACACACACAGTTTTGCAGATTCCAAGGTGGAAAGAAGCAGGTGGGGTGTGGGCACAGCAGCTGGGACGGGCTGGCACGGAGCAGCTGTGTGGTGGGTCCCTGTGAAAAGCAGGCTTGTTTGGGAAAAGAAATGTACATTCTGCAGAGTGAGTGCCCTGGGAATAGAGAGGAACAAGCCTTTCTGTGAAAGAGAATGCAGACTCAGTAGGGAATGTTCTCTGATGCACGCAACCCAGTGCAGCCTTACATGGTGTTTGTTACCAGCCAAGCTTCAGGCCTAGGCAAGGTCTGGAGGAGCTATGGATGAGCCAAAGTCAATTTTGGTTGGTGAGGAGGAAGATGTGGGTTCCTCTCTGTCTCCAGGGCATTGCTTTGCTGTGTAGGGACATCCACACCAGCTTCTTCATGCTGTTGATTTGGGTACAGGGAGCAGTACCATGTAATATGGTTTTCTTATGAAAACCAATTCCTTGTGAGGAGAGGCTGAGGGAGCTGGGTCTCTTTAGCCTGGAGAAGAGGAGACTGAGGGGTGACCTTATTAATGTTTATAAATATGTAAAGGGTGAGAGTCAGGAGGATGGAGCCAGGCTCTGCTCAGGGGTGGCAGCGACAGGACAAGGGGCAGCGGGTGCAGCTGGAGCAGAGGGAGTTCCATGGGAATGTCAGGAGGAACTTTGTCACTGTAAGGGTGACAGAGCCCTGGGACAGGCTGCCCAGAGAGGTTGGGGAGTCTCCTTCTCTGGAGACATCCAAACCCACCTGGATGTGTCCCTGTGTGATTTAGTTTGGGTGATCCTGCTCTGGCAGGGGGGGTTGGACTAGATGATCTTTCAAGGTCCCTCCTGACTCCTAACATTCTGTGAATTGTCCAGTCCATTCTTCTGGCTCCTGGGCAGGATCCACAGTACCTAAACCCTGTGTGGCTAACTTTGTTGCACCTGCAGCCCACCTGAATGTTTTATTAGCCTTGCTGTTTATGATATTAAAAACACAGCCCTGAATCTGCAGTTCTAGTCCTTGACTATTGGCCCTTTCCCGTTTGCAGTGATGTTCTGACACAGTCATTGTATCTATGGCTAAATAAGCCATTTCAGTTCTTTTTATTGTCATGTTTTCTTGACTTCAGATCATTCCCATTGCTTTCTTCTGGATTCTTTCCAGCTAATTCACAGCATTTCTTGAAATGAAGTGTTCAGAATAGACATGAACTGTTTCGGTTCTCCTTTTGTCTGTGGGGAAAGCTGTTGCCTTTGTGTGATGGACAGTAAACCAGAGAGTGATCTTCCCACAGGAGTGAAAGCAGCCAGGGTCCAGGGACTCGTTCAAAGGTCTTATCTGCAAGAGAAAACAGAAGGAAACCCAAGACATTTCATTACAGTAATAAGCCAAGTTTTATTGTATTCCCCTTAGGGGTGTTGTAGGGGAAAAGTTCCTGCATGAAACCAGATCCCCATTGTTCCCTCAGCACCAGGGACTATCAGGAAGCATCTGTCCATCCATGTGCTTCTCCACACCAGGAGCACTACTGAGACATGGTCCAGCCAAGCGACAGCCGTGAGGCCTCTGCTAGTGACACAGGGTCGCTCCTGCCAGGCTCTGCAGCCCACGTTTGCTTTATTGCTCTCTAGGGTGAAGCAGCTCAGGGCCTGGGAGGTCAGACTTCCTATGGGGACCAGGTGCAACCTTCCACTGCGCCATTTCCAGAGAGTCATTGTCAGCAAAGGACTGATAGTGGGATAAAAAACCCCAAACCCTGGGAGCAGAGGAGCTTGTGTTTTATTTTTCTGGGTTTTCCAGAGCTCTTTACAGTCACCTGAGGTTCTGCTCTGGTTTTGCTTTTGTTGTAGCTGTGGAAGCCACATGCCTGTGTGTGAATGCTGAAGCATGGAGGATTGCAGTGCTCTTTGTGCATTAAAACAGTCCAATTTTCTTTATTATTTTATTTTCTCCCCACTTGCAGCCTGTGACCCAACATGGTATTTTATACTCCACTGCCTTCCATAAGCATCACCAGCCTCAGCCCTGACCCCTGTGTATTTATTCCCATTTATTTATTATGTTTCCTATTCCCTGTATCCAGCTGCCTGGACTAATTACACAGCCCTGTACAGCCCCCCTGGGGCAGGCAGAGTTGGTGTCTCCACGTTCCAGTGTATAAATCAAGTTTGCATTTCTTCACCTTTTTTTTCATGGTCTAGTCTTTCCTCATTTCCTTGTAATGAAGCCGTGGAGAATAGTGAGTGTGTTGTGCTCTCACCTTTGCTGATGCTTAATTGTATTTGGCTTTATGGTGTCAGCTGCTGCCTTGAAAAATCCATCCAGATATCCTGAGATTCACATCTCAGGAGAAGAGGGATATGTAACACAGAATCACAAGGTTGGGAAAGACCTTTAAAGATCATCAAGTCCAACCATTCCCATCCTAAGTTAAACCATATCCCTGAGCACCTCATCTACACTTTTTTTAAGCATATCCAGGGAAAGTGACTCAACCCCTCCCTGGGCAGCCTGTTCCAGCCTTGACAACTCTTTCAGTAAAAAATGGTTTTCTAATATCTGCTCTGCCCCTGCCCTGGCACAGCTTGAGCCCATTGCCCCTTGTCCTATCACCTGTCACCTGGCTGAAGAGACCATCACCCACCTCTCTGCACCCTCCTGTCAGGTCAGTGTAGGTGAGGAGAAGGTCTCCCCTCAGCCTCCTCTTCTCCAGGCTGAACACCCCCAGCTCCCTCAGCTACTCCTCAGAGGATTTGCCCTCCAGCCCCTTCCCCAGCCTGGTTGCCCTTCTCTGGACGCACTCCAGGACCTTGATGTCCTTCTTATGGTGAGGAGCCCAGAACTGGACCCAGCACTTGAGGTGCAGCCTCACCAATGCCCAGTCCAGGGGCACAATCACTTCCCCAGACCTACTGGCCACACTATTTCTGATACAAGCCAAGATGCTATTGGTCTCTCTGGCCTCCTGGGCACACTGCTGGCTCTTATTCAGCCTGCAGTCACCCAACACCCAACCAACACCTTCCAACAGAAAGAGCAAGAAACACCAGTAAATATCAAAGATGAAGTTACTGTTAAAAACTGCAGTTCCAAAGGGAGATCCTTCAGGAGGGCAGTTTGCAGAGGGCAAACAGTGCTTATAAATTACAATTCATGACAAGGCATTGGTGAGGCTGAGGAATAGCTCTGTATTCCCGAAATCCCTCAGATCAGGCAGCGTAGGAGGGAAAAGAAAGCAACTTCATGGTCGTGCTCTGGATAGAAACTAGCAGCGAAACCCATTTGTCAGCCTGTTGTGATTCGTTATATTACACTGGCCCCTGGAAGGTGCCAAATCAATGCACGTTCCCTATAGAAGCGTTTCTACTTGGTTAACCAGGTTAAACCACTTAGCTCTTATTTTATTATCTCATTAGCAATCAAAACCCCATGTTTTAGGGCTCTGAGTCGATGTAGTTACACGGACAGCCCCTGAAATTTGCCAGAATCCCCTGGACTCCACTAATTCTAATTGAAGTTGGCACAAATTTGAAATGCAGGCAGCGATAAGCTGTCCTGAGTCTCGGAGCATTGCAGAGCAGAGTGTGAAATGCTTGTTACATGAGGTTATTTGATCAGATTTAGCCATTTTAGGGCAAAGAGAATTTTGCTAGGGAGCTAAAAAACGGGTCAGCACGATGATGTGCATTCCTCTACACAGCAGTAAGATGTGCAAGTGTCATTGCACGTGAACTTGGGGTGTTGAGCAGCAGCCCTCGGCTGGTGTTCATGGAGGTGATCAGTTGAGTCCTTTCAGTCTGTAGTTTTCTGTGAAATTAAAAGGAATCTTGTGAACCTTAAGCTTGGCCTGGCCATTGGCTGACTTTACAGACAATAGTCGACCTCAGCCATGGTCCCTGCTCCTTCTCCACCCCTTTCCCTGGTCCTTGTCTCCATTTCTCCAGTTCAGGTAGGCCTGGTACGATAGACTCTCCCAACAACCCTCCTCCCTTCATCCCATGGACGATGCTGACTGCTGGTGGCTTGTTTATGTCACGAATGCACTGATTGTATTTTCTGCTTGCAGAGATTTACGCTTCAACCACATCAAGGAGATACAACCTGGAGCCTTCAGGAGACTGAAGAACCTCAACACACTGTAAGTTCCTCTCCATGATCCTGTGGTGAGGATATCTGTTTATTACTTATGTTAGTACCATCCCCTATAATGGCTTAAAGATGGTCTTGGGCTTTTCTCTGTTTCAGCCAAGTCATGCATACCCAACTAAGGCTTTAAAGTTCTCTCTGTTCTACCCTTGGTCATGTTTCTTAACCTTTTAAACCAAACATTAAACTTAATAAGTTTCCTTTTGGCAATTAACCCCACTTTAAAAAAAAAAAGGGGGAGGGAGAGATGCCCCTGATGCATACTGTCCCTGCCTGAGGGTGTTTCAGCACATATGGCTTCAGAGTAGCCCATAAAAACAGTTCTGGCCTGGGATTAAGATAGCAGAGGGATGCATTAAAATCACTGTCCTTTCTCTGACCTTCTCAAATGCATAAACCACATTACTTGCTCTGCATGACTTGACTGAAGTGGGAGTGCATCCTTCCCAATGCTGGTCCCTACACCTTGCCCTGGAATAAACGCCTGTGCCTGCAGAGAGACAGGAGGGGGAGCAGAAAGCAGGTCCTTCAGTCTTGCATCAGCAGGCACGCTCACATCGGTCTGCTGCAGTCCTCTTAGGAATGGTTTTCTCACTCTGCTCAAAGGAAACAGTGGGAGCCTTTGCTGCTTCTTGCTGCTGGCAGTCTGAGGGTTTGAAGATAGATATGAGTATGTCTGCACCACGCAGCCAAGGCACTGAAAACAAACCAGCTCCCCAGTCAGGAACAGAAGCTGTGTCAGCACAGCTCTGTGCTGGGTGTAATTGGCCTCTTGAGACTCAGACTGGATGATTTGAGCTGTAACATGGTGCTAACAGCTATAAGATTCCCAGGTCCAAGCTCAAATCTCTCTGCAAGGCAATCCAGCTAGCTTGGGAACCTGCTGCATGACAGAGCTGCTCAGGTTTCCTGGGTTCATACATTCCTGGTCCCAAATGGCAAGAGAAAATCCAGATTGGGGCTTTATTCTGTCTGACCTTCTGTCTGAAGTCCCCAATCCCATAAAGGTGGCAGCACTGGAAGAAGGCAGCTCTGGGTGGTAAGGAATTCAGTCAATTGTAAGAAGTTGTAGGAAGAATGGGAATACAGCAGGACTTTATCACAGAGGCTTGTTCACTAGCTATCCTTTAAAAATCAGTGTTTGCTAAGGATTGTGTGTGGGGAAAACTATGGCAAAACCATAGCTGCAGGATGCTTCAAAGGACTCTGGTGGGTCCAGGGCTCTGCTCACAGTGCAGATGGTCAACTGGTAGAAAACTGTATTGCCAGTGATGCTGTTCATCCACAACACAAGAACAGCCCATGTTAGTCTCTCAAACAGCACCAGGTAGTACTTGGTGGTACCAAAAATGATAGAGAGGAAGGATATTTTGGAGTGGATTTCTGTCATTTGAGATAGGCTTGGATGGAGTGATCAATGTGACTAAAACATCTGGGGAGAAAATAAGAGTCTGGGTCTGTATCACAAAGCTCTGCTGAGGCATCTTGCTCTGCAGACCTGCTCTTCCACCCTGAAGCTCTCCTGAGTGGAGAAGAGAAACTGTTCCAAATGATGTCACCTCTGTGTGATGCAGACAGATGTTTGGCAGGCAGCGCAGCAGGACCGCCAGGCGAGCAGCCTGAACCCCAGGGAAACTCGGGATGCTGGCAGGCCTTCACTTGGAGAGCTGCTCCACCCGACCTGCAGAGCTTTGTAAGAGATCCCAGTTTCTGCCCTGCCAGTGCCTCGGTCTAGGCAGGGTCCTGACAGCTGCAAGAGTTCCTCTTCTTTCTTTTTGAGTCCTGCTGCTCTGCTTGGAGCTGGGTATAGATACACAGCCTGGCTGAGCTGGAAAGACCCATCTCTCCATAATACCTGTTTATGCTCCAGGAATTTGTCCAATTCTTTCTGCTTTCTGTCTCCACACCTTTCTGGACAAACAAATCAAGGACAGCAAGGTGATGAACAGATACTAACGGGAATAGGCATGAAGGTACCCCTAACATCCCACAGTTATGGATGCCAGGACAGTAAGAGGAACATGTTTTGCACAGGTAGCAGTTGGGCTTTCCCTGAATAGTGTCCTCTGACCATCGTCAGAGCTGCAATACTAGACTGGGTGAAAGGAATAACCGTCTGTATCAGGACAGGCTGGGGGTGACCTGCTGGAGAGGAGCTCTGTGGAGAAGGGCCTGGGGGTCCTGGTAGATGACAGGGTGGCCATGAGCCAGCAGTGTGCCCTGGGGGTTGAGAGAGACAATGGGATCCTGGGGGCATCAGGAAGAGTGTGGCCAGCAGGTCACAGGAGGGGATCCTCCCCCTCTGCTCTGCCCTGGTCAGGCCCCACCTGGAGTGTTGTGGCCAGTTCTGGGCTCCCTGGGATCAAACAGCCAGGGATCTCCTGGAGAGAGTCCAGAGGAGGCTACGGAGATGCTGAAGGGCCTGGAGCATCTCCCCTGTGAGGAAAGGCTGAGTGAGCTGGGGCTGTTCAGCCTGGAGAGAAGAAGACTAAGGGGGGACCTGATCAATGTTTATCAATAGCTGAAGGATGGGATGCAGGGGAAATGGCCAGCCCCTTCTCAGTGTCTGTGGGGACAGGACAAGGGGCACTGGCTGCAAGTTGGAGCATAGGAAGTTCCCCACCAACCTGGGGAAGAACTTTTCCCCAGTGAGGGTGAGGGAGCCCTGGGCCAGGCTGCCCAGGGGGGTGTGGAGTCTCCATCTCTGGAGAGATTCCAGCCCCGTCTGGATGCCACCCTGTGCAATATGAGCTGGGGAGCTGCTTTGGCAGGGGGTTGGACCCCAGGAGCTCTGGAGGGCCCTTCCAACCCCTGGGATTCTGTGATTCTGTGAAAGGCTGCTCTAACAAAATATTTGAATTCTGAACACCAACTGCTTTTGCAAATGAAACCCTTCCATCTAGATAGCTCCTTGTATGCTTGGTTGTAATTCCTGGTTTGGGCAGCAAACTGGAAAAATCAGTTATTCTCCCACTCTCAGTAGTTAACTCCCACGGCTGAGGAGCTTGATAACTGAATGAGGCAGCGTCAGACCTCGTGCTCCTAAAGCAAATTTCTCTCCAGGAACTTTGGTTTGTCCAATTCCCAGATCAAAACTGACAAGAGCTGAAGAATTTGCTGATGTTTCTTCGATGGTAAACTTTTGCCTGAGGACTTATGCAGTGATAAAGAGAATAAATCCTTTAAAGTCCCTGAGAGACTTGCTGGGAATTCTTGGCCAGAAGCAAGAGGTTTGGAGAACAGCTCAGGATCCATACACAGAGCACTGAGCTTGCAGCTTTCTGCCATGGGACTTAAATAAATGTCCCTTAAGCAAATAAATAGTTTTGAAAGAGCCTTTTCCTGCAGTGCTTTGGCCTGAAAGAGGAAGGGCAGGAGATTCTGGGGAAGTTTCTGTTCTGCATCTCCTTTTGGGCAGGATGGCTGTGGTATATCCAAGCTTGACAGTTTATAAGCCACCCTGATAAGGAAAGCTTTTTAGCCTGTGTTGGATGTGAGGAGGTGTGGGCTGTGAGGCTGACAGAAGAGGAACCTGGCGTTGAATGTCCAGCGGGGCTTTCAAAGAGTTCAGACCTTCCCCTGGCTCTCCTCTCTTCTTTCCTGGTGTGGGAGATTTGATAAATTACAGAGCACTACTTTAAAATTAAAACCAGGAGCCCTGTTTGACCCTGGAAGAGATTCAGTGATGATATGTTCCTGGCTGGGGACTCCTCGTGCAGCACCACAGGTAGTGCACGGTTATCTCCTATAGCTGAGAGCTTGCCCACCAGTGGTCCTCAGCGTTGTGTCAGAGAAATCACAGAATGCTTTGGGTTGGAAGGGACCTCAAAGATCCTCTAGTTCCAACCCCCCCTGCCATGGGCAGAAGGTCTTAAAGTTGTGGGGTTTCCTCCTCCCTTCCTTTTGCCTCTTGTCAGTTCCTGTGCAGATGTTGGTGTCTGGATCCCCTTGGGGGATTTGTAAACCATTAATATGTCACCATGGGGAGGCAGGGGAGGAGTACCAGGGAGGGGAGGGGGGGAAAAACTCCTGATGCCAACCACAAAACAGCCACAGCTCCTCGACAGCTGCTTCGCTTGAGTTTGCCAACGCCAGCCACATCGCTTCACCCAGCCTTAGCTCACAGCAGCTGGGGGGCTGTGGAAAAGAGCAAACACATTGTGAGCCCATGGTGAGGCATAGGGTCTTGCTGCTTGCCAGTCTTTCCTCCTTTAGGTCATCTTTGGGTGGGGATGGATGATGACTGTCCCCCCTTACGTGTTCCCTCAGGTCAGTGCCCTGCCATGTTGACCCAACTGGATTTTCAAACCAAGGCCACCACAGCCAAACTCTTGCTGCTACTTGGGTCTTTCCAGCATCATCTGTAGGAATGTCCAACCTTTGGACCAAAGCAGTCTATCCTAACTTCCCCAGTAGGTATTTTGTTCTGCCTGTAGTACTGGCACCCTAGAGAGTAGGGAATCTCTGGAGACCAAATCACCATGTGCTTCTGCTGGTGCCTTTGCCCTGTCAGTGTTGCTGCCCACATTGTATTTCTCTTTCTGCTTAGGTGAGAGCAAAGTTCTGGTGAGCTCTGCAGCTCTCCTTTAGATGCTGTTTGTGAAGGGTTTCAGGGTGAGCAATAGGAGCAATGTGGAGGCTGTGCCTTGAACCCTCTAGTAGCTCTTGAGAGAACGTGTTCCTGCAAGTGAAGAGGGGATGTCAGAGCCTGCTTGGGGCTCAGAATAAGTGTTTCCCCCTCATGTATGGGAAATGGCTATTCCAGATCATTCTGTCAACGAGGGAGAATGCATGGCAGAACATTAAACTAATTTTTTCTCCCCTTTTAAATACACTATGTGATGATTTCTATTAATGGTAGGAGGAAAAAAATAGCTGTTATGTCACAACGACTGTAGCATGTGGTTTGTCAAGTGAAAAGAGGAAAGAGCACAAGTTTTGAGTCTGAATTCTGTACTGTCACATCATTTAATACATTCTTCAAAACAGAAAACGACTCATTTAATGCAGCTTCAGCTTGTGCTTGGCAACCTGAAGAAAGGGTGAGGAAGAAGAAGGAAGGGGTGATCAGGACATAAAACCTAAAGGAAACCGAATGTGAAATGTTCTCTTAGTGAATCTGGGCCAGATCTCAGGGTGCTTTACATCTCATACCTCCCAGAAGAATTTTTCTGGAATAAAACCTGTATGATTGAGTCCACCTACTCATTGGGAGCCCAGTTCACCAGCTGCCATGAAGGGGAATGCCACATCATTTTGCTATCTTTTGACAAGCTCCAGGAAACACACTCCTGATACCTTTAATTTAGCTTTTTCTGCTACAGGGTCTCCTTAAGACATACATTGATAATGAACTTTCCAGCTTCTGCCTGCCAGAGTACTTATTCCCAACAGATCTGGTTAGCAGCAGGTCTTAGCTTTCAATCCTCTTCAACCTTAGCAGGAATCTGGGCATTTTGCTATTGATTGCAGCTGGGATCAATATCCAGGACACGCCAGGATTTTGCACACTTCTCTGCCTGGTTGAATTGCACAGAAGTCAAGGAGCAGACAGCTACACACAAGCCATCTAACATCTTTATAGGAGCCAGATGTGCTGTCTTGTCTATGGATTTCTCTGAAAGGAGCATTTTGGAATATGTGGAGTATGATGGACTTCATAAATTATCTCACTTCTGAGTTTCTTCCAAGACATATCCTTCTTTTACAAGGGGGAATCCTGAGACAGGAAACAGAGATGACTTCTTCTTCCATAAGCTTTTTAACCTTTCTTTGGGCAACGAATGAATTTTTAAGTATCAGACGATGAGATAAGAGGCCTGAGTTCTCTGTGCCATCTGAACTTCCAGAGCTGATCTTATTTGGCCTGAATCACTGATTACACCCTCTTGAATGATCTTAAATAGCCAAGAAACAGAGCAGTCTAGGTTAATAGTTTTAAATAGCACCAGAACGCAGTCAGACAACAAGTTGCAATAAGAACCACCCCCCTGGACTTCAGCCCCTGCCCAAACTTGCTGCATTTAACATAAAGGGCCAGCAAAGGAGTCCAGACCATGGTGGTGTGGGGGGCTGCTCAGGTGGTTGGCATGTCCTTGCCTCCAGGGTCTGGTTGTTGTCATGTTCTCTATGAAAGGAGAGGATGATGCTGTTGTGTGGCAAGGGACAGGTGGGGATGATGTCGGAGCTGGCAACTGTCTATCAGCCCATCTAGTGTCCTCAGAAGCGGGGCCAAGGCTCAGATAACAGAGAACAAGCTGCCTTCGTCCTCTTCTGGCTGGAGATGAAAGCGTGCTGATCGAGGGCAGGGAAGGAAGCGTGCACGGTTGGTGCCTGTGTTGTCTTTGTGCTGTGGGTAAATAGACCAAAGCCCTCTCCTGCACTGCTTTCAAGCAGCTATCTTCAGTCCTTGGGTATTCAATCACCAAATAAACCTTTGGGTTGGTGTTCATGGGCTGTATTTCCACTCAGCATAGCTGGCTGTCAAAGCAGAATAGTTTGTTCCAAGGACTTGACATCATTTTTGCATCCTTATGAGTGAAATCGGGTTGTTTAACCTCAGCTGTGTGTCTTGAGCCATTGCTTCCAGCTGTGCAGAAACATTTCCAGCCATGTTCTGCCTTATCCTCTTCAGGCTGCTTGTCTACACCCTTGGCACTGTGCAGTTTGGTAGTTGAGCTCGCATCGTGGTAGCAGGGCAGTGAATCAGGAGAGGACAGTCCAGTTGAGACCACTGAGATTTTTCTCTGTTCCAGCTCCTCAAGGTTTCTTTGCACTCAAGTTTCTTACATGCTTTACAGACCCTTAATGTGATACTCTGCCTCAGAACAAGGTGGTGGAAAGCTTTTGCAGCAACAGCTTTTGAAGCTGCAATACCAAGCCTGTGTTTCTGGGAGCTTATTTCCTTTGGGGAGCATCAAGAGGAGTGTGGCCAGCAGGTCACAGGAGGGAATCCTCCCCCTCTGCTCTGCCCTGGTCAGGCCCCACCTGGAGTGTTGTGTCCAGTGCTGGGCTCCCTGGTATAAAAAAGACAGGGATCTCCTGGAGAGAGTCCAGAGGAGGCTACAGAGATGCTGAAGGGCCTGGAGCATCTACCCTGTGAGGAAAGGCTGAGTGAGCTGGGGCTGTTCAGCCTGGAGAGAAGAAGACTAAGGGGGGACCTGATAAATGTTTATCAATATCTGAAGGATGGGATGCAGGGGGAAATGGCCAGCCCCTTCTCAGTGTCTGTGGGGACAGGACAAGGGGCAATGGCTGCAAGTTGGAGCATAGGAAGTTCCACAGCAACCTGGGGAAGAACTTTTCCCCAGTGAGGGTGAGGGAGCCCTGGGCCAGGCTGCCCAGGGGGGTGTGGAGTCTCCATCTCTGGAGAGATTCCAGCCCCGTCTGGACGCCGCCCTGTGCAATATGAGCTGGGGAGCTGCTTTGGCAGGGGGTTGGACCCCAGGAGCTCTGGAGGTCCCTTTCAACCCCTGGGATTCTGTAATTTTGCATCCCTGAGGCGTTTGATTTTATCTTCATCTTATTTCCCCACACGTTTTCTTCCATTTCTCCTCCCCTCTCCATCTTTTCTTTCCATCCTTTCCCTGCACAAACTTTCTTCCCAGGAAAGACCCTTTGCTTGTCGTGCCAGAGGCTGGCTGGAGCACCATCTACACTATTTTGTCCATCAAAGATCGTCAGAAGATTGGTCTTTCCTGCAGGGAAAGTGCTGAACTGTCTTCTCACATGCTGTCTGGTGGCAGATCATTTCTGAAGAGCATAGAAGTCACAAAAAGCAGCTTATGAAATAGAAAGAGTGCATCCAATGCATGTGTTGACTTTGATGCAATGTCATATGGGTGGGCTGCTCGCAGAGGGGGAAAGCAAAACAAAAGAAAACCAAAGCTTTGCAGTACACACTGGCAGCTCTCCTCTCCATCCACATCTCCATCTAGGAGTTTTAAAAATCAATGGAGCCAGTGAAATCCTTGCTCTGAGCTCTCAGGCCCTAAGCTCCATGCAGTGAGGTTTGCTGAATCTGCCCATCAGTGGGTTGCCACAGCAAAAGACCCACAAGTCTTCCTGTCCCTGAAGGGAGCAGAGAAACAGGAGGGGAATCAGCTTGTTGAAAGGGTAGAGACTGGCAGGACAAGGGGGATGGAGTGAAGGTAAAGGAAGGAAGGTTTAAATTGGATATTAGGGGGAAGTTCTTTCCAGAGAGAGTGGTGAGGGGCTGGAACAGGCTGCCCAGAGAAGTGATGGGTGCCCCATCCCTGGGGGTGTTCAAGGCCAGGTTGGATGGGGCCCTGGGCAACCTTGTGTAGCTCCAGGCCTGGAGGTTGGTGTCCCTGCCTGTGGCAGGGGGTTGGAACTCTGTGACCCTTGGGGTCCCTTCCAACCCGGCCCAGTCTATGATTCTAAGAGCACGGTTAGGCAGCCACAATGAACAGTTAAACACTGTATATCAAAGAGCTATTTATAAGTGATTTATTTCCTTTCCTCAGTGTTGGCCTTGGCAGTGGTTGCTGTAGAGGTTTCTGTAGCGTCCAGCTGCACTGTTAGCACTGTTGCACAGCGTGGTTATTACAAGTTGTGTTTCTGGTCATTGGCACCAACCCTCATTTGCATGTACAGTCATGGCAACTGCACATACAAGTGGGACATTGCTTGCCAATGCGATGTTGTCCATAGGTTTTGTATTAAAATCTGGCACAGGGCTCCCTGGATGGAAAGAGGCTGTGTCTGGATAGCCTCAGGAGTCAGATCTGTATTTATGTATTTCTCATTTGCACACATTAGCGTACAGAGTGATTAGAACAGCACCTTATCATTTTGTAGCTCCTATGGAGCAGCTGCAAACTGGCATTTTAAGTGGTGAACCCTTTAAAACTGGCTCTGCATGCCCCTGGTCACACATTGCTGAGCACAGCCACACACCTTTCAAAACTGTTGTGCTTGTACATGAGTGCAGCAATGATTTCATTTGTCCCTCATGCCTGTCTTTCTTCCCCTTGTCCATTTCCTGGCCAAAATTGTAACTTTGGGGTGAAAACCCACTGTGGTAAAAGGTAAAGTCTGAAGTCATTGAAAATTATACAGATTGGAAGCACTTGGCACCGCTGGGCAAGAAACCTTCTCATTGGTGATCCGAGCATCCAAACTTTGATCTGCTAACCCATTTCAATTTTAAACTCTGAAAAACAGAGGCTCAGGATTTTTCAGTGGGCATCCAGGAACACAAATGCCCAAAGCCTCACACGTGCTGTATTTACCAGTTGTGTTTTTTCTTTCTTGCTTTGACAGGCTGCTGAACAATAACCAGATCAAACAAATTGTGAGAAGATCCTTTGAAGATCTGGAGAACCTGAAATACCTGTGAGTTGGTAGCTCAGTAGTTTCTTAACCTCTTTGACATTTAACAACCCACTTCTAATGTTTGCTAATCCAGGACATATTTTCCATGGCCAGAATTTCTGGGTGTTAATGCCACAGCCGTAAAGCGTTGCCCTTGGCCCCAGCCAGCAAGCTCTGCTTTGGGTCGAGGTTCATAGCCTAATGCTGTTTTTTCTTCTCTCCTTTTGAAAGCTACCTTTATAAAAATGAAATTCAGAGCATCCAGCAACATGCCTTCAACGGGCTTCGCTCTCTGGAGCAGCTGTAAGTACAACCAAGACCTGTTGTTTGCTGGATGCGATGTGTGTAAGGGCTGATTTATTGCTTCCTCTAACCCAAGTGCTACGTTTCCAGTCCTGGGGAGTACCACTCAGCAAGGAGTAGGATGAGGCTTTGCAAGGCTGCATTGGCTTGGTTTGACAACAGCTGGTCCCAGTACTGCTTTTGGTTAGTTAGTGCTGAGGTCTCTTCCTCCTGACATCCTGTATGTTTTCTCCTGACCCAAAACCTCTGGAGCGTAGGAAGAGCCCAGCTGTGCTGCTGATCCCTTTTATGCCCAAAGACCTTGTGATGGGAGGAGGTATGGGTCTGTAGGGTGGCTGGAAGCAGAAGGCAGCTGGCCTGCTGTGGTTCTGGCTGCTGGGACTCCTGGAGCAGGGAGTGGGATCTGGCCCTTGGCTTGAATTGAGGGTGGTGGTCAAATTTCTCTCTTACCCAAACCTGTGCTGAAAGCCTGTGGATGAAGTGCAATCCAAGAGCTGGGGCAGCAGGGGGGCTGTGGGAGCGATGGTGGTGCTTGTGTGCTGTAAAGCATCATCAGATTGCAGGGGGGGAAAGGTGATGGATCCAGACAAACCAAAGCGCTGACCTTCCCTCGGAGCTGCGTGGCACTCTGGGATGGAAGGAGCCTCATGGGTTTTCCTGGCAGCTGGAGCCTTTCACAGTGACACCCCAGCAGTCCTTATGTCTCCCCTTCTGTGTATTGCAAATCTGTGCTGTTTATTCAAAGAAGTTCTGATTTTTGACTCTTAGTGCTTCATGCTTAAGGTGAGATGGGAAGACTGAGGTCTGACTCTTCTAAAGTGTCTTGCTACAGTGGCATTGGAGTTTTCATGCCAGGGTTGTGATATATTATGTGCATGTGTGTAGGTACATGTGTACATGTGGAGAGAGAGTGTGAGCATGGATGTTTGAAGTATAGGAATTATTTGCATCATTGGAGAACTGGGACCAAACATGAAACCAATTTAATTCAGGGGCTGTGCCAAACGACAGCGCTTATAGGGCTGGAATGTAACTAAGGATTTTGCTGTGGAAGTGATAGGATCCAGCTTGTTCTCCAGGCTGACCGCAGAAGTGAAGGGAGTGTAACGGGAGGTTTTAGGCAAGCTTAGTCATAGGTGTGCTAACAGCCTTGTGTACAAGGTGGTTTTTCATCAGCCAGCCCAGCAAGATGCCTGAGAGAAACCATAGGAAGCAGACACTGGCTCAGCTATGCTTAGAGGGAAGATGATGCTGGCCACAGGGATGTTTTAGCAGTAAGCATTCCAGGCTTCATGTCACAAATAAAAGACAAAGAAGAAAAAAAACACAAACCCCACACAACAAAACCACAAAACCAACAAAGTCCCATCTGTTCCCAATCTCAGGCAGGCATGTTTCCAAAGGAATTAGCTTTGCTCCAATCCTACCCCGTTTTCCTGTACCCCACAAGCCAGCTTTTCAAGAAAAAGTCTAAGGCGATTGATGGGCAGTATCAGATGCTTCCCTCAAGGAAAGCTTTCCTCAAGGAAAGCCCACAGCAGTGACAGCAGACATCTGTGACTTATTAAAGCATGGATGTCTCTCCCCACTCTTGCTCTCTGCTGCAGCTTCTGAGTCACCATCTCTCAGCTTGTGCTCTGATAGTGGAGCATTTATCATGCATCCTTCCATTACGAATCAAACAGCCATGTGGTGGCTTAGGCAATGTTTCCTCAGTGCCATCAGCTACAACAGCAGAATGAGTACTTGTGGGTCCGTGATTCATCGGTGTCCACTGTGAAATTTATGCCTGTGTAAAATAAGGGGCAGGGGAAGAGTTTAAACAACTTTGAAACCACACTGAAATGCATCTGAAGGTCAGGAACGTGCCAGTTGTGGCAGTGAATGTCACAGCTGATGGGAACAAGGAGTCTCAGGCATCAGGGTGTGTTGCACTTGGGATTTCAGCAGAACTGAACCCACTGATCTGTATTAGCAGGGACTGGGCTGTTCACCCTAATGTGCCACTTAGGTCCCAGTGTTCCAGCTGCACCACCTCTGCCTTTGGAGCCTGTGCAGAAGCAGAAGACCTCTACATCAGAGATGTTTCTGCTCTTGCTGGGGGGATGCACAAACACAGGCTGGATGAGACCTTTGGATATCTCAGGTCCCACCTGCAGCAACAAGCAGGACCAATCTCATAAGGTTTTATCAGGTTGTTCTTTTCCTACGAGTTAATTCTCAGGAAACTCATGATCCTGCTCAGACATGTTGTGGTTCCAAGGCTGGGAACAGGTGCCTTGTGGTAAGGCTGTTTCTTCCTCCCCAGTGATTTGAGGATGTGCTGGGGGTGCTCAGATGGGAGCAGCTGCTGCTGGCTGGTGGCCAGTGGTTTCATCCAGACCCTTAACTGTGCAACAGGCAATTCGTGGTGGTGGTGGTGGTCTTAGACTTCAGGGAAGAGCAAACCTGTCCTCCTTTCTGTGTGTTTAGTTTATCAAGAGAGAGAGTAGATAAATGACAGGATAGGGCACAGCCAGTGCTGGCTATT